>JAEAOA010000438.1:1345000-2080000 GCA_016746295.1 Potamilus streckersoni
TGACGACATGGCTTAAGGGTTTATTTCCTACTTCCCAGGTTTAACTGGGAGAAAGTGGTGTCTTTGAGTCCCATGAGTGCACATACCAGGTCCTGCTTAAAGTCTCTTGGAATGTGTCTATAGGAGAGGTTATATGATAACTGTTTAAATGGTAACTAATGGCAAACTGTTATTGGCAATAAAACTGGACAACGGCCACCAAGCCATCTGACCGAAACTGATGATAGGTTTGGTCAACAGAGAGGGCAAGTAATTCACTGACTCAGCATGCTGAAGATAATGCTAATAGGAAACAGGTTTTGTATGAAAAGATTTTCAGTGAGATCCTGGCTAAAGGACTGTACTTAGGAAACAAAGTGAATGACTTAGACCTATGCAAGTCAAAGCTGGACAAGTCAGAAAAGTTTTGATGGGAGATCTGTAGAGAAGGCATCAGAATGAGTCTTATACCAGCAGGATGCAATGGATGCTGATAACAAAAGTACATACCAAAGTCACTGGACAAAATTCAAGCGCTTTTCAAGGATATTTCTTGACTTTTCAATGTAAAAATTTTGCATAGCAATGGAATAAAGCAACATTTTCTAATAATAAAAATTAAAATTTAAGGTGTAATTAAAGAATCATGTTGTAAAACTATATTCTTACAAGCAATGATAGACTAGAAGAATGATGATAAAATCCAAAAAACGGTGCAGGATGTACACTAAAGACATATGGGTCTAGTCTGAAAAATCTGAGCTATGAAGTTTTTTTTATCTCCACCTGAAAAGGTTTTAGACAGCTGTCTGGAAACATGCTGGAAAAGACTTTGTTTATTTCTGTGTTAGATGAATTATTGTTATTCTTTGAAACTATGTGCAGAGTCCAAATAACTTCAGCCCGCCAAAGTGTCTTCTTTTAATACAAATGATGCCATCAACTAAAATAAAGACTGTTTAGGAGTTCACAGATCTTGTTATGTTGATAGGATTTTGAGAACTAAATTTGGCTTTGTGATGTGGAACTGAAAAAATCAATGCAACATCTACTGCTTCTGGTCTCAAGACAAAACTTGCAATGAGCCAAATAAATGTCTGCATTTTTCTGAAACGTTTCTTTATAGTCTCGATTTTCAAGACATGATTCCAGGAATTTGGTCTTGAATGTCATCATTTTATCCAGGTATGTGTATGGATGAAAAACTGTATATAGGCAAAACTGACAGTTCCTGAATAACAAAAGTCCCACTTGAGATTGTAATCTCTTTATTTTTGCATTAGTTTTCATTTTCAGGGCTTTCTTGGCAGAATTCCAAAATTATATCAAAATTAAAACCTTTTTCATAGTTTTCCAGAAAACCATTGAATTCAAGGATCACTACAGACCCTGGGTTGTTGACTCTCAGAAAGAAAGGCTTTTAAATTGCTTTGGTATGAGATCTTGGCAGAAAATCTTTCAGCAATTTCCTTGATGAAAGGATGGCTAACTTCCTCATTATCTATACTGACTGAGGCCTTGACCCTCCTGAGTATGACATACATAAGTTTTACTCTATAGCTGTTTTCAAGTAATACTCAGTCCTCTCCACAGTGGGATCTGAGTGTGAAATATAATCAGCTTTATCCCCTCATTCAGTATGTGGGTCACCATAGTCAAGTCAAGAATTATATTCGTTTTTCTATAATTCATGTCAATGAACAAAGTTGTTGTTGTTGTTGTTGAGCTTAACGCCATTTTTCAGCACAAGATAGGCTATTCATGGCGGCCAGTATTAATGGTGGAGGAAGAAACCGGGAAGAACCACGACCCACAAGAAGCTACTGGCAAGCTTTCTCACATATCCACATTCACTGAATCCTAGACTCAAACCCACAAAGACAGAGGTGAGATGGCAGTGATCCGTAACGGACAGCACTTTAGACCACTTGGCCACTCCACTTGGAGCCCCTCAATGAACAAAGTCATGTGATATCTGACGTAAGCAATACACACTACACATGTAACAGCTGGCATATGCTACATATACAGAGTTCAAGTTTTATTTCTTGATTACAGTGCTCATGCTAAAAGAAAGCGGAATGAATGTTAACAATACAAGGTTAGTTTCTTTCACTTTATTATCATATAAGCCTAAGTTCATCTATTTTACTGCAATGTGCAGTGCCAATTCAACACAATGTGTGTGCCAATTCAACACAAATTTATTCCCTTTCTTAAGTCTTGGGATATATGACCTAGGTGGAAAAAAAAAAGCTTCAACATAAGTTCTGGGACATGAAAAAATTTATTATTTTATTATGTCCCAAGAGAGACAGTAAAGAAGGTATATGTGAGTATATACAGTAACAATTACTCATAATTTTTAAATCTGACTTGACTCCTAATTTATTTGTAAATGGGGTTTAAAAAAAAATTTATAAAAATGTTTGAAATTCGTAATTGTTGTCATCTCTGCTTTGTTTCCAAAAATGTCATTTTATAAATTGTGTCTTAGAATAATGCTGATATGAAACTATAACCATGAAATAAATAAAACAAAAACTTGGAACAAAGAACAAATTCAAATTTGTGAATTAAAAAAACAAACTCGCATAAGTATGTAGAAAAATACATATTGCAGATATGTGTTAATGTGTCAGATACTATTGTACCTTGTAAGTTATGTTTTCACACTTTTCATCAACACTGGAATTCAAAATAGGATACTGTAACAGAGCTAGTGATGTGGCCTGAAAAAGAAAACATTAAATGAATAGGTATGTGGTAAATGATAAATAAAAAATCTTAATATATGCTGTATAAACAGTCTGATTAGGTCAATGTTGCTGCTACAAGTCCTTATCTAGTGGTACTGACCAGCTGAAAATTGACTCATTGAGAATGACAATGTTTGTTATTGGTTTTTATATACAACAGGTCTAGCTATCCAAATAAAAACTGATTTGAATTAAATAAAGATTAATCTTAGACTAATGGCTTTCCAAACCCTCTGCTCTAGTAATGAGGAGACACAAATGGGAATCTTATAGTTCAGTCTCATCATGAAAAAGTCCATTAAGGACCACCCCCATCTGAACAGAGACTATGTTACGGACTGGTGCTGAGACTTAAAGAAAGTAAAAATTATTGTTTTGATAAAAAATATAGAAAATGAGAGAGAGAGAGAGAGAGAGAGAGAGAGAGAGAGAGAGAGAGAGAGAGAGAGAGAGAGAGAGAGAGAGAGAGAGAGAGAGAGAGAGAGAGAGAGAAAGCATGGCACTATGGTAATGTGCTACTGCTATTAAAATTAACATTTCATTGCATTTTTCTCACTTCTTGACTTTCCATCTTTTTTAAAAAAATTAGTTTTGTTCATTGTGGAATGAGAATCACCTTATGTGCATGTGTACTTCCATAGCAGCAAATAATAAGTATTACTTCGCAATACCTAATTTCATTCATACAATGAATGGCATGTAAAACATTCAATAAAACACTGATATAATCTCTTGCTTCATTTATATTATTTTTGCACAATATTATAACAGAATGATTAATGCACACATTTTGAAGGATATAAAAAGGGATTGTTTATTCTGAAAAAATATGAGGTCCAATTCATTTGTGTGCATGTCTGAGATATGGATTTTTATTGTAGCTTTAACGATTTTTCAGTCATATTGCTACAATGTCTGCAGAGTAGCAGTTTATAATGATGTCTAGCACTGAGGCATCATGCCGCAGACATGAAGCATGACATCCCAACATTCAGTCACATTATCCTGACACCAGGCCGACCAATCCTAATACTAACCTCTTTATTCCGAGTGCCTGGTGAGGCAGTTGTTACTACATTTTTATAAGTCTTTGGTATGACTCAGCTGGGTTTGAACCCATGACATTCCACATCTGAGACAGATGCTCTAACCACTAGGCCACCAGAGCAGTCCATATTCATGTGGCATAGAATGCCCCTGCAACCTTAGGCATAATAGTTTTCATTACTCAGTTAAGAAACTGATATCCTAGACACTTTCCTTGGAAAATAAATTCTGATATTAACCTAATCAAATGCCAATAATTTTTTAATATCCTTGGAAAAAAAATTGCTTAATATATGCATAAGTAGACCAAAAGATATACGAGAAGTTTGCAGGTAATGAAAATGTTGATGTGCAATTATAATTAAGACTTGCTTCCTGTTTTTGCTGTCTTGCAAAATGACATGTCATCTTTAGTGCTGTGCACTGCTGTGTATTAGTTTTGAATAAGTAAATTAATGGTGACATGATTATACAAATTAGCTAATTCTGTCTCGTAAATACAATTTCCTTTATGATTTGATCTTCTGCTATTCTGTTCCTCAAATGATTTCTCTTTAATCTTTTCAAGAACCTTAGATTATGATCACAAGTCTTTTCAGCAAGACAATCAAAATTTTTCTGTAAAGTCAGAACAATTTTCCATAAAGTGTAACAAAATATGTACTGCTACTGGTGACTCGAAAAACTTGCATTTAAACAGTGTGATTTGATAAAACAATGACAATATTATGTTCCACTACAATGTTCATAATGCAGACTTAGATCTAAATGAACACGATTTAATTTCAGAAACTGCAGTTCCAAGCCACATGCAGGTCAATGGCTTCTAGTTAGATCTTCCAACTTGATGTAACATTCTTTTTTCATATCATATAGTACTGGCAACTGTCTCTCCTACTGTGACCACTGCTAAAATCAACACAACATCCAATAAATGTAACTGTTGCCTTTCCTGCTTTTGCTCAGGCATGGCCAAAAATATGGATGTTTCTAAACTGATTGTTTGAACTGTTAAAGAAGCTGACTGTCTTTCCCATTCAACAGACTTTTGTTTGCCGGACAACATTTCTAGATATTAACATAAATGCACAAGCATGATCATGCAAGCACATGGGCAAATCAAATATTTGATTCACTCATGTAAAGTTAGTCTGGCTCCATGACTAACACCACCAAATCTAATATTAAGACAATTTCCAGATCTGTTTGCAAAAATATTCTATTTGTATCTTTGTTTCTGTTTGAATAACATGGTGAGGTATCATTTCAAATTACAATGGATGTCAAATATTTTTTATTGAATAATTATTATTTTTTAAATCTATCCAATGTAATTCAGTATTGGGATGACTCAGTGGTTTGCATGTCTTTCGACTAAAATTGTTGAGTTTGACTTCTACTACAGACCAGCCTGGTCAGGCACTTTACTTCACCTGCCTCAGCACTGAATAACCAAGTTGTATTGTGGTGCATTATAGCACCAAACAAAACCAATTCAATACTAGCAGTTTCTAAATGCAGCTCAAGGGCTTAAAACAAACCTACCTTAATAATAAATGGCATGTACGAAATTCTTATTCCCCTCGCTTCTGCTACAGCTTTAACTTCACTGCGCAGTTTTACTAATTGTGTTACATCAATCTCATCATAGTAACCAAAAGGTGGAATTCTGAGTGCTTCTGTCATGATCTTCACCATTGCTTTTCGAACACCTCTAATAGGTTCTGTTTTGTCCTGTCCAATCACTGGTCGTTGTGTAGGTTTTTGTGGTACAGATGGCACTGATTTGGGCTTGGCAACTGGTGTCACATGGGGTGGTTCCTTAGGAAAGGTTGTTGTGGGTTTCACAGGGGCTGCGATGGAAAATGTTTAAAAAAGATCTTTCTTTGTCAAAAAAAAAAGAAAAGAGTTAAGCATCTTTTATTAATAAATTCCTTATTTAAAGCAATAATTATTTTAGTCTAATATAAAACAAGAAACAAAATTCTTCTCTAATAAACAATTTTAATAACTGCTATAAATTCATCATCATCAAATTTTGTCACATTTGTAACCATAGATACCTCCATGGTGGGATATGGCTAATACCCATACATTTTATTTAACATATATATAATTTATTAATTATATATAATTGTCAACAATATCTTCTAGCATAAGAGTGAGGGTAATAGCCACAGCAAAATCTTCAAAAATTCTTTGCTGCAGATGAACACAGAGCATTCACTGTTGTACAAAAAAAATGTGTTCATGGAACACTGATGTGATGTGTCGAATTTTGAAACTTGTTGAAACTTAAGGTTAAATAAATTGTGCTTTCAAGTTAACATAATCAAAGCAGAAAGATCTGGAGACAGCTCAATGATTATTTCTTTATTTCATCTTTAAACATAAAGGGAACTACATTTAGCTTCAGTATAGAATCTGATTCAGTCATTTTTTATGGTACTGGGCTTACGTGTAATAATATTCCGACTATCAGTTCAAAAGGGGTGAAGGTCAAATAATTGATTTTTCAAAGGAAGCTAATTGCAGTATGTTTCAGGCAAGTGAAATCAAAGACAGACATGTTATTTGGAGGGAAAATTTCACGAGCAGTTATTTCTGATTGGCCAGGGAAACTTAATGGCATACACTTTGAGAAACAAGCTAGGAACTATCTCTTGAAAAAAATCCTTTAGCCAGATTTTTCTTGAGAGAAGACTAAGTCAACTCCGTAGACGCTAGTGAGTAGTGTTCTTCAAGAAATTACAGAAAAGGGGCCAGATAGTTGTCTTAGAAGAGGAGACATACTAGGCTAGGACACTGTGTGTTTGGAAAGAGAAAAGTGGCAGTAATGTAAGCAATTTTTGTTTAATTTTTTAATAAGCTATTTCATCTGTTTGTTTGCAAATATGACATATTATGATTCACACATGTATCATTTTCCTTTCGAAAGTCTCTATTTTGATATGTTAGTTTTATACCATCTAATTCTCTGATTTTTCAATTATCAATTCATTGAGAGAACTGAGGGATCACATGTAATTAAATATTCGATATATCAGATTTCTTAGGATATATGAATTGAATCTCTGTGTAGGATATTTACTCTTGCAAATTCATGACAAATGTGTATTTATATACGAGTTCGGAATATCTAATTGCTCACGCAAGTTACTTTAAGATAGATTAGTGGATATCATGCCATAAATAATTGAGCATTAAACTGCATTGAATAGTCAAATGTAAATAAGTCATGTTGTAATGTATGCTGGCATATAAGACCACATTTGTCTGTAGAAAGCATGTGGGGAATTTATGACTTACATTAAACTGCCTTGAATAGTCAAATGTAAATAAGTCGTGTTGTAATGTATGTTGGCATATACGGCCACATTTTCTTTAGAAAGCATGTGGGAATTTATGACCTGCCTGCTAATTGGAATGAACTTGAGATAAGGTCATCTGTATATTGTAATGGTATTCCTATAGAATCTGTGAGGAGTTACTGATTAAGGTCACATTAGGTCAGAATTGTGCAGTGTAAACCACTTAAATCTGAGCATAAGAAACATCGTTTATATTTATATGTAGAGGTGTAGTGGTATTTGTCTAGCATGAGACATATATTTATGGGACAGCTTTGTACTTCGTACTTCGCACGCCGAATGAGAGAAGAAGAAGGAACATGGAATGAACCGAATGAGTTAAAGGGGAAATCTACATTTACGAAATGTCAGAATAGTGATGGTCAGAAGAAGTCAAAGCCCATGGTTAAATATGGGAAACAAGTCGTGAGAGGACCATTGGCAGGTGATGCTGTCAAAGCATTTGAAATTGTACTGAAAGTCAACACTCATAAAACATGATGAAAAGTCTTACACTGTAATCAAGTTCTGTCACTTACAATCAGTCAATTTGAAGGTGAATTTTGGCTATGCTAAGTATATGTAATTTAGTAAAAAGGTTGTATGGGAATTGGTTTTTTTTATTATATATATTATTATGTTAACTGATTAAAATGTTATATTATTATTTATTGAAAGGGGGCTTGCTTTCATTTATTTCAATAATTTGCTCAGATATCTGAATCGTTCCATCTATCTGTCCACACTGGGCAAATTACACCGCAGGGGATCATTCACTAGTTAATGACGCCGAATGAAAGGAGGAGGGTTTAATGTTTACCCCCCCCCCATCACAGCTGATATCCTATCATAGTGCCAAAAATGAACTAATGAAAACTGACCAAAGAGGGACAGACAGATAGATGGACATTGTAACAATATACTTCACTACCAATGTTGTTAATGGGATGTAAAATCAATTTGATATAGATGACTGGCAGTCATTTCATTTAGGTGACTCACTTGTATGCTGAATTAAAAGAACTTATGTTGTAAGTTGTACCCATTTTCCTTTTGTCTTTATCTTCAAGGTACTGGAGAATGTCTTCCTTCATCACCCTCCCATCTTTACCCATTCCTTTTACGTCACTGAGATTAATCTGTAGAGCGAAAGAAAATCGTAAAAAATATTTTTGTAATCTTGATACACAGAAAAGAATTATCTTAAGTTAGATCAAGTAGAGATTAATGTAGCAAATACAGGAGACTATAACTGCTGAATTGGACAAGTTATCTATAAAAATTACAGGTATATAAACCTTGAGCAATGAATTTTTAAAAAAATCATATGGAAATAAACACAAAGAATTTGAAAAAGCTATTATGTGGCAAAATTCTCGAAGATGACAATTTTGTAAACAGTGAAAAGACATCAAAGATTTATTGCACCTATAAAATTTAAACAATTAATAACATATGTCTGCATGAGTTCGAGTCTAAGATTCGGTGAATGTGGATATGTGAGAAAGCTTGCCAGTAGCTTCTCATGGGTCGGTGGTTCTTTCCGCGGATTTCCCGGTTTCTTCCTCTACCATTAATACTGGCCGCCATCTATAGCCTATCGTGTGCTGAAAAATGGCGTTAGGCCCCACAACAACAACAACATTAATAACATATAATCTGCTCAATCAATTAGATATAATCCACCCAGTAAAACATTTACCTGACAAAAGATATTTATTTAAATCTGCCAAAATTATTTGAATAAACCTAAGATGTTAGAAAAAGTAAGAAAATATACTTGCAAGCACTATGAGAGCAAGTGCTGTGCTTAGATGTCTCATAATTATAGCTTTCTAGGCAAGTGATAAGTTAAAATACAAGTTACTTTCCTTTGAAAGTGCAGAACACTCTGAAATTATGTTATTAAACTGATGCATATGCAACATATTTGTCTGTATATAATACTTACCTGACCACTTTAACACTAGAAGTATAAGCCCAAAAAACCTCAAGTCCAGTTCTCCAAAAAGAAGAAAATGCTTTTTTAGTCTGTGTGTGTGTGTGTGTGAGTGTGTATATATATATATATATATATATATATATATATATATATATATATATATATATATATATATAGATATATCTTTCTTTGCAGTCACCAAGAAATATAACACCCATAACCTCTCAAATCCACTTCTTCCAAATGATGAAAATTCACTTTTCTGCATATATAAAAGGCAATAACTCCAGCCTATTACATCTCCTGGTATTCACCAAGTGGCACTAGTTTAGTGCTAAGCAATTCAGCCAAGTCAGAACCAGGAAATCAGGAAAGACTTTCACAATTGAAAGGTAAAATTGTTTACATTGCAGGGCTAACCTAACAAGAGCCACATATGAAGAAATCAGACTGGACAGGGAAGGAACACTTAGAATGCAAACAAAACAATTTCTGTGATGACAGATGCATGGTAATATGAAAATATGCAACTATCAGGTTGAGACTGATAGAAAACTATTTAGAGGCTGACTGACTTTGCCATCTCCATTCTGAATTTTGGTATAAATGAATTTAGTAAGGTCAATGATTGACCTCAGTTTGCCATCTGCCTTCTTGAACATTCTCCACTGTCCTTTTCTTAGAACAGCCTAAGTGCATCCTTAACCGAGTCTGACAGTCCTTCCAGCAGGAACAGGGAGGACAAAGGGGAGGGGGTTGGTAAAATAAGACCTGACAACATTTGAAATGATTTTGATCACCAACTCCCTTTGTGGAAACAATGAATCCAATGCTCTTTAAATGTAAGAGCCTGGAACCCACTGGAAGGTTGTCTGCAGAAAACAGGTCAATGGTCAATGGCAAGTGGGTGGAAGCTTGAGAGTTAAGAAACCTTTGTCTTTTACTAAGATCCCCAGAAATGTTAACATTCTATGGCTTTACCTGCCTAAGCATAGGAAGATATGCTACATAAACCATATGGTCAATGAACAGCATGGATCTTGAATCAGTCAGCTAGAGTGTATGATTGACAGCCAATATGGCATCATACCAAGATGTGGCAAGATGGCATGGCTCATCCAAGTCATGTATAAACCACATGCACCCTGATTTACAGGTCTGAAGACCATGACTGGGCAGGCAGGATGGACTTAATGGGCTACCATGTGTGTGTGTGTGTGTGTGTGTGTGTGTGTGTGTGTGTGGAGGAAGACACTACCCCCAATTGAAACAAGATACATGAACTGGGGAATATTGTCAGGAACTAATCAACTGTGTTGTCACTTGCTGCACCTCTAACTCCAAAGATGGCATAGATGATTGATGCAAAGCCAGTAAGTAATGTACATCATATCCGTGGTGTGGTCTGTGTGCAGTGGCATTCCACACAGGGCAATCTTGTGACTCTCTATAAGAATGAGTATTTCACATTAGTATTTTTCATCTTTATTTGACATGCCAGTTCTTTGTGGTTTTATATAGTACTCTAGTGTAATCAAACACATTGGTGCAAATTATGCAGGCTGTTAATAAGGTAAACTTTACACAGGTATGACATGAGTCTTGAGGGTCCTTGCTGACCTTAAACTTCTGGCATTTAACACATTTCTTTTGTCATGTTTATTCTGCAAGGGCCAAAACAAGGAAAGAAATGCCCCAAAAACTCATTACACAAGAGGTGAAAAATAAATTGGCAGTTTGCGCAAAACACAAAGTACAACATGTCTGATGCAATGTTGCCATGTAAAAACATGCAGTTAGAGATAAGATAACTATGCCCACATAAGTGAAAAAATTCACATTATTAGTCACACACACAAAAAATAATGTAAACCACCTGCAGAATAATCCTTAATATATCCAAAAATATCAAAATCCTCAATGGACAGATGAAATTTAAAATTAATTAAAAGGATTTTGTGAGCAATGTGAATGCTGTATGTCAGTTCACAGCAAAAGCATAAAACCAGCACCAGCTGTAAAGATCAGGGGGAGGTAATGTGCAAGAGTTATGCCCTTGGTCTCTATAATGTAGACCAGAAAGATGAATTTTTGCCGTTTGGGAGAGCTTGATCTGTGAGGTATTAGAGTTTATGTTCCTTATGTATTCAAAGAAGAAATGGGTAGGATTAAAGTGCAATAAATTACCCATTACTTCTGTGGACGTCAAAGTAAATGTTAAGATCACATACCTTGTATTCAATGGCCATTTTCCTAACTGCTGGTGTTGCAAGAACATTATGACCTTTGACCTTTGTCATTAAGTCATCTGTACTGCTGTCAGATACAGCTTCAACAACTTCAACCCTTTTAGGGTCTGCTGAAAAATAAATATTATTCTTTAGGGTAAATTTATTTGCTAAACTCCCATTTCTCATAAAGAGAATACTTCCTACAATAAGCAGCTTAATAAATGAATCCAAAGCATAACATGCAAAGAGGTACATCATTTCAATAACAGGAAACTAGAAAGCTAGAAGTTATCATACAAGGCCTTATATTTAAACACAATGTAAAAATAAACAAAAAAATTGGTTCTTACTTTTTCTAAAATGAATGACAAAAATTTAAGCTAAGTAATTAAAGCATTAAACTGCATAAGAATGTGCTGAATGGTTCTTATAGCTGTTTGATCGTAAGCAACATCAAATGTAAAACTTTGAATTTGATTAATAAGGGCCATAACTTTGTCCAAAATTAAACTGACAGGGCAAAACCCACCAATGCACATCTAAGTCTAAGAGGCAATGTTTTAATGCAAATCTATTAGAATATACTAAATGGTTCTAGAGCTATGCTAATAACAAACATGTAACAATGTAAGGTTGACTGATAATGGCCATAACTTTGTCCAAATACGGATTAAAAGAAACCTGTGAAAGGTACAGGTCAACAAGACAATGATCACGCCCAACTGCATTAGAATCTGTTGATTCATCCCTGAGCTATGCCATTTATATGCCACATTATATGTTAAAATATTAAGTTAACTGTCAAGGGCCATTACTCTATTAACAATGGAATCATGGAGAATGAGACCCATAAAAGGCAAATCTAGATTTATGAGACAATGTATACACCAAATTGCACCAGAATATTTTCAAAGGTTCTTGAACTATGCTGGTTAGAAGCAACATCACTTGAAGATACTAGATTACTGTCATTTGTGATAACTCTTAGGGAACAGATGTCTTGCAACAAATCCCATAAAAGACAAATTTAGGTCCATGAGACGATGTTCATACCAATATGCTAATGTGGACTGTTTTGGACTATGATATGAACATCGTCAATAAAGCAAAGCAGACAGTTTCACAAACTGTTGCACTTTTTAAAGCAAAACTGGCATTACCTTTATAAACTGATGTAATGAGTATTGTTTTTTTACACAGCCTGGGACTCCCAACTTTTGAAAAAGTGCTTCATATTAACACTGGGACTCCTGATGGGACTCTGAGTCCAAAGAAAAAGACATTCAATAAACACACTAACTTGACAACAAAGGCACTATTGTAAATCTGAACAACTTAGTTTTGAATGGATGCAGTGGCTTGCTGCCGCATCCAATGAAATTCAGAGTCAAAGCACAGAAATATCTGCTAGATATGTCAAGGTATAGATAGGGTTAACATATTGGAATCATGGTTAATAAAGATGGATCTGAGGTGTCACTAGCTAATCTCGTTATATTTCAACTGTCCAAGGGCTTTACTGCTTTTAGTTAGTTGGCTAACAGTGGGTAGTGACAAGCAACTTTATTCTTTGCTTAACAAAAGTGTATTAAATTTCAAAATCTGGCCTCTCTAAAATAATATTTGTTGCCATACTAAAGCAGCTTATAAAAAGTTTGAAGCCAATATATGCCGAAATGAGAAA
Organism: Potamilus streckersoni; assembly: GCA_016746295.1. Lineage (NCBI taxonomy): Eukaryota > Metazoa > Mollusca > Bivalvia > Unionida > Unionidae > Potamilus > Potamilus streckersoni. Next base: position 1,357,993 of record JAEAOA010000438.1, read on the forward strand.
CCAACAGAGGGGTATGTAATATGTATTAGTCTAAATTTGGATATTTAAGAGAAAACTACTCACATCAAAGCATAAAAATATTACTAATGCCAAAAGTCAGGATGTAGAAATAAAAAATTTTAAAAAACCAATCTACATAAAAAAACCCAAAGAGAACACTTTTTGCTAAACCATTCTACTAAAGTACGTGGATTTACTATAGTGAAAAAGTTGAAACATCATGACTAGTGATAGGACCAGTGTGTGTATATATCTTGCTGAAAAATGAACTTTTGAGCAAAAATCCATTGCAAATCAACATTCAACTACTACCTTCTGTATCCTAAAAATGATTTGGGTGGGTGGGTGAAATAATTTTTTCTTAATAAATATATTATTAATGTGTATAAGTTCAGAAAAACTACAATAATGAAAAGTAAGCCAAGGGTCCAGGACAAAGTTGGGGGGGGGCTATGGAAGCAAAGCCCCCTGGAAGCTAAAAAAGAAGTAATTTTGATACTATATTTTTGCATGAAAACTGTAAATGAACAATCTGAAATTTGAATTCATTAGTATGATTCATACATCAATATAATCACTAATATGCATAATTTGAAAAAAAAAATGGCTTTTTTATATCAACACATTTTTCCAATATATATAATTCTGTAAATTTGAAAATTCAGAAGCTGAACATAATCAAACTGGTATGTTTGATACCTTAGAATCAGGATTTACTTACATTATATATCTCTAAACTAGAACCAATTCAACACAAACATGACAATCATTCAATTATCCTCACTGACCATTACAAAGCAAAAATGAAGAAATTATTTTTTTAAAAATCATTCTATGGGTGGATGGAAACAGAGAAAACAATGGAGGAATGATGTACATAGAGGTATATAATTGGCCTAGGAGTCTCAGTCAAATAATTCAGCACACTCTATCTGCTATCATTGCTAAGAGGCAAATGAAGGAATCAAATAGCCGTGGTATATAACAACAGTCATACAGAAATGGAGTTATTCAGGCTTCTGCAGAGGGCACTGAATTATGGAGTGAAGTATGAACTTAGTGATACCAAACACAATGAGCCTCAAGTGAACTGAATACTGCAAAACAACTTCTGTTTGCTTGCTCAACAGTAAGTCATTATTTTGAAATTTGGTATCCCGAAGCACTGATTTTTTCCTACTAAATGCTTTACATCCATCTCAAACCCAACCCCTACAATAAACCAATGCATTTACAAAATTTGGTAGATTGACCTGTGGGGATATTCTGAAGACGGAATGTCCATCAAATGATGGAGAACTTTCACGATGTATACTACAAACAACAGATTCATGTGTTTCCATAAAGTCTGTCAAAATGTCTATTTGCAACCATGAAAATTGCAGGATCCCTGCACAGGACATGCATTCAAACCTGTCTTATACATCATATCTATTAGACACTCACCTGCCTTAAACAGACACGTTTTGTAATTCCCATTCACCAGCCTTAAACAGACACTTTTTGTAATTCCCATTCAGCTTCCTTAGGAGGCACTCACAAATTATTATGTACTTTTATGAGAGTGATGCATGTAAGGTAAAGTTGTTTGCATTTAAAACATGCATAGTGGAGAGAATGTTGGCATATCTATATGCTACTTTCATGTAATGTGGCTGACATTTCTTTTGATATTGTCCTTTGGAAATTGCAAATGATCTTTGCACTGCTAACTAAAATGAATCAACCTGAATTTGTCTAAAGTACACTATCCTTGGCAGCTATTAAAATAGTGAAAATGAATTTAGCCAGACTAGACAATACAAGCTTCTGAATGTGAAATGAATGAATTACCAAATATAGAAATTTATGAAAAAAAGTTATGTTTTTTTTTAATACAATTCACCTATGATTTTACTCTATAACCCATATTACACCCATCAATCATTCACCAAAATTAAGGGAATTAAAGGCTCTTTGAACAATACCTAAGATACACAAAGTTTGTTTTTTAAACAGCCAGTATAACTATTGAGGAAATCCAGGGATATTCTTTTCTTGAAAAGTCTAACCCTATGCTAAATACAAAACTGTAGAGTGCAACCTTAAACAAATACTTTTTACAATTCCCATTCACCTAATTATTGCAAAATTAAACTTCCATTAATTAGGAGACCATTTTGTTCACTTTCCAAAGGTATCTTCATACAATAGCTTTGAATATATGATGAATGTGTTTTCATTTACCAGATGCATCACCATCTAATTCTATATCCACCAATGGCTTGCCAACAAGAGCAATCTCATCCACGTCATAATAGATCTTCCTGATGATTCCATCATAGCGGCTTGTGATGGTCACTGCTGCTTTGTCACTCTTCACTTCACAGATGCTCTCAAACTGGCTCACTCTGTCTCCAACTTTGACAAACCTAAAAGCAAAAATTTAATAAACACAACTCAAAGCAAAAATCCTTTGAAGAGATTGACTCTCCACTGACAGGCAACTATCTATTTTTTTTAAACTGCTAAGTCTTGAAACCATCTCTACTCTACCATTCCAAATTTGGTAATAAAATTATCTTTTTATATGTGTAAGTTAGCATCTTTACATGATACATGTAAGTGCAGGACAAAATGCTTTGTCATGGCCTTTGTCCTTGAACTGGATATCATGGACAAGTAAACACTGAACTTGGCGCAAATGATGCCAAAATATAACCTCATATTAAGTTTGATCAAACCTATATTTATTTTATTTTGAAAACACAACCAAGACATATCCATAAGGCACGTCTGATAAAAATCCATTCATATTTGCATGTTATTTTACTTACAAGCAAGTACAACTAGTTTTTTTTATTCTTGACCTTTGACCTTAAAATCAATGTCCAAGTGCTCACTACAACTTTTTCAATGCAGATGAGAAACACCAATAGTCTTCTCACAATGACAGGGTAAGATTTGCTGTGCAAATCAAAATATAGTACTAACTCATACCTGGGTGGATAAGATTAGCCTCTGCAAATTAAAATGTATTACTAACTTATACCTGGGTGGAGTAAATGCAGATTTGCATTTTAAGAAATAATCAGCAAGAATCAATGTTCAAAATCATATAATATCCATTTTGCATCAATTATTATTTAATTTTGCCTACTTGTCATCAGTCCAGAACATGGTATGAAGGAAGTCGACCTTATTTAACACAGGTACCCAATGGGTCAAAATCATGAAAATATTTTGGTTGGTATAAACAGTGAATTAAAAACCCTTCTCTAATACATGGCCCATTAGATAAATAGCAGTTTATTTTTGTATGCAATACATATTATTATTATTATTGTTATTATTATTATTATTGTTGTTATTATTATTATTATTATTTTTATTATCATCATTATTGATAAAGTGGATGTTAGGTCTGGACAAGTCTCACTTCAGAAGCAACTAGACCATCCTAGCTAGACATTGTTGGTTGGCCCACCTTGTTCCACATAAACTCTTGGCAGATTTAGCTGAAATGCTATCTATTGCTTTGATCTAGGATTGGATGCAGCAAAGAAAACTGATCCAATCAGATCCCCCACTACATTTAAATTAGGAGATCATCGAAAAATATCATAATGACCTCCAAAAGCAATATATTTTGCAGATAAGTTTCTCTTGTTTAAATATTTTAAGCAATGTTTAATTTCCAAATTACATAACAAATTCCATCAATGATTATTAATTTCACTTCACTTGCTATGGCATGGGACTCTTTCATTTGCAATAGGGCATGTTTCAGTCCACAAAATATGTCATGGCTGATGTAGACTGACTTGGATCAATGACTCTTGGCCATCAAAGATGCAACCAGATATGAAAAGAAGCCTTGTTGGGTCAACCCTAAAAAAAAGAATAGTAAAAAAAGATTTTTAAGATGGCAGATCGAGATGGTATTCATTGTGGACCACCTAGACATCATACAAAGTCTTAATGATACATTTAATCAGGAAGAACTATAACATGACTTTTATGATTGCCAACTATATTAAATGTCACAAATTTTATTTAGGACCAATTAGGCATGAAACAAAGTCTTTAAGTTAAGACCATGTGTAGAAATGACCGTTTGTTTATGAGTAGAGTGATGACAAGATTTTCAATTTGACTCCCACGGTGGTGAAATTATGCATACCAGCTCAGTACTATTACCATTTTGGTTTAATAATCTCTGAATAGAAGCATTATGTCCAACTGTTCTGAAGAAGTGATAAGATTTTAAAATGGCCACAAAGTTGGCCATATTAAGCATCTGAGAAGCACCATTATCATTTTAGGACAAATGAGACCATGGATGAAAGTGTGTGTAAAGTTTCATGGTCATCCTGCATGTAGTTCAGAAGCAGTAAGAACAAAATTATGATAATAGACAGTGAATAACAAGCCATCATAAAAGTCATCTGGTCTACGAACAGTAATGCTCATAAAGTCGATATAAACTTCTGAAAAAGTTACGACATCATGATTATATTGCTGTATACACATTTATTGTAAGATCACATTTCAAGCATGATAGACCTGGTGTCAGGATAATGTAAATGGGTGGGACATGATGCCACATGACTTTGTAACATGTAATCCAATTCAAACTGTCACATGGTTGAATTGTCAGCCACTAAAGCGACAACCACATTGGTACAACTTCACCAATGAGGAAGGCGCACTGGGTGTCCTGGCACAACTAAAAAGAAGATCTATCACTAAGGTCTGTGGTGGACCACCCAGTAGGGAGATGAAGCACCCTTATGAGCAGAAATTAACATACCAATTCTCCGGTCAGTCGCTGCAGCAAGTGAGGTAGTGGCATGTCTCTGTTAGCCCTTGCCAGTCGATAAATATCCCACTTTGCCGAAAGAGTGGTACTAGTCAATATGATAATGATCACAACAGACAACGCTCATTTCAGATTGAACAATGCACAGCCAAAAAAGGTTCACGCTGTCACTTCCTGTGCCGGGAACCAGTGCAAAGTAAGCTAGGATGCAGAAGAAAACTGAATCTAGCTGAGTGGAATGTATGGATATTGTTGGACCATGCTAGCACTGATAGACCTGAATGCCAAACTGTTTTAGTAGCTAAGGAACATCGACATTGCAGCTTTGAGTGAGACTCGTTTACCTGGATTTGACAGCAGGGTAGACTGCGGCTATACATTCTTCTGAAGAGGAAAGGATGAAGGTGATCGCAGAGAATGCAGAGTCTGTCTTGCACTGAGAAACTCCACTGCTGGTATTCTTGACCAGGACCCTGCACCGATTAGTGATAGGATAATACATATGAGATTGCCACTGGAGAGGGGAGTATTTGCCAGTCATTAATGTTTATGCACTGACAATAACCAACCACATGGAAAACAAGGAGGAATTTTACAGTTGTCTAAGAACTGTTCTTTCCTAGGTTCCAGCCAAAGACAAACTGATTTTAACTGGAGACTTCAACGCAAGAGTTGGAAAAGATCATGATAAATGACCTAAGGTGTTCATGGTATTGGCAAATGCAACTAAAATGGTGAACTTCTTCTGGCTTCTACTGACATGCTAATAAACTGAACACCTACAGTATTTGATAGTATATGAATAGCAATGCTAATCAACTGAACACAGACTATTTTACAGACTATGAACAGTAATCCTAATACACTGAACACTGTTTTAGTCTGTGAACAGTAACACTAATGAAATGAACCTTGACTATGAATGGTATAGCTAATAAACTGAAACCTAACTGTATTTTACAGTCTGTGAACAGTAATGCTAATGAATTGACTATGAATGGTAAAGATAATACACTGAAACCTGACTGTATTTTATAGACTGGTATGAACTTACCATTCTTTTACCTCTACCTCTCTAATTCCTTCCCCAATATCGGACAGATTGAACGATTCCACTTTGCCATAGTTACCTGAAAACATAAGTAAATGAAACATTAACATAGGTACACAGGACTGGTACCACTGTTAAGTTGCTGGAGAAACTAGATTTACATTACACATATTCTTTTGGGTAATGTTAAACAACTTTAACATGTTGGCAATTATATGGCTTTTTTCTAATAGGGTTTGATGGTTCTGTAAGCTTTGAATGAATTGAAACAAATGAACCAATGGATATCAAAATCTGATTAAAATCAAATCTCCACTGTCCTACATGAAGATCTGACAGCAGCTGTTAAGGTGTCATGTTTTGGTGACCTATGATATTAACATAATAGCTATTTGATAGACTGAGCAGTACAGCAGAAGAGCATCAATGTGTGCCAAATGATTTGATTCATTTTCAGATTTCTGAAAGCTGCCATTTCCAATGGTTAATTCAAAGGTCACCAGAACATGACCCCTGAGCAACCATTGTCAGACCTTCACATATGACGGAGAACTGAATTTAATTAGTTTGGGATAACACATACATGTAAACAACAACAGGTTGCAATTATGCAAGGGATATAACTCATGATATATGCTATCAATACCACAAGTTCACTGTACCCATCAAGAACAACATCTACGAGTTAAAAAAAGTTCTGTCAAGGAATTTTATTAATATTTTATATTGATACTTGCAATAGTACCTTGGCTCTTCATTATGACTTGTTCATTCAAGGAAACAGCCAAATGTTTTACACATTTTTGTTTCTCAACTCTGCTTGCCATGTTATTTATCACAAAAGGCTCAACTTTTTATGCTTTCATTTTTTTTTTATTACATACATATGCAAAACAATATAAAAGCTTATATTCTATATTTTCAATTTTATGTCATAAATCAACAAAATTCTCTTGCAAACTAAAATGCTTAAAGATCAAACGATTAGGAAAATTATTAGCAATTAAAATTATTAAAATTACTTTTATACAGATAGCTACTTGTATTATTGTCCCTTCTCTTTTGGTCCACAGATACTGTAAAGTTAAAGGTTTTTATTTTATGCAATGTTAATTTTATAGTTGTAACAAACCAAGAATATTTTCAGTTCTTTTTATTGGTACTTTTGAACTTTTTATTGACAATAACATACACAGGTAATGGAAAATAAGTCTTTCCCAAGGACAGAAAGTGGCACAGATGGGTATTGAACCTGTAACACTTGGATTATGAGTCAGATACTCCAACCTCAGCTCCCATCAAGAATTTAGTGACCAACAGATGAACACTGATTCTTCTGTGGAAGGAATAACACCCTTTCCAGTCCACATTTAAATACCAAATGAAAATTTTTTTTTTCAAATCCATAAAAATAGATACCCACAAAAATAAAGAAACTCTGGCTGGGCCAACAAATGTTAGGCTGAGAATCCTTTAGATCCTCAGGATTTCCAGCTATATTTCTAAAAACTGTGGGAGTTTTTTTCGTTTAGTGATTAAGATTCCATCTAAATAAATTTCATTACACAAGAATTATATTAGCCAACATGCATGGAAATTGCTTTTATTCTTATAAAAAAAAATGATTTGAGCAGAATCAAGCACAATAATAATGTTCTTTTGCATTAAACAGCTAAAGAAGTTATGAGAATGCATGTGGCCAACAATTACTTATATAATGAATTGCATAGTAAGTACCAGCAGAGGAATGCAAAAGCCTGGCATGGGAGATCAGTGCTCGGAATGTTTTGTGGTAGCTGTCATATTTCAAGCAGGGCAACACAAGATGTCTTCTCAAATGTAAAGAAGTAGTCCAGTGCTGCAAAATAGATATTGATCAGTGATTAATGGTTAATTCACAGAACATCATATGTGCTGGCACATGTGGTCCATGCCCCAATTTCTCTCACTCAATCTGTTCCCAACATCCCAATTTATTTGCAACATTCATGCCTTCCGGTACTGTGACTTTTCTTGATCAGCACATTCTTTTTATTCCTATATGTCTTCATATGGCATGCTATATTTATTGAATGTAACACTCAAACAGTTGATTAAAATATGTGTAAGCATTTAAGGACAACTGCTTTGTTTGGAATACTAAATGCTGCATAACCAAAGGATAAAGAAGCCAAGTGATAGTAAAGTGAACAGTTTTTGTCTAAACTGCAAGTATATGTGATTGGAAATCAGTTGTATTGTTCTACTGTTTATCAAATGGTTGCAGGAGATCAATACATGTAAATATTTACTATCTGGCAAATAATAAGTGGCAACAAATATGTGCTCTCAAATCAATCCCAAAAGCTGGCTTTTCAAAGATTGACTTGGTGATACTTGTTAAGAAAAAGATGTCCTTAAATCTCTCAGAGGTGACTATAAAAACTCATTACAAAACGTCTAAATTCCATTACTGCAGATGTAGTTGAAGAGACAAGTTTGCAGCTGTAGCTTGATGAAGCTTCCACAAAATATCAGTAGATATTGGAAGAAAAACTGTTATGATAAATTCAAACTGTGTTAATAAAGTTCTCTTATTGGTCAATGGTTATGTTCATTTTTGAGTTCAAGATCATCTTCTAAACATGGCTCTCTCTCTCTCTCTCTAAAATATTTCACCATATCCAAAATCCTTGTCCATCATTATATCAATATGTATATCTTTATTCTTCTAACCCTCTTCTTTTTCTCATCTACATACCTGCATGTACTATTTACATATATTTTCTTATAACTTTAATTATCTGTATACTGTTTTATTGTGCAAACAAAAATAAAAAAATACAAGTTCATTAGTTGTAAAACTAAATAAAATATGATTTCCAGAAAACATTCCATATTTTACTCTATTTTACATTTCAACTTCTGTAGTGATATTAAGCTGACATACACTGAAACAAGTTCAAATCTCCCTGGGGCAATTTTCAAAGTTAGCTGACCATTATAAAATTTGTAGAGCCATGAGTAAATATATAATTTCAGTAATCTATCTTTAACATTTTACTTTATATAAAAAAAATTTCCTCATTAAAGGATCTATCATTATAACAGAACAACACAGTGATTACAAATCATGCCACAAAGTACAGCAGCATGTGAATATTCAACCCTTAACCACTCCTGTTGCAAGCTGAAAATACACATTATGATAGCTTTGAATTTTCAATAGTGATACAAAAAAAAACAGTACAGTATTAATGTAAAAAAAATAGTATAAAAAGAACTGAATGAGCAACTTGGTTTAATATAGACACAGGACATTAATGACACCCTGGTGTATGTATGAGAAATTTAAAGAAAAATTGCATTTATTTCCCTATTTAAGAATAAATGATAGGCATTGTGGAATGCCTCAAATCTAATTATTTAACCCTGTACATAGACCACTTGAAGTAGTTGCAACCAGATATCTGTGCCTACCATACATATATTGGCATTTCTTAAAACATCTTATAAGGTAAGTAGCATAAAGTGTACAGTGACATTTTGCAAAAAAAAAAAAAAAAATGCTTACAATCTGAAGCTGTACAAATGCCAGGTGCATCTTAATAGCACAAACAATACCTAATATTTTTAAATCAATTTAAAGATATCAACAGTCATGTGAGTTTGATAATAAACCAAGAAGAATTGAGAGCTCTGGTTATTATCGATACATATATGTATTTCTAAAGTTTTTTTGTTATTTAATATAATGTACTGTAATTGTTTTTATAATAATAATAATAATAATAATAATAATAATAATAATAACTTGTTTATGGCAGCAGCTGTATGGGGTATTTTAAGATATAAGTATGTTCACTACTCTCAAGATTATATATATATATATATATATATATATATATATATATATATATATATATATATATATATATAATTTGTTCATACTGTTAACATGTATAAGTAATAACAGTATTGATAACACCTGTGAGTATCGATTATTACCCATTACCACCATTGAAATTACAAATATGACACCCTACCCCCCCCATCCACCGCTAAAGTATTAATATTGCATAATATATGTAAATGACAACGAATTTTCATGAACTGGCAAAAATAACTGCTTGTTTATAAAATGGTCCACAAGTACTTCATCCTTAGTGCGTCAGTAATTGCCCAATTTGTTATAAGATAAGATTCCTGAGCAGCTTTCAAATGACCTTCCTATCATTTGTAAATTTTTAATGTAATTATTCCTAATGGACAAATATCTAAAATCATTTCTTTGAATTGCATATTAAATATACAAAAGTTCAACACCATGACACGTTTGTTTTTTGGATATATACTTGATAATTCTTCCAGCTTTTCAAACATTTGATTGAAACCCTCCTTGACAATGTTGCCATCTTTGCACCAGTTGAACAGTTGTATATTAAATACTTCGAACTTTTTCTACATAAAATAAAATTTGTGATCCAGTCTTGTTCTCTTCTCGCAGGTGCACGAGATCTGCGAACACTATCGAAAACATGTAAACAATCTCACTGACGATAAAGAAGTAAAACAATAATCAACCATGGGGTGATCTACGTACAGTGTATTCTCTGGAATGGAGAAGTATGAAAAAATCCGAGTTGTGGGCAGAGGAGCTTATGGGTAAAGTTTTTTTTTTTTTTCCAGCAAATGTGATAACTTTAGTTTTAGATATCTTGTTGTTTCGTTGTCGTCATACACCAGTGCCAGTGCATCTTAACGGTGTTTGATAGGACCCGCTGTCTTACTGCATGTGGCAGACTAAAGTAGATGAATTGGATGTAGATTAAAGTAAATCAGTTATCATGCAGAGTTTTTTATACTGTTATTGAGTATTGGTTTTAATGAAGCGATTTTATGTGCCTGTTATTTTGTAATATTGCTTAAACAGCCAAATACATGAGTTTTATTTAAAGTCAAGATCCAAGAAGTTTTATTTAACATCAGTGGAATAATGAAACATTGGCTCAGTACGAGCTATTTTTCCAACAGCATCATTTCATAATTCAACAGGCAGTACACAGATAGTACATATATATATATATATATATATATATATATATATATATATATATATATATATATATATATATATATATATTGCGGAAACTGAAAACGTATCATTCCCTAAAAGTCTACAAGCCAAAGAGACATCTATTTTTGCTTTTTGTACATATGTAACGCAGATAATATCCCAGATATTTGATTCTATACCGGTTATTCTTATAGTAAAAATTGAAGGATAATAAGAAGATTTAGAAAATGTTAAATTCTACTAATGCATAGTTTTCATTTTCTAGTCTTCTTGGTTTAGACCGCTTGGTTTCAATGTTCTAAGGCAGCATATCCAGTATGATTCCTTTTCCTTCCTGGTTTTGGAACTCCAGCTGTGGTTGTTAGCAATAGCGATAAGTATTATATCACTAAAAGTGTGGCCAGGGGAGGAGAAGTGTTCTGCGACCGGGCTTCTGTACAGCTTTTTTGTCATCCAATCAGATCTATGAAGGTTTATCCTTTTGTGTAGCTTTTCAGTTTCTCCGACGTACAGCCATGTAGAGGTTTACAAACACAACGTTTTTGTGTTTATTTGTTTGTCGTATATATATATGTTTTGTATTTGCCTTTGAAAATGACTCATTAAGAGTCGAAAGCGCTTAGGCTAGTTAGTTACTAGTTTTGTACTGTTCGTCATCAGTTTATTGCATCTATTTTAATTAATCCCTGACACACGTGATCCCTTGGTGGATCCAGTACGCTTGAAAGGGTTGTTATTCACCATATGATTTGTATTCTTTATATATATATATATATATATATATATATATATATATATATATATATATATATATATATATATATATATATATATAATTTAAAATATGGAATGTGAATATTTTATTCTTTAAAAGCATTATGCAATGTTAATGATTTCAGCTGATTTGTATGTTACAAGTCAGTCTTTTTAAAATAAGTAACAGAAAAGAGTTAAAGGCAACAAACTTTTTTAAAATTCAACAGCTAATTTAGTTCCCCAGAATACAAAGTGAAATTTATTTTTTTTTTTCTTTTACCATAATTAAAAAAGGTGCTAGGGTCAGCATTGAAAAACGGATGGTCAGCCAACCAGAAATGTGCACATTTGTTTGGTGCCAAATTAGAGTTTACATGTATTGCTTTGACATGCATGTGATTCTTTAGGACAAAAATAAATTTTATTATACAGCCTTTTGAACATACTGTTTTATAGTTGAAATTTCTGCCTTTGAAAATGAAATGATTTGTTGTTTAAAAATTAAAAAAAGAATAAAAAATATACATTTTATTCTTGCATTACAAAAACCATCAAAAACAAGTCTACTGGAAACCAGAACTTTTTCATCGATCATTGTGACTGGTGCATGATTTAGTTGTCAGAATAAGGTGAACACATTTACATCACAACAGCAATCATTGTGACTGGTGCATGATTTAGTGGTCAGAATAAGGTTAACACATTTACACCACAACAGCAATCATTGTGACTGGTGCCTGATTTAGTTGTCAGAATAAGGTTAACACATTTACACCACAACAGCAATTATTGTGACTGGTGCATGATTTAGTTGTCAGAATAAGGTTAACACATTTACACCACAACAGCAATCATTGTGACTGGTACCTGATTTAGTTGTCAGATAAGGGTTAAGACATTTACACAACAAGCAGTTGATGATTACCATAATGTTGTTGTATGGAGATTTTAGGCCCATGTCAGGAAGTTGTTTTTATGTGCTATAAGTAGTAAAGGGACCATGATGGTTTTTGGGTCTCTGATTAAAAATTGTCTATTCTTGGTGTCACAGAGATATAAAGGAAAGATCAATAAAAAATTTTACTTGCATAATCAAATCATTTTCACACAGTATTGAAAAAGAAAGAATATAGATGAAAATACCATATTAAATATTGAGAGAATATCCCCGATGTATCACAATAACAGTTCAATCAGCATTTTGCAGTGCATTTTCTAATGTTCTTGTGGTAGATCCACATTATGACGGCCTCCATTGTGCTGTCATTCATTCAGTTCCTATTGATGGCATCAAAGCTTTCTGTCAACTGGTCCTTAATGTTTCTGTCAGGCAAACTATTAGACACAACAAGTTTTCTACCTATTTTTATTATTATTTGACATTACTGTAGAGGATTTGTAGAGGATAAATCTTATAAAACTTGTGGATTTCTGTTGCCTTGCACCTAACAAATTAATTAATTTGGACAGACGGTTATTTCCAGGTGTAATGTTAAATCCCAGATGTCACACATGTGCTGATTTACATCTCATAACCTTATAAAGATCTGAAACATTATATAAAAAACATACATGCTCTTTGCCTGTGAGCGCAACATTATTGCATTGAATTAGCTCTTTTTTTTATGTCTTATTGTAAAAAAAAAAAGTACCATTTTGGGGCTAATTAAATCCAGTTTAGTATGTATGTTAATTTTTTAAAATAAAACCTATTTCAAAGACAAATTCAGCTGTTTAGATTTAGTATGTATCTGAAGAAAACCCCTTCTTTGTGCGACTCAACCAAGGTTCTCACCATTGAGCTCCTGCATCTGAGGCAGACACAGAGCAGTCTCATTATTTTGTAATATGCAAGTTGGTTAAAATGCATTATTTTGATGAGTTTGACAGAATCAGCAAGGTTTGGGACTGGTGAATAAAATACTGTTCAGTTTTTTATTTCTGTTCATTTTATTTCTGCCATGATAGTTGTTATTTAAAAATGTTCATGTCATTTAATAATTAGCAATTTTTGATTTTGCTGTACACTAAAATAAGCAGTTTATTGGTAGTTTTAGGTATTGGCTAAGCGACAAAAACTTTTTTTATCTTCTTACAGTACAGTCCATCTCTGTCGACGACTGAGTGATAAGAAATATGTCATCATCAAACAGATTCCTGTTGAGCAGATGACAAAGGAAGAGCGACAGGCAGCACTAAATGAGGTGAAGGTCCTATCCATGCTGAGTCACCCCAACATCATTGAGTACTATGAGAATTTCCTTGAAGACAAAGCCTTGATGATTGTTATGGAATATGCTGAAGGTGTGTTTAGATTAGGGCCACAGCAGTGACCAGAGTTTCTCAACACATGGTGTATAGAGTATGATAAATAAAACAATGTTGTTTAATTGAGTAGATTCACAAACTCAAGCTTTCTCTTAGTCTGCAAAAGAATAATGAAACTTTACTAAATAATATTTTGAGATTCTAATTGTTACATTAGTGCTACATACTAAATTTGGCTGTGAGTTTTTTAGGTCTGTGAAAGACATCAGTGCATGTTTGATGCAGCCCAAAACAGTAAATCCTGTTTTTAGCAGACTGCAAAGGACTTACTTAGTTGTAAGCAGTTATATCATGACTCTGCAGGGAACATATTTTCTGTTTTCTCCAAAGTTTTCAGGGGTCATCATTACCCATTTTGAGTTACTTGCCTGGTATGGATTTTGTTGTAAATGGTTTAAAAGTTCAGATTTGTAGTCCAGTTTCTTTGTAAAAGGTTGTTTATGAAAAAATTTCACTCACCTGACAGACCTCTCCAGTGGTCTATTAGTTAGAGCATCCTGCTCTAATTTGTGAGGTCACAGATTTGAACTCTGGCCAAGTAATAAGAAAGACTTAAAAAAATAGTACTGACATGTGCCTTGCTAAGCTGTCAGTATTAAGAGATTAGTGTTACGACTGATCAGCCTGGTGTCAGGATAATGTGACTGGATGGGACATCACGTGATGTGTTTGGCTTGATGCCCCAGTGCTAGACATCACTATAAACTGCCACACTGCAGACATTGTAACAATATGACTGATATTTTGTAAAGCTATATTAAAAATCCAAATCATGCACATATTCACCCGACAATAATTTTTATTTGTTTATGCTAGTTTGTTTAAGACAGTACTGTCCAACATGCAGCCTGTGGGCTGATTTTAACTGGCCCGCCAGAGGTCAAGCAGTTTTTTTTGCATTATGTAAAAAAGTAAATGGCTACTTTCATTTCATGCAGCGGCCTTCAGCTTTAAGAAAAAATTTAAAGTGGCTGATGCTTTTGTAAAGGTTGGACAGCACTGGTTTAAGGAAAAGTTGTATAAGTGTTGTATGCTAAGTATAATAGAACATGTTATTGTCCACAACAGCAGTGGACAAAAAGTTATGTCTGTTACCTTCACAGAGCCATAAAATGAATGTTTTATTGTCTGAATTAGCTAAACTCACAGAAAAACAAGAACTGTTATCTTTCTGTAAGAACAATGGTTTGATGGGTGTGCTTGTGATCAGAGTCATGGATTTGACTGTAGTTCTTAATGCCAATCACCATACCAGTCACTAGTTCATGTTACATTTCCCTTACATGCGACTATTTATAATTGTGTTACAGAAAAATAGATAGAAAGTGACATGGAATAGAAAGAAACATAGTTTGCTACAAATAATCCAAGTTAATATTAAATAACGCAATGATTTTGTGAAAATATGTTCATGACAATTTGTCTGTCTGAATTAAGTGTCTTTTATTGCAGGTTTTACTCTATACCATCAGTTTAGTTATGTCTTTTTGTATGCGTTACATAAAATGTGATTCTTCTGTACATTTCAGGGGGTACTCTTTTGGACTATCTCCATCAAAGAAATAACAGATTACTGGAAGAAGAGGTATTTTTAAACAATAGAAACAGATATTGATGCAGATTTCAGCTTAGACTGTTTCTTGTCAGAAATATTGAAATTGTTATAGTCAAAAAACCTTTAAAATCTCTTGATTAAAGTTTTTTATTTTGTACTATTTGAATCTTGCGTTATGTTGTCTACCATTAAATACCATTTATAGAGAGAGGTGCCAAAGCTCCTGTGATTATCATTCCTGATTCCTGACTGAAAGGGCTTAGGTTTGAATCCTACCATCAAATTAGTAAGGATTGGCTGTCTATGTCCTTTTGCAAGACACATCACTTCAGTATACTATACTTTCTGTGCCGTAATATAATATAATGTAATATACCAAACCAGGCCTGCCATTAGGCGTAGTAACAAATTATATTATGATATTGCCGTACATGCATCTGATGCCCATTTTGTTCCTGTACAGCAACTTAGTTTGTCCATCATCTACAGTTACCAAACTTTTCAGATGGCCTTCACTTGGGTTAAGAAGTCTGATGATTTCTTATAAGTAGTCAGTACAGAACACTTTATTCAGTCTGTTTATTTGATGCAAAATTACTGAACAGAAGCCCACTGACCATACTCAACAGAAGCCCACTCATCATACTCAACAGAAGCCGACTCATACCTAACATGAGCCCACTGATAATGCTTAAAAGAAGCTTACTCATCAGACTCAACAGAAGCTCACTCATACCTAACAGGAGCCCACTGATAATACTTAAAAGAAGCCTACTCATCATACTTAACAGAAGCCCACTCATACTTAACAGAAGCCCACTCAATTTATTGAACAGAAGCTCACTCGTTATGCATAATATTGTGGATCCTTCAGAGTTGAGTTTGTGATGAAAATATTATTTAATGTGGAGGATTCATGAAATGGTTCCTCATATAATAAAAGAACCTCTCTGACAGATGCATACAGTTTAGGGTCAGTATGGAGATTGGTACGATATGATGCAGCAGGGAGGTGTTACATGCAAGGGTTGCTATTTTGGTACTGCATCATTCATAACAGCAAATCTTTGATAACTGTTTTTCACAATTTCAGGAAATCTTGAGATTCTTTGCCCAGATGCTCCTGTCTCTTCAGCATGTCCACTCCAAACAGATTCTTCATCGAGACCTGAAGACCCAAAATATTCTGTTGGATAAGAAGAGAGAAGTGGTCAAAATTGGAGACTTTGGAATTTCCAAAGTTCTAAGCAGCAAGAGTAAAGCATACACTGTAAGGAAAGTTGTTATACAAAAATAAAAGCTGAATCTAAAAGTTTCTTGTATCAAATATTTATTATCAGAAAGTCATCTTGCTAATGGACTGTAGTGTGACACAAAGTTTGAAAGGAGAAAAGGAAGTACTTTTCAGTTAAAAAAGTTAGTAGTGTTTACTCATTACAGTAAATCACAAAATTTGAAGTATTTTTATATTCAGATTCTGTTTATAAGCTGACCTGACCAAGGTATGATATGGCTGTATGTCCATTTTCTCTTACTTAATGTCTGCCATTCATTTGTATGGCAATACTTGTTTGTAAACTGCTGAATTTTTTATTCACTTTTGAAGAAACTTGGTATGTAAGTTTGTATCATCAAAATGTACTATGAATGATATGTTTTTTTTTAAGTGGTATTGAGGAAACAACATGTTGTCTGATGCAGACAACTGATTGGAATAGGTGCTTCCTTGTGCTTGAGAAATGAAGTAATCCAGAGTACACTAACTTTAGCAGTTAAAATTGTGAAAATGAATTTTTCCCAATTAGATCATACTAATTTTTGAATATGCAATAACGAATTATTAAATATGAAAATAGCTAAGCAGAAGTTCTGAGGTAGTTTTTTTTCCAATTTACCTCAGAAGTCCAGTAAGCAGCATCAATCTTTGGAGAGATGCATGTTTAAAATACGGCCAAACTGCATACTCTCCAACCTAAATTACACACATCAGTATTGCAAAATGAAGGCAATATAAAGTTGTTTTAACAGTGCCAAATATATACGGCTGTTTTATAAAACCAGAATGACCAGAAGAACCATTTTGTTTTGAAAATCAAACCCTCAGTAAGCTATTTAATGGGACCCATATCATCAACATCTCTGATGAAGTCAATAGAAGTGACCTTTATGCATGTTAATTAGCTGTGACCTATATGCATGTTAATGAGCTGTGACCTATATGCATGTTAATGAGCTGATTTTGCTTTATGCTGGCTGAGCTATGAACACGTGCTCTAGAGGTCGTATTTCCCAACAGATTTTATTCATATGCAAGCTTGTATCGTCAACATCTTAGGAGACTTTGATCATGAGAGACATTTACTTAAAATTTTGAGGTGATTTTGCATCTGATTGGCG
The DNA here is from genome assembly GCA_016746295.1 of Potamilus streckersoni. Lineage (NCBI taxonomy): Eukaryota > Metazoa > Mollusca > Bivalvia > Unionida > Unionidae > Potamilus > Potamilus streckersoni. Next base: position 1,375,937 of record JAEAOA010000438.1, read on the forward strand.
AAGCTTGCGACATGATATGGACAAATTATTATTATACTTTGATATAATTATATAGCCTGGTAAAGAATGCAAGGACTGGTACTCAAGGCAGTATCATGTCTGCAACTCAGTATAAATATTTTCAGAATTATTTGATTTTTCCAGTTCTGTTGACCTGATACAAGAAAATGAAAATATTCAATTAATTCTTGAGACTTTAGATAAAACAATTCCTGAAAGAAGGTAAACCTAGTATTGAGCAAGCTTAAACATGACAAAGGGGGGGGTTTGTTTGCTTTAACCGGCAATTCATATGTATTTGCATCATAATTGCACTAATATTAGCAAAATGTAAAAATACAAGTGATTGTATTTCACCGAAGTGGCTATCTCAATAGTTATGAAAAGTGGTACTATGGCCATACAGCGGTCACGATTGAATCATAGGTATTTTGGATGCATATTTTCTTCAAAAAAATCTTGGTATATATGCCAGATAACTCTGTTGTTGCATGCACTTAAGGCTGTTTATAAATTAAAGCAAAGTATTAAAAAATTTGGCACATTACCTGTAATTGGATTGCTTTGTCTGTTTGACTAGAAGATATCTCCCATCCTTAACTATGGGGCTGAGGTTTGGGTTTTTTACAATGGCTATGATTTAAAAAAATTCATTTGTCATTTTTTAAATATATTCTTTGTAAATATATCTAAGTCTTCTCCAAATGCATTTGTATATAATGAATTAGGACGAATTATCATGCAGATTATAAGATATAAATATTTTGAAATAATGGATAAGAATTCTAAAAATTGCCAGAAGACAGATATCCTAAACAACACTGTAATTTAAAGTTAAGATGGAGAGAAAATTGTGATTGCTGAGTTAATAGTGTTATAAAGCTTCAATATTTACATATGGATTTGGCAATGTTTGGTGTACTCAGTGTATAAATGATGAAAATACATTTCTTAGATTGTTCAGTCAGAGATGTAAAAATATTTTTATGTTAAAGATGAAGGATGAGATTAGGTCAGTGGAATGACTGCATTTATATTGGTCATTGGGAGTAGAAATCACTTTTCAATGCTATTGAGATTTGTTAGGAGACAGCAATTTTTTTTTATATAATCACTCTGCTTAGAGTGGGGAACTTGCCAATTAGGGGTAACACAGGAACATATGAAAATATTTGTTATGAAGTAGGATTGTGTCAAATTTGTAATGTTAATATCAAAAATGAATTCCATTTTATTTCTGCTTGTCCGCTGTATGGAGAATCATGAAGAAAATATTTACACACCTTTGTATGTAAAAATCCAACTTAATAAAACTTTAGGACTTTTATACAAAATGATACTAGTAAAATTCAGATGACTAATTTAGCAATGTTTACTATAAAAAACTTAAAGATTAGAGAAACCATTTTATCATTGACTCCTGCTACACAAGAATATATATATATGTATGTATGTATGTATGTATGTATGTATGTATGTATGTATGTATGTATGTATGTATGTATGTATGTATGTATGTATGTATGTATGTATGTATGTATGTATGTATGTATGTATGTATGTATGTATGTATGTATGTATGTATGTATGTATGTATGTATGTATGTATGTATGTATGTATGTATGTATGTATATATTACAAAGCTTGTTCCATACAGGTTTAGGTTTCTCTTTAAATTAGTTTGATTGATAAACTTTGTAATATATATTTTTGTAAAAAAAACCAAATTGAAAAAAATGCAATAGTGATTACTTTTATGAACAACACTTCCAATATATGTGATCTTCAATTGTTATGCACTAAAACATCTTTTTGTACTGCATGATGTATGGATATGTATCATGGGCAAGTGGCCAGTATTACAAATAAACACTATCCTTATTATAATTTTATTGTAAGACCAGTTTTTAAAATACCAATAAATTGCATCTCGTGGATGAAGGGGTTTTTACTGAGGAAAAATGTAATAGGGGAATTTATTACAACTGCAGTGTAGATTCTAGGCAAAACAACAAAGAGCAGCTTTAACTAAACTAAACTATTGTTGTTAATCTCTAATGCACACAAATAAATCTAAGTATCAGGATTTCTCTTCATATTTAATATTTTACAAGAAAAGATTTTGATTTAATAAGAACATATGCCTTATTCCAGTTTGTAATTTTTTTTCAGGAAATTATGGTTAAAACATCTTCTAATTTTAACATAACAGGATGTCTTTCTGAATACTTCCTGATTTAATAACTAAGAACAAACACATGGAAAAATAGTTTCAGTTCATGTGTGAATTTGCATTTACAAGCTGACATGTCAGCCACAAATGGGGTTGAGGCTCTTTGTTTAAATGCTCACGTACCTGTTTCACATCAGTAGATATGGCAATTTAACATTAGAATTTACCAATTTTAGTACATTATTTCCATTTTTTTCTTTTCTAGTTTTTGAGGAAGAATAATCACATTTATTTATTATAGAAAAAAACTTGTATAACTTTGGTTGCATGATTTAAAAAAAGAAAGATTTTGTTGTGCAAGAAAGATTTCATAGTGCTAGCCTGATCAATCAGGTAATTGGTTAATTCATTGATATAAAATGATTATCACTTTAATACATGTAATTATGTTGATGAAAATTACTCTTTTACATTGAATTGTAGTTTGCTTTGTCTTAACTAAGGGAGCTTGAGTGGACAAAAGTAACCAAGATCTATTTGCTTTTGACCAGTCACAACAGGTGATTTCGTTATGTTTGGAAATGGTGTTGACATGCTGTATACTTTTGTATTACTGCCTCTTTCACAGATGCCATGATAGTTATGGTGTATACTAACAGAATAAATTGAGGAAAGTTTGACAAATGCATTGTAGTGTATTTGAGAATTGTCTGCTTGATTCTACCATTGACGAATGAAGATGCTAACTTTGTGCTCTTTATCTTGATTACCATTTATTGATATGGTATATGAAAGGAAAGATTATCACTAGAATTTTCATGGTTAAATATTATGACTGTCTGAAGCAAAACTCCATTTGTGTGATGTAGAAAGATTGTGTATTGCACTCTTGGATAATGTGGTGTCATGTATCATGTAAAAGGATTGTATATTTGCAATCTAGGATATTGTGGAATCATGTAAAAGGATTATGCATTTGCAGTCTTTGATATTGTGTAGTCATGTAGAAGGATTGTGTGTTGCAGTCTTGGATATAGTCAAACCCAGTTATCTTGATTACATTGAATGTTTAAAAATATCGACATAACCGGGTTCCAAGATATCCGGGTTAATAAAAACTGGTAACATAATTTTTACGATGTCCTTGACCATTACTCCTGTCTCTTGCTTGTGTTTAATTGGAATTCCCACTCACTACATGTTACAATATAATAATAAAATGCTCAATTGATAATAAAATGAAAGCAGCTATTGTGTTGCTATTATTTATTTCTTCTTTATTATCATGAGCAATTTGTTAGCGAAAAAATATATGAACTCACTATATGCATTCATACAGTAATGTACATCACTGATGCCTTATAGCACACAACGCATTGAAAAACAAATTATGTTTGGCTGTAGTCGGAGGTTTGAATATGTTATGAGTGAAAATGAATCTAAGAAAATCATAAACAAGAAAAAGAGTGAGAAACATCAACGGAATGCTTTCTGGCACACACCTTACATACATAAAAAATGGTGTTAGGTGCAAAATAACGAAGATTGTAATATATCCAGGTTAATATATGACAGTGTCTTGTAAATAAAGATCAATACATGTTTTTGAAAATACATGTACATTCACTGTGAGTGCAAATGACAATCCTTTTGCTAGGATGGGTTACAAAGAGTAATACTAAAGCAAGTGGATGTTGAGTATACTACTTAGACTGCAGACATCAATGCGAGTTTGTATCGATTATGATTCCAGATGAGCAGTAAATTCATTCTTTGAAATTACCTGCAGGATATCAAATACAAAGGTGATTTTATTGCAAAGCAAAACAGCCATGGAAACTAACTTTGGATTCTTTTAGGTGTGCCGATTCATTTATTCTTTTTTTTCTTCAGCCAACTGTGGTTCCCTTTTACAGGTATTCACAGGAATTTTGAAAATAAATTTTTAAAAATTAGAGCCAATTTTTCTGTCATACTAAAAGAAAAGATATTACAAAAAAGAAAACAAAACAAAATTAAGAGCTCAAGCCTGAAAACTAAATTATGGGGCCTGGACTGCCATTGTATAGAAGCCAAGAGCCTGATATATATATATATATATATATATATATATATATATATATATATATATATACACGAGCATATATATAGGGTGATATTCTGACTAGCAATAAATTTCTTCTGTTTATTTTCTGTTGACAAGTACATGTATATGCTGTTTTACTAAAAGATAAACTGCAGTGCAGATTATGATGTTTATAATTCCTAGATATTTTGAAAATATTGCTGACATGTTTGGCTATTTTGTCATAAAATGCTATGAAAAAAATCGTCATGATATTATGTGCATATAGAACAATTTCATGACTTTTGAATATTCAGGCGATCAGCAATTGTCTGTCTGCACATTGATTATTAATTAAATTATTTGCATCTCCTCAAGTGTTGTTTCTTTTATACATGTATTTCTGAACATAATTCACATCAGAAATGTACCTTAAGAAACAAAAGGGAAATGATAAAATACAGATATAGCTGACGTCTATGATTGTGTGTTTTTGTAAAATAAAGTTACATTGTAATTTTGTGCACACTCTTGTCTTTGTAAACCCTTGAATATTTTATGTAGTGAATGTGATATATTCTTAATAAACTAATCGATTAAGCTACTCTTAGGAACCAAAACTAGAAAGAATATGAAATAAACATGTGACTAACGCCGAAAATTATCAAAATTGTGCGTGAAAATTGATCGCTTTTGCTGACCATTTCTTGTACAATTTCTGCGAGATTGACTTTAAAAAGTTGCATTTCGTCAAATTAAGCAGGTCCACATGTCACTTCAGACTGAAATTTATGCCTGACATAACCGGGTTATCGACTTAACAGCGGTCGAGATATGCAGGTGAAAAATAGCATAATAAAGGAGGATTTTTTTGGGACAGGACCAAAGCGCTTGACATATGGGGATTGTTGAAATAACCAAGGTCAAAATAAGTGGGTTTTGACTGTATTTTGTAGTCATGAAAATGTGTGTTTCTGTTCTGTCATTGAATGTTTGGAATCATGATGTGGGAAAAATATGAACTCTTTCAATTGTAGTTATCAAAAAGACACTATGAAATATCACGTTCATTTCATTTTGAGCACAGTAGGCTAAGGAGAATGTTATTACAGTTGGAATGTAGTTGAAATTACAGTACAATTTCAAAATGTGTAATCAAGCTCTAGAACCCTTGAAATAGCTCATGTAATTTAGATTCGCAGAATTAATCAAATACGTTTTGAGGAAATTCAAGATGCTAAAATATAAGTATATTTTTTGCCATTCTTATTACCAGCTATAAAAGACATGTTTATTCCTGGCTACTTGCATGCTTTATGTAGGGACCTTAGCTATGTTATGACCTGTATGGCATCTATTGTTAGCCTAGATCCAAAATTTTGTATCAACCAGGTTAATGCAAGAAATCGCAAAGCAGCTGGAGTGTGACAATCCATTAAGCCAGAGGAAATAAGAATTCTTGGCTTATTGGCTTTGAGACCCTTAGTTTTCTACCAAAACCTTCAGTTGCATTTTTTATAGTTCACCCTAAATGAAAATGGTGCATATATGAACTATAACTTTATATTATCAGAATGGTATTTTCAATACTGCATCTCTGAACCACTCCATTAATGAAAACTTAAGAACACTCTCCTAAATAACTTTAAATGATCAGAATAATATTTCCAATACTGCGTCATTTTAATTGTTTTAAAGTTTCATTTCTGACCCAGTAAACTCATCCATTTTGTTCACTTTATCATCTATACTTTCAAAATACATGAAACAGCTGCTTTATTTAGTTCATCCATAAGAAAATTTAATAAACTTAAATCTAAACAACTACTGCTTGAGCATACATGGTTTGTTCATTAAGTAGTTCCTAATTCACTATATTATTTTTAGGCACACAGGTTGTGCACATGTGTGCAATATCATGGTGTTCATTATCATTAGTGCATGATTCTGACATTGTAAAAATAACAGAGAGAAAAAGGAGTATATAATAAAGTTCAGTACTGCACCCCCAGAATGATGCATAAAAATTTTCAGAATAAAATACAAATATAGTGCAATACTGCAACCACAGATTGATACATGAAGATATAAGACTAAAGTAAAGTGCAGTACTGCAAGCACAGAATGATACAGGAAGATATAAGACTAAAGTAAAGTGCAGTACTGCAAGCACATAATGATACAGGAAAATACCAGAATACAAGTTGTGTAAAATTCATACTAGTGAAACATTAGACCTCTTGAGGGACTTTTTTTAAATCACAGAATTATTTTCATTGCAGGTGGTTGGCACACCCTGTTATATTTCTCCAGAACTATGTGAAGGAAAACCGTATCCTAAACCTCATACATTAACTCAAAAAGATGAAGTAACTAAACAGTGACAGTATGAAAATGTCACATTGCAAACATGTCCTAAAAACAATGACAGTATGAAAATGTCACATTTCAAATATGTCCTAAAAGCAGTGACAGTAGCCTAGTATGAAAATGTCACATTTCAAACATGTCCTAAAAACTGAGAATTTGGGTTGGACTCGTGTATAATGACCAGTCAGTGGGATCATTCAAATGCTTTCTTTGTAGACAGGTGGTCTTTTATACAGGTAAGAGATATGCAAGTTGATTTGAAAGAAAGGAAAAAATATATCTAAATAGAGCTATCTAGGAAGATACCTGTAATAAGGTGCAGTTTTTTAGATCAATTAACCAGGTGATGTTATTTTTTTAAGTGCAGGGGATAACAGATAATGTAAACATTCGCCTCACTTACATTGAAAGTTTAAAGTTAAAAACTAAATAACATTTTAGTTTATGTATTGATCACATTTTAAACTGTGTCAATGAATTGATGCACCTTCATGACATCTCAGTGCTACAGATTTAATTTTGTGCACAACTGTGTTATATGGATGTATAGAAGCTGTTAATATCTCGCCCTAAAACAATGAGCAGTTAATATTACAATGACATCAATTTTTTTATTTATAAAAGTTTTTTAAAGGATAGATGTATTCACCAGAAGAGCATCCATAAAGATGATGCACAAGCGCTAGAAGGAATCAAGAATTGATATTTTCCAATCTGTAACATTAGCTAATATTTCTATGTATTATACGGCACATAGACAAATTTATTGTTTCAAATATATAGTTTTATATCAATCACCAATGGAAAAGTCCAAACTGGTATTTGTGCACAACATATGCCATATACCTAATACCATTATTATTATTATTATTATTATTATTATTATTATTATTATTATTATTATTATTATTATTATTGATGTTGTTGTTATTATTATTATTATTATTATTATTATTATTATTATTATTATTATTATTATTATTATTGATGTTGTTGTTGTTATTATTATTATTGATGTTGTTGTTGTTGTTATTATTATTATTATTATTATTATTATTATTATTATTATTATTATTATTATTATTATTATTATTATTATTATTATTCAGGTAGTTGGCCTAATTTCTTATTCCAATGTATCATTCATACATTTTATTTTTGTGGAAAAGGGTTTCATTAATTGATTTCTTCAAGTTTTTCATGTAATTTGTGTTTTGTTCATGAATACATTAGAGATGAAGCTGCATGTGTGTTGCAGCAGGTGTCAGCTGTCTTAGAAGTAACACATCTGATCCTGACATAGAAAGTGTAAACACAATGATTGAAAGGTCTCCTTTGTTCACAAACTTTGACACCTTTAAAGTTCATTTCCCATCAAATGTGCAGGAACTTTCATATTTTGTATGTGTTCTTGCAGACTTTGGCATAGCATTTATTGGAAATTTTATACTTGTAGAAAATCTTATGTAAAAATGATGACTGTATTGTTGTCTGTCTGTCTATTGTCGGATTATAAAGAATAATCAACTGATTAACATTTTTATAGCAAGCTTGTTTTGGATATCTGGTATATACATGTACATGGTGACTTGTTTTTTTTTTTCTTCAGACCAGGTCAGATTTAATTAACTAGATCAAAATTTGGGGAAAAAGGCGTTCTGTATTATTTTTTTTTCTGATGACTAAATTTAGTATGAAGACCATTGCATCCCTCCTGTAGCCCCACAGGAGGAGGTATATAAGAATGATGATTTACCATGAGTATTTACCCCCTGCTGACCAGAAGGAGGTATATAAGAATGATGATTTACCATGAGTATTTACCACCAACTGACCAGAGGGAGATATATAAGAATGATGATTTACCATGAATATTTACCCCAAGAATAAATTTCTAAGAATTATTGTGACTTTGCTCAAATTTTTAAAAAAATAATGGAGCGCTTTGCTAATTTAAAGTTACATGGACAGTTTGACTTGATTATGGAAACTATAAGTAAGATGAGACATGTATATTGACAGATTAACTTGAGTATAGTGATTATAAGTAGCATAAGATATGTTTATTGACAGACTTGAGTTACTATAAGAAAGAAAAGACATTTTTTGACTGACTTGCAGATTGATGTCAGTATGGTGATTATAAGCAGAAAAAGACATTTTGATTGACAGATTGACATGAGTATGGTGAGTATAAGTAAGATAAGATGTATTTAATGGATGAAATACTTGAGTATGGGACTTTAAACAAGATAAGACATGTTTATTAACAGATTGACATGCATATGGTGAGTATAAGCAAGATAAGACATGTTTATTGACAGGTTGACTTGAGTATGGTGACTATAAGTGACAAAAAACTTGTTTATAGTCAGATTGACTTGAGTATGGCGAGTATAAGAAAGATAAGACATGTTTATTGACAGATTGACACAAGTATGGTGACTATAAGCAAGATAAAGCATGTTTATTGACAGGCTGACTTGTGTGTGGTGAGTATAAGAAAAATAAGACACGTTTAGTGACAGCCTGATGAGTATAGTGACTATAAGTGAGATAAGACATGTTTATTAACAGATTGGCATGAGTATGGTCACTATAAGAAGGTTAAGACATGTTTTTTGCCAGTTTGACTTGAGTACGGTGACCATAAACAAGATAAGAAGACATGGTTATACATAAATTCACTGACATGTCTTGGCCTAAACAGTTCTTAGGAAAACAAGCATTTCATTTGCATGGTTGATATGCTTGAGTTTTGGCAGTAAAAACAAAAACATTGTTGTAAAGTTAGGAATCATCTGGCTATTGGCCTTGGAAAGCAGACAACACCATTAATTCATCACTTCTGTACTGGAAGTTTTGGAGGTGGGAGTGGGAAATCGGAATGGCCAGGTGACAATTATATAAAAATGACCATTATGATCATTTGAATGTAGAATCATGAAAGTTATTTCTCCAGATGTAAGTCATTCAGTATCCACTGGATATTATATATATATATATATATATATATATATATATATATATATATATATATATATATATATATATATATATATATACACACACAAGAAAGATTTGTACGCTGTTGTGACCTTGACTTGTACTCAGATACAACCAGAAGAGTGATATCTGGGCCCTGGGTTGTGTGCTGTATGAGCTGGCCAGTCTGAAGAGAGCATTTGAAGCAGCTGTAAGTATTGTCATCAGTTAGGGCATTTGATTTACGTATCAGAGATTCCAGGTTTGATTCCTGGTGCAAGTGTTATGATGGTTTGATTAGCTAAGTATTTACACTTCTTATCCCATATGTATAATGTGTATGTATTTCATGAAATTAGATTATGAAAGTAAATATAGTTAACCAATAATTAATTATACCAATAGGATTCATTCATTTGCATAGAAAGAATTTTAGAGTTCTCTGTTATTGAGATGAGTAGACAAAAAGAATTGATTATTTTCTCCTCACTAAATCAAGGAAAGGCAAATTGTTGGTTAAATATCTAGAGGAAATTTGTTATTGGTTGTTTTGTCATAACATGTGCAGAGGGGTAAAAGTTCAACTGATATTTTATTTTTAGCAGTACTGGTTTCTGCCCTGTGGAGCTTATGCATGTGTTGTCTTCCATCTGTCTATTTGTCATCCATCCATCCATCCATCCATCCATCCAATCCAATCCCATCCCATCCCGTCCATCCTTCCATTCATCCATCTTCATCATGAGGTATACTTGATACTAAATTAAAATGGCACACCTTGAAAATCCATCATGGTCACATTGATGTCTATGTTGAAAATCTTGTTATTGATGTTCTCATGACCTGTCATTTTCACTGCATGACATTTTAGGCCATGTGAGTTGTCCAAAATGAAAATAGTACCAATCTGACATCTAACACAGGTCTTATTTTGGTATCACTACTCATCGGTTGCTAATAATCAGATCATTACTGTTACTAAAAGACTTTGTATGACATCCAATGATCTTGAAAATTGGCTGCCATCTTGAAAATCTTTCTACGACTACTTCAATGGATGATCATATTGACATATGGTTTTCACCAAAAGACTGCCTAGGATGTATAATTTTCCATGAATGAAAATGGTACATATATGTACTCTAAATATGGCCACCACTGTGGTTTAATGAAAAATCTTGTATTGACTACTTATCCTGAAAGATTGTATGGACATGGGGTTTTCACTAAACTGTTTCATGAAATATGTGGCTGGTACTCTATTGAGATAATGCTGATCTGACCTCTAAAATTGCTGAATTGGTTGCCATCTCATAAATCTTCATATAGCTACATGGGGTTTTCACTAAAAGACTTCTCATGATGTCTAGTTGGTCCTTAATGAATATATTGCTGATCTGATGGACAGTTTTGCTACCAAATTGGCCATCTTGAAAATCTTCCTTTCTCCAGTTCAGCATCAGTACCTGCAATTTCAATATTGTCACGACGTCCATTGCACAGCATAGTTGGCACTGATACATTGGCCTAGTCCCCGAACCATGAAGTCGGTGGCATCAAACATTAAACCATGTCATTTATAGTTATGGGTTAGTCATGTATAGTTATGAGTTAGTTACAACACAACCAGCATTAGATGCTGGTGATTGACCTAGTACTTGGATGGTATTGACAATTCTTTGACTGAAAATTTAGGTCTCTTAAATTCTCATTTTTGGGGGAAACTTTGTACAATTTATAATTTTAAAACTTCATCATTGCTCTTTCAGCCCTTTTTAAAGACTTTATATATGGCCTTGTGATAATCTTTATAAAATTTTTACTATATACAAATATGTCATTAATAGTATCTTTGACAATTAATTTATATTAGCTTTTTTTAGAAACTAAAATAAGTTTAATTAACGTATGTTGAAAAAATTAATTGCAGAATCTTCCAGCACTAATTCTGAAAATTATGCGAGGCACATTTGCACCAATATCAGAGCACTACAGCGAGGAATTACGATCCCTGATCTTGAGTATGTTGCATTTGGATCCAGCTAAGAGGCCTGACATTAAATCCATTATGGCTCAACCAATTGTCATTAACGCCCTGATGAACCTACACACTGATCTGGGCAAAATTCCATGTACCAAGTAAGTGTCCACACAGAATTATCTCCCTTGCATGACAAGATGAAAGTCTTCTAAAATTAGGAAAGAGTAGAGGAAGATGCCTCTATGCAATTTTGTTTTAAAATGATTCCTTTTTTATAGAAGTTTTACAGCATTTTTTTCTCAGTAAGTTAAGCAAGATCAAAAGTGATACAGAAAGATAATATTTGACATAGTTGGAATTTCTTGAAGGAAATCCCTGCTTTTAGACTTCCTATCACTGTATCAGTTCTTTATAAAATTATGAGCTCTAATACCAAATTTCAAATTTTTGGCCAATTAGGTGAGTAAACAGATATAGATCAAAGTTGAATTATCACAGGGCTACACCATTTTGATTATCAGGGTATTCTGGGACAAACTAAAGTAACTCTTTTTCTTTGCAGTGTTGTCACATAGCACATTTCATTTGTAATACTGGTTGGGATGTACATGTTTTGTAGAAATCTATATTACCTTACAGCATGAATAGGACAAAATTGGCAAAAAGCAGGAGAAGTGGATGTTGAAATTTCCAAAATTGTCACTTTAATATATTTTAATATTTCTGTGTCATCTTATTAAAATGATCATAAAATGTTAATTTTTCATAGTTTCTTTCACCACACTTGATGTATAAAATAAAATGGTAACCATGAAAATAGGTTCCATAAAATAATTAGCAACATATACCATTGGATAAGTCTTTTCTTATGTTTATAGGATCAAATATTTGATAAAATGATTAAGTTTATTTGCAATGGACTTGGAGATATGTTCACTTAGTCTTAATTTGCCTAAATTTTGTTTCTAAATTTCAATGTTTAATTTTTTTTTAAGAATCTTGTCAAGTTTTGGCAGGTTTTTTATTGTAGCAATGTAATTTCTGGTATTTAAAACTTACTACAGAATTCTTTTCTGATCTTTCCATCCTTCTTTTTTCTGAAGAGGCACAGCATCCAACTTTGCCACATCCTCCTCACAGCCCTGATTTAGCTTTGCCACATCCTCCTCACAGCCCTGATTTAGCTTTGCCACATCCTCCTCACAGCCCTGATTTAGCTTTGCCAAATCCTCCTCACAGCCCTGATTTAGCTTTGCCAAATCCTCCTCACAGCCCTGATTTAGCTTTGCCAAATCCTCCTCACAGCCCTGATTTAGCTTTGCCAAATCTTCCTCACAGCCCTGATTTAGCTTTGCCACATCCTCCTCACAGCTCTGATTTAGCTTTGCCACATCCTCCTCACAGCCCTGATTTAGCTTTGCCACATCCTCCTCACAGCCCTGATTTAGCTTTGCCAAATCCTCCTCACAGCCCAGATTTAGCTTTGCCAAATCCTCCTCACAGCCCTGATTTAGCTTTGCCACATCCTCCTCACAGCCCTGATTTAGCTTTGCAACATCCTCCTCACAGCCCAGATTTAGCTTTGCAACATCCTCCTCACAGCCTAGATTTAGCTTTGCCAAATCATCCTCACAGCCCAGATTTAGCTTTGCCAAATCCTCCTCACAGCCTAGATTTAGCTTTGCCACATCCTCCTCACAGCCCTGATTTAGCTTTGCCAAATCTTCCTCACAGCCCTGATTTAGCTTTGCCACATCCTCCTCACAGCTCTGATTTAGCTTTGCCACATCCTCCTCACAGCCCTGATTTAGCTTTGCCACATCCTCCTCACAGCCCTGATTTAGCTTTGCCAAATCCTCCTCACAGCCCTGATTTAGCTTTGCCACATCCTCCTCACAGCCCTGATTTAGCTTTGCAACATCCTCCTCACAGCCCAGATTTAGCTTTGCAACATCCTCCTCACAGCCCAGATTTAGCTTTGCAACATCCTCCTCACAGCCTAGATTTAGCTTTGCCAAATCATCCTCACAGCCCAGATTTAGCTTTGCCACATCCTCCTTACAGCCCTGATTTATCTCCATGTGATATTTAGTTAAATTCTGTTATCAGAGTCTCCCGGAGGGGCAGATGATTTTAAACCTACCAAGCATTTGGTGGTCTAGTTATCCCATGTAAGATCAGCATCCTTAAAAGTGAATTCAAAATAGAAATTTAGTAATTGGATTAACAAACTGAGAAAATGTGTATTGGTGCATGGTGTGTACTCAGAAGGATGCACTGATGTGCTGTTCATTCAAGAACATTGTTGTGTAGTGTGCTAATATTCAAAACTTTTAATTACCCCTTGAATGCGTTGTTCTTTTTTAATTACCCCTTGAATGCGTTGTTCTTTTTTAATTACCCCTTGAATGTATTGTTCTTTTTTAATTACCCCTTGAATGTATTGTTCTTTTTTAATTACCCCTTGAATGTATTGTTCTTTTTTAATTACCCCTTGAATGTATTGTTCTTTTTTAATTACCCCTTGAATGTGTTGTTCTTTTTTAATTACCCCTTGAATGTGTTGTTCTTTTTTAATTACCCTTTGAATGTGTTGTTCTTTTTTAATTACCCTTTGAATGTGTTGTTCTTTAACAAACTTATATGTTCTACAAAAGATTGCCATATCCTGATCATTTGTTCGCCTCTAACAAACGAAATCATCATTGATGATTAAATATACAATGACTAATCCAATGACTAATCATGCACTCTGAGTGTTACTAATTTCACTACTAAATGATTAAATATGATTACATATGACTGAAATAGAGTACTGACTCATCTCTTCACACTTCAGATATTACCTAGATTGACCAGTTCATCAGCTCCCCAGGGTCAGAAGAAATATTTGTCTCATTAAATGCAAATAAGTTACTGTTGGGTATTATTTCAGTACTGTATGTACGTAAGTTACCTGTATTTCTTCTTCAGTTTCATGTAATTTTCATAATGACTCTGACAAATATTGCTTAAATCAAGAGTTGGCTTTTGTGAGAGATCAACAGAGAATGAAATGAAGCTGACTGTAGCACTTATTATGACCATATGATGCTTCTCAAGTGAGATTCAAAATTTACTGCATATATAAACATTTTTCATTAGATATAATATTTTTCATCACATATAAAAGGCAAATCTCTTTTCTGCTGAAACTATATGAATACTTTTCCTTCCATCCATCTTAAAAATTGCTCTAAACCTTGTGTGGATAAAAACTGCCCCACTTTTGAAATTGACATCTTTGTGTAACATTGATAGTGTGACTGTAGTACAGCAAGTACAAGCAAGATAAGTTTTCAATATTAATTCACATCCTGTTCCCTTATTTAAATATAGCCTTCTTCTTCCAACAAAAGTTTAAATGCATACATAGAGTGGTCACTCCATGGACCAATTAAATAATCAAGAAACCATTATTTGGTCAGGAAACACTGGCTGCTGACTGTTGACCATTATAAGCATGATATTAATATAGCAGATTTGATGGAAGAGGAGAGGGGAATTTAAATGGCCATTGTTACCAGGTGCCCATTATTTAAGTGTGTCAGTATACATAATAATCTCAGATTTTGTAATTGTTCAGATATAGCAAATTACAAATTTTTAGTTTAGAAGTATATACAATTTTATATGTTTGTTAGATTGATTGAAATTCCCTTGGTCTCACTTTACAGGAGATCTATTATTGCATGCCTCAATTGTCATGTATGCTTTGGTTCATGAGGAGTAAGCTTGACTTGAAATTTATTTTTGTCTGTTTATTTGGGGATTACCATTTCTACATTCTGATCCAGTATGAAGGAAATATTTTCTGTTTTGCATAAGGACTCAGAGACCTTTGTCCAGTGCCATGCCTACTACAACCAGAAGCAGGTTAAGTGGGAGGGGCAGTTCAGCCAGTATCAGAGGTAGGATTAAGTTTCATTATTGTACAGAACCAGATAAAGCAATTGTACTTTATAATTTTGATGCCTGAGAATTTTATGTGCAATTTGGTCATTAAGATCCAAAAACCAGCTCCTTATGATCGTTAATTTGGTCATTAAGATCCAAAAGTGTGCTCCTTATGATCGTTAATTTGGTTATTAAGATCCAAAAGCCAGCTCCTTACGATCGTTAATTTGGTTATTAAGATCCAAAAGCCAGCTCCTTGCGATCTTTAATTTGGTCATTAAGATCCAAAAGCTAGCTCCTTACGATCATTAATTTGGTCATTAAGATCCATACCATGATTAGAATTAAATTAGATTTATGGACTGTGTCAGCACTTATATGTTTAGTAACTTTATTTAGAATTCAGTTAGAATTATAGAACTATAACAATATGCAAAACTTTGGCTTGCCTGCTAGCAAGCCAAATTTGCAATGGAACATTTTGAAAATGGTTATAAATGGTGGCACAGTGTACTCCAGATTATGTCATGACACTAGTTTGGCTGCAATGATTCTATACCCTAAAACATTAATTATGCTGAACAGCATATTTTGGGCCATTAGTGTGAAGCTTTCTTTTATAGAAAAGGTTAATTAGATTTTCTCCATGTATGATGCCTGAGTTTATTTAGTTGATTTGTTTAAATGGCTAAACATTCTTTCAGCAGTAGTTGTGAGAGTACAGGATAAGATAACTTGCTAGCCATAGGTCATTGATCCCACCTCATAATCGCTCCGGTGGCCTAGTGGCTAGAGTGTTCTGTTTCGGATGCGGGAGATCGTAATTCGATCTCCGGTCGATTCATACCAAAGACTTACAAAAATGGTACTAACAGCTGCCTCACTTGATGTGCAGCATTACGAGGTTAGCATTAGGACTGTTCGGCCTGGTGTCAAGATAATGTAACTGGGCGGGACATCATGCTACATGTCTGCGGTATGATGCCCCAGTGCTAGACATCATTATAAACTACAACACTGCAGACATTGTACCAATATGACTGAAAAATTATTAAAGCTACGTTAAAAATCATGATCACATAACATCACTTGATCCATCTCCTTTTGCATTAATCCATTCATATGTAGTAAAGGTATGTAGCCTGATTGGACACAGCTCAAGAAAATGTATCCAGTTGAATTGCTTAATAATCTCAATAGACAGTAAGATAATTTATATGTTGGTTTCTCCAATTCAGACCAATTAAACACAAGTTTTTCTTCCAAGTCATTTAAGTGACAATATTGAATATCCTATGCGTGTAATGAGTTTTCTCACTGGTCAGTTGATTTAAGCTTTTAGTGAGCTCTCATCTGCAAGAGGGGGACTTTTCAGGACATATTTCAACCACCTGTGTATGCAAAGGGTTAATATTCACACTTACACCTGCTTGATCTGGCAATAAATCCAAGACCTCAGAAGTGCAGGTAAATACATGACTTCTACTTTATCTGATATCCTTTACAGTGGGAAGGTTAATCATCCTGCACAGTACAGATAAGGTATAACTGTAGAAATTTATTCTCTGTGCTTTTTGGGATGGGTTATAACCATGGAAAGTTAATCTCCATGTGTGGTGCAGATGAGGTACATCCATAGAATATTAATCTTTGTACCATGGAAAGATAATCTTTATTTATGGTATAGATAAGGTATAATCATGAAAAGGTAATCTCGATGCTTAGTGTAACTGTGTAGATTTTGTGAAGTAACTATTATTTGCAGTGTTCCAATTATTGTTGATTTTGTGGTCACATCAAAACTGTTGATTTCATGAAAAATGTAATCCTTCCATAAAGAAAATTTAGTTCCACCATCACTGTCAGAGTTTTTGCATTGAATATTTAAAAAATCCTCTTATGATAAACTTTGATAAATTGTCTAGAACAATGTCCTCCAAAAACATTTGATTTACTTTTTTTCTTGGTTCACTTGATTATTGGAAGCACATACCATATCCATGTTTCCTGTTTGAAGGTCATGGCAGTGTGAAATGGAATTGTGTGATTTGTATCATTGTGTACAGTATAACTTTTAACCATTTAAGATATTTTAATGAAACCTTAGCTAGTAAGATAACATGACTTGAGAATATGTCACAAAAAGTCATGCCTTCTACCTCAAGATCATGGCAAGGGTTAACCTAAATAATTGTTATCTAGATCTATGTATAGGTATAACTGTTAAAAAGTTAAGACATTTTAATGAAACTTGAACTTTTTCTAGATCTTGACTTGGTGTCATTCAGTCATGTCCCCTGCCTCAAGGTCAGTGTCATTCAGTCATGACCCCTTCAAGGTCATGACACAAGAATAGAAATCAGTTTCCACTTTCCTTGTCCAGGCAGTCACCTTAACCCCTACAGATAATTTGGTGAAATTTTACTCATGTCCACACTTTATCATACAAAAGTCAAGTTCTTAGCTTTGATGTCAAGGTCAATAATAAAGACCATACACCATGCATATCCTGTTCTGTTTGACCATTTTGTGGTACTCTAGTATATGCACAGGTGTCCTTTTTATCGAGTTTCTTTTCTGTCATGTTTCACTACATGTTGAGTTGTCTCTATTTGACACAATATAGAGTCTAATTCTCAAAAAAAATTTCAGATGTAAGGTGTCTCTGTACTATTTCAAAATTAGCATTGGAATTTTTGCCACTCTCAGTACTATAATCCTATCACTCCAATGGCCTTTGTGGTTAGAGTGTCCTCCTGGGATGTGGGAGGTTATTGGTTTGAACCCCAGCCAAGTAATGCCAAAGACTTATAAAAATGTTACTAACAGCTGCCTCACTAGGCGCTCAACATTAAGAGGTTAGTGTTAGTACTGGTCGGCCTGAAGTCATGATAGTGTGACTGTCTGTGGCATGATGCCCCAGTGCTAGACATCATTATAAACTGCCACACTGCAGACATTGTAGCGATATGACTGAAAAATTATTAAAGCTACATTAAAAATCCAAATCACAAATACAGTATAGAATCCTTTGAAAAACCCCAGTGATGGTAGAGAGATCTACAATATGTAACAGTTTTGTATTTCAGATGTACTAAATAACAAGCCTCAAGCTTTGAGCTCTGTATTCTTCTGGGGAGGAGGTATACCTACAGCTGTGAAACTCCCCCTCCCTACTAGTGACACCCAGGTGACTGAAGTATCAACTGGCAGGACACAGAAAGCTGCAGTCACAAAGAATGGCCGATTGTTTGTCTGGGAAGTATGTACATTGTATAGTAGCTTTGAAATGACGTCTTTTTTAAACCCATTACCAATAGGAGCATTGGCATGGCATAGTTGTTCTTGTACAAGTTTATGGTAGATTTGCAATTGGTGTTATAATATGAGAAGATGGAATACATTATCCATAATTGAGAAAAGATCAGTTTCTGCCATATAATTATATATGAAATTTGAATAGATAGCATTAGAATTATTTGTATATGCTTGCCTGAACTTGCTATGATGTCTCTCTCTCCATCCTTTAATTCATCTGTCTGCTACTTTCATTTCTGTACAATAACTTAGAGTTATCCACCATCCAGTTTCCAAATTGTGTGAATGGTGTTCACTCTGGCCTCTTGAGTTCAAAGGTTAAAGTCACTAACTTAAAGAAGAAAATTAGTTGCTGCTAACTCAAGTTATGCATGATTTACAGTTATCAAACTTTGTGGAATGCTGTTGATTTCCTGACAAAATGTCAAAGTCAAGGTCACTGCAGCTGTAAAATGAAAAATGCATTCCAGACAATGGTAGATTTCCTGACAAAATGTCAAAGTCAAGGTCACTGCAGCTGTAAAATGAAAAATGCATTCCAGACAATGGTACCAGTTTTCCACCATATAGATTCCAAACTTTGTAGATGGCTTTCACTTTAGGTAAGAAAGACCAATTTGGGCTCAATAAGTCAAAAATTTCCAAACCTTGTAGATGACTTGCACTTGGAGTAAAAAAGAAACATGTTGATGTTGGAGTCAACAATGGTCACAGTGACTGCACAGACTTACACCAAACTTTTTGCATAATTTTGTGATTAGGGCAGAGAACTTATAGATTTTGAGGTCACAAGGACAAAGTTCTTGGTCATTGTGACATAAAGAATGGTTTCTAAACAAAAATATCAGTTATCTATGTAGTGGATTATGAAACACAGTGCAGGTATATGACGTGCCATTTGTGGTAATCTTTTAACATCTGTAAAGCTATAACTTTTTTGCCAGTTGTTTTTCTTGATTTTTATTCCAAGAATATCCAAAAATTGCAAGAGGGAGAAAACAAATTTAAAAAAAAAGAAAAACTTAAAAATTTACCTTAATAGCATCCCTACTGTGGACATAACCACAAAGAGTTCAGATGAGCAATGTTAAATAAAGCTGATAAACTTTTAAAAGTTAGGAAAAGAAAGTTTTATTCAGCACATGATTTTCAAATGAAGTTTTTATCAGTGAAATTGTTAAAATATTCATATTTAGGGTGCAAAAAATATCTCAGTAATCAAGACAGTTGCTTTCATGTTTGTGAATCTACAAGCACATTCAAATGTCCAGTCTAGTGACTCAGTGACATCATTTTCACATCCAAATGTCCAGTCTAGTGACTCCATGACATTGTTTTCACATCCAAATGTCTATTATAGTGACTTCATTACATTGTTCTTACATCCAAATGTCTAGTCTAGTGACTCCATGACATTGTTCTCACATCCAAATGTCCAGTCTAGTGACTCCATGACATTGTTCTCACATCCAAATGTCCAGTCTAGTGACTCCATGACATTGTTCTCACATCCAAATGTCCAGTCTAGTGACTCCATGACATTGTTCTCACATCCAAATCTTGTCTAGTGACTCCATGACATTGTTCTCACCTCCAAATGTCCAGTCTAGTGTCTCCATCACATTGTTCTCACCTCCAAATATCCAGTCTAGTGTCTCCATGAAATTGTGTTCACATCCAAATGTCCAGTCTAGTGACTCATGACATTGTTCTCACATCCAAATCTCCAGTCTAGTGATTCTATGACATTGTTTTCACCTCCAAATGTAAAATCTAGTGACTCCATGACATTATTCTCACATCCAAATGTCCAGCCTAGTGACTCCATGATATTGTTCTCACATCTAAATGTCTAGTCTAGTCTAGTGACTCCATGACATCGTTCTCAAGCCCAAAGGTCTAATTTAGTGATTCCATGACATTGTTCTCAATTACTAATGTTATATGTGTGAATTAATTTTGATGGTGATACCTTGTATATTTTATTGCCAATGTTTAATCATGGTTGTTTAAAGATGCCTTATATATATATATATATATATATATATATATATATATATATATATATATATATATATATATATATATATATATATATATATATATATATATATATACAGTAATTGCATATATTTAATTATGTTGGTCTAAAATCATGCATAATTTGTTATGACAATATCAGGACATCTGTCCAGCTGTTCATTTGTCAGTTAATAATTGCTTGTCTTGGAATAGTATGGAAAGATTTGGCTGAAACTTTTTCTTAAAAGTTTCTTTACAAGAGGGTATGTTATGTACCAAAGTCAGATCCCTGATTCACAGACATTGTCATAGTAAAGGAGAGTTTAACTTCAAGACCTGTTGCTTTGTTGGGGCAGTAACTCTTGGTCCACTGAAATTTTTTTTCATGAAACCCTACACTTGTAATAAAAGGACCTCAGATGCTGCATGGCTATTAAAATTTTACAATAATTTCTCCAGTTGCTTAAACTACTATAAACCTTTAGCACCAAATTAAAGAAGAGCTTGATTTATTGCTTTGGCTTAATATATTGTATGCTTGAAAACAAACAATATCATTCTCTCTTGCTTATTTTTGAAAGATGCTGACTCCTTAAAACAATGATAATTGTTATCTTAGTGAACCATTCACAATAAAGTCATTCAGTCTTCTTTGTGTTTGTCATCAATGTATCCCATGTACAGTCATCCATGCATCCCATGTACAGTCATCATTAAGTTTAAGGTCAACAATAGCCAGCTGATGTTTGCAGTTTTATACAAGTTTATTGCCTCTTCCCCACCCATCCAGTTCATCTTAAATAATGTTTTTCATTTTTGTTTAAGATTAATACAACAGTTCAAAATTACTCCATATGTATATCTGTACTGTTGTGAACTCTTGACTAGAACAGAAACATTTAGTTTGTAGGTTTTGAGGGATTTTTATGTTGTATTTAAATATGCTAATCCCTGTTTTTGCTTTGCAGTGTGATAGTTACAAAATGAATTTGAATGAATATATGCCTTTCTTTCTCTTTTAGAGAATGGCTAAACATGTTGTTTTGGAGATCACTTTTTATGAATGAAATATGAAAGGTTTATTCACAAACTTGATCAATACATATTGATTAAAATTGTTCATCTTCAGTATATTGCGAGGTCAGTACCCATGACTTCCAGTATCAATTTCAGTTAAAGTTTTTATATTCAGTAAAAAAAAAAAATCAGACCCTTTGGAAATGTCTGTTAAATATGAACATTTAAAAATATACAGTATTCATAAATGTATTAGGAAGTAATAAACTACTTGGATTTGAATCTAGCAGGAACAGTTTAGAAATTGAGCTTGATTATGCTCTTTTTTTGTGGAGTGACCATTATGGATGTAATTAGATTGTCTGCTGAGTATGTGTACTTAGTTACACTTAAGTTGCCAGTTTTGTTATGTATGTAGATGTATTTACCCTTGAAGAATTACATACACCCAAAATTGAATATTAAATAATGTATGTAGTAATTGTTGTAAGTATTTCTCATTTAATATGCATCAAGTTGGTAACTGTCACTGAAATGCAAAATTTTGTGCCCATTACCCACCCCCATCATGTCTATCTAAGATGATTCTAATGCAGTATTTAATTTAATTTACAGACTTGGTTGGTTATAGCATGATACAGTACATAATATGATGGCACTTTGTGGACCCTTGCTGTTTTATTATATTAAGGTTTGACTGTATATAATGATTACATAATGTGTAATGTATTATAGTCATGTACCCACTGCATGGTTAATAAGAGCAAGGAAAAAAGTAACTGTGGACTTATTTTCCTGTATTATCAGTAACTCTGAGACTGCAGACAATATTTTCATGATACTACCCAAGCATATATAAGAACTATGTTATGCGCATGATTCATATATGCCCTCTATTTTAGTGTCAAGCTCATGGTTGTGACTTGGGTTGTTTTTGTTAAACACAGAAAATATTTTCATGGAACTTTACACAAATATTCAACATCATTAAATGTCATTTCTGACTTAGAGTAGTATTGGACAACATTAACAACATAACAAAGTACTTGTCATTTGATAGATAATTTGTTGAGTCCCTTAATGAATTGTTCACCTCCATGAATTGTATGAAAACAGTAGTATGATCAAGGAAAGTGAGACTGATGAAACAAACTTGTATTTCCTTTTCCATTCCAAAGTCACCTGCAGTTGGAACAGAATCCATGATACCAGGAGCCATAGAGAATGCAATACCAGCCTTCATACCTCGATATCTGGAGGGACAGTCAGCTGTAGCCATACAGCATGTGTCATGTGGGGATCTGTTTACTGCATGTCTCACTGGTAATTAATAGTACACATTATATGTGTCATGTGGGGATCTGTTTACTGCATGTCTCACTGGTAATTAATTGTACACATTATATGTGTCATGTGGGGATCTGTTTACTGCATGTCTCACTGGTAATTAATTGTACACATTATATGTGTCATGTGGGGATCTGTTTACTGCATGTCTCACTGGTAATTAATTGTACACATTGTGTC
This sequence comes from Potamilus streckersoni, assembly GCA_016746295.1. Lineage (NCBI taxonomy): Eukaryota > Metazoa > Mollusca > Bivalvia > Unionida > Unionidae > Potamilus > Potamilus streckersoni. The sequence goes on from JAEAOA010000438.1 coordinate 1,399,332, forward strand.
ATGTGGGGATCTATTTACTGTATGTGTCACTGGTAATTAATTGTACACAGTATATGTATCATGTAGGGATCTTTTTACTGCATGTCTCACTGGTAATTAATAGTACACAGTATTTCAGTTGCTAACCTTTCTTCCGTGCTGATCAGTAGATAGTGACCCAAGTTACCTCTATCCATATAGTATTTTAAAATTTATCTTGATGACATGAGAGTAAGTGATTATTGGTGAAGTGAGTTGCCTACATCAATAAAATATATTCTTTATCAAACTTGATGAACTTTATCAACATCATACAGACAGTTGCCCAAAAGAGAGAAAGAGAGAGAGAGACAGACAGACAAACAGAAATTTATCCAACTATTGTATTTCAGACATTACAAAATGGAACCAAATATGTGAATGCTAAATGCTGAAATCCTTCATTTAGCTTGTCAGTTTTCTCTTCCTGAGTCTTTTTTCCAAAAATTTAGTTTAAACTGATATTGTGCATTGTTATAAATGCATACACATATCTAAATAAGATTTGTGCTGCTGTTGTGCACAAAATGTTGTGAACATTACTACTTTGTCAACTGGTGCTAATTTGGGTGGAAAAATGTAAAAATCATGTAAAAATCTATTGTTTGATTTTGCTGGCATCAACATACTTTGTAAAATCTAGTGTTTGATTTTGCTGGCATTAACATACTTTGTAAAATCTAGTGTTTGATTTTGATGGCATTAACATACTTTGTAAAATCTAGTGTTTGATTTTGATGGCATTAACATACGGTGTAAAATCTAGTGTTTGATTTTGATGGCATTAACATACTTTGTAAAATCTAATGTTTGATTTTGATGGCATTAACATACTTTGTAAAATCTAGTGTTTGATTTTGATGGCATTAACATACTTTGTAAAATCTAGTGTTTGATTTTGATGGCAATAACATACTTTGTAAAATCTAGTGTTTGATTTTGATGGCATTAACATACGGTGTAAAATCTAGTGTTTGATTTTGATGGCAATAACATACGGTGTAAAATCTAGTGTTTGATTTTGATGGCAATAACATACGGTGTAAAATCTAGTGTTTGATTTTGATGGCAATAACATACGGTGTAAAATCTAGTGTTTGATTTTGATGGCAATAACATATGGTGTAAAATCTAGTGTTTGATTTTGCTGGCATTAACATACTTTGTAAAATCTAGTATTTGATTTTGATGGCATTAACATACTTTGTAAAATCTAGTGTTTGATTTTGATGGCATTAACATACGGTGTAAAATCTAGTGTTTGATTTTGATGGCATTAACATACTTTGTGAAATCTAGTGTTTGATTTTGATGGCATTAACATACGGTGTAAAATCTAGTGTTTGATTTTGATGGCAATAACATACGGTGTAAAATCTAGTTTTTGATTTTGATGGCATTAACATACTTTGTAAAATCTAGTTTTTGATTTTGATGGCATTAACATACTTTGTAAAATCTAGTGTTTGATTTTGATGGCATTAACATACTTTGTAAAATCTAGTGTTTGATTTTGATGGCATTAACATACTTTGTGAAATCTAGTGTTTGATTTTGATGGCAATAACATACGGTGTAAAATCTAGTGTTTGATTTTGCTGGCATTAACATACTTTGTAAAATCTAGTGTTTGATTTTGATGGCATTAACATACTTTGTGAAATCTAGTGTTTGATTTTGATGGCAATAACATATGGTGTAAAATCTAGTGTTTGATTTTGATGGCAATAACATATGGTGTAAAATCTAGTGTTTGATTTTGATGGCATTAACATACTTTGTGAAATCTAGTGTTTGATTTTGATGGCAATAACATACGGTGTAAAATCTAGTGTTTGATTTTGATGGCATTAACATACTTTGTGAAATCTAGTGTTTGATTTTGATGGCAATAACATACGGTGTAAAATCTAGTGTTTGATTTTGATGGCAATAACATACGGTGTAAAATCTAGTGTTTGATTTTGATGGCAATAACATACTTTGTAAAATCTAGTGTTTGATTTTGATGGCAATAACATACGGTGTAAAATCTAGTTTTTGATTTTGATGGCATTAACATACTTTGTAAAATCTAGTGTTTGATTTTGATGGCATTAACATACTTTGTAAAATCTAGTGTTTGATTTTGATGGCAATAACATACGGTGTAAAATCTAGTGTTTGATTTTGATGGTAATAACATACTTTGTAAAATCTAGTGTTTGATTTTGATGGCATTAACATACGGTGTAAAATCTAGTTTTTGATTTTGATGGCATTAACATACTTTGTAAAATCTAGTGTTTGATTTTGATGGCATTAACATACTTTGTAAAATCTAGTGTTTGATTTTGATGGCAATAACATACGGTGTAAAATCTAGTGTTTGATTTTGATGGTAATAACATACTTTGTAAAATCTAGTGTTTGATTTTGATGGCAATGACACACTTTGTAAAATCTAGTGTTTGATTTTGATGGCATTAACATACTTTGTAAAATCTAGTGTTTGATTTTGATGGCAATAACATACGGTGTAAAATCTAGTGTTTGATTTTGATGGCATTAACATACGGTGTAAAATCTAGTGTTAGATTTTGATGGCAATAACATACGGTGTAAAATCTAGTGTTTGATTTTGATGGCATTAACATACTTTGTAAAATCTAGTGTTTGATTTTGATGGCAATAACATACGGTGTAAAATCTAGTGTTTGATTTTGCTGGCATTAACATACTTTGTAAAATCTAGTATTTGATTTTGATGGCATTAACATACTTTGTAAAATCTAGTGTTTGATTTTGATGGCATTAACATACGGTGTAAAATCTAGTGTTTGATTTTGATGGCATTAACATACTTTGTGAAATCTAGTGTTTGATTTTGATGGCAATAACATACGGTGTAAAATCTAGTGTTTGATTTTGATGGCAATAACATACGGTGTAAAATCTAGTTTTTGATTTTGATGGCATTAACATACTTTGTAAAATCTAGTATTTGATTTTGATGGCATTAACATACTTTGTGAAATCTAGTGTTTGATTTTGATGGCAATAACATACGGTGTAAAATCTAGTGTTCGATTTTGATGGCAATAACATATGGTGTAAAATCTAGTGTTTGATTTTGATGGCATTAACATACTTTGTGAAATCTAGTGTTTGATTTTGATGGCAATAACATACGGTGTAAAATCTAGTGTTTGATTTTGATGGCATTAACATACTTTGTGAAATCTAGTGTTTGATTTTGATGGCAATAACATACGGTGTAAAATCTAGTGTTTGATTTTGATGGCAATAACATACTTTGTAAAATCTAGTGTTTGATTTTGATGGCATTAACATACGGTGTAAAATCTAGTTTTTGATTTTGATGGCATTAACATACTTTGTAAAATCTAGTGTTTGATTTTGATGGCATTAACATACTTTGTAAAATCTAGTGTTTGATTTTGATGGTAATAACATACTTTGTAAAATCTAGTGTTTGATTTTGATGGCATTAACATACGGTGTAAAATCTAGTGTTTGATTTTGATGGCAATAACATACGGTGTAAAATCTAGTGTTTGATTTTGATGGCATTAACATATGGTGTAAAATCTAGTGTTTGATTTTGATGGCAATAACATACGGTGTAAAATCTAGTGTTTGATTTTGATGGCAATAACATACGGTGTAAAATCTAGTGTTTGATTTTGATGGCAATAACATGCTTTGTAAAATCTAGTGTTTGATTTTGATGGCATTAACATACGGTGTAAAATCTAGTTTTTGATTTTGATGGCATTAACATACGGTGTAAAATCTAGTGTTTGATTTTGATGGCAATAACATACTTTGTAAAATCTAGTGTTTGATTTTGATGGCAATAACATACTTTGTAAAATCTAGTGTTTGATTTTGATGGCAATAACATACGGTGTAAAATCTAGTGTTTGATTTTGATGGTAATAACATACTTTGTAAAATCTAGTGTTTGATTTTGATGGCAATGACACACTTTGTAAAATCTAGTGTTTGATTTTGATGGCATTAACATACGGTGTAAAATCTAGTGTTTGATTTTGATGGCAATAACATACGGTGTAAAATCTAGTGTTTGATTTTGCTGGCATTAACATACTTTGTAAAATCTAGTATTTGATTTTGATGGCATTAACATACTTTGTAAAATCTAGTGTTTGATTTTGATGGCATTAACATACTTTGTAAAATCTAGTGTTTGATTTTGATGGCATTAACATACTTTGTAAAATCTAGTGTTTGATTTTAATGGCAATGACATATGGTGTAAAATCTAGTGTTTGATTTTGATGGCAATAACATACGGTGTAAAATCTAGTGTTTGATTTTGATGGCATTAACATACGGTGTAAAATCTAGTGTTTGATTTTGATGGCAATAACATACTTTGTAAAATCTAGTGTTTGATTTTGATGGCAATAACATATGGTGTAAAATCTAGTGTTTGATTTTGATGGCATTAACATACTTTGTGAAATCTAGTGTTTGATTTTGATGGCAATAACATACGGTGTAAAATCTAGTGTTTGATTTTGATGGCATTAACATACTTTGTGAAATCTAGTGTTTGATTTTGATGGCAATAACATACGGTGTAAAATCTAGTGTTTGATTTTGATGGCAATAACATACTTTGTAAAATCTAGTGTTTGATTTTGATGGCATTAACATACGGTGTAAAATCTAGTTTTTGATTTTGATGGCATTAACATACTTTGTAAAATCTAGTGTTTGATTTTGATGGCATTAACATACTTTGTAAAATCTAGTGTTTGATTTTGATGGCATTAACATACTTTGTAAAATCTAGTGTTTGATTTTGATGGCAATAACATACGGTGTAAAATCTAGTGTTTGATTTTGATGGCATTAACATACGGTGTAAAATCTAGTGTTTGATTTTGATGGCATTAACATACTTTGTAAAATCTAGTGTTTGATTTTGATGGCATTAACATACGGTGTAAAATCTAGTGTTTGATTTTGATGGCAATAACATACGGTGTAAAATCTAGTGTTTGATTTTGATGGCATTAACATACTTTGTAAAATCTAGTGTTTGATTTTGATGGCAATAACATACGGTGTAAAATCTAGTGTTTGATTTTGATGGCAATAACATGCTTTGTAAAATCTAGTGTTTGATTTTGATGGCATTAACATACTTTGTAAAATCTAGTGTTTGATTTTGATGGCAATAACATACGGTGTAAAATCTAGTGTTTGATTTTGATGGCAATAACATACGGTGTAAAATCTAGTGTTTGATTTTGATGGCATTAACATGCAGTGTAAAATCTAGTGTTTGATTTTGATGGCAATAACATACGGTGTAAAATCTGTTAGTTAATTTCATGATGCATGAAGATGTTTCAAGTCAGTTGAAAAATTCTGTACATTTTTTTTTGTTTTCATTTTTAGACAGGGGCATCCTGATGACATTTGGAAGTGGAGCCAGTGGTTGTTTAGGCCATGGAAATTTTAATGATGTTATACAGGTGAGAGGGAAGTAAAATTTGAATTATTATTAACAGGGACCAGTTCTGATTACTGTTTATGGTTGTCTGATATTTGTGGCAATGTGTCAAGCAGTGTATAAAAATCAATAATGGCAATTTATTCAGACTCAATGCTTTATTCCCATATTCTTTTAATTTTCATAGCAAGTGTAGGTGAAGATTTTGTTACTTATCAAGAACTTCAGATACTGTATATATTCACTTATAAATCAAGATCAACTGCAAACTGCACAGACCCAGATCTGCTGTCACATAATAGTCTGTGCAGTTTGTTAGGAGTAATCTGTAGAACAAGCAACATAGACCCTGATCTGCCAGCTGGGTCATTATCTGATGTCAAATCAGGTTCTATGTTATTTGCAGCTGAACTGGACTTATAGGCAGGTATGGTACTGCATTTTGATGTTGCATGTTGCAAATATATTTTTATATTATTATAGTATATTCTCAGTCAAATGCTGACATAATATTTTACTTGGTCATTAGTATACAGTCATTTGTTGTTGTGGAGCTTAACGCCATTTTTCAGCACACTATAGGCTATACATGGCAGCCAGTATTAATGGTGGGGGGAAGAAACCGGGAAATCACTGACTAGTGAGTCAGTCATGCAAAGTTAATTAATGCTAGACATTACTTCAGATGTATCAGTTGAAACCTGTATAAATAATCATTGAATCATGTCATCCTTAAAGCGATAATATGAGGAAATGCAACTTTTCATGTGACTATGATTTCAGGCGAAAATTGTGGAAGCTTTATTAGGCTATGAAGTTGTACAGGTGTCATGTGGGGCATCACATGTTCTGGCAGTGACCAATGAAAATGAAGTATTTGCCTGGGGAAGAGGAGATAATGGTAAGATTATGTAGCATTCATAAAAGATGTTAATTTTTTAAATAATATCTCTTTGTAATATTTTCGATTTGATAGCAAAATGCAGAAATGGTGCAGAATGATGTATTACGTAGCCAAAATGTCCACAAATTCTTGTAAAAAAGAGCCAAGAATGCCAAATTAGCAAGATGGTTGAATATAAGAAACCAGTACAAGGTCTTATGAATAAAAATTGCAATTTTCTTTAAAAAATATATTTTATCTGATAGCAGACAAAGGTTTATTTATTTTGGCACATGGCATAAATTACAAAAATAAACTTTTAAGGCTTAGTAAATCCTTGACAGGTCTGAACACAATTTGTGCTATATTTTTGATTCATATGAAAGATGGCTTAAACGCCATTTTGTAATAAAATCCATGCATTTCTATGTTCCATTCTTATACCACATCTTTTGGAATCTTGCTCTGAAATTGTTTTCTTACATATTCTAGAATGTAATGCTTTTTTAATTATAATGTTAGAAATGTGACAAAACAGCAATACAGATGTGCAACTTCCTGTATTACTTGAGTAAAGAGTTCAACTTGAATAATCTTAGAAGGAGACAGGTTTCACTAGACAATTTCATATCTTAATTTCCCAGGATTTTGCCCTTCTACTATGCAAATGAGTCTAATATTTTCAGGTCGTCTCGGTCTTGGGAACCAGGAGTCCTACACCAAACCAATGCCAGTTCCAGTACCAGATGATCTCCATCCCTGCTCTGTCCACTGTGGAGTCGACTGCTCCATGCTGCTGACACTAGACAATAAACTGCTTTGTTGTGGAAGTAATAGGTAAAGCTGTGGTAACAGTCACTGAGTGGATAAAGCTATGCTCCACTCATAGACTGGGTAATACTTAGTACAAATCATGGACAGGGTAAAGCTGCAATTTCAATCATAGACCACTGATAAAGTTATAGCATCAATCATAGACTGGATAAAGGTGTATTATCAATTATAGACCACAGGATAAAGTTTTAGCACCAATCTTCCACTGGGAAAAGCAGTAGTACCAATCATAGACCATTGGATTTAGTTATAGTACGAATCATAGATTACTGGATAAAGTTTCAGTACCAATCTTAGACTGGGTAAAGCTGTAGTACCAAATCACAGACCACTGGATAAAGTTATAGTACCAATAATAGACCACTGGATAAAGTTATAGTAAGAATCATTGACGGAGTAAAGCTGTAGTACGAATCATAGACCACTGGATAAAGTTATAGTAAGAAGTATAGAATGAATAAAGCTGTAGTACGAATCATAGACCACTGGATAAAGTTATAGTAAGAATCATAGACTGAGTAAAGCTGTAGTACGAATCATAGACCACTGGATAATATTATAGTAAGAATCATAGACTGAGTAAAGCTGTAGTATGAATCATAGATCGCTGGATAAAGTTATAGTAAGAATCATAGACTAAGTAAAGCTGTAGTACGAATCATAGACCACTGGATAAAGTTATAGTAAGAGTCATAGACTGAGTAAAGCTGTAGTATGAATCACAGACCACTGGATAAAGTTATAGTAAGAATCATAGCCTGAGTAAAGCTGTAGTACGAATCATAGACCACTGGATAAAGTTATAGTAAGAGTCATAGACTGAGTAAAGCCGTAGTATGAATCATAGACCACTGGATAAAGTTATAATAAGAATCATAGACTGAGTAAAGCCGTAGTATGAATCATAGACCACTGGATAAAGTTATAGTAAGAAGTATAGAATGAATAAAGCTGTAGTATGAATCATAGACCACTGGATAAAGTTATAGTAAGAAGTATAGAATGAATAAAGCTGTAGTATGAATCACAGACCACTGGATAAAGTTATAGTAAGAATCATAACCTGAGTAAAGCTGTAGTACAAATCATAGACCACTGGATAAAGTTATAGTAAGAAGTATAGACTGAGTAAAGCCGTAGTATGAATCATAGACCACTGGATAAAGTTATAGTAAGAATCATAACCTGAGTAAAGCTGTAGTATGAATCATAGACCACTGGATAAAGTTATAGTAAGAATCATAGACTGAGTAAAGCTGTAGTACGAATCATAGACCACTGGTAATGATAGTCATATTGGAAATTAGAAAATCGGTGAACTTTTCATTTCACTTATTTCAATCACTTCAGGTATAACAAGTGCTGCCTGGATGAAATCCATGCAGATGGCATATGTACAAAATCTGTTGAGGAGGTTCACACCTTCAACCAGGTAACTTCCCCTCCCATAGGAAATAACCTCATCAAGGGAGTTGCGATGGGGACCTCTCACACTGCTGTTGTATCAGGTACAATCAAGACATATTTTAAATAAAGGAATGCTTTATTCAATATAGTTGCAATAAAAAAAATCTCTTATGGGCAATTTAAAGTTGCACTTTAAATTGTTAGGTTGTTTATTGAAATAAAGCATAATATGATTGTAGTTTTTTCTAATGAAATTTACAAAATTGTAAAACAGAAGTCGGGGGCCCCGAGTGGCCGAGTGGTCTAAAGCGCTGTCCGTTACGGATCACTGCCATCTCAACTCTGTCTGCGTGGGTTCGAGTCTAGGATTCAGCAAATGTGGATATGTGAGAAAGCTTGCCAGTAGCTTCTCGTGGGTCGGTGGTTCTTTCCGGTGATTTCCCGGTTTCTTCCTCCACCATTAATACTGGCCGCCATGAATAGCCTATCGTGTGCTGAAAAATGGCGTTAAGCTCAACAACAACAACAAAACAGAAGTCATAAAGGGAAAATCAGGGATTCCCTACTTGCTATAGGCAAACAATATGGCATGAAAAGAGGTTTCCATGTTATACATACGATATGGCATGAAAATAGGTTTCCATGTTATACATACGATATGGCATGAAAATAGGTTTCCATGTTATACATATAATATGGCATGAAAAGAGGTTTCCATGTTATAAATATATGGCATGAAAAGAGGTTTCCATGTTATACATACAATATGCCATGAAGAGGTTTCCATGTTATATATACAATATGGCATGAAAAGAGGTTTCCATGTTATACATGCATAAACATGGTATCAGAAAAGTCAGTACAGCAAATGCTATATGCAGACTGCACAAAACTAACTTGAGGATTGGCAAAACTGTACATAGAATATGTCGCCTTCTGAATGTCATTACCAGGTGATTGGTGTCAGACCTTAAAACTGTTTTACTGAAGAGAAGTGTACTAAATCCAATTGAAAACCAAAACAAAAATCCAAAAAGACACTACTCAATGAGGGTTTAAGCACTCTCCATTACAGATTACTGCCATCTCACCTCTGCCTGCTTAGGTTCAAGTTTTGGACTTGACCAAAGTGGGTACATGAGAAAGTTTGCCAGTAGCTTCCCATGAGTCTGTGATACATCCAGGGGTTTTCACTGGTTCTTTCTCCACCATGTATGCACTATTTTGTACTTAAAAATTGTATACCTTTACATTATGGCTTTGTAGGCAGTTGATATACATGTGCCCCAAAGTTACACAGTGAAGTGCACTATAAATAGAATATCTGTAACCTATTTGACTCCATACACAGAGGCCTGCCAGATTGCTGTTACAGCAGTGTAGTACACGTTACATTCAACATCAGTTTTAACCATTTTACATTTTTGGTATACATTTTAATAGTAAAATCTTATCTTTATAGTTGTATAATTATTTTTCACAAGAGAGAACTCATTCACCATCAAGCCAGTGAAGTCATGTGACCAACTATAGCTGTTTTTTCTCCTACTCGAAATTTACCAGTTCTTTGTCTCTGTCTGAATCACTAAATCTCATACATTACCAAATCATCTGAATTTGATAATTTATAAAAACTAATTGTTACCTACATGAGCATCAGAGCTTTTACCGATGTTATTGAAGCTTAAATAGTCGTATTCAGATTGGGCAAACTCCAGACAGTACTTAATGAAATCTGCAGCCACCATTTTGGGGAGTGGAAAATCCGACCCAGTTACTTTAAATAGCAGATTACAACTAGAGTATAAACAGAGATCACGTAATCTGACATATGGTTATACACATCAATGAATTTTGTATCTAATAGAAGTTTTCCCTGAAGGTGGCACTATGAAAATCAGCTCAAATGAGAATGGGTGTAGAGGAATCAAAACTCACTTGCACACAAATCAGGTACAGTGTCTAAAGGCACTTGCATGAGGTAAAGGGTCAAACTCCATAATAAAAACTCTTTGAGAGAGAGAGATGTAATGTTGTGTATATTTGAAATATTTTTTTTAAAAAGAATTTAAAATTTTTGGCAGTAGATTTAAAATGTTCTATGATTTTTAATCAGTTGATGGACAGTGCTTCACATTTGGTGCAAACCAGTTTGGCCAGTTGGGTTACCAGACTGACTTCAACAGCAAACAGGGACAGATGGTAAAAGCTTTGCAACTATACAGAATTGTTAGAGTGGCCTGTGGGGACACTTTCACTGTGGCAGTTTCTGAAGGTATTAGACACATGAAGTAAAATTAAATTAAAAGAATTTTAAGTGGTGTCTGGCAGACTTAGAAAAAATGACCAATGATTAAAAGCTTCTACAAGAGCAACCGTAAAGAATTGGGTTCTTCTGATAAAGGAGGAGAAAACACTGAACCAGAATTACATAGTTATCGACATAATCTAGACCTAGTATATCAGGAGTTTTTTTTAAACTTCTGTCATGATTATATACACAAGCCTGTTAAAAGTGATTATATATACAAGCTTGTTAAAAGTGGTTAGTATACACAAGCCTGTTAAAAGTGGTTAATATACAATCCTTCAGATCTGAAGAGTGGGGGAATAAATCCTGCCAAAATCAGGATATGTCAATCATCATGGCATTTCTGAGCAAAGTAATATAATTTTTATTTCCATATAAACCTGTTTGTGGCACAACATTTATCATTCTATCTGTTGAACTGCAGTATTAATAATTGTTTGGAGTTACCTCCCATATGTTAATTTCTAGAAATTGTACTGTTATTCCAATCAGTGAACCATATTAACTATAAAGTTTGATTTGAAAATGTATCTCTATTTTCAGATGGGGAAATATTTTCCTGGGGTAAAAGTGCACGTGGTAGACTTGGTAGAAGTGATGAAGACACAATGACACCAAAGAAAGTTATTTTCCAAGGCGAAGATGTGTTTACTGTTGTCAGCATCTCCTGTAGCCATGGCAACACACTAGTTGCAACAAAACGTAAGTTACAGTATTAATAAAGATTGAAACTCAAGAATCACTTAACTCATAAAACAAGAATTAGTGCTTTACCTGATTGAGTTACACGAGGCTTTTAAACTTGTTAAAAATATTTAGCTCTGGTCTGATTGGCTCATAGGAAAATTAAAGTGAAGATGACATTTAGCTGAGCATTTAATTTCAATATTATTTAGGGCCAAGTCCACTTGAGAACATGAGAGGTAATTTACTTGGATTGTAAATACTTTAATTTGACAGGGCAACTCCTCAACTGTAGGCATGCAAAAAAACTATTAATATCAATCAATTCATGGTTTTTAAAGTGGATTCAGGTTGCATAAAAAGAAGTGTTTGTAATTTTCAGAAGTTACTTTGCACAGTTGGTATGAAGTATATTTAGTACTTTTATTAGTTTTTTGTTTAATCCGCTGTTTTTATTTGCAAATAGTGTCTGATACAAAGCAGCCAAACTTTTTCGTCAGTTCATCATTTTTAAAGAACGATTCCAGGTCTACAAAAAAAAATTATTACTGCGAGACGCATTCTTCATAACATTTTTTACTAGTTTTGTTCTTAGTTCAGAGTAACGATGACATAGTCTTTATTAGTCTTTGCCATTGCTATGGGAAACAACTTTGGGAAAAGAGGAGCCCTGAGTGGCTGAGTGGTCTAAAGCGCTGACTGTTATGGATCACTGCCATCTCACATCTGCGTGATTTGGAGTCCATACTCGGCTAATGAAGGTGAGAAAGCCTGCCAGTAGCTTCTCATGAGTCTGTGGGGTTTTTCAGGGTTCTTCCTCCACCATTAATACTGGCCGCCATGTATAACCTATCTTGTGCTAGAAAAATGGTGTTAAACCCTACAACTTTTGGAAAAGCTTAACATCTCCATCAGTAAGACCCGTTTTCATTGCTGACCACAAGATTTGTTTTAAACTTTTCATATCACAAAGTTTAGAAAGTAATATTTTATAGTATTAGATTTTTGTGTAAAGAGTTACTTCTAGTCCTAAATTATGAAAAATAAAACAAAAATATCTTGGCTTGGAAATGGATGTTATGTGGTCTCTCCCGCACCTTTCCTTGTCAGTGGCCTCCTACCATTTAGGGGCTGAATTTCTTGGCACAGAGTTTGTATTAAGTACCCCTCAAGGACAGTCACTTCGATTAAGTGGCCAGCATATTAGTTCAGTATCAAATTTACCACTGACAAGTTGGACATCAGTTAACAGATGGAAATCTCAAGAATAATTGTTGTTTCCTAAGTTCAAGACACTGATATTTGCTCCACTTTGCTGATAAAGTACCAAGCTTAAATTGATACAAAAAGAGGTAGGTAATCAGATTATCCTTTCGGATGTGTGTTCCTTTGTATAGTTTTGTCACATAGACGCTTACTGGATATTACTATCTCTGACAATTATCAAGCAAGATGACAAATGGCAACTACCAAGAAGAATAGTGTTGTCCAACTTAAATATGACACCCATTTGCCAAACGGCATATTAGTTGTTATGGCTTTTCGCTTCTAAATTGCTAATGTAAATAAAAGATTTCTAGACTAAAATCAGGCGATCATATAATTGGCTAATTTCCTTTGTTAATAAAAGATCTTCAGTAGCATGTGATTTTTATATAAAAATATATAAAATTAGCTATAACTTTCTTGCTTTTTATTATTCAAATGCATGTGACCCTTCCTCTAGAATAGCTATCCCTCTTGTAAGGTCACTTTCCTGCTGCAGAACAGGTGGCTTTATCAGAGAGGTACTGCTGTATATACAAAGTTAATCCTAATATAGTAGTTAGTCTTCATATTTGTGAAAATTAAGTTTCATATTCTTTATTTACTGCAACCCAGTGTAATTGATGCCACAAAGCTACATCTCTGTAATTTCATTTCAGCTACACATGGAACTGGCAATTCCTTAGATTGATGGAAAGTGTTGCCAATTTGAATGTTCAAGGGAAAAGACCATTAAGCAGTGTTTGTGTCTTTTTTTTATGGCACATCAACACCTTTAAGGTTATATCCTGCTGATGCAAGTAAATTGCCCTTCCCAAGGACACACCATGGCAGATGATCCAGGCTAAGCTGAAGATAGGAACTGAAGATGAACCATTCTGGCCATGTGTAGACTAGAAAAGGTTGCATAACAAACAGCAAACTATTTGGCCATCATATGGAGTTATTTTATGCAGTTGCCATATCTACACCGATTATATAGTTTTATGGCCCAGTCAGTTAATTTGTATTTGTCATAAGGGACGTGTATGGTGCCAATTCTCCCATCATTAGTGGTAGTTGAACTCAAAAGTCCCATGAAGCAACAAGGGAAATTTTTTTTAATTGAACAGGGGTTTAATTTGTAAAGTGTGTAACTGTAAATGCATCCAACCTTTACAATGTTTTGTTTTTTTTTTTTTACAAAATAACCACTGTTCCTTGATTCAATTGAATGCATATTGTACATTTTTGTAACATTAAATTTTCATTTTCAATGAACTTGTGTTTGTATGCAGATGTACACTTTATCTGGAGTCTAATCAGGTGGGGAAAACAATTTTACCAATACATGTACTTTGAAAGTGTATTATAATTGTGCCACAGCAAAACAAAGGTGTCAACCAATGTAAAGGAGGATTCGATCATCATGTACACTTTTAACAAGCTGTATATAGCATCTTGTACACTTTTAACAGGCTTGTGTATATAATTGTGTAGTTTTAACAGGCTGAGTATATAATCATGTACACTTTTACATGTACACTTTAACAGTCTGTGTATATACTAATGTTCACTTTTAACAGGCTTGTGTATATGATGTACACTTTAAACAGGCTGTTTTGTGAACATCATACATGCATCATTCTATTTTGAATAATTTTGTTTATTTCTTAGTCACATGTCAAATTAAATGGAGTTCGTGTATTTTTTTTTTGTTCTCATGAAACTGGTCAGTGGAAATGACTTATGTCAGACAAAATGTATACTTTTGTAGAAATAACAAAAATATTTCCAAAATTAAGTGAAGGAACAAAAATAATTTCTGATTTTAAGATTATTAAATCATTAAAGTGATAACCATTAAACACAAGTCCAAATAGTAGCTTCTCATGGGTCGGTGGTTCTTTCCGGCGATTTCCCCGTTTCTTCCTCCACCATTAATACTGGCCGCCATGAATAGCCTATTGTGTGCTGAAAAATGGCGTTAAGCCCAACAAGTCCAAATACATAAAGGAAATGTTCAACATTTTCTTCGATACAAAAAAGAATTCATCTAACAATTTTTCAACAGTAAACTCTTGTTTTGCAGAAATTGTGTACTTAACCATGGATTTAGATTCAATCAGAGCATTCTCTTTTTTAAAAACTATACAGCAGACAGGCATCCCAGATCAACTATACACAAAACAGGCAGAATAGTTCCATGCATAGGGCATGTAAACTCTTGAGTTGGATGTGTTGCAAGATTTTTCTTGTCATATCTATAATGTTTAAACATGTAGAAATATTTAATAGTTGATGCCTCATCACATTTCCTGTACAAACAAAATTGGTACTTTGAAAATTCTATCCAAAATTATTTTGTTTAGGGTGAATTGTAATTTTGGGGGGCATAAATTAGTTGAATCTAATGACATGCACAAGGATAAAATTGCTTGCAGGGGACAAGAATTCAGAGCAACAACTTTTGTATTTTTATGCAATAAACTCCTATACCAGCAACTTGTTGGGAACCTACACAGATGTGCCCCATATATAACTTTGCATTAGAATTTAAATTAGAGACTGCATCAGCTGCCCTATACAAGTGGTTATTACAGAATTGGCACTTATTTTTGACTGCACTGTATATATAGAACTGTGTAAAAAAAAGTCAACTGCACAATCAGCTCTTATTTTTGACTATGTAATCTTAGATTATGTAATGGCAGAGGAAAGGTCTGAATGAAGATTTGCATCCGATCCTTTTTGTACAAATTCAAAATTAAATCACAGTCATGTGGTTACAGGTCTGTGTATTGACTGATGCAGATCCTCTTGGTCAACACTTGTGCTTACTTTGGTTGTTTATCCAGCCTGAAACTGGCAGATCACGAGAGCGCTGCCAATTCCAGGACATTATTAAGTGAACTGTTATGACCAGATTCAGCAGCATGTGGCCAAATGCAATTACTTTAAAAAAATCACATTATGGATTTCTGTTTAGCAGTCAAATGTGGAAGAATGTGACTGCCTGCAAAGTTCAGGTTTTGATCACAACATTTTTTTATATTTAACTGCACGGTTGACAAAAATTTATATTAACTTCATCACTGTTATGCATAATTGGCTTTGCATGCAAGATTTTATAGAAATTTGTTTCTAGTTTGCAACTGGCTTCCAACAATTTTATAGACCATCCCCTAGTTTAGGGTTTTGTTTACATTGTCCACTCCACGTCAAATTTTTGTTTACTTGCATCTCTCCTTGACCCATAAATTATCTTAGTGAAATGTAGTGAGCTTTGTTAATATTCAACACTTTGTAAACAAGGAGTTTAATCAGCATTTTTAAGTTGGTCCCCACTGTAAAATGTATCTGAGTTGCTAATCTCTGGAACTGCCCCCCCCCCCCATCCTCACGAAACTAGAGTGCATTTATATAGCAATTTTGTCCCATTAAAAATCTTGCTTTTCTAGACATACTTTTCAAGTCATCTTTCCATATTGAAAACTATTTACTACATTAGCATGATCTTTACACGCCCTATGAACCCATACCACTTTCTTTCCAAAACTTGCAATTCCTTTTGCATGTGTTTCAATCCAGTCATGCCTGAGTGGGAAAATAATGCTGAACTAAGACATTGGGGTTTTAACCTACTAGTCAACTTCCTGCCACAAAATTGGTCTCAGAAACCAGTTGTTGCAGGTGTTATTTATTTTACATGAAAAGAGTACATTTTTTTAGGTGTGCCTATATTGGGAGAGAAAAACCCTCCAGAGGGTTAAGTTCAAAACTTAGATTAAGCATACAAGTTTGTAGACATTTATTTTATGGGGAAAATATTTATCACTAGTGTGCACAAATTATCTTTAACTTCAATCCCATACAATTTATCCAAATTTTTTAAAAATAAGTAGCTATTATGTCCAATACAATCAGTCATATTTCTACTACCATCCAAGGTATCTTCATCCTCATAAAAAAAAGAATAGGCTCACAGTCTAGTCAGCATTTTAATAGCAATCACAGTTTCAAAAAGAAAAGAATGATGTCCATCTTTCTGTCAGACTTGGCAGTGATATCAACCAAATTGCGATATCATGAAACTTGGTGTGTATTTACACTCATTATGTCCAATATGCCACAAATCAGTTTCAATTTACAAATGCTTGCACATTTTTGGTTTTTTTTATTTTATTGTTTTAAATTTATTTTGGAGATGAATTTATAAAACTTTCCATGATTTGAAAGATGATTAAACTAATGCAGAATCATATGCAAGTTGATTCATAACTGTCTGTGCAAGTTGCATATTGAATAAATTTCTGTTGGTGTGTTAAATTTGTATATGCAAGTTGCATATTGAATAAATTTCTGTTGGTGTGTTAAATTTGTATATGCAGGTGTTGCATATTGAATGAATTTCTGTTGGTGTATTAAATGTTTATGTGCCAGTGTTGCATACTGAATCTTAATGATGGTGCATTAAATGTGCAAGTGAATCATAGACATGATAATATGGGATAAAGGAATGAAATAAAATACAATTATTTTATATGCTTTTATTTTTCATTCATTTATTCACTTATATCTCCAAACCTACCTGCAGTAAAATGCTGAAAGCGATGACTTGTTTCATTTCACGTGAATTTTTATCATCATGGATTTTGTAACACCACAAATCATTTTTTTTTGGAGCTCTTCTTCAAAAATTTAATTCCAACAAAAATGTTTTTGCAAAACCACCAAACTTTGTGCTCATGAAAATAAATTTTAGATTATAATAAGAAGTTACAGAGAGTTTACCACAAATCACACACCTGTCCACTGCAATAGTCTTTGTGTAGTAATTTTAAGGTTTTGTAATTACGGTTCAGTTCTACAACATATTTTGCACAATGTTGATTTGTTTTTAAAGAGTCTGATATACCAGTATGTTTATAACTCTGGAAATGCTCATGTTGCCATTAACAAGTTTTTATTACCTTTTGATTTATGTAACTTGAATACACTATTTATTCATAATATATTATATAATATAATAATAATATTTCATTCCTTTCTTAAGCTGATTTATGTAACTGTTTAAAAAGAAAAATAATTACTCAAAATGATCCTCATGTTTTGGAAAGCAAAAATTTGTACTAAATCGATAAAATTGCAGTAGTTAGCCAGATTTTGTTACATTTTGTCCTGATAAAGGAAAATTAGGATACTTGGATCCCTACATGAGAGTATGTGTTGTAAATTTGTCAGAAATTAGACTGGGCAAATACAGTCATGGGCATATGGTGGTGTAGGATTTTCAGTGGAAAAAATCAATATCAACTGGGTACCTAGTAAAAAAAATATTATTCCAAAAAAGAAATTATACACCTCTTATTACAGAAAGAATCAAGAATTTAGAACAAGAGGAAAGAAAAAAACATTTATTAAAGGCGAAAAGAACCCTTATGGTTTCACTCCAGTTCTTTATTTTGCAGAGTTAAATTTTAAGAAACTGAGAATTCAGGAATTGAACCCATGGGTTCATATCAGTTAATGAAGAATCCAGGAATGGCTTGAATCCATTTTATTTAAGTATTCAGTGGATACCAGTGTAAAACTCAGTATGATTATCACTTGTTTCAAATGAAAAACCACATGCACAGAGTGAAAAAAATATTATTCCAAAAAAGAAATTATACACCTCTTATTACAGAAAGAATCAAGAATTTAGAACAAGAGGAAAGAAAAAAACATTTATTAAAGGCGAAAAGAACCCTTATGGTTTCACTCCAGTTCTTTATTTTGCAGAGTTAAATTTTAAGAAACTGAGAATTCAGGAATTGAACCCATGGGTTCATATCAGTTAATGAAGAATCCAGGAATGGCTTGAATCCATTTTATTTAAGTATTCAGTGGATACCAGTGTAAAACTCAGTATGATTATCACTTGTTTCAAATGAAAAACCACATGCACAGAGTGAAAAAAATATTCCAAAAAAGAAATTATACACCTCTTATTACAGAAAGAATCAAGAATTTAGAACAAGAGGAAAGAAAAAAACATTTATTAAAGGCGAAAAGAACCCTTATGGTTTCACTCCAGTTCTTTATTTTGCAGAGTTAAATTTTAAGAAACTGAGAATTCAGGAATTGAACCCATGGGTTCATATCAGTTAATGAAGAATCCAGGAATGGCTTGAATCCATTTTATTTAAGTATTCAGTGGATACCAGTGTAAAACTCAGTATGATTATCACTTGTTTCAAATGAAAAACCACATGCACAGAGTGAATGCTCAGCTTTAAAATTCAACTACCAACTGTTTTAGCTGAACTATTAAAAAAATTGAACAGTCCAATTTATTTCAAATTTCACTGAAAGGAAGAAAATTACAGGTATTTAAATTTCCATACAAGTGTACATGTATGAAAATTCACAAGAGAAACATTTTTAAACATTTGGATATTTTTCACAATCTGTACACAAGAAAAAGATGTACAGAACATTGTTTCTTTTTTGTGAGGACCAGATTTAAAAGGCAGTGAATATTCTCTTGAAGTATTATGAATAAATAGTATATTCGAAGATATAGCATTTATTATCAATAATCATTTAAACCTAACCATTTAAAGTAAGATTCACTATTTGATTAGCAAAGTGATTCAGTGTTGAACCAGAACTGAAATTAAGTCTGATTTGTTGATAATTCCAATCCACAAAAAAGTCAACAGGAAACCAGTCTCAATATTCAGTCTAATCTGGCTGAAGCAGTAGTACCACTCCAACTCCTCGTTCAGATCAGATAGTGCCTTAGTGCAAGTATCAAAAAAGATGCAATACATTTACATACCCATCAACTGGAAGGAGTTTGTGCTGCTATATGCATTTTTTTTTGGGTAAAATTTTGAAACAAAGTTAAGCTAAGAAGGAATAATGGGATAGCCTAAAATATCACAGTATTAACATCGTAACAACTATCTTTACCTTCTTTGTCATGCATCAAATTTGAGTAGCTTGAATGTGTTATTTTCCATGGGGTACTAATTTTCATGGATGTTTTGTTGCTATTAACTACTAATTTAAATATTTGAGGAACAAGTTATCTTCTGTAAATACAATAAGACCCATCCCAGATCAAAAATTTAAGTACAAGGTTTTAAAATTCTTCAACAAAAATCTGAAATTTAATATCCATGAAAATCTGAAATTTCATATCCATGAAAACAAATTTATAGCAATATGATTTATTGTAACGAGAAATGGTTCAAAAATTTTTTAAATACTTTTTTCTTTGAAAACTAGTGGATTGTTTCTTTAAGAGCTACATGTTTGAGTGATTTCTTGTGGCTATGTGTTAGAATATCTTTAAAACAACTGATCCATAAATATGGCTGTTTTCAAGAACAAATGAAAGACGTTTTGTTTGTAACAGCTGTTAAAATACTTTGCTATATAACGTAAATTCTGAACTTTCATGCCTGATAAACAATGTGACGCCAATGCTGCTGAAGTATTCTCCACCCATCTTGCTTATGTTTCTTAAATGTGACAAAAAGATCTGAGGCCAAAGAAAAATAAAATAGTCGAGAATGCAGTTGTGCAACTTCACCCCATCTATAGGCCACAGGAAACAATTAAGCGATGGCTGGAATCTGAAATGTATAAAGGCATTAGGAATTAGTGATAAATGTGAACAAAACTGAAAACAAGAATGCTGGATGCTTCTCAGCCTTTTATTTTTCTCATGTATCTGACAGTATAATGTAACATACAATGTTTTTGTTACAAAGCAGCATGTAGAAAACACCAAAAAACCATTCTGTGTAGTAGTTTAGTTCTTATCAGGTTAAACCTGATGAGTAATAAAAGAAACATAAACACAAGAACATGATGGGTTGACCAGTATTTTACAAATGATATGAAATGATTCATGAATTTCATATATTTTGAAAGCTTTTTACCAGTGAGGAAACAAAAAGACTCTTTTTGAGATCAGGCAAGCTTTTGTGTTCTTAAAACAAAAATTAACACCTAGCTTAACAGAGCATAAACTATAAACAGTACTAATAATGGCACACGTAAAAACTTCAACAGACATTCTTGCCGAGCTGGGGAATAGATGTAATAGCATAAAAAATGAAATATATCCAGATGCCCAAGTTATCATGTCAAGGCAGGCTTAAACTGAGATCTGGGATGTTAAAAAAAAAAGAGCTTGACAAGTGTTATTTATCAGTGCAACAAAGGACAACCTTGAAATCAGAGTGCATAGAATATGTGTGATCATGACAGACATAAGAAAACGGAAATATATAGACAGGGTTCTTTTCAATGCTACAGGATATTTGCTTTGAGCTAATTACAATTATTGACCAACTAATTACAACTTAATAATACCAAGTGCTACAGGAGATATTTTTATTTCCAAGATTTTAATGATCATTTTTGTGGGTTAAAGGCACAAGAGATCTTAACTTACAAAACTATTTGACAAAGGGCAAGTATTCAAGTGTCCTTTTAGTTGAACTTTAACTCCATGCTGAATTTCCCTGTATCCTTTATTGGGTCTATTCTTTAACATCAATTGTGGGATATGTACATTCTTCTACTCCTCAAAATGACTGATGCTCTGCTGTCAGAATGTCATCCTTATAAACACCGAGTGAAACCAACTCCGATATTCATGTCATGATAATTTCAAATGTGTTTATGTGGTGGTGGCCATAATCAATGTAAAATTAGTACCCTTTTTATTTGGGGCAAACTAGGTACCATAATCAGATTTCTGTTGAAAACAGGATACCACTTTGACAACCTGTTCACATAAATTAGTCACAACATTTTCAATATGCACATTGTAGCAGCCATATTGGATATGTGTAAAGTTCCAATTTCATTTAGGACCAAAATGATATCAGAAGTCTTTTGGTGAAAACCCAATTCTGAAGCAGCAATGGTGTCTATATAGATATCACAATTAGTGTTCTTGTGAAAATGCCACATCATTATAGTTGTCCATTTAGGAGTTGCAATAACAAGATTTCAAGATGGCTGCCCATAGTAGCCATAATGGATGTCTGATCAGCACCAGCTTCATTTAGTAGCAAGTGCATGTCACGTATATTCTTCTGGTGAAAGTCCAGATGACTTTCCATCTAGGAAGACAACTGATAAGATTTTCAAGAGTTTTTAATTAAGCAGCAAGACAGTAAAAAAAAAAGTCATCCTGTGAAAACTCCCTGCTTTATATGACTTTCCATTCAAGGAGTGAAAATGAGATTTTCATGATGGCTGTTGTGGTGGCCGTACTTAACACCAGATTGTCACAATTTTTATACAGGCCCAACTAGACTGCATAAGAAGTATTTTAGAGAGATCCAACCGTTCAATCCTGTGGTGAAGTAATACGATTTTCAAGATGACCCTTTTGGTGGCCATGCTATACATCTGTGTGCTACCATTTCCACTTAGGACCAACTAGATGTCATACAAAATCTTCTGACACATTCTTATGTTGATATGACTCTCCATTTAGAAAGTGGAGTGATAGCAAGATTTTCTTTCCATTTAAGAGGTATAGCAGTAATGATTTTCAACATGGTAAGCATACTGGACATCAGATTGGCACCACATTCAGTTTGTACCACTAGATAATAAAGAGTGGTACTACATTAACTTTGTTGTACAAGAAATAATAAGTGGTTTTTAAGTTAACATTCTATGTTAATATGACTGGTGGAGTAGTGCTAACAAATTGATAGATATTAATGATGGGTAATGGGCAGTGTATCCCCCAGGAGTGTAAAACTGAGGGTAAAAAAAACCCCTTGTGTCAAAACTGGGGGTCAAATAAAAAATCTGGGGGTCAAAAATGTTACAAATTTTCATATAATCCATACTTTTTCAGCTGGAATAGGATATTGCAATTTGCACAATATATTCTCTCTCTCTGTCTCATACAAATAAACCAACAGGCACAATTAACACAAATGCATTTTCCATTCAAAGGATTCTTGTATTAGTTAATTTTCCTTTTAGTTTAAAGTCATATTTTTACAAGTCTCTTTATAATTTCTGTAGCAATATTATAGACCAACACATTACATATAAGCCATTACAAAACTCCATATATATCTTATTAACAAAACGACAGTTAAGTCTTTGCAATCACAAAGTCACACCGGTAATCCCAATACCTTGGATGTGCCATATTCTAGTCAAGGGAATATTTTATTCGTTTTTCATTAGAGTCAGATCCACATTTACTCTTTCGTGTTCTGCTTCTTTCACTTTCTTCCCTAATAATTCTTAGTGCACACTGTTTTCATCTAGAGATCACATTTTAGTGCAACAAGAATTGAGATTAAACATCTGGACATCTTGCTGAACTCGATAGAATCGCGGGAAGCTACCCTGTCATAATATTGCCTAATGGCAGTCTGGTTCTCTGTTCTGTATGCTCAGTATTACAGTGTGCAACACAGAGAGCATACAAAACAAGAAATCGGAAGAAGTATTCACGATGCCATCCCTAATGATAAATAATCGAAGTATACACGATTCCATGTCTAATTCAACACGTTGGATATTAAATAAATTGTGATTATATTTTGCAAATCCTTTGCGTAAAAAAAAAACGCACAGCAAAAATTTTATGTGCGTCAATTTTCTCCAGTGTGCGTCCCTGACGCACAACTGTGCATAAAGGGAAACACTGGTAATGGGCCATTTTATAAGTACTTTTGGTCTATGCCAAGCAGAACTTAAAATCACAACAAAAATTCAACCAAATGCAAGAAAATCATGCTAATGCAATATAGTTTCATGCCTTACCTTGTTGTTGTTGGGCTTAACGCCATTTTTCAGCACATGATAGGCTATTCATGGCGGCCAGTATTAATGGTGGAGGAAAGAAACTGGAAAATCACCGGAAAGAACCACCGACCCACGAGAAGCTACTGGCAAGCATTCTCACAATAAAAGACGCAGACAGAGGTGAGATGGCAGTGATCCGTAATGGACAGCGCTTTAGACCATTGGGCCACTCGGGGCCCCTCATGCCTTACCTTGATTTCTTGATTAAACTTCTCAGATTCAGAAAATACTCCATTTTCAAATGAAAGAGGGAACTTACAAAAAAAAGTTTTCAGTTATTGAATAAACCCTGTCACTACTAACTATCAACAAAAAGAACAAGAAAACGCAAAAATAATGAAGTTAGTGTTTAAGGAAATTAAAACATGCAAAATCTTCCTTTTAGTTGAAACTAACCTTTAAAGTAGAAAGAAAAAAGCTTTAACATGAAAAAAAACCCAAGATACTTTAATGCTTAGTCAAATCTAACATGGACCTTAATCTAGGGTACAGAGGGATCATCTCTGAATGGAAGGAAAAGCATACTAATTCCAAAGTAATCTCTTTGTTGAGATTTCACTATGCCTAACTCAATGATAATAAAGGGAAATCTAAATCGTGATTTAATGTAAGAGTTGGTCCTCATATGAAATGAAAACGGTACTAAACAAGGTCATAATGTTGACTCCTCATTGCCCCGCCTGACAAGACAAAAACCATTAGCAGGATTGACCACTGCACACCTATCATAAATGTATTATATGCCTGATGCAGTTACAATGATATAAAAATTAGAAAAATAACTTTGATTAGTATTATATATTGGAGCCACAAGAGTATCTGATTTCTAATCTCACCAAAATTTACATGTCTGCAAAAAATTATAATTTCAAATGACTGGATTGGAAAGGGAGAATATGGAAAAGAAGCTTTCGAAATATATTTACTTGCATGCATATGGATTGGAAAGACATGTAAATGGGGTCAATGTATATGAAAACTGAAATAATGAAATGAACAGATGTTGAAAGAATGTCATGATATTGTCTCAAGTTCCATTGACAACTTCCATGTCTTCCTCCTCCTCTTCCTCTACAGCTGCCTCTGAAAAATAAACAAGACAACAACCTAATAAAGACTTGAGGAAACATGCATGTATATCATTTACACTTGCTTCTAAGCCATTTCCAACTGTACATGACTCAGACCCTGGTCTATTACCGTATAATGTGCTGGTAGATTAGGGTCCTTGATTTTTGTTTCGCTGATTTCTCCAGGCACACTGCATGGACTTGGTGCATTGGGACAGAAGTCCTGGGTCTGAACAGTCTGTGGTTGGGGTCCAATTAAAAGTGAGTACAGATGGCAATGTTCTGCATCAGTAGAACTTTCCTGAAATTTTATTCTCAAGTTTTCAAATAATAATTACCAACAAAGAATACTCGATGTCCATTTATATTAATGGTTATTCCATATTACTAATAGGCACAATTACGGTTAGGAGAGAATTCTTGTTAACATAGGCATAACATTTTCTTAAAATTATATGTGTGAATTTATACTTGGCAGAAACGGAAGAATTTTACAAAAAGTAAAGACATACCTTCTTCCATGTCTCACACCTAAAAGGCTACAACATTATCATGACTGAAAAGAAGTGTGTTTAAAAATTATCTTGTTAAATTTTGTCAATGGGTAAAAGTACATCATCAGAAATAAAGAACTTTTGCAGGATGTTCAAAATTGAAACTACTGTTACATGTTCATCTCAAGGTAATAATCAGTCTATTTTGATGCCAAATTCCACTTCACAAAGAGTACCAACCTGGTTATTGCACTGTGGTAAACTATAAGTATACATGTGGCAAGAAATATTGTCATTTGTTGCGTAATCTAAAAGTTGCGTATGGAACTCCTTGTAATGTTTTGATACAGATCTCATTTAGCTGTCATAGATATTTTTTTGTAAGATGACCATTACTGGAAAATACTGACCTATTTTACTTTCCTGGTTTGTAATTTTTTAGACAGGAGGAAAAAGTCTTCCTGCATTTCAGTTTTCTGGGAGTATATATTCTTTCATTTTCTGACCTATTGTGTTCAGATACTTCATCAAGATTTTCCGGGCATAATCAATTGCTGGATTGAAATCTAAATGTTTGGTAGAACATCGTATCACTTCATTATCTATTGTCTTCATTTATGTAATATTCCCTTTCCAAGACAACAACAGAGCCTTTGCAGGATTTGAAATGTCTGACCTTCTTATTTGCAACTTTATTTTGTTAGTGCTTGACTGACAAAGGGACATGTGTCTGCATGAGTGAAAGATGCTGCCAGGCAATGAAACTGAAGAGTTACCACAAAACCACTTAAGTCTCAACTTCTAAAACAGAATGAGCAAGAATGGTCCATTTAGTATTTATATAGTATGCAAAAAGACCTGAGCTAAAGGCAAAAACTTCTACAAAAATGTTCATCTAATGTACATGCACAAAATTTGTACCTTACCAGGGGTTGGTGCTTTGAAACCTGGTCAAAACTGTTGTCTAGCACCTAGAAAGAATGGTGTATACTACTGACATTTTGCGAAGGTGTACACATATATATGCTTTAATCTTTGTGGATACCACTGCTGATGCTGTGGGTAGTGCAATAGCTGACCTCTACTTTGTAAACTAAATATATATTGTTCACCCTCCCTCCCCAATCATTCCTTGCTTGGGAGATAGGTGTTGGATCTTCCTTTCAATTGAAGTTCAATCAATTCCTACTGTTTAATGTCTATAATCATGAGGTGAAGATATTTTTTACTGTATGCAAATACATACCTCGGAGCTTTCTCACTTCCCTTCCAGGAATCTGGCCTGATTTTAACATGTTGTTTAACCTCTCTACTTCCTCTAATGTTTTTGCATTAGCGATGGCAGCCTACAATAAAATGATTTTAACAAATCAAACAATGAACAATGTCATGATGCTTTCCATTTCATAGATCATTTTATACAATAAACTCCTAATTTCATACTGCCAAGAACAGGGCATCTACTGTTAAGTTTTAATTCCATATCGTCTCATGTTATAAAAAAAAAAAATTATTCCAACCCCCATTCTTTACTCATATGACAAGGTAGGCTTTCATGCCAATATTGAGTAACTTCCCTTGAACCATATATTCTGACTTGTAAATTTTTATTTAGTTTTTCATTCCCATAAGATAGGCATAATACCCTAATTCATAGGTCTATTATCTACCATCTCAAAATGGTAATATAATTAAATTCAATTTCCTTAAATTATGCTCTGCCAGAACATTACTAAAGTTAACATTGAAATAAAATAGATGAATAATATTTTGTTTCTGTCATTCAAAGCTAGATCAATTTAGAACAGATTTTTTGTGCATATATATTCAGCTAATCTTTACAAATGGGAATAGATAATTGCATCATATTAAAAGTAAGGGAAAAGATTAAAAGGTTATATTATAGGTAGGCCAAAATGATAAAATTTGAGCTTTACTCATTAGTGCCTAATCTACACAAGAAACAGATAAAGTAATGTTTACACATTGTGAATGCTTCAATCTGACATCATTCTCATCAATGCCAAGCCTACATTATGCAAGCACGTCACATGTATGTTTATTTCCATCATAGCAAGCTCCTAAAACCTCCTAATTAAAATCACTGACTGAACTTTTGTGGTCTGAATTACAAGGTGGTCTCAATCTAGATGATAAATATGACTCAATTCTGAAAGTGGAACAATCAAATTCATTTGGCACAGCAACAGTCATTTTCATCAGATATTTCAGGGGTGGTTAACAAGTAAATGACCTCTATTAGCTTACCCAAACTGACAATAAACAATAGCATGAGGCACCACACTAAATTTTGTGCCAAGAGACCATTATTATATAAATCTTGTAAATTTGTCAACAGAAAAAGGTATTTCTCACTTTTATAGCTGCCACATCCTCTTTACTGGGTCCTGTTGGCCTCTTTTCTGGGAGCTTTTCTCCTGGAACAAATGTTTTACTTCTCTTTCCAATGTCTTGTGCTAGTTGCTGACCCTTCTTTCCCTTAAATAGCTTTGCTGCCATTTCTCTTTCCTGCAAAAGGAAAAAGAAAAAAAAAACCCTATTGAACAGTCTTCAACAAGAGTCCCTCAAAAGGAATTAATTGCTATACTGGCCAAAACAAAGTTTCAGGAATTAAAGATAGGACCACTTCTTTCTTTTTAACTGCTGAATGCTGCAATTATCTTGGATATTCCTTCACAATAACAAGATTTTTAAATTAGCTTCTGTGCTGGCCAATTAGATGTTATATTGACACCATTTCCACTGAGGACCAATCAGACATCATTAAAGGTCTCTTGGTAAAAATCATGATTAGAGTAGGAGCAACAAAATCTTCAAGACAGCAATTGTGGCAGCCATAATGGACTTATTATTGTCACAATTTTTAATTTGGATCAACTAGTTATTTTAAGAAGTCTCTTGGTGAAAACCCCAAACTGATGCAACCTTACTTACATATTTGGAGGGGTAACAATAACAAAATTCAAAAGACAGCTGCCAAGATGACCATATTGTAAAACAGATTTGCATCATTTCCATCTAGGACAAACTAGACATCATAAGTCTACTTCTACAATGACAATGGACCATCCTAGAAATTCTCCTGGTCTATGACCAGTATAGCTAAAATGGAACTTGCACCCTACTACCCAATTGGAATTTCAAGAAATTCAATACAAAATTCTTCTTGTGAAACGGTGAAAACCCAGGGTCAAGCAGTCTAGCAGGAGTTGCAGCAAGATTTTCAAGATGACCACAGTAGTGGTCACATTGTACATCAGATTGGCACAATTTCTATTTAATACCAACTATACATCAAAAAAGAAATCTTCTGGCGAAACACCATGTTGATATGACTTCTGTCAAGCAGTAGTAGCAATAACAGTTTCAAGATGGCTGCATTGGTGGCCATACTGGAAACATGTCAGAGCTGCAGTTTTCATTTTGATCAACTGACATCATGAGAAGTCTTTTACTGTAGATGCCATGTTGACAAGACCATCTATTCAGCGAGAGTAGTAACTGTGCCAGCCATGCTGGATAACTGGGCAGTAACATTTTAATTAAGGACCATCTAGACATAAGGCTTTTGGTGAAAATACCATGCCAACATGATATTCTGTTCATTAATAGTAGCAATAACAAGGTTTTCAAGATGGGACCCATACTGGAATCAGATTGCCATCCATTTCATTTAGGACCAAGTAGACATCATAAGAAGTCTTTAGTATATATCATCCTTATAAAAACATTTTGTTTAGGAGGAGTTGCAACAAATCTCTTAGATGGTTGCAGCTGTGGCCATACTAAATTTCTGAGAAGCATTGTTTTCATTTAGGACCAACTAGAACTTAAGACTGAACATGTCTTTAAATTTTTCAATCACTGAGGTCTAGTTGTGCATTTCCATAGTGTATGCAGAGTGACTAGTGTATTTCCATATTGTATGCAGTGACTAGTGCATATCTATATTGTATGCAGTGTGACTAGTGCATTTCCATACTGTATGCAGAGTGACTAAAACACAAGAAGAATATTGCTAAAGCATTCAAGTTATGCAAAACATTTTAATTAATATCTACAAAATTATCAGCATATTATTCCAATCATAAGAACAGTTCATTTTCTTTTTTGTGATGGCACATTCAATCATATAAATAATGCTAACGAAACAAGTTCCAGATGGTCTGTGCCAGTATGAAATGATGGTACTTAATTATTCTGAGCAAACTTACTCAGAGAAAACAACTTAAGTAAACAATCCTGAAAAGTCTTCACAAAACTATCACATATTAAATGGATTGATTTATGTCATGAGGATTAAGACTGTCTGATAATGTCAGATTGTGTCTTACTTTGTTCACAAAATATCTCATTAAATTTTAAAAATTAATTCCAAACAACTGAGTAAAATACCCAATTAGTTATATTCTTAACAAGCATGCATGCTTACAAGTCCTACTTCCATCGTATCATGTGCTGACAGATTAGGGTCTATGCTAATTTTTTTCCCCCTTCTGATTATTCCTAAGATACCGAACAGACCCAGAACTGCTGGCATATTACATAATAACAGACCTGGGTATATGCTGACTACAGCTGGACTAGACTTACAAACAAGCATATATGGTATCTAGAAGGATCCACAACTTACCTTCTGCTTCACTCGCTGAAAGTCCAGCACCCGTAACTGTGGTATTTTGTGGATGATGTACAATCTATAGTGCTTTTTGGATGTAACTGGGTTCCTCAGCATACTGAAGGAGATGAAAATGGAATAATAAATTATCCATTGTTTAAAATTATTAAACTAGCTGAATCAATGACATCAGAATTTGATATAATAAAATTCATGTTACGTCTCAAAGTTGTACTAAAAAAATCCCTACTTATTACAAATCACCCATATTACTTTTTTTGTAACAACAAAACAAAATTAGGATAATTTATTTCCATTTGAATGGAGACAACTCCTCACAGGTATTGTGTAAATGATTTAACATTCTTTAGGTTCATTAAAAGATGTAATATAAAATAATGATGAGGTTTCTGACCATGAATTTTTGATGAAATATCAATCTGTCATAACTGTGTGATAACACTGACACAGTAGTACCAATCTTATTTAAAATACTGAACATTAATTGAAGTTCATGCAAATGGTAAAACTGGCTGGATATGTAACACAACACCCTTTTTGCTTTTTTACATTAGATCTCTCACCAAATGAAGAACCATCAATATTCAAATTGAACAAATATTTTACATCCTTGTTTTGTAATGTGAATGGCTTATTATTTTTAATTTTAGTAATTTCAACTTTTATGTCCTTTAATATAACCATGGCTAAGATATTTCAATACTGAAAAAAAATACTAAAAACAAAACAGGTTTAATTTTATGTTTTCTGTCAGCTGAAGTTTTATAACAAATACTTGAGTGGTCGAGAGGTCTAAAACGCTGTCTGTTACGGATCAATGCCATCTCACCTCTGTCTGTGTGGGTTTGAGTCTAGGATTCGGTGATAGTTGATATGTGAGAAAGCTTGCCAGTAGATTCTCGTGATTTCCCGTTTTCTTCCTCCACCATTAATACTGGATGCCATGTATAGCTTATTGTGTGCTGAAAATGGTGTTAAGCCACACAACAACAAATACTTTATGCAATAACATTTTCTCATTTCCAGTCACTATTTAACAAGTGACATTACTGTTGAATGATGTACATTTATGTGAGGAAGCCTTAAGTAGCTTCCCTAGGTTCTTCCTGGGTTCATCCTTCATCAGTTATACTAGTTACCATGCACTGATAAATGATGTTAAAACCAACATTATGTGACATCTTAGCTATCTAATGTGACATGAATAGGATGCTGCTACTTGACACAAACTAGAGACCATGTATATGTTACATGCCACTTGACACAAGGCTAGGGACCATGGATAGGGGTACATGTTACTTGCTACTTGACACAAGGCTAGGGACAATGGATAGGGGTACATGTTACATGCCACTTGACACAAGGCTAGGGACCATGGACAGAAATACATGTTACATGCTAGGGACCATGGACATGTTACTTGCTACTTGACACAAGGCTAGGGACCATGGATAAAGGTACACATATGCTGCTAGGGACCATGGATAGGGGTACATGTTACGTGCTACTTGACACAAGGCTTGGGACCATGGATTGGGGTACATGTTACATGCTACTTGATACAAAGCTAGGGACAATGGATTGGGGTACATGTTACATGCTACTTGACACAAGGCTAAGGACCTTGGATATGGGTATATGTTACATCTTGGCTCTCAAAATATACTCTTAACAACATATTGTTACTGATACTGACTGAATGTCATATCTACATTTTCTCCTGAAAGATGTGATGTGATTTATGATTTTTAACATAGCTTTAACAATTTTTCAGTCATATCGCTACGATGTCTGCAGTGTGGCAGTTTATAGTGATGTCTAGCACTGGAGCATCATGCTGCAGACATGTAGCATAATGTCACACCCAGTCACATTATCCTGACGCCAGGCCGACCAGTCCTAATTCTAACCACTTTATTCCGAGTGCCTGGCGAGGCAGCTGTTAGTACCATTTTTGTAAGTCTTTGGTATGACTCGACCGGGGATCTAACCACTAGGCCATGCTCAATTCAATATTACTTTTGAAATTTAACATGTAACAAGACACAGTGGAAATCTGAAACTTTTATACAGCATGAACAGTTACTGGTTCATGGAAAAACTGTAACACTTGAACAATTTCCACATGAATTTCAAGCAAAATACAATGGAAGTTGAAATTGTTGACCAACTTGTAAGTTATTAAAAACTATTATCAGCCTTGGCAAAATTTTAATACAGAAACAGTAGTTTGTACAGATGTAATTGTGATATGAAATAATATGTACTCCTTCATTCATCAGTCAAGAAAACCATGTTTTTTGCATAACATTTAAATACCTGGGTATCAACATTCTGATGCCAACCAGATTTACAAAATTCAAAACCTCTACAGAAAACTGTATGAATGCTTTGTTTTGACTTGTTTCATGAACCGTTTGAACAAATGTACTTGGCATAAAATTGGTTCTAGGTTGGGAGTTGATACCTTTGACACAAATATTACAACTCAAACATGCTGAAAATAATTTCAGAACTGATAAAGTTTTTTTGATCTATGGATATCTACATAATTCTTAACTTCATCATACAAGCTGAACATCAATGGCTGCATCTTTTGAAGAGAAACTGGGCTTTATAGTTACAAGCGATCATGACATTCTCATTACAAAAGCAAGCATACTTGGGAAATGTCATCAATGCTTTGAAATTTTCAGCGTTTAAATTTAATTTACTAGGATAAGTAATAAGTACAAAATATTATCTTCTTTTAACTGTAAATGAAGTGCAAAACTTCATATTCTGTTTATTCTTTCTTGTTAACTATAAATGAAGTGTACAGCTTTAAATTTTGTTTATTGTTTCTTATTTTCTACAAATAAAGTAAACAGTTGCAAATTTCAGTTATTGTTTCTTGTTAACTGCAAATGAAGTGTACAACTTCAAATTTTATTTGGTTTTTGTTTCCTGCTAACTGTAAAGGACATGTGTTAACTTCTCATTCTGTGTAGTTTCTTGCTAACTGAAAATGGCATAAGTACAACATTTCATTTTTTTTTCATGTTAACTGTAAATCTTTCCAGAGGTCTGAGTTTTGTTTGCTTTTCTCAAGATATTCATTTGCTTTTTTTCATGTCAAAATGCTGTAACAATTTTTTTATTTGGAAGTATTCTTAAGATCTAATTATTCCATGGTTATATGCATACAAATAACTAAAAGTTACCAGCCTATAAAAGAGAGAATCTATGTTGGGGTTTGTACTAAGACGAAGAACTCTCAAGGAGTTAACATTATTTGTCTTCCAACTTTTCCCATCTAATCTTGTCTAATGACTGATGTATACAAATACCCAAGAATTACCTGCCTATACAACAGCCCTTCTAATCATGTCTAATTACTGATGTATATGATACATAGCTGCCAACCCTGAGGTATAAAAATTCTGATTGCTTATGACAAAAATACTGATTTTCAGGAATACTTTTTTTTAAAAAAAATATTAATCCATTAGTAACCTTTTACATCTGCAACTATCTGTAAAGTAGGACAGTACCTTCCATAATTATTTAATGTCAAAATTGCATGTGTTGCACTCTTGCACCTTCTAAATTGGTACCCTGTTCCATTTAGGCATTAAGGCACAGAGCCTTTTCCACACCACATTTATTTTTTTTCCAATCATTATTGATTCCAATGTCCCATCTTTAGATGGTTCCAAAAATCTAAACAAGACATCACAATTGTCCTTTAAGTTCTGTTTTCTTGTCCTTCCAGTTCTGTTTTCTTGTCTTTCCTGGAACAAATTCTAAATAGTCTGCTTTCCTATTCAACATGATTAGAAGCTGAATATTACAAAGATAATATACAGTGATAGCGGTAACTTTGCAAAATCCAATATGGTGGATAAAGACAGGCATTGTAGCCTTGATTTCAAATGAATCAATCATATTGTAGAACTGTATTCCTATATACATGTGATACATTTCTATCAGAATGGAATGAGTGCCTGTTCTATACTGAAAATTGCAAGGAATTTTTTTAAATATTATTTTTCAAAATTAAACCAATTTTTGTGTGCAAAAAACGTACACCCATATTCAGGTCCAAAACACTGGACAAATACAGAAAAACAGGACACTGTGCAGCTATGCAAATACCCAGGAATTACCAATCTATACAACAGTCCTTCTACTTATGTCTAAAGCGATGTCTAGCACAGAGGCATCATGCTGCAGACGTGCAGTATCACCTCTTAATGCTGAATGCCTAGCAAAGCAGCTGTTAGTACCATTTTTATAAGCCTTTGGTATGACTCATGTGCATCTGATGCGGACGCTCTAACCAAATGCCACTGGAGCAGTCATAGAATAATTATACTTTGAATCACAATATTTTTATAAATATAGCAAACAATTCGATTTTAGTATTTTTTCTACAGCAATCTTTCCAAATATATTTTACAGATGTAAAATGACCGCATTTTATTCAGTTATCCAAATATATCTTGTATTGCTATTACCTGATATATCTCAAATTCTTGAGTGTCGACAATGGATCTAAATCTCCCAATTCTGTAATGTTATTGTTGGTCAAAATCATGGACTCCAGGTTTGGTATACATTCTTCCAACCCCTCTGCAATGCGCCTGCAATGTAAAATTGGGAAAACAATTATATATCAATTATGAAAGTAAAATTCCATATTTCACTAGTGCTGATGAAAGGCATGGTTGAATGTAGTGAACTATGGTTGTGAAATCTTTCAGCTCTTGTTTTCATTCTCTTACCACATGAGATGTTCCTTCATCTCCACTTAACAGTAATAGTAATAGTGGATCCTACCTGGCAGAATGTGGTTTATTTCTACATCCCTATTGGATTTGCTGGTGGTAACATCATGGGTCACAACTCCATACCAATCTGATTAAAATAGATCTCCATTGTCCTAAAGCTTACACATTATGTTCTGGTGACCTTTGAAAAAGCCAAATGAAATGCTAATTTCTGAAATTTTAAAGCGTTTCAAATCATTTGGAACACATCAAAGCTCTTCAGCCATACCGGTCAGTCTCCCAAATGTGAGGGTATAAAACTTCATCTGACTGGTTTCTAAAATTTGGGATTATGGTAATAATACAGGTTACTAGAAGATGACTTTTAAGCATCATGCATGGGTTATACCTGGCCAATAGAGGAATTACTCCATATCCCCAATGGATTTACTGTTGGTCATAACATGTGTAAAGATAACAGAGACACAGAACAATTAAAGTTTGAGTTTCATGTCATGTGTGCATTTATTCAACATTACATTGGGTCTTGTATGGTTGCTTACAATTTACTTGTCATATGTATGCTATATAATAATACAAGTGAGGACACTTCTCTTTTTTCTTGAGCAACCTATTTAAGAATCAACACTGATATTTAAAGCTAAACAGTAATAATTCTGTGCCTGTCTGCCATTTGTGCACCATTTTTCTCGTGACTTCAATGGACTTGTTTCAAGATCCTGATTACCTAAACTAGCTCAATACCTTTATATTCATGTATTAACTACTAATCCACATAGTTTAAGCCAATTTGTCAAAAAAATTTAACTGCAGATCCAGGTAAGTAGCAAAACTAAATGTACATTAAATAAATGTTTTCATACTTTTCTGTAACTATGGCATGTAGATTTCTCTTTTTATGCTTAGCTTTAAGCTTTTTTCAATTTATATTAGTAATAAATTATGTTTATACCTCTCATGGGGGTTGGCATGTGTGAACCTACAACAAAACAGTTCAGGTTCACATTTAATACAATTTCCTTTTGATCGGGTACCATGGTAACTGATTGTTAGGATTGACTGGTATACAGTAGAAATTTCCCATACTCCAATTCAAGGGTGTGTTCTTTCTGGCCAGTATGTAAACCTACCTCCATATAACTAGTGGACATGCAGCTGGTGATAACATCATGAGTCATAAGTCTACTTGAAGAGCAGTTCTACCTGACCAGAATGTGGAATTATGTCAATGTCAGGAGTGGACTTTCTGCTTGTGGGTCATTATGGGTCATAAATCAATCAAGTCCATTACCTTGTGTAGTTCAGGCCTGACTCAACCTGTAGATCCAATAGCTTATGCAATGTTCATCATACAGATCTTGACAAAGTCAGCAAATCTGATCTAAAATTGTCTTATTAACCCACATGGATCATCAAACATCTGTGAAATCTTTTTGACATGAAAAATTCCCTCATACTAGGTCTATAATTCGACATGTGATTGCAGATATTCTAATATTTACAAAATTCGAACTTAAAAATCAACCAAATGCATAAAAATAGCTTACTGGATTTTCAATTGCTACACTTATTTCTTGGTTAAATCCCTTATGTATTATCATGAAAAACTCAGCATGGCTGTGTCAAGCTTAAAATGAGAGTTGAATTTTTGGGAAAAGTGAAGGGGGAGAAATTGCAGTAGAACAGGTGGAAGTGACAGCAAAGCAAGAAATGCAATATATATTTGATTAACTATTTTTAATTACAATAATGTAATCTAGGAATTACATTACTTGTGGGCACTGAGACAGTGAAGTAACCCAACTGACAGACTCAACCTGTAGATCCATATACAATGTTCATCATTCAAGTCTTGACATGTTCAGCTCATCTGATGTAAAATCATCTTATTAGCCCACATGGATCATCAACATCAGCCAAATGTTGGTCCAAATATGGAAATATGTTGCCATGCAAGCCATGTGGTTCAATCTATGTTTAGATGCCAAGAGTTTCTTGATATAACCACTCAGACATTTATAGTTTTAATATTTTTCTATGCTCTCATAATAACATCATGTATTGATCAAATATCTGCAGTGCTGCTTTGTTTATCTTGCATTTTCAAAACAATGAGTGATATAAGAAAACAACTTTGAGCTAACAAAGCTTCTTCAATTTCACAACACTGCATTTTTTCAAATATTTCTGCCTTAATTTTTTTTTTATTTTTGGGTTAAATATTTCATGACTAGTATTAAGAATTTGCTTTACTACAAATTCTATACCATATTTTCTGGCTGATAAGTGAATACCTTTAGATGTTAGTCTTCACTTTGACTTGTACTCTGGTCCAACTTTGATCTGAATTGTGTCATTGAAATTACTTTACATACAGGTAATAATAATTTGATCATGAGATGTAATTGGTAAGACCATAACAAGTCACACAGCTGTGCCAATTCTTTTGCAACTGCCATGGCAATAAACTGTTAACTAATGACTGACTTTATATTATCATTATTCTGTATGCATTGGCATGTGCTTTAATTATCTGATTTCTCCAACACGACATAAAAGTAAACAATTATAGAACTCACAATTCACTGGCTCCATGGTTGTTATTGTTGTAGAGTTTAATGTCATTTTTCAGCAGAAGAAAGGCTATACATAGTGGCCAGTATAAATGGTGGACGAAGAACCAAGGAAAACCTTGGAAAGAACCACTGACCCACCAGAAGCTACTGGCAAGCTTTCTCACATACCAATATTGGCATCACTTGAACCCACACAGACAGAGGCAAGATGGCAGATGGCAATGATCTGTAAGTCGGCCACTTAGAGCTCCATAGCACACTTATGGTCAATATCTTAGACTGTACTTGTGCAAATCACACTGTATTTTAATAACTAAAATAACCACAGATTTTGCCTTTTCTTTTTATATAATCACAATAATCTCAAATATTTACTAAAGAATGTCTGCATCTCAGAGTAAAGAGAAACCTAGATCATCAATGATGCAATTTTAGTATTGCATTTCTGCCAAAGCAAGATGTAATGTCAATACACATAACCAGCATTCATTCTTAACAAGCTGTTGTTTAGGCATCTCTTTTTGATTATACTTAATGGATTGGTCATTGGCTTATGTCATCAACTGAAGCCTGTTAACTTTTTATTGGCTCTGTTCATAGGCAAATTCCAGAAAAACTTTTGTTCTCAATCATTAATCCCCATCAAGCCACAGTTTTATGTTATCAAGTGGACTGAGAAGCACAAGAAATGAAGCAATCTCTCTTCTCATCTGTGTAAATGTTCTCTATTGTTTCAATGATTCATGAAAGAAATTTTTAAAATGTCTTCTATATTTTTATGCAACTTTTCTGTTTAATTTTCTGTTCATATCTCATTTCCTTTTTGTAGCCTCATCTCCCTTTTTGTAGCCTAACTAATTTGATCTGGGGAATCTTGACCTTCTAATAGGCATAAACTAGAATAACATGACTAAAGCTCCAGGCTAATTTAAATAGCAGATAAATAACAAACAGCCATGTGGTTCCTGTCACAATGGATATCTACTTAAAACAAGAATAATGGAATATACTATTACAACTGTCTGATAAATTTAATTTGAGATTTGGATTTTAACATTGCTTTAACAATTTTTCAGTAATATCACTTATGATCTCTGCAGTGTGGCAGTTTATAGTAATGTCTAACACTGGGGCATCTTGCTGCAGATAGGTAGCATGATGTCCCACCAAATCACATTATCCTGACACCAGGCCAACCAGTCCTAACATTGACCTCTTAATGCTGAGCACCAAGTGAGTCAGCTGTTATTACCAGTCTTTGGTATGAAATGGCTAGGGGTTCAAACCCAGGACCTCTCACACTCAAGGAGAATGCTCTAACCACTAGGACACCCGAGTGGTCCAGTAAATGAACAATACAGATAACTACCACAAAACTGCCGTCTTCCCCAACAAAATGGGGGAAAAGCATGTTTGCATCAGTGACTGAAGTTTTTCATTTAATGTGAAATAGAAGATGATACTATTCACATTCATGAAACTGAAATTTAACAACAAACAGAGTAAGCCATGGTGTTAATCTAGCTTTATCTTGTACTTACGGACTTGTATATGAATGAAGGATGAAAAAATAATGTACAAAATCAGCAAATTCAAATTATACTCCACATCAACCTATAGGTCAGGAAATGCAATATTTACCTTTAATGTAGGTGTAAATTAACCATCAAAACAGTCTAATGAAGTGTTACAATAAACCAGTGATGTCAATCATTATTATTCATTGGTTGGTTTTATGAAAATATTGCAAGCAGGGCAGTTAAACATGACTGACCTATAACTCTTGCTACATAAAACAAGTCTGGGTCAAGAATGGTCTGAACTAAAAGGCTATGTCAACATGTTATTGACAACTCCCAATCCTGGACACAATTTTGTCCAGCAAGCATCCTGTTTACAAATGAAATTACAAAGTACCATGAACAATCATGACCAAATTTAACCACACAATAAAACTATACTTAGGGATAAGAGCACCAGATAAGGCCACATTCCATACATTTTGCTTGGGGCTACAACATGAACTTGGACTGGGTTGAGGTAGCATCTCAAAAGCCATAAACTAATGCTACTGTATACATGTTCAAAACAAAATGAAAGGGTAAAGTCATTTTTAGGGTAAGGGGGGGGGCAACATAGTCACCTACTTTTCAAAGATAGTGTGACCCTTGCATAGTAATCAAATATGTGTATGACAGTGACATGTACAAATGCATGGGAATATTTGATGCATTACATCATGTATATTTTTTCCCCTTTCAAAACAAATGTGGAGTTTTCTGTCTGAAAATTCTTTCAAGTTTTCAAGTAAAAGACAATAAATTTATCTGTAACTTATTTGATACTTGGCTTTTACTCTATACTCAAGTGGTTGATATTATAGTTCCATTGACTCATGTAATAACTTGTTGTGGTGACAAGTTAAAAAGCAAAAAATTTTGAAAGCTTAAGTTTCAAAGCAGTTATCACCAATAATGCCAGTTTATTGTATATGATCTATATTATAGCTTGTGTAAATTTCAAACCTTTTATAATCAATTCCAGTATGTGCTAATGCATAATTCATGCTAATTTCTAACTAAATTGCAGCAAACTATCAGCAAGTGTGTGAAATGATATTTTCAAGCCCAACCTTTATTTCAACAGGAAATTCCTCCCATGTTAACTAAACACAAATCCTTTTCAAACAATGAGAATTTCCACCTAAATGTTATTTGAGAATGGACCCACAGCTTAATCTTGATGGTTCTATATATTCAAGGTTAGTGCTTAAACTCCAAGTCTTAGGTCTTTTTACTAAGTGCATATGTATGTATGTATGTATGTATGTATGTATGTATGTATGTATGTATGTATGTATGTATGTATGTATGTATGTATGTATGTATGTATGTATGTATGTATGTAGGTAGGTAGGTAGGTAGGTAGGTATGTGTGTGTATGTATGTATGTATGTATGTATGTATGTATGTATGTATGTATGTATGTATGTATACATGTAGGTATGTAGGTAGGTATGTAGGTAGGTAGTTATGTATGTGTGTATGTATGTATGTATGTATGTATGTATGTATGTATGTATGTATGTATGTATGTATGTATGTATGTATGTATGTATGTATGTATGTATGTATGTATGTATGTATGTATGATCCCCTACTTTATCTCATTAAACAATAAAACAGTATGTATGGATAAGTAAATTCAAAGAAAGCATGCAACAAAACACCCTTTATCCTTGTGGTTTTATATACCATGGATTAGGCATAATTTTTTTACAGCCAAGTAACCTCTTTGCTTTATGATAGGGGATGATAAATATTACTTGTTGTGCTAAAGTTTTAGCACATTAAGTATGCTTTCAATGAAATCCAGTTGGCTAAATATGGCTTACAGCTAATCAGATGTATATCACCTCATGAATATGCATGAACCTTGCTCACTATCAAACACAACTGAGATCTTGAAGACATAATCTCCATATTCCAAATGTCATTGGTTGAAAAAGATGTTTATGATCTCCACAGTAGTAACAAGTT
This sequence comes from Potamilus streckersoni, assembly GCA_016746295.1. Lineage (NCBI taxonomy): Eukaryota > Metazoa > Mollusca > Bivalvia > Unionida > Unionidae > Potamilus > Potamilus streckersoni. The sequence continues at coordinate 1,440,167 of JAEAOA010000438.1, forward strand.
CAAACCCTCAGCTACAAGATTACATTACTACTATCCACAGATTTAACTCATTTTCGATCTTTTCCAACATCTTATGCTTTAAGCCCACATAGCAATTTGTGATCAAATTCTGGTCAGAAATATGGCATATATAAAAATATTTCAAAAACCAGATTATTTTGTCCAAATGAGAATGATGACAATCATTCCTATAAATAGGCAGTCTTGATAATCTTGTTATTACTATTCTTCTTAAAAAAAAAATATCAGCATGAAATAGGAACAAGCTCATCCAACAAGATGCATTATCACCTCATTAATATGCATGCTTCTTAACTTACTTTGGGGACAACCATTCTTAAGCACAACTAATGACAGCAAGTAATAAGTTCCAAGAAGAGACTGATGATCTAATGCAATCCATGATAAGACCATTTCTTGACACTGCTGAGTGCTAACACATATATGCCAATCCCTACCAAGAAAAAAGCATAATCCAAGTAGACAAAAGGAGTAATCTGTGCAGAAAAAGAGTAATCCACAAATAACATAATAAAATTCAATGTGCATATGTACATAACACATGCATATTATCCACAATTTTGGCATCAGGAAGCATCCGTTTGATCAAAGGACCAAAGTTGTATTCTACCACTAGTTGTAGTCAGTGTTCTATTATGAGCTCGGTACTTAATGCACCTGCATTTATAAAATTATTTTCCACAATTTAGTTCTGCTGTAAAACAGAAGTTACCTTAGTATTGGAGTTAGCAAAACAAGCCAATTCAAGGCTTATTTGTTTTACACTATGACCAATATTAAAATCCTTTCCACAAAGCCTGCAATGGGCGTGAAGCTACCATAGAATGGCTCTGTATTGTGTTATTCATGCATTCATATCAGTCATTTTTTGTGGGTTTTTTTCTAATCCATCTGTGAAATCATTTGAGAAACATATATGCATTGACTAGAATAAATAGGACGAATCTTACTGCCAAATTCCTACAGAATGGTTCTGTACCTCACATTATTTTTAACAAAGAATATGAGTTTAGATTAAAAATTATAAACCAGTCTGTTCTGTCCTAAGTCAGACAGCTGCTATAAATAGAAACAGAGGTCTTTTTGGAAATGGGGCAGCTGTTATAAATAGAACATAACACTTGGGGGAATGTCAAAGCTAGTCTTCAGACAAGTGTACTTTTGTCATAGTTGCACAGAAGCAGTCTTTTCTAGAATACGTTCTGTGCGATTAGTGGGATGTTAATAAAAATGAGAAAACAAATAATATTTTTTTGGGGAGGATGATATAATGAAAAAAGTGTAATCCAAATACACTTACGCGTAAAGTATAATTTAGTGAAAAAAAGCGTAACGGTTAACATGCATGCTAATACCCTCTGGCAACCATTTATATTGTCACCATTTTCCATTCTGGGCTAAACAGGCATCATAAAAAGTATTTTGGTGAAAACTTCATTATTGTATAACCATAAATTTGGGAAGAAAAGCGAAAACAGGGTTTTCAAGATGGCTTCCATAGTCACTATACTGGATGCAAGATTGGCACCATTTTCTTTTGGGGACAACTTGGTATCATAAAAAAGTCTTTTAATGTAAAAAAGATGACCCTTGCAAGAGCAGCAAAAACATAATATTCAAAATGGCCACCATGGTGGTCATATTGGATGTCTGATCCTCATTTTCAGTTTGGTCTAACTAGACACTATACAAAGACTTCCAGTGAAAATTTCATGCTGATATTTTTTTTTTAAGAAGAATAGTAATAACAAGATTATCAAGACTGCCTATTTATAGGAATGATTGTCATCATTCTCATTTGGACAAAATAATCTGGTTTTTGAAATATTTTTATATATATGTCAATATTACTACTTATCGAGATAAAGCCATAACAATATTTTCATATTGAAGGTCAGCTCAGCTCCATTTACGGTCAACCATACATCATAAGTCTTTCAGTGAAATCCTATACAACCATCCACTCGGGGGAAGCAGCAAGAACAAGATTTTCAAGATGGCCACCATGGTATCCATATTGGATGTCATATTAGCACCATTTTCTTTTAGGACAAATGAGGCATCATAAGATCATTAGTGAAACCCTCATGTTGATATGACCCTCATTGCAGGCAAAGCAATAATAACAAGGATTTCCAAGAAAAAGTAGCCATAACAAACTTTAATGGATACCAGATGAAAAGGTCCTTGCTCAGGTTTATCTCATCTATGACCAATATAGCTAAAAACCAATCCTGGGCAATGAAAATTTCATGATAGTTGGGAAAGGAAAATTTCATGTTAGTAACCCTATATTTACCAAACACACAAAAATTCACATTTTATAATCATTTGCCCAGCATCATCTTGCTGGACAAGTAATTTAAAATTGTATTTGTTGCCATCATTACAAAATTTGTCTCAGGTCTTGATGTTACATGTCATTTTCATGTATAATGAAAATGGGATTCAAAATATGATGTTTGCAGTGTCAAGCAGCTCAGCCAATCAGAAGCATGATCACCTGATGATCCTGTTCATTAGCAAGCTCATCTGACATCTTGACAAGTCCATATTGATAAAAATTTGATCTGAAAATAATATGTTCCCCAGAGTGGGAACCAGCAACTGTTGCTCATCAATGTGCAACGGATGCATGGCTGTTATGGAAGTTATTTTTCAAGGACTTCCAATAGTTTTCAACAAGTGTTTTGTCCAAATTAAATTAAACCTTTTCCATTATGTTAACTTTGTGTTATGTGCCCTTTGTTTTACCCAAAATGTTAACATATTTCACAAGTACTTATCTGACCAGCAGAATAACTCTGTAAATTGGTATAGGATGGGAATCTTGGGGAACATGAGATTAAGTGGGCTCCTACTTCAAGCACTTTGCACATGACGTGGTTAAGTTGATGGCAAGTGAATAAAACTACACAAATCATAACTGCCTGAAAGTCTTAAACATACATCATAAGTAATGCTGTATATGGCAACAGGACACATATTATTTTCATATTAAAGCAAAACAATTCTCAATAGACAGATGAACAAAACTAAATCAAAATGCCCCTCACCCTTTTCAATTAGCGGGGGATAAAAAATAAAAGTGTCAGTATACTGACAAGTCTGAAATGCTTAACAAAATGATTTTTTAAATCTTCCCCACAGAATGATTAGGACTAACATCATTACATTTTCAAATTAAAATTCAATTTCCTTAATCTGACTTTTATCATCTTAAGTTAATGCCATATAAACAATCACATACGGATCACTCAAGTCTTATCCACTTATCCTGAAATGTTATTTTTAATGGGACTGGTGTGTGTTCTATAAAGAAAATTCTGCCATACTTGAAAAACTGATGATTTAATGACTATTGTATACATACAGGTATTTGAGGTGACAAGGTCTTCTATTCTCTTTCAAATGCTTAAAACAGTTTCAAAAAGTCTTAAAGAGTCACTTTTAAACAGATTTTTTAAAATGTTTAATTATTTCTGAATCTGAATTTATCATTTCAAGAGTACAACAATTTTAACTAGTTTCACTAAATAGGCGCATATCTTACATATTTCTATCAACATTTATCCCAGTGATAAGTAGAAAATATACTTCCTGACCTCAAAATGCAGATATTCTCTTTTTAAATTATCATTTCCATTATAAAGGAGTTTAATATCTATTCAATAAAATTCAAAATTCCAAGTTTGGATTATTGTATAACCATCTCTCTTTTTCAGTTATCTCTATTACTCAACACTTACCCAACTCTGTTGTTGTTTACGAGCAAGCAACTCAGTCTGCGAAGTAATGGAAAACCATCAATTTTTCTTACATCATTATCTGACAGATCAATTGTGTCAAACTGGTCCTGAAATTAAATTGCACATATTAATTTTATATGCCAAGGTTTAATCAACTGCACACTGTGGTCCATTTTCTGAAAAAGCATTGGCATAATAACCATGTCAAGTTGGGCACTCTGTTACTTTGAAAAAAGAAATTTAATTTAGGCTATTGTTGACAAACAATTGTAATTAAACAAGGTACATGTACCATCAAATTTATCTCCCATTTATTTCACCTTCTACTCTGCACAATCCCACGTCTAGCTGCATTCAAGATTAGAAACCTGCAGTGTCATAAAAGATACAATAAACTATGATCTTACTCCTACAACTGGTGTAGATGTAGTTCGGGTTAAAAGCAGAAGTTACTTGTATGTACAGAGATAACGTTATAAAGACAGGGTTAGTAGCATATTTCTTTCAAAATTTGCAAAAATATTTTTCAAGGTGGTCTTACATTAATTTTAATGGATACATCAATGAAAGTGTATGTAAACATAAAGTTAATAGTTACCACAATTTCATACAAGAAATATTTCTTGCAAATTTATTTATTAAAAAAACATGGAGTCAAGATTATGATCACTGATATCATTTCCATTACCGTCCTACATCTGGGCATTAGAATAATGTAGAGTCATTGAAAATGTTCATTTTACTTTGCCTACACTACACTATTTACACTTTTACTTTGCCTACACTACACTATTTACAATCTTACTTTGCCTACACTATACTATTTACACTTTTACTTTGCCTACACTACACTATTTACAATCTTACTTTGCCTACACTACACTATTTACACTTTTACTTTGCCTACACTACACTATTTACACTTTTACTTTGCCTACACTACACTATTTACACTTTTACTTTGCCTACACTACACTATTTACAATCTTACTTTGCCTACACTACACTATTTACACTTTTACTTTGCCTACACTACACTATTTACACTTTTACTTTGCCTACACTACACTATTTACAATTTTACTTTGCCTACACTACACTATTTACACTTTTACTTTGCCTACACTACACTATTTACACTTTTACTTTGCCTACACTACACTATTTACAATCTTACTTTGCCTTCACTACACTATTTACAATTTTACTTTGCCTACACTACACTATTTACACTTTTACTTTGCCTACACTACACTATTTACACTTTTACTTTGACTACAGTACACTATTTACAATCTTACTTTGCCTTCACTACACTATTTACAATTTTACTTTGCCTACACTACACTATTTACAATCTTACTTTGCCTACACTACACTATTTACACTTTTACTTTGCCTACACTACACTATTTACAATCTTACTTTGCCTACACTACACTATTTACAATTTTACTTTGCTACACTACACTATTTACAATTTTACTTTGCCTACACTACACTATTTACACTTTTACTTTGACTACACTACACTATTTATAATTTTACTTTGCCTACACTACACTATTTACTATTTTACTTTGCCTACACTATACTATTTACAATTTTACTATGCCTACACTATACTATTTACAATGTCCAAAATATTTAAGAGTGAATGTTTCAGTTCTTGTAGCTTGTCATCGAGCTGTTTTTCAAGAGCTCCAAGTTCTGCAATTTTGTCCTTAATACTTTTCCTCTATTTGATGACGCGATAAAGGAAATTTTTCAATTGGTCTGCTTTCAGTGCATAGTCAGCAGCAGCTACAGATATCATTATCTCAATGTCATTTTCAATACTTGCCTTTCTTCTTCACCCACCCCCATAAAACAATTCCCATCCCAGTATGTTGTTTATATTATCACTTACTTAAAAAGAGTGAATGGATATTTTAAACTATTTCATATCATATATATTAATATTTCTCTCAACTTAGCTGTATTCTATATTCTTAAATTTATCATGTTCACTGTAATTAATCTGTCCTATTCCCACTCAATCCAGAAACAGACTGAACTTCATAATTAAAACTATATACAGTTAATATTTTAAAATTTGAATCCCTGTGTTCACAGATATAATTTCGTCAAAAGCGATTTCATGCTGAAGGCTTCCTGTTTTGCTTTATTAGCTGCCATAATGAGAGCTTGGTATTTTTGTTCCCAGCTGCATGTGACAGTAAAGCTCTCTATACCATTGCATGCAAATCAATATCCTTCTGACATAATTTGCCTTCTGCAAAGCTCTCAGAAAGATCACGATTCAAGCTTTATATTTTTCTTGGTCTAGCCACCAAAGTAAGAATAGCCATTTTGAAGCATACAAATGATTCAAATTTAAATATCTGCTACATCCAGGCTTCACACAATTGGAAATTCAAAATGTACGACTGTTCAGTGGCCAGTTGTGAAAATTTCCATTCCAGTTCAAACATAGCGAGATATCAGGTTTTTGAAAAAAATTCCTTTTTGTTCTATTTAAATCTGTAAAACAAAAACTATTTATTAATTCCTTTTTGGTTTCAGGAAAATCTGGGTTTCAAGGTCCATACACAATATTTTGAATTTCCAAGTTGTTTTCAAGGCCTTGAGTTACAAATTCATTTTTCAAGGCTTTTCAAGGTCCCTTATGGACCCTTGAAAGATTGCCAATATTAACTACATGTAAATGTTCTGGTTAAAAGGAGGAGTCTGTGACCTATATGTACATAGAGGTAATGTTATAAGGAAGAAATAGTATTAACTATATGTAAATGTTATTCTGGTTAAAAGGAGGAGTCTGTGACCTATATGTACATAGAGGTAATGTTATAAGGAAGAAATAGTATTAACTATATGTAAATGTTATTCTGGTTAAAAGGAGGAGTCTGTGACCTATATGTACATAGAGGTAATGCTATAAGGAAGAAATAGTATTAACTATATGTAAATGTTGTTCTGGTTAAAAGGAGGAGTCTGTGACCTATATGTACATAGAGGTAATGTTATAAGGAAGAAATAGTATTAACTATATGTATCTGTTGTTCTAGTTAAAAGGAGGAGTCTGTGATCTATATGTACATAGAGGTAATGTTTTAAGGAAGAAATAGTATTAACTACATGTAAATGTTGTTCTGGTTAAAAGGAGGAGTCTGTGACCTATATGTACATAGAGGTAATGTTATAAGGAAGAAAGAAATAGTATTAACTATATGTAAATGTTCTGGTTAAAAGGAGGAATCTGTGACCTATATATATATAGAGGTAATGTTATAAGGAAGAAATAGTATTAACTACATGTAAATGTTCTGGTTAAAAGGAGGAGTCTGTGATCTATATGTACATAGAGGTAATGTTATAAGGAAGAAATAGTATTAACTATATGTAAATGTTCTGATTAAAAGGAGGAATCTGTGACCTATATGTACATAGAGGTAATGTTATAAGGAAGAAATAGTATTAACTATATGTAAATGTTGTTCTGGTTAAAAGGAGTCTGTGATCTATATGTACACAGAGGTAATGTTATAAGGAAGAAATAGTATTAACTACATGTAAACGTTCTGGTTAAAAGGAGGAATCTGTGACCTATATGTACATAGAGGTAATGTTATAAGGAAGAAATAATATTAACTATATATAGCTGTTGTTCTGGTTAAAAGGAGGAATCTGTGACCTATATGTACATAGAGGTAATGTTATAAGGAAGAAATAGTATTAACTACATGTAAATGTTGTTCTGGTTAAAAGGAAGAGTCTGTGACCTATATGTACATAGAGGTAATGTTATAAGGAAGAAATAGTATTAACTACATATAAATGTTGTTCTGGTTAAAAGGAAGAGTCTGTGGCCTATATGTACATAGAGGTAATGTTATAAGGAAGAAATAGTATTAACTATATGTAAATGTTGTTCTGGTTAAAAGGAGGAGTCTGTGACCTATATGTACATAGAGGTAATGTTATAAGGAAGAAATAGTATTAACTACATGTAAATGTTGTTCTGGTTAAAAGGAAGAGTCTGTGGCCTATATGTACATAGAGGTAATGTTATAAGGAAGAGACAGTAATAACTATATGTAGATGTAGTTATGGTTAGAAGAAGAATGTATTAACATGTAGAATGAGTTACAGCTAAAAGGACAAGTCAGTATTAACGTGTAGCTGCAATTCTGCCTAAAAGGTCAAGTCAGTATTTGCAATGTGTAGATGGATTTTTGTTTAAAAGGACAAGTCAGTATTAACATTGTATTGATGGATTTCTGGCTAAAAGGACAACTCAGTATTAGCTAGATCTAAATAGAGTTCAGGCTAAAAGGACGAGTCAGTATTAATATTGTGTAGAAAGGACAGTCAGTAATAATAATGTGTATATGGAGTCCTAATTAAAAGGATGAGTCAGTTTTAACTAGATCTAATTGGAATTCGGGTTTGAAGGAGGAGTCTGCATTAACAATGTGTAAATGGAGTTCTGGTTAAAAGGACAAGCCAGAATTAACAATCTGTAGATGGATTTCTGGTTAAAAGGATTCGTCAGTATTAACAATGTGTAGGTTGAGTTCTGGTTAAAAGAATGAGTCAGTATTACCTAAGTGTAAATTGAGATCTGGTTAAAAGGAAGTAGTAGTTGTTGTTGTTGTTGTGGGGCCTAATGCCATTTTTCAGCACACGATAGGCTATACATGGTGACCAGTATTAATGGTGGAGGAAGAAACTGGAAAATCCGCAAAAAACCACCAACCCATGAGAAGCTACTGGCAAATTTTCTCACATATCCACATTCATCGAATATTAGACTCGAACCCACACAGACAGAGGTGAGATGGCGGTGATCCATAACGGAGAGTGGTTTAAATCACAAGGCCACTCGGGTTACAAGGGAGAGTTGTGTAAATGAAGTTTGGTTACAAGTAATTAAGTATTACCAATAAGTAAATGTATATTCTGGTTACAAGACAGAGCTATGCGTAAATGGAGTTCTGATTACAAGATGTAGCTATTGAGTTCTGATTACAAGGTAAAGTCTATATTAAAAGGTTAAACTGAAAATTCAGTATTACCAATGTAAAGATGGAGTTCAGGTTACAGGTAATAGTCTGCATTACCTATGTATAAACCATCTGTATTATCTATCCAGGATCTGACACATTTGAAAATGAAAAACTGTTGCCTGCCAGTGTTGTAATATTATGACTATCAGGCACTACATGTTCAAGGTATATAACTGTTGACTGCATCAATTACTAATCCTTTTGGATCACTGTAGTAAATATACACCCTCTTCCTTAATAAAAGCAGATGGAGTTGAGACTAAAATGAAAACAGTGATTGATTGATGGATGGATACAGACACAAATGAAGAGACATGACCCATCCTAATATTTTCATAATGTAAGACAATTAGATACAATTTTTCCCAATTCAGCATGAAAAGACATGTTCATTTATAGTGTTGTCGAAGTAAAATCTTCAATGTAATGAAGCTAACATTTAGCAACTTGGTTTTTTTTTTTTACACCACCGACTTAATCAAGAAATCTCATAATAAAACCATAATGTAGGGACTAAATAATGCGGAAAATAAGTACATAAATCACATTACATGTACTGTAAAATTCTTTGCTCTAAATTAGCAGGAAAGAGAAATTCTTATCTCCAGCTATCAGTCAAAGTAATGGAAAAAGTAATAAATTTTCATTCTGAGGAAGCAACAATGCCAATTTTCCAGTTTGATTATAATTATTGTAAATATGTAAAATTGTGTTTCTTGATTTAATTCCTATACTGCCTACATCTAAGTTAAAAAGCACTTGATTTTTATTTATACATTCTTTTTTACTAAAGAGGGTTCACTTATGGAGGCAGGCTCATTTATTAAGCAGAATATTGGTTGTAATTTCTTTTAAGGCAAATCAATAACAAATCTAGTACATGGAAACATGCCAACACAAACAATACTTAAATATTTCTTTACAGAATCAATCAAAATGTGCATAGAATATTATTGTAAAAGCAATTCTCAACTTCAAGCAGATTAATAATTGATGACTATTGATAGTTAATTAGTAGATCCAGTAAAGAAGTGGAGAAAGTTTTCATACATGCTTTAAGAAGCCAAGTTGTTTGCTTTATTCAAATGGGTAGGAAGACAACAAGAAAATGTTATAAGTTGGACCATTTGATCACAGATTTTTTTTTTGTTTTATTCAACTACTGTTCTAATTGATAGTCAGAATTATAGTTTATTTTATTCAACTACTGTCCTGATAGTTAGAATGACTATCATGATACACTATAACCAAATATTTATCAACATTACTATGATATAGAACCTGTTCTATACAAAACTATCCTGAAAAACGAAGGGGTTAAAAGAAAATAGACAGCTTTTATCATATAGTTTATGTTTCACTCAACTACAGTCCTTTATCAATACTTAGAGACTGTAGTATGATACACAATCACTAGGCTAAATACAATGACTAATCAATGCTTTAGTAATATTGAAAAGTCATATAAACTTTGAATGCGGACCATGAGTAGTCAAGTGGTCTAAAGCACTCACTGTTATGAATCACTGCCATCTCACCACTGTCTGCAGAGGTTTGAGTCTCAGGATTGACCAATGTGTGTGTGTAAGAAAGCTTGTCATTAGCTTATGGTGGCAGGCTTTTCCCAGGTTCTTCTTCCACCATTTATACTAGCTGCAATGTATAGCCTATCTTGTGCTAAAAAAATGGTGTTAAACCTTATGACAACATTAATTAACTTTGAAAGGGTTCAACAATGTTTCTTGATACTTCCTTGGCATATACATATTAAAATTCACACTTGTGCATTTGGGATGAAAATTCTTGAAGGTATTTTTGTGACAACCTTTAAATTTCTCTTATTTTTTAGTCTGTTGGTGTTTTCATGTGAATGGTCTTACTTACAATTGATATGCTACCAGTCTAATACCAGACCTGTTTACCCATAAATTTTCCTGTCAGTATTTTAAGCAATGCCTGTCAGTATTTTCAGACCGCAGTCAGTATTTTCAGCACACAAATAGTAGATACTATCAATATACTATAATTATCATTATGTAGTATTACACGACATAATGACTATACAATATTGTGTAAATAACTCCTAGTTTGCAAAGACGCTGGTATTCAGTTAATTCTGTGTTTCAAGACACAAATATGCAGAAATTGAACACCTGACTTAAACATCCTGTTCATATTATAGTGATAAAAACCACAAAAAAAAATACAACATAACCAAATTTATTCTGTTGTTTACCTCCGTTACTTTCTCTAGAAATTCTGTTTTCTCAGCTTCACACATATCCATAACATTTTAATAAAAAGCCAATTCTCTATTTTACATGGCTATGGATGACTTGATATAAAACATTGACAGACATTGTTACCACCCATCCACTTAGAAAATAATAAGTTTTATCTAGATAGGTGAAGGCAATCTTATTTATCTGATAAAATCTATTATCATCTTTGTCAATATTTACTAGAATGGAAATAAGGTTAATAAATTATTTTTCATTGCTTCCGTTAACTTGTCAGCTGTACTCAATGACAAATTCATATTTGCGATCAACTCACATAGAATCGCCTCAGCACATGTTATTAGTTTTTGAAGTATGTTTTGATCACTGACTTCCTTTCCTTTCATCATTGACAAAATGTTTCTATTTCCATTCACTAATGATTTCAATTTTGTATGATTTTCCGATTCCACATGCAGTGAACAGTCATTCCTTCCACCATGTGCACAGGAAAAGTCTAAGTTGCAAACAGTGCAATGCACAAAATGTTCTCCTTTTGATGATAGTTTAAGGCATAACCACAGAGTAGAATAAACTGGTAGAAAATGCTGCTTTCTGTGTTAGACTTTCCATTTTCATCATCAGTTTCGTGCTGAAACTTTCTTGTCGTCGGCATTTTCCTTTGTTTAAACAACTGGATATTGAGAATGTCAAAATAAGTGAAGTGGCACAAAATGCGGACACGGACCGAAGAAACTATACAATGAAATGAAAAAAAAAAACGGCTTAAACAATTAATTTTAAAAAGTAATAAATAAATGCAACCTCAAATCGTATTTTCAGTTCAATGACCGTATGACCATACGGATGGGCTTTATTCCGTACAAATACGGTCGGGTAAACAGGTCTGTAATACATGTGTGCCTTCAACCTCAGCTAATAGGAAAGATCCATAAAATGCAGACATGGAGAAAAGAAAATTTTGTCAGGAATAAAGTTATCATCGGGTGAACTAGCATAAGTCCAGATATGGTAAAGCCTTTATTAATGTATACTAATATATACCATCATGGCATGGTCTTTATTAATATATAGAATCATGGCCTGGACTTTATTAATATATACTATCATGGCAAGGACTTTATCAATATATGCCATCATGGCAAGGACTTTATTAATAAATACTATCATGGCAAGGACTTTATTAATATATACCATCATGGCCTGGACTTTATTAATATATACCATCATGGCCTGGACTTTATTAATATAAACTATCACGGCAAGAATTTTATTAAATATATACTATCATGGCAAGGACTTTTTAACACACACTATCATTGCAAGGACTTTATTAATATATAATATCATAGCAAGGACTTTATTAATATATACTATCATAGCAAGGACTTTATTAATATACACTATCATGGCAAGGACTTTATTAACATACACTATCATGGCAAGGACTTCATTAATATATACTATCATAGCAAGGACTTTTTTAATATATACTATCATAGCAAGGACTTTATTAATATATACTATCATAGCAAGGACTTTATTAATATATACTATCATGGCATGGTCTTTATTAATATATACTATCATGACATGGCCTTTACTAATATATGCCATCATGGCTACTGGCAAGCTTTCTCACATATCAACATTCGCCAAATCTTAGTCTCGAACCCATGCAGACAGAGGTGAGATGGCAGTGATCTGTAATGGAGAGCGCTTTAGACCATTTGGTGCCCCATGGCCTTTATTAATATATACTATCATGACATGGCCTTTATTAATATATGCCATCATAGCATGGTCTTTATTAATATATACTATCATACTATCATGGCATGGTCTTTATTAATATATACTATCATGGCATGGTCTTTATTAATATTTGCCATCATGGCATGCACTTTATTATTATATACTATCATGAAAAGGACTTTATTACATGCCATCATGGCATGCACTTTATTATTATATACTATCATGAAAAGGACTTTATTAATATATACTATCATGGCAAGGTCTTTATTAATATATACTATCATGGCATGGTCTTTATTAATATATACTATCATGGCATGACCTTTATTAATATATGCCATCATGGCATGCACTTTATTATTATATACTATCATGAAAAGGACTTTATTAATATATACTATCATGGCAAGGTCTTTATTAATATATACTATCATGGCATGGTCTTTATTAATATATACTATCATGGCATGACCTTTATTAATATATGCCATCATGGCATGCACTTTATTATTATATACTATCATGAAAAGGACTTTATTACATGCTATCATGACAAGGTCTTTATTAATATATACTATCATGACAAGGTCTTTATTAATATATACTATCATGGCAAAGACTTTATAGATATAATCATGGGAATGGCTTTATTAATAAATACTATCAACAGAAAAAAATGATAGTTAAGGCTTTTTTCAGTGAAATCTAAGGCTACTCAATGTGTAGAGCAATGACTTAGAGAACTACAAGCAAATTTTAATGACTGACCGAAAACTGGCATAGATGAGGACTACTGACTGTTGTGTGACAGCTGTCGATTTACCATAAAAAATAACTGTAAACACTTCATAGCAACTTTTTCATTTCTTTATTTTTGTCATTTTTTATCACTAATTCCCCAATCTACTTGTGTCTTTTCTCAATGTCAAAGATGATCAAATTAATCATATTGGAGACCACTTGTAGTGGCCAGTATAAATTGTTAAGGAAGAACCAGTAAAAACCCTGGATAGAACCACTAACCCATGAAAAGCTACTGGCAAGCTTTCTCACATACCCACATTCGCCAAACCTGAGACTCAAACCCAATAGGTAGGTTAGATGGCAGTGATTGATAATGGTGAACATTTCAAACCATTCAGAAACTGGGGGGAGGGCACCCAGAGAAAATTGTAAAAATCTAACGTTTTTAAGTAGAACTCTATGGCTACTAAAGTTTGGTAGGTACTTGAAGGAGTGCAAACAAAATTGGTTGAAACATCTGGGACTACATGCTTACCAATGATGCTCCCAAGTTTTCTATGACTGGTATCTTGTAACCTAAAACAAATTAAAAAATAGGGATAAATATTACAAAAACTCAACAGAACAAATTGTATGCATTGTTCGTGTGTGTAAAGCCAGCCATAGAATGATAATTTGATTGTCTGATGCATTATGACATGTCATTGCCTGTTTAATGGACAACATAAAACATTGACAACCTGCATCCAAGCGGTCAACCAAATTTCTGGATGGCATGATTTCTACTTTCCATCTGAAAAAGGCAAAGTTACAGAAAAATATGAAACAAACTAGTTTATCATGAAAAAATTAGTTTTTCAACACTTTTTTTCCCCGGCTGTGCAAGTTAAACTCTATTAAATACACCAATGATTATCATACTTTATGAAAATATTAAAGACTTTATTCCAAAATACTCTGCTGGATAACTTCATCAGCAGTATTAAACAGCAGCCTTGAAAACATGTAACTGTTCCCAAAAATAGGCGACTAATATTTATCTCAAAGGTAGATCACCTCAACCCACTTCATAAAGTCTCAAAACATCTTGAACATTACAGAATTTGGATCTTGGGTTTCAAAAACTTCAAATTTCAAGTTTCTGGACTGAAAATGGCAGATAAATAATGTTCACCAGCATATAAATTTATCTACTATACAAGGGGTAAAGGTCACTGGAAAAACTACTTCACATTCCATTGAAAGCAAAGAAAAGACAAAAAGATATCTCCTTTCCATCTATAAATTTTCATTTTACTCACCAAAGCACAAATATTCAGACAAAAATACAAAGGAACAACAAACTTGCCAAGTTCCTGTGTGTAAGGGCACTTGGGTAGAAAGTGGGAGTTTGTGAGAGTTGAAAATGTGCAATTTTTAAAAGGAACTGGCACATTTATAAATACAGCAGAGAACCTGATACAGCTCTTCTGGCTGACATCTAACAACAAAATATAAGTGAATCAAGAAATCAGTATGCATTCTGTTGAAATTTCTTCATATGCTGTTGATTGCATATATTATAGAAACAACTGTGTCAAGGTACCTCTAGTTTTTCTATCTACACCCATTATGTGATGACAGATCAGAATTATTTGTCAAATACTGCAAAGCTCCTATGACAGGTTGCTTTGTGTCAAAGATGGTTAAATTTTATTCAGCAGTTTCTAATGGATAAAGTAATTTTTTATTAATTTATAATTTCTAATCCAAGTGTCACCCAGGGGTACCTAACAATTTGTTTTCAATATGCTCTGAATTATTCCTTAACCTTCTGTAAGTTAGGGAGTCATGGACCTTGGAACCCATGTATTGCTTGCCATTTTGTTTGTTCAATATTTTGAAAAATATCAAAAACTAGCCATTGCAAATATTGGATGCAATAAACGCAAGTTTTACTTTCTGTTTATGTGTAGTCAATGGACCCTAATCTCTTCAATGAAAATGTTTTTTCCCAGGAAGCAGGAAAGGCAGGTGTGAAGTCTCATTTATATTGAATACCCTGCTGTTTGAATGTGACACTTAGCTCAGAAATTAGAAATTAATGAAATAAATTATGAGGTTTTGTGCATTTTTGTCATGCCATTGATGCTTTTGTTTTTAAAACTGCACAGAGGGTGCAAACTGACAGAAGGTTGGATGACTACTATAAAGACTGCTCACTGGTTATACTGAAAACTATTGCTTTGTTTGAAATCCGAACAAGATGACTTGTGTTACGGATCCCAGAGTATCAATCAGATTAAAAATTATAAACGAATGAAAGGATTAAGTATTTCTTATATCATTGATAATTTTGTTTTTAAATTCATTGCGGTGAGTGGGTTCAAATTGCTACGGGAATCAGGTGAATACTACTACAATGGGAATATGTGTGTGTGTGATTTAGATTTTTAATGTAGATTTTTAATGTAGCTTTAACAATTTCTCAGACATATCGCCATGATGTCTGCAGTATGGCAGTTGATATTGATGTTTAGCACTGGGGCTTAATGCCACAGACATGTAGCATGATGTCCCACCCAGTCACATTATCCTGACACCAAAGCCAACCAGTCCTAACACAAACCTCTTAATGGTGAACGCCAAGCGAGGCAGCTGTTAGTACCAGTTTTGTAAGTCTTTGGTATGATTCAACCAGGGCTCGAACCCATGACCTCCTGCATCCAAGGTGGACTCTCTAACCACTAGGCCACCAGAGCGGTCACAATGGGAACATGTTAACGAAATGAATTCTAAGTTCAAGCATTCTTTAAGAGTATTTACTTTATGAAATGTTATACATCATTACAACAAGCACCACTATAATTTTTGGAAATACTGACTGGTCAGTTGATATATATTTGGTAACACACTCTATTTAATGTTGTTGTTGGGCTTAATGCCATTTTTCAGCACACAATAGGCTATTCATGGCAGCCAGTATTAATGGTGGAGGAAGAAACCGGGAAATCACCAGAAAGAACCACCGACCCACGAGAAGCTACTGTCAAGCTTTTTCACATATCCACATTCGACGCATCCTAGACTCGAACCCACACAGGTGAGATGGCAGTGATCCGTAACGGACAGCACTTTAGACCACTTGGAGCCCCCAATTTATTTAATAAAATCACTGATGAACAGAACAGACCGATTGTTCAAGATGTAACAAGTTTTGGTTGTTATCACTCATAGAAGGTTAGCCTCGTTTAATGTGCTGAACTATTTCATCTTCACAGATGTACCAGACCTTGAATTATAACAACAAATTTCTATGTAGCCAGAAGGGCAAAACAATTTGGATAGTGCTGCTTAATTTTCACTTGTCTCTTCCAACAACATTGTAGATATTATGACATTTAAGGGGTCTAATTACATTCCTACTTAAAAGTTAATATTCACTGACAATGCACAACACTGGCATAGGGTAGCTGCTTACTACTGGGCCAAGAAAGGATGAATGACCTTACATCATGGCATACCTGCATTAAATCAATGGGAAAATGATTTATTTTCTCAGAAATTGTGATGAGGACATTCTTTACGTCTTTAAACTGCTGACAGACAAGTCAAAATTATAGCATTTGTCACTTAAACTGCTAATCACAGAAGAACCCAAATCTCGCAGTCTACATGTTCATCAACAGTCATGTGATACCAACAAAATTCACCTTTCCAATGCTATTGTACTAAACAATTCAAAATAATAAATGAAAGTCACAATATCTATAATTTAAAACAAATTGAAAGGCCACACAAATCTCAACATCTTTATTCCAAAAACCTTGTTGCCGTCACTGCAGCCTTTAGAAATCCAGATTAACCAAGTTTGGAGCACGTCACTGTAGTTACACGATACCAACAAAAAGCATGCCGATATTTGCTCCCTGCTTGATAAATTTGGTCTTCTCCAAAGTGCTTCAAAAGTGACAGGTTTCAAGTCATTGTTCTTAGAAATATGATGAGAATTACGTGTCTATTCCATGCTTTTTAAAATCAAATAATTACATGAATTTTTTAAGGAAGTTTCTTGTTAATTTTTTTAGCACACAATTTTCAGGGGATATCACATGACTGTTGGACTGAAGACATAAGGAATGTTATACTAGCAATTTCTATGAAGTCCAGTCATCTTCCTATCAATTTCAGTCATGGCTGGATGTAACACTGTTTATGTTTACTAGATAACAATGATAAGCCTTTATCCAAGGCTGTTATCACACAGTCATCAGTGAATTCCAACTATGCTACTGGCAATGAGTTCTAATCCCACACCCAATACAAATGTCAAAATATATATAATGGTGCTGGAAGGGTTTGAGGAAATTAAGACTAAATCTTCACTAAAGTTCATACAGGTCATGTATGTGAATTTACTCCTCTTATATTGTTGCTTAAAAATATATTAATTTTGTTTAACAAGTCTAATCAATCCTGATTATTTATTGCATCTTAACTATCAGACAAAAATTATCAATCTCTATGGACTTTTACAATGATGGTCAGGTACTAAACTGGGTCAAGCAGGTTGAGTTCAATGTCACAATTTATAGTATGAATTATTATATAAACATGTGTAGCTTTCACTGTGACACAAGTGTGCAACATTCATTCAAGATTGTACTTGATCACTCCTTTATGCTGATTGTCTAAAATGTGAACATATTTTAACATCAATTTTGCCATGTGTGCTTCTAAGAAAGGGTAAATAATGATCTTCCAAAAGAAAAATGAATGCATGAGGGTCCGAATATAGTGAATCATTGACATTTAAAGGTATATAAAATCAAATTCTAAAACATCACACCCATTACTGAAATAATCGGTGTCGAATGCCTACATGACCTGCACGACTTTTACTGTACTGTAGTCCTTCTCAAATTGTTGGCGATAAAACTTTACTTGCCAACCGACTATTCTTCTATTCAAGTTTTGACAACTACTAGTTCGACTGGAAATTCATAAAAGCAGGCTAGCGATAATGCTAATTTCCAGTCTTGCGGTACTCGTTAAGATTTTTTTACTGAAACTTCCATTCGATTCCTTTTTATTAATCTCCACGAATGCAAAGACTATTTAAAAGAAAAGTAATACCGCCTACATGTGTGAATGTTGTGTAACCAAATCAGTACTTCAAAATCAGTTTCTAAACTTTTTTACTGCATGAAGAATAACAAAAATTACTTCCAACTCGCCAAATGTGGGTATACTTCAAAGTATCTCCTTTAAAAACTGTCCAATCAAGATCCAACTATACTAAGAGCATGCGTTTTTGTGAATCCCGGTCATTAGAATACCTCGCAGATCCAGTTCTCTTTCTCTAATTGCATTTGTATATTGGGCAGCCTGTTCTATTAACTCTGCAGTTAATTTCACCATTTTGTCTCCCAAATTTTAAACTATTTTCATTCAGAAATTTGACTACATGTGTACGTCTATCTAGTCTCGTTGAACCCAAATTCTCGCGTTGCTCTGTGAGACTATGACGAAAGCAATCACTGAACCACGTGAGTGTGCTTGAACGGATGACAATTGGACATTCCTATTTAAGTATGATAAACGTCTCAGAGACAATTTAAACATTAAAATTCAAAGTCAACACTTTTACACATTCTTGTGTCTACCCTATTAGAACAACACAGTATAGATGTTTTAGAAAATGCCATATGACTTTCCTCGAGTGTTTATTGAGACATGGACCAGGTATACCGTATTTGCTAGTAATATGCCTTGTATCAAACTAGTTGACAAACGATCCTTAAGTAAAACAAATAACTATAAAAAAAATATCCCCAATTATCTGTTGATAAAGCATAAATCTACATAACTATTATTTAATTTCCATGTTCGTGTGCTAGGTAATATTTAGCATGCGTTAAAACTTCTACATCAATGTTTTACGCAATGTCTAAAACATAAAAAAAATCAATCTTATTAAAATCAGTTCACCACTGTCCTATGTGAAAAAAGTGGAAATCTGATTTTAATCAGATTGCCTATAAAAAATTCCCACCCAATCCAGCATAAAGAAATTTTAAAAAGTAATAAATGTGAATTTTGGGGTTTAAGCGGGTGTAATTGACTCACTCCTCCTCCCAGGTACACGCGACTACCACCAATAAAATAAAAAAATAAAACAATAAACGTGGACATAAATTCACTTTTAATGTGCAAATCCAAAATATAAAATCTCGGTGCATTTTTGTTTACTATCTACACAATTTTGTAATCTTTATTTATTAGGACAGAAGCTGTCTTAGTGGGGGTTGGAGTGGGTGCGAATATGGGAGAGTTTGTTTAAAACAGATTATAATTAAAACAGATTATTTTTAAATTAATTTATTTTGAAACATTTTTGTATTAAAATTTCTCAGAATTTTTTCAGTGATATAGAAATTAGAGGGGGCATTGTGCTCATTTTGTACAGTGTCCTCACATCCCTAAAACCGCCTCTGATAAGAGTGAGGGTTGCTCGCCGACGATGAAAAGTCAGTATTAGACATTTCAATGAAATAACACGTTTCGGTTTCTGCGCGTAGTCAAATTTTTAAGTGTTACTATTTCCTGGTGATGACATTTAGTGTGTGTAACATTGTCATTGTTCGAGTTTTACACACACATCCACTCGAGGCACACTCCTTTGAAGCCTAATCTTTAAGTAATTAAAACGTTCTGGTTCTGAAGATTATGTTGCGGTTTTAACATAAATTAACATTTTCACCTCAATGAAACAAAATTTAAGTCGAGTGAAAAAAGAACTTTAAATAAATTAAATTGTAAATTGTTTTCATTGGAGTGAGAGCGTCTTTTCCGCTACAAAGATAAAATTTCATGACACTGCATCTTAAATAGACCGGTTTGTATAAAAACGTGTATATTTTATGATCGGCCAATTTGAGAACATGTTGATGGCAAGTGTGTGACGTGGCACATTATTTATATCGTTTCTGCATCACAAATATATCGGCCACATATAGTTTAAAGGACACTTACTTAACCTGTTAAGAGAGGAGCAATCGTTTATAAACCTGCAAGGAAACGAAATTATTTTGTTTCTAAGAGCTCGAGGATTGTTTACGTATACATACTTATTATTATTATTATAATATATATATATATATATATATATATATATATATATATATATATATATATATATATATATATATATATATATATATATATATATATATATATATATTCTGTAAGGTATACATGAAATGGATATATTCATATATTGGCAAATCCACTACTTAAACGAAATGTTAAAAAAATACGACAACCTCTCTAACGGGTGTTTATTTTTTAATTATTATTTTGGGGTTTGACAAAAATTAGTGTAAATGATCTGTATATTTGAAAAAAGAGACATGAAAAAGTAAACCAATATTGTTGACAATAGAGTTACATTGATGGTTGTTTGTAACTCCAGAACATGTTATTTTTTTATAGAATGCAGAGAGAGGATTTTCAAGCTCAGACACATTTTCATGGTTTCTTAAAATGAAAGTAGCAATAACATCAGCAGAACATCAAATTAAAATTCGTATCCTAAACGTTGTAAATTTATTTAGTTTTTCACAGTAATTCCACTTAGTAAAAAAAAAACATTTATGTAGACTAAAAAAAATGGTAACATAATATTAACTTTGTTTTAATATATACTTCAGGATATTTTTAAAAAAATGTCGTACTTAATTCTTGAAAAATAAATCCAATTATTAGCACATGTCAATGCAAACTCGCGTATTTTTAAATTACATGTATGATGTCTATTTCAAGTGTACTCTCTTTCCGCCTTCCTGAAGTAAGCCGACTTCGAATTTCAATTAAAATCAATGTTAATGACAGAACTGTCACAAAAACAACAAATGTTTTTAACGATATTAAGTATCATATGACAACTCTCTCTCTCTCTCTCTCTCTCTCTCTCTCTCTCTCTCTCTCTCTCTCTCTCTCTCTCTCTCTCTCTCTCTCTCTCTCTCACACACACACACACACACACACAGTCTTCCCACAAAATATAAATATAACTGTCACACACAAACACACACACACACAGAGTCTTCCCACAAAATATAAATATAACTGTCTAGTTATTTATTTATTCACAACCGAGGTTATAAGTGTACTTATTTAGAAACAAAATTCTCAATTTGTGCAAAGTGCTGACCATTGAAAAATCTATGATTAT
Source organism: Potamilus streckersoni (assembly GCA_016746295.1). NCBI lineage: Eukaryota > Metazoa > Mollusca > Bivalvia > Unionida > Unionidae > Potamilus > Potamilus streckersoni. The sequence goes on from JAEAOA010000438.1 coordinate 1,461,963, forward strand.
AATATTACAGCATCAGAACAACTAAATAAAAACATAAACATTTCTTAGACATTTATTTTACTGAAATTATGCTGGAGACAACCAGTTCGACGACACATGACCGTCTAAAACACAGAAGAATATGACGCTCGACTAAACAATTAGGGTCAACTCTTTCTATACACGAGTTATACGGGGAAACAGACCATGGGCGTCCGCAGAATGGGTCAAGGGGAGTCACGTGACCCCCAATATATATATATATATATATATATATATATATATATATATATATATATATATATATATATATATATATATATATATATATATATATATATATATATATATATAGTTTAATACAAGCAATACTGTCATACATGTTAGAGAAATTAAATTCGTACTCTACTTAGTTTCGAACCTAGGTTGTCATGCGGGTGGGTCTGCTACGCACGAGCTTATATAATAGCGATTCAGCGCCATCATTTTTTTTGGTGATGCGTGCTTAGTCGTGACGGTATATGGGTTGGTGCGTGCAGACAAGGCGACGGGTGCCATTTACTCGCGGACCTGGTTTCGAAACTCGGTAGAGTACGAATTTAATTTCTCTAACCAGTATGATAGTATTGTTTGTATTAAACTATTATTTCTGCCAACTATTATCAAGATTCTACTACAGAATCCAGGGATAGCACAGTCTGTTTTGTCTGGTATATATATATATATATATATATATATATATATATATATATATATATATATATATCTATATATATATATATATATATATATATATATATATATATTCTGACAAGTTTAATCTTGCAAATGAAGCTAAAAATACGTCCAATGGTTCTGTTCAAAATGCTTAATAAATATTAGCTTTGGTTTCAGACTGCCTCTTATACTAACTCTCGCGGCCCTGACTGACTGCCCTACCCCCTGAAAAATCCTGACCCCCACCTCCTTTGTTAAAAAAAAATCCTGTTCCCCCCCCGCTTGCAAAAAAAATCCTGCACGAACCCATCGATAAATCCATTGCAGCAAAAAATGTTGTTATGCCTTCCAATTACTTAATTGTTGACATTATTAGAACAAAACTGATGATGTGTAAGATTTTCAAAATTGCGAAAAGATAGTTTCAAAATTATCTAGAATACATAACATATAGAAATCAATCGTTGAAGACAGATTTTATATGTAATACCCCCCACATTTGCAGCAATAATAAACAAAATAAAGAGGGAAAAAAAAGCTCAGGCGTCAACTTCACGTGAGAAAACTTGGCCAGTAGCTTCTCGTTAATTGGTGGTTCTTTCCGGGGTTTTCCGGGTTCTTCCTCCACCATGTATAGCCTATCTTGTGCTGAAAATGGCGTTAAACCCTATAACAACAACAATAACAACAACAATTTTTTTCGACAGTTAGGTACTTCACCAAATATTGACGTATATAATGTTGTGTTGGAAATTATAGTCGTATATGCATGGGCGTTTGCCTGACGACTTTTGACGTATATAATGACTTATTAGAACCAACAGAGACCATCTGTATTACGTCATGCCAATCAAACATTGCTCGATCCCTGCAATCCGTGCAACATAAACATTATCTGAAATCCAGTGCCTAAACAACTAAACAAACGCAAGCGTTGGATAAAAAAAAAAATTTTAAAGCGACAATATACTTTATATATATATAAAGTATTTTCATTTTCAGCAAACATAGCTTGTTCCCTACATTTCATCTTCACTAGCCAAGGTTCCGATACGATAGATCTACAATGTTATCACACCGGAACCGTGGCTAACAAAAATTACTACATTTCTGCAACAAATAAATACAATGCTTCCAATTTTCTATTTTGAACTTTAAATTCAGTCAGTGAATCTAAGTGTTTAGAATTCATGTAAGTTTGAAGTTGATTGTCGTTTAAAGAGTTATTAAATCACAAGGGGAAAAATACTTGTCTAACATTCTACATATGACTTGTTTAGTTTTGTACCACTAACAAATATTGGTCATATTACCCAGCGTGCAACATAAGCACTGTGCCTAGGTGAAGGAACTGGATGGAAAAAAACTAGGTGTCCCTGATAAGATAGAAATCGTATCGACTTCGGTTTAAAAAAGATAATGTTTGACTTTCAGTGATTCCCCTATAACAACTAATCGGGAAGAACTTGCTCGGTTTATTTTTCCCCAGGAAGTTAAAATGTATAGTACACCACCGATTACCAGACCAGCGTGTTGGTTTTTTCCTCTTTATTTATTTATTCCAAAGGGAAAAAAACACCAAATAGCTGATAAAGAATGGATAGTCTTCTTGTACAAGTTAAGGACTAGGGATATAACTATTGCTGTATTAAATAGTGTGGTTTTGTTCGTACGCAGACGACTCAGTTTTATTGCGCTTTATTGATCCATTGCCGCAAATCTTACTCAAGAATGTTGATTTGCAATCACAGTTATTCTAGTCTCCGGTCCGTGAGGTCCGAAAATGATAATAGGTGTCATAGTCTCTGGTCCGTGAGGTCCGAAAATGATAATAGGTGTCATAATACAACATTACCACAGGTGGATCGGTCTACCTGAGTTTTATAACACCCAACTACAGATCCTGGTTTCCAATCGGCAGCTACATGTACATATTATACATGTACATAGCACACCTAGGCTTGTCGATACCTTTTTACACATTCTAGTTCATTCGGTGTACCTTACTAGGCCTGAGCAATGACAAACGTGTCTAAAATGAGGGTTAAAACGTTGCCCCAACAAGTACAAAAAATATTAGGAAGCGCCCACACTGTCAGAAATTGAATTACCTATCTCTTTCTTTTCAGCTGAAGGGAAATAAAATTGTATTTTACTTCCGTGACTTTTATGACGTGAAAAATTTGGAAAAACATGCTCACTTACGTGAAAAAGAATGGTTTATTTTACACAAGTTAGTTCTTGTCCAGAAAAGTGACCGGGTTTATTTGTCGACTAATCGATATGAAATAAATAAATAATAATAATAATAATAATAATAATAATAATAATAATAATAATAATAATAATAATAATAATAATTCCATACGTATCTATATTTCTCTTTGTGTCTATCTTTCTGTGACTGATTTTGATTAAAATTATTCATACTTTTAAATGAAAGATTTAATACAAATTAACCGCAATAGACAGTAAATATCAGTCACAACAATTATACTAATTTCATGTGACACATTTTGCCATTCATGTTGGTTTTTATGTAAGTTTTATGATTACACCATATATTTGAAATATGCGACCTCTGATAAACATATCAGTTATATATCACTAGAAATAAGTAAAAATATTCGGCTGCTCCTCGAATAAAAACAATTTTTTAAAAAAAATCAAATCTCTTAACTTTACACAAGAACAATTAAAAAAAAAACATTAATGTGTAAGACAGCACATGTACCATACATGTAATCTGTTCAAAGTGAAACATTTCACGAGGGGGGGGCGAGATGGTTCTTACTGGGACTTTCCCAGGTTCTTCCTTCACTACATGTTTTTTGTTTGTTTGTTGTATAAAGAAAATACACAATATACGAGCTTAGTGGACAGGAAGTAAACGAAATAGTACGATTTGATATTTTTACGAACTGTTATGTCTGCCTCTAAAGCTCTAATTACTTTTATATGCTGATTCGGAGCTGTGTCCATAAATAGAATAAATGGTCACTGATGTTATGAATGAGTAACTACAAATTTACAACTGTACGTCGAAGAGGTCAATTCAAAATTGAATGAGAGTCGGTTTTTATTTGGTCAAATTTAAATAAAGATTTGCATTGACTTTTTTTTAGTAGCATTATATTACAAATATTTTTCGGTGGGGGGGGTCTATTTTGAATTACAATAACGTAATCTAGATAATTATATCAGTGTAATGACCAAATCGGGCATATAAATTTTTAACGACACCGATATTTCTTTGTGAAATGTACACTCATCCACTACCTTGATATCACACATACTTGATTCGTTATCCGTTATTAAATAAACATCCTATAGAAGAACTTAACTAAATGTAAACCCATATTAAGCCGGTCCCAAAATATCATATTTTAACCACGTATATATTGAGTTATTTGTTCAATAAACTTTTTCCGTTAATCAGAGATTAAATGTATCAAATCTTGGTTGAATTTAATGCACCCACCGCAAAACAGTCACCCTTATATTCCAGTACCCAATTAAGATCCGGACCTAAATACATGTAGGTGATTTCATTTAACACCTATGCCACGGTAACACCAGACCCATAATTAACCTGTCGTGAATGGAGCTACTGTACATGCGCACTTTAAGAAGTGAATCGAGTCATACAGTCCCGTCATACCATATATGGCACTACTATATTACCATAAATGGTAATATGCAAGAAAACGCGCTTATTTTTCCAGGAACCGGCCGCATAGCGGTATAAATAGAGCCGCGCGACACAGAGCCACATAGCATCAGCTTTCCTCTTCTGTAAAGGTGTGTAATAATATCTACGCTTAAACATGTCCGACGAAGACGTAGCCGCTTTAGTTGTGGACAATGGATCCGGCATGTGCAAGGCCGGTTTTGCTGGCGATGACGCACCAAGAGCAGTTTTCCCCTCCATTGTCGGGAGACCCAGACATCAGGTAAGAATTTTAACTTTTAAATTTTCATTTTCGTTCATATTTTATTCGACAAAAGATGAATCGAATGTTATATCGGCTAGTTAATGTAAATTATTGTTTTTTTTTAATTCTTTGAGTTGCGATTATGATAGAGAACCGGGTATTGTAAATGTAACGTAGTGCTAAAAAAATTAAAAGAAATTTTTGTTTGTAAGTGTAAATTTTAACACGTTGACTAATGCCGGTCGTCATTGCAGCAGGCATTTTGGGGCAGTTGTACTTTGTCTTGAACAGCATGTCTGATTTTAAAGCGTTTCTTCAAGGGAAAGAGTTGCAGAAATTTTATCATGAAAATATATATAAAAAAAGAACTAACCCGAAATCTGACATGTACAGGCTAGTACATGTACCACAGCGGTAACGCATCGACCATGTAAAGGTCGTAGGGTTAACGAGTGTGTAACCCCCTTAAATATAAACTAGTGAAGGATCATGTTCAGTTAGAGTACTTGGTATTTACAAATTTAAAAAAAATGAATTAAATTTTTGTAGATGCAAAAAATTTTACCGTCAAAATTATGAGTTTTGATACCAACTTTACAGCTTAGTTTTCTACCTTGCCGATTTGAAGTATTGGGGCAGAATACATGGCGTGTTTTTTTTTTTTTTTTTGTCATCTTGGTACTAAACGTTATTTAATACATTTAAGGGGTAATTTTATTTGATACTGCATGTTGACATTTTAATAGAAAATTAACTAAAGAAAAAAATTTATGCAGGTGAGGATTTAATGGTTTCTTCATTTATTGTTTGCTCAACTTGAAATACATAGCTGTAGTTGTAATTTTTTTTTTTTTAATCTTGTTCAAGTTCAGATGTGGGCTTGTAATGTTTTGAAAGTGCAAATGAGAACCCAATTTTTTACATATAATAAAACATTGCATATGATCTGATAACTTTAAAATTTGCAAAATCCCGGAGTCTGTGGTTTGTGAACAGATTAAAAGTCGACTAGCCAAATTTGAATCGATTTCATTGTGGCTGCGGACCAGACAGCTTGTATGCTGATGCAGCACACTGCTATGACTAATGCGTCCTTGAGTCATCGACCGACTCTACGAAAGCTTATTCAGCAGTTGTACCGTATGTGTTCCTTTATTAACGCCTAATTTCTCAGGGAACTTTTCTTACAACGCTGGATAATGAACTGCACATTGTTCTTTAATGTTAAATAATAAAAATATCTTAAAAAGTTGGAATCTTCAAGGGCCATATACATCATTATAAACAAATTTGCAAAAATTACTTTTAAAGCATTGTTGTCAAGTCGTTTCTGCTTCACAAAAGAAATTGGTATGAATTATAATTTGTGCCATTTTAAAAAATGGAGATTTCTATTAGTTTCACATATTCATGAAAATTATTTATATTTTTAGGGTGTGATGGTTGGTATGGGGCAAAAAGACAGCTATGTTGGAGATGAAGCCCAGAGCAAGAGAGGTATCCTTACCCTCAAGTACCCCATTGAACACGGAATTGTAACAAACTGGGACGATATGGAGAAGATCTGGCATCACACCTTCTACAATGAACTCCGTGTGGCCCCAGAAGAGCACCCCGTTTTGTTGACTGAAGCTCCCCTCAACCCAAAAGCCAACAGAGAAAAGATGACACAGATCATGTTCGAGACCTTCAACACACCAGCAATGTATGTTGCCATCCAGGCTGTGTTGTCTCTGTATGCTTCTGGTCGTACCACTGGTATTGTGTTGGATTCTGGTGATGGTGTCACCCACACTGTCCCCATCTATGAAGGTTATGCCCTTCCCCACGCTATCATGCGTCTTGACTTGGCAGGAAGAGATCTTACAGACTATCTTATGAAAATCCTAACAGAACGTGGTTATTCATTCACCACCACTGCAGAGAGAGAAATTGTTAGAGACATTAAGGAGAAACTGTGCTATGTGGCTCTAGACTTTGAGCAGGAAATGGCAACCGCTGCTTCATCCAGTTCTCTGGAGAAGAGCTACGAACTTCCAGATGGCCAGGTTATCACCATTGGTAATGAGAGATTCAGATGCCCAGAGGCTTTATTCCAGCCCAGCTTCTTGGGAATGGAGTCTGCAGGTATCCACGAAACTACCTACAACAGCATCATGAAGTGTGATGTAGACATCAGGAAAGACTTGTATGCTAACACTGTATTGTCTGGTGGTTCTACCATGTTCCCAGGAATTGCTGACAGAATGCAAAAGGAAATTACAGCCCTTGCCCCATCAACAATGAAGATAAAGGTCATTGCACCTCCAGAGAGGAAGTACTCTGTATGGATTGGTGGTTCCATCTTGGCTTCTCTCTCCACCTTCCAGCAGATGTGGATTAGCAAGCAGGAGTATGATGAATCTGGGCCCAGCATTGTCCACAGAAAGTGCTTCTAAACTTGACTATTTTACTTTCTCCAGTCAGAGATTGTATTTATTGAGTCCCAGCTTGGCACATTGGTAGACGTCCTTGCACTACAAGTTTATTAGATCTGATTTAAGCGTATAAATTGTGCAATACAGAGATCGAAATCCTCTTATAATTGTGCAGAAAGACAAAATAAGTAAATCATGGACCTTATTATAATGTGAAATTTTGAAAGCTAATGGCACGAAAATCATGCGATAGCAGTTGTTGACTTTTGTATTGTTGTTAAGGTGATAGTTATCATTTTTGTAATAAAAAGTAAACTATCCCTATTTGTTTTTAACTAAGAACACATTTCTTTGCTTAAACTAGTTTAATTCTTTCATTATTCACTGATGTGAATGAAATGGAGCTTTCTTGGTCTCAATGATCTATGGCATCAAATCTTTCAGAATGCTCACTGTTTAGTAACAATTCCTTTATTTAAAAAAAAAATGAAATCTGCTGTGTTGACAAAGCTGTGTGCACCAGTAACGTTTGATGGGCAGTAAAAAGAATGTAACCTTTTGATGTGGTTCGGCACATTTCAAATTTATGTGCACTTCGCATGTGACAAAATTGAAAGAGAAATACCATTTGAAAGTCAATGGCATTTCTCTATCAAACCGCAATTTACAAGAGGTGAACATCTCTCCCATCAACTATAATTGTGTAATGATTATTTCCTATTGAATTGTTGTTGTAATTTAAAAAAAAAAAAAACTAAGAGTGAAAGTGCATAAATTTGAACGCTATCACTCCACTGACTCTTAAGATTTATGATGCACCCTACCGATTCCTGGTTGCTGTCCAAATATTTGGTCAAGCTGCATTTACATGTACGAGTACATTTAAAAAAATCTCGGTGGCCCGCGCCCTGGAAGTTGCACATGCCCGGTCAAAATTAATATTACTGTTTTTCACACCTGGTTGCCATCCTTGTAAAAAGATTTTATTCAAAGTGTAAAGCCAAAATTGACATTACAAAATTAGATCATTTAGATCCAAGGGGAATGTGCCAAAAGCAGTGAATAACAATACGAGAATGCTAACAAACAAAAAGCCAGTTGTGCAATAAAAATAAAATAAGCACATTTATATATCCATAAATTGGTGGTGGGGTTTCTGTTTAACTTTGTCAAGTTCTTGTCCCTACGACAGGTCATCAATACCAAGTTTCTCACAATTTCCACACTAAGAAAATGCAAAATTGAATTTTCGCGAACTCGTCTCCACACATAACCTTGTCCTCTTTAGAAAAATACGACTGGCAAGGTTCTGTAGCGTTTTTTTATGGCACTAATTTGCGTACACAATAGTAAATTGCATTGCGAAACTGGTTTCTGAATTATGTATTTGGTTAATACACGTCAGAATATGATTGAAATTTTACATGAATTGGTGTTGTAATCCCTCGATAGAGTAATCCCTCGATAGAACTACTTGCTGTATGAACAGTTTAAAATTGCTTGACCACCTCTTGCTGGCTCCGAAATGTAGAATACTTGAGCCGTTCGTCCTATGCGGATTGTTTATCTGAAGGTTAATGGCCGTCTTGCGTGTGCATTTCAATTTAATACGGAAATTGATGGAAAATTATATAACTCAAATCAATATGTAGCATGTATATCGTTGCGAATACCCGTGTGTTTGTGTGTAAATATATATATATATATATATATATATATATATATATATATATATATATATATATATATATATATATATATATATATATATATATATATATATATACGCACACCTACATGCATACACGTACATGTATGACTAGCTGCAGGAGACTGGAGCCAGTGTGACGTTTAGTACTAATATTAGTACCTTAGTCCTTTTGTGGACTCGACCACAACAAAACAAGTTTAGGCTAGTGTGACGTTAAGATCAGCAGTTGAATTCGTAACCGAAAAATTTAGTTCTCGTACAACAATTGTATCTGGTCTTGTACATAACATTTGAATTGACACTAGAAAACGTTGACCTTGTGCTGCTGCGCTGTAGAACGAAATGACACGATAAAAGCTTGTTGGCTGGCGGAGTCAAATGTTTTGCCATAAAGAATTGACCTATCGTAAGATGGAATTTGTACCACTAACGTGGATGTACCGAGAATACGATATTTTTTTTTTCTCTTTGCAGTAAACTAACCATCCACACCACCGCTCCCTCGTAAATGGAGACGTATTAATCGTTTACCTCGGTATTACTTTACGCGTGTAAAATAACTCAAAATCAACATAGAAGGCGAAGCTTTTAGCTGACAAGAACGTAGAATTCATGTCAAAGCTGTATTTTCCCGGTGCTGTTTAAGTTGCCCGACCATGCACAATGTACGCCCTTTTAACCACACCTTCGTGTGAGACAGCCTAACCCAGTGGTTCTTAATGTCCGCTACCGCCTGGGGGGGAGGACGCTAATGCCGAATAATGCTTTTTACGGGGTAGGTATTGGTTACCGAGTTTGACTCGAAAAATTTTGGGAATCGCTAGTCGAACCTCTATGGCAGTAGAATGATCGGTGAAAGTGAATCTATAAAAAATCTCTCCCTCCCCCTTCAGTCTGTACGGGCATACATGTTGCATACAAGTCTTTTAGGCACCCTAAAGTATGTGCGTTTCCTATTGCACTGTTATTACAGTTACGGTACGTAGGTAGTGTCTATGTGTGCATATATATATATATATATATATATATATATATAGTAATTGGCTAAGCAAATTCAGTTAGATGCCCGAATAAATTTAGGGACTTTTTAAAACTTTGGAGGAGAGCAGGGGAGAAGTACAAAGGTCAGAAAAGAAGGGGACGGTCGGCCAACCGGAAACACGTTCGCTCTTTTGGCCTTAGCTTACGTAAACAGTAATAAACTGTACAGTATTCATATATTCATATATTGTGTTGGAATTTAAGAGTCCGTTTGCGTGTCCAAAAATGGTCAGGTAGAATGGTTTTTTTAAATAACTTTTACCATATAAGGTTATATTTCTTGCACTCGGTATTAGCTAAAATTAGTAGCAGACTGTACCATTTACCTTTAAGGTAATACTAAAGCTATACAAGCCAAAATAGTATTGTCTACCCAGGCTGGTTTTCTACAGGAGTGGATGTCAAGACACAATGAGATCAATGGGGTGTATTAGTTTGTATACATGTGGGAGTTGGTACATACCATTAAGATCTCTTTGCAGGACGGCCACAAAAAGTAGACTCAGACAGGTCACTCCATTCATTGTTTTTAGGTCAAGCGTATGAATGATCTAATTCAGTTGTTATTTCAACCGTGTATGGCGTATACCTATATACGCTGTCGGTCCACATATATATAACTTTTAATACAAAATAATAATTTAACCGGAAGTCGGCAGGATACACGTACGTTATTCGTTGTAGAGCTTGGATGAAATTTAGGTTGGTAATAATAACTATGTATGAAAGTAAACTACCTGCCTCATAAATACCCATGACGATGATGACAAAACGTTAGAAGAAAAAAAAGTAAACATTTTACTTTGTATTATGTGGCTATTTCTGTGTGAAATTGAAAAATGTCTATTGGTTAAATAGATGACACATTATTATGACAAAGACAGATTTTGAAACAAATGTGGTAGCAACAAAATAGCACCGTTAAGTAAACTATTTTTACAAGAGATATTTAAAATGACAAGAAGAATGTTACTTCCTTCTCACCCTTCACCCCAGACATCCACACAAAAGAACTTTTCTTTCTGACTCTTTTTTTTTTCCAGACGAGTGAACGTTGAAACGTATTGCATGTGATCAATGTAAAATATGTTCATATATGGTTATGATTCCAGAATAAATTTGTTTCTGAAAAAGGTATATTTACAGTTTTAAAACTGTTTTAAAGATAAAAAAAAATCAGGTATGATTTTCGTCATCTATAAAACATATATATTACTTGTTCTATGTAATGATGTTTTTTTTTAAAAACAAAAATCTATTTGTGCTAAAAATGCATTGCATGTATTATCTCATATCTAATTGTTTATTACAATATTTTATTTTATCCTTTTCGTTGCAATTTTGTTTTCAAAACGTTTATAACATTCATTACTCTAAGTACTGTTAATTGTTTTCACAGTCTATGACGAAATTAAAATTTTGTTTAACTGCCCTAATTACGGGCCATACATCGGTCGTTATGCTTCCTTACTACATTATTGGTCCCACAATACAATGACAAAATGTAGTACATTAATGACACAAGGCTGTAATCGATACACGTTTTCTTGGCACATTAAGAATTCTATCGCGGTTGTCTCCTCCTGAAGAAATTTGCGTGCAAATGGATTTCTATCATTACACACACACACACACACACACACACACACACACACACACACACACTGGTAGATAGATGAACGGACAAATTTCCTTCGATAGATGAAAACTTATTTTGAAAATTGCGAAGTGTTTCTTTCTAATTGAAGATAAAACTTGTAAAATGTGGAATTTCTTTAATATTTTATTTATTGGTTATGTTCCCACTTTGGTGATTACGCCATGCATTTGGTCACATGATTTCCTTGTGAGCACTGTCCTACTTGCTCACTTGGAGCTTGCAACTGCATGCGAGCGGCACGTGCGCCCATTTTGGAAGCTAGAACTAGTACCGGGAATGAACTAAACGCTTAACGAAGGCGCCCGATATTGATTGGGTTCTGAAGTCACCTTTTTGCTGCAAATACTTAAATAGATATCGACGCCATTTACTCGAACGATCTAGCGTGCACCGCCATATTGCTTTCAAACAAATAGAACAATGTAGGAGTGAACATTGGGTGGTATTTTTGTGCGCTTGACGGCGACCGATTCTAAATGGAGTGACATTTCATTGTGCATTCACCGGCTGTGCAACCCAGACAATGGCCTTCCTTGCATAGATTTGCAATATTTACATGTTTATAAGTAGACCTCAATGACAACCGAATCAAAGTCTCAACAAAGCTGTAATTTCTATATTGGTTTCTCATGAAGAAAAGCTTTGACGATAAAGGTGACTATTTTCTTGAAAAATGTGCCCTTTATTTAAAAAAAAAAATCATCTGATTTTCGTGAGCAAACATTTCCTTCACGAAAACTTGTTTGCTTAAAATTATTTTTAAAATTTTCCCAAAAGTTATTCCTTTCTTTAACTTAGGTAAATATTGTCAAACCAGCCCGAGCATATAAAAAAATGAAATATTTTTTACTCAACCACACCCCCACAGGGATTAATGACTATTTAATATGTGGTCACGTTTCTATTTGCTCATGATAGTTTCTCAAAACATTTTTTGAAAAATATCCAACTTAGATTTAATGACAGAAAATGCATACTAGTTATTAGAAATCATTGTAAATTTTGTTAACAGGTGTGAACTGTTGAAAACTGCGATTGAGATGGCATTTCTGTTATTCGTCCACTGAATCATTAGTTGTTAAATTGTGAGCCTGTGTTTTCTGCAAATTTTTCCGTAAAAGTGATGTCAGCAACCCAAGAAGATTTTCACCAACCTAAGGTACCACATTTGGTGAATGCATGCTCGCCTTATCTTCGTCACAGTGACTTGAGAGGTACCACACCACTGAGTGAGTATTTTGATAAAAAATGATATCTCCCTGTCCCAGGAAGATAGTGAAGACCAGATTTTAATCAGATTGCTGAGATACTTAAATGGGTTCTTAATTTTTGCAGTGATACTAAAATCTTTAAAGAACAAAACGGGACTCTTAGGATCGCAGACAATTCTGATTTATTAAATCAAGGCAACAATTCCGAATGCAAAATTACATATGACAACAAACGTGAAATTTTTATATTGCTGCTAAATGCTAATAACGACTATGAACGCATTATTTTTAATTGAATTTCTGTATTTTAAATATCATATGCAATTATGTAAATAATTATATAAAAAATAAATAAAAAATATCAAAGATATACTGTACTTAAGATGTAACAAGCCACAATTTAGTAATACTGCTCAAATCGTTGCGCATGAATTTACCTAAATACAAACTATCCAATGTTAGATTATAAATGCCGAAAACTCTAGGTTTCTAACATTCAAAGTTGAAAGAATTAATTTACAACAAGAGTTATCTTTGAACATGAAGTTGGACGCTAAATACTTTTTACAATAAAAGTTTTACTATTATATTCATGTACAATAATTCAGTATTATCAAGAATCAAGTACTGTTACAAATTCATTTTACTGATGACTACATGTAAATTTCCAAGAAAACAATATATATATATATATATATATATATATATATATATATATATATATATATATATATATATATATATATATATATATTTATGACTGATATATATATATATATATATATATATATATATATATATATATATATATATATATATATATATATATATATATATATATATATATATATATATATATATATATATATATATATATATATATATATATGACTGATATAAAGGAAACATAATCATGTCAGCTGTACTGACTTCTTGTACCATATAATGTGTAATCTATCCGGTCCTGACTTAAACGGGCATGGAATTGGGTAGATTCGTTCATTCATATCTTTTTCAATCAAAACCAAATTACTTACAGAGAATATGTAAGTTAAATTTTGTGGAAAAACTGCAGCAAATTTAGTCTTAAGAATAACATCGTTTGCTGTATTGTCAAGAAATATTTTGAAGAGCGATTTCCCTTGTGAAAACTGCATACATGTCTGAGCGTTTAGGTGTCGCTCTAAGTTGTCTGTAAATAAAATAAATTCTCCAGTTTTACTCATTGGTTATACTGGCTGTTTACAAAGAGCTCGTAGGTCTTAGATATTGTCAAAAGAGCTTTTAAATCTCTTTATATTGATGTATGATTGATGAGTATAATTTGGATTGTAGAGTATACAGCTCTTGGTCTTCAGATGTATTCGTATCAAAAACTACTAGCTCCACTTGGTCATTTTCACTTCCTGGATTCAGAAGCGAATTGGAAAGAAGGAAGTGGTGTTGTGTTAAATAAATCATGAACGACCAGTTACATACGCAGACGGGTCTCCTTGGAAAAACATCGATTTCTTTATATAAATTGTAAAGCCTACAACAATTATTTTCTTTGATGACTTGAAAGTAAAATCTTGTACTATTTGTTGCAGAGAAAATACATGCAATATTTTACAGAAAAAAATACGTTTCCTGCCAAAATGCAGTCTTATTAAGAAGTACACGGATTTAATTAGGAAAAAGGATTATGTGTATGTCGATGTAAATTCTCCTTCACGCATATGTGCAATGTTGAAATTAATGTAATTTTGTCACGCTCGAGCAATTTTAGCGCAAGAAAGTGCATTTTTTTTTTAAATGAAAAGATGTAATCTTAACAAAATAACACCATTTGCAAGAAAACAAACATATGCTTTTAATGTCAATTCAGTCCTTTCACAAGAAAATGTTACTTTTTCGTGAAAGCCGAAGCAATTGACATTTAGGGATAAATGTACAAAAAGTCACAATCTTTATGAAAATTGGTGACTTTTTCGTGAATATCAAAAACTTTCTAAGACAACTTCCCTAAAAACAAATATCTTCATTTTCTACATGTTCGAGAAAAAAAAGGACCCGCTATATAAATCTTTTTGAAAAATCATTACGTGGATGACACGGATAGCCATTGGCGATTTAATACTCAGGCAATACGTGTGTAGCATTTAAGATTTGTGTGGACGTCCAAACCATCAGAATTACGGTAATCACATCACTAGAGTAGTTTAATGACCAACTGTTCAATAGGGCAGTATTTTCAATCACTTTGCTTTTCTTACATAAAAAATAAAACTGTTCAATAAGGTAGTATTTTCAATCACTTTGCCTTTCTTACATAAAAAATAATACTCCCCGCATTATGCAAAGTTGTATGATATGAAGAATAATGACATTAATATGCAATATAATTAATCGATTTTTGAAACGTCACTTTCCCTCCATCTTCGCTAGGCAAGGCTCCGATGTGATACCCCTATCTACACCTTGGCGTATCGAGCAGATATTTCTATGCTTCGGGTCTGTGAATTTTATTGGATTGGGCAGCAAGCTACCGCGTCCATTCAAAATTAAGTTCAAATTTGAACACCTTTTCTACATGATTGAGACAAGAGGAGCACACAACTTTAATGGACTGATAAAGAAGCAATTTTGCAGTGCCGGTCCATGTTTGCACAAATGACCAAATGCCTTTCTCTCAAATACACCTGTAAAGGCTTTCCTCTGGTCATACTTTCGCTGTTAAACTTCCAAAGTATCCTTTTTAGGTCAATCGCCCTCTCCCCCATTTTCAGCAGATGTATAATGCACCTCACTATTAATTGGTTTGTTTGGCATTACATGCTAAGAGAGGTAACTTATGAATCCAATATATGTCTCTAGGACAAAGCACTAATATATATGTTTGATCAGCCGAGGTGTTGACCGGATTATCATATCGAAACTTTGGCTAGCGAAGATGCTTTCCATCTTAATCCGTATAATTAATACTAGCCATGCAACAAGTGTACAGTGTAATGTAACTGCAAATGCTTGAATGGAACGGACTAAGTAGTAGTATACATATTGCGAGTTCTAGAAAATAGTGACCTGCAATATCATTGTATCTCTTTTGTTCGCTGAAATGCAAACACCATAGCGAGAGAGACAAATTTAACAGGCGGCAAGCACATCTTCAGACACTTGGCCCTGAGCAACACCAATCTCACAAATAGAGAAAAATAAAAAAAGAAAATACAACAGATGGAATGGAAACATTGTGGAAGAAAACTTTAGTTTTGAAGCAAAAAGAGGACAGCAAGCAATGCGCTCATGAAAAGAAAGTTTTAAGACTACAAATAACTTGGGGAAAGTAAAAATAATTGTTTTGAAATGTATAATTTTCTTTTATAAATAATTTAATTTGATATTTGTCAATTGAGTCAATACCCACTTTTTACTTACGGGAAAGTAAATCTTTTATTGCTTTTTCATGATGGAGGTAGCGGTGTTGTTTAGTAATTATTCCATATTCATAGAGGTCATAGCAATTGTTATTATTTCAGTAAATGACTTTCATGAAATTTAAATTCATCTACTGAAATAATAACAGTTTCTATGACCTTTATAAATATCGTTTCTCTGGTTGATAAATTCGTGTAGTAACCTCATAAAAAGACCATATTTAGTAAATAGAACCCTAGGTCGAGGCTCATTTTCGAAATTCGAGGTTAATATTTTAAACAAAATTATTATTCGGTCATGCGCTAAACTTACCGAATTGTGTTGATGTAGTGTAAAACACCACCCCACACCCAAAATTACCTTTTGCGCACCAATTTAGATAATATTTTTCATTGGTAAGAAAGAAGGTGACATTTTGTAGATGCGCTAAAATGCAACATATATCAAACAATTAATTTATAAATTTAATACAATGAGGTCAATGCTTGAAGCTGGCAGAACCATTTCAGACGTGAATACTGTCCTCATATACCAAGACACAATGCAAGTATTTCCTACTTGCAATTGAGTGGCTTTATTTTTTTCCTATTGATACAAGTTTAGCTTTGGACTTTTTGGTCTTCCAGTCATCCATTTAGATTGTCTTGCTCTTCACGGACTTTACACTCAATGTATCGGTTGGCAATTCTTTATTTAAGCGTTACGTTCAGAAGTTTCCAAACCTTGGCACGGTGCTATTTGCACATGAAAAATAATTTCGATAACTGCAACAATTGCTTACTTTCATGCTAAATATAGTCATTCAGATCTACACACAGAGATCGATCAAAGGTCTGTATTAATGGAACATATGTTTCTGTTTATCTCTGTATGAAACATTTAGTTGGACACGTGTACTATTAATTAGATTTGCGAGTCTTTAAATCGCCATAATGCATGGACTGGTACAGGTGCTGTCATGAAATTAGCGATGATTGATTACGGCTACATTTATTTAAACTGCACCGGATAGGGGTCAATTCTGATCTGTATGGAAAACTTATTTCTGAATGTTTCCAGGAATCGACGTTCGTCAGACGAGCTGCATCGTTTTGAGCCCAGTTCAGGCGGGAAATATATTTCATCCAGATTGGACAAGCTATGAAGAGGCGTGGTTTTACACGAAGACTCTCAGTTTAAATATGCTAATAGTACAATTAGAAATTAGTCAACACTTTTCTACAAGAGAAAAAGAATGTAAGAAGACACCTAGTAATTAAGAAGTAAATTTTCTCATAAAATCATCTAGGTAAAACGACTGTCTGGAGAAATTGAAAGACACAAAAGTTTGAAAGCAAAAGGTATTTTGCATCAGTTTTATGTAATTTGTTGATACTACTAGGATGATTTGTTGATTTATTTGCTTGTATTTGCATGGATGTATTTAATTCCGTAGAGCTATATTCTTGATATGGTATAACTGTTTTGAGTTCGTTTATCTGAGTCCGCACAATGATATTTTTCTTTATATATACATTGACAGCTCGCTTGGAGGTATAGTCGCGATTGTTCTAGAAGTTATGTATCTAGGATTTCATGCATTATTTTGTATAGGAAATTATGTATCTTGAATTTCATGCCGTACTTTATATAGGTTATATATCTAGAATTTCATGCCATATTTATATATAGGTTTATGTATCTAAAATTTCATGTCTTATGTTAGTTTTGAGATTACAATAATCAGCGTGAATTCTCTGATATGAATTGATATAGGATAAATACTTGATTGTTGTTATAAATACCGTAGTTGACTACTCTGGAACTAACATCTTGGTGTGGTGTTGAAATAGCCATTAGGCGACTATTAATTTTGTGAAACAATATTTGTATAGTCTTTTATTGCCAATTAGACTAGATAGTCGTGGTATCTGTTTAAATTCAGATAGAACCATATTGACATAGCAAGGGTGTGGAGTGGGGTATTGATCTATTTCCTTAGTATAATATGATAGAAGATTTAAGTTGCTCTTATTTATATTTTTTGAAGGTGAGATAGCTTCACGAGACATATTAACTGTATGTGACGAGAATTCTCACGTATTGACAATCCCAAATATGCTACACAAAGTTGGAATCGATACAATGCATTATTTTTCGATCTCGCACTCGATTCGATGATGATTTAATTCTATTGTTTAACAGATCGGCTATTAGTATAATCTTTTTTGTATTTGAAATTCCTTGAATAAGTTGATTAAAGCAGAACGAAGTATATCTTTCAAGTTTTAACGCTTATTATACTTTTTAAAATGAATTTTATTGTTATGAATTTTAATTAAAATTTGTCTTTATTTGTTACGGGGGCTAGTGTTATTTTGTTCTATATATCTGCTCAGATCTTTATTTATTCAACCCATGTTTTATACTTTATATTGACATTATTTACTCATTTCGGGCAAAGTACACCGTCAGCGATCACCTCAGATAACGATAACCAAAACCAGGTAACCCACCAGAACAAAATCGAGGACGGGTTTCCGACAGTATGGTTAGGTATAAATGTATCAAGCGTTGTTTTTGACCGTCATTTGTTTCTGTTTTCATAATGTTTACACTCCAAATGTAAGTATGGAGGAATCAGACTGATTGGTGAGAGAAGTTTTGTATCCTTTTTTTTCTCTTCCCACCTTTATCTTTGTTTTCGATTGTTTGACGCTGATTGCAAATAAACATCTTTGATAGTGGAAACGTTTAATCATTGATTTATACATTTTTGTGTTTGTATCTTAAGGTCAATATCACCATCATATTTATTATTATTATTATTATTATTATTATTATTATTATTATTATTATTATTATTATTATTATTATTATTATTATTATTATTATTATTATTATTATTATTATTATTATTATTATCATTATTATTCCTAATAAGGCATGCATATATAAATCACATTTTCAGAATACTAGTTTGAAAATGGAAAAATGTCTACCATCATTTTTTAAACTTTTCAGGATGTATGTAGGTACGCAGGTAGGCAGGTAGACATGGATGCTTCCAAGGATAGATAGGATAGAGTTGTTGTTGTTGTTGTTGTGGGGTTTAACGCCATTTTTCAGCACAGGAAAGGCTATACATGGCGGCCAGTATTAATGGTGGAGGAAGAAACCGGGAAATCACCGGAAAGAACCACCGACCCACGAGAAGCTACTGGCAAGCTCTCTCACATATCCACATTCGCCGAATCTTAGACTCGAACCCACGCAGATAGAGGTGAGATGGCAGCGATCCGTAACGGACAGCGCTTTAGACCACTCGGATAGAGAGCTTGGTCTCTAAAGGTTTGGAAAGGATCTAAAATAAAAAAATTACTAAATGTTTCGAAACCTTGTTTTTGCCTTAAATATTATTTGTTCCATCGTACGCTTTTCTAACATGCCGAATCAAAATATGTAGTTCTAGTTGTTCATATTTGGAGTTGGAATTACAGGATAAACTTGTTTAACACAAAAATGAACAGGTATAATATGTTTGTTTAAAAAAATAGCTTTAAGCATAAAAGGTTATATTTCTTACACATTGTCATAGCTAATATAGTATCAGCCGAACACTACTTTCATCTGTTGCAATACTTTTTTTTTACATGACATGAGATAATATCCATTCTGGTATAATTTATTCATAGATTGATAAATCTGTCCCTGTAATGAATATTTTATAGATGTACTTTTATAGGTGCAGTGTCATTTTATGTATAGATGCATTTTATAGGTGCAGTATCATTATGCATAAGATTAACTAGGAGGTGCTAATACGGTATCGCAACAGTAAGAAGGCCACGAACATGAGATTTAGGCATGAAAGTCCATTCATTGTTTATAAAAAAAAGTGTCTTCATGATTTAATTCAATTGTTATATTGTTATTTTAACTTTGTAATATGTACTATATATTGTCGCTCCATATTTAGAAAAGTTTAATTCGACAGGAAGTCAGTAATATACCCGTGCCTTTTTCCATGTAACGCTTACAGATCATGTCATGGATGTTCTTCATGTAGTTCAATATACTCCTATAATAATAAAACAATAATGTACAATGTACCCATCTGGTAAGAGTACATGAAGCACTCGCAGGAATAAAGCGTGCTTCATTTAATGCAATAAATTATTTATGCATTGAACCTTAAGTGACAATTTAAAACTATATTATTAAGTAATGGAAGATTAAGTCTCTTTTTAACACGCGGACTAGCTTTTGAATACTCATTGGATACATTGTTACAAGAAAATTCTAGCCAAATTATTCTGTTTTGTTCTCATCAGATAAATTAACATGGAACAATTTAATTGCAAAAATAATAGTTATTTTTTTTTAAAGAGTGAAAACATGAAATGAGGGCAATAAATCCATTGGAGGGGTTCAGTTGATTTTTAACAATTAATACAGGATTAAAAATGTGTCTTTTTGGAAACTCGTTTATACTGACTCAAGCAGAAAAATGGAGTCTGCAACATTAATTCATTTTCGAAGAATGTAAGAAAGATCTGGATTCTGTTCTTATGTCTTTATTTGTGGTCTCCTGACTAGCTCTAACTTATGTTAGCTGGTAAACATTGAGGTGCCCCCACCCTATCTTGTCGACATTTTCAACGGCTTTTATATGAATGAGTGGCCCCCAAAGGTCTGTAGTGTTGTATTTCAGTAAAATATCAAATATAATTTGAATCACAATGTTATTTAGATTTGTTTTTTTAAATTGGTAGTCGATCTTCCCTTTTGATAATTGTCAAGGTGCCCAGTCTGGTTGTTTGATGTTCCCATAGTACATGTCGATATACCCAGTCTGGTTCCTCTATGTTCCATTGGTACTTGTCGAGGTATCCAGCCCTGTTCCTTGATGTCCCAATGTTACTTGTCAAGACACCCAGTCTGGTTCCCATTAAGATTGTTTTTTTTGGGGGATGGGTGGGTAGATCATACTTCCTACAAGAGACATTTTTCCAGAAACGATTTCCTTCACCCTCTTTTATTCTGTGATCTTTGTCAGAGATCTCCTACGGTAAATTGTTTGCTATGTGTCTAACGATATACCGTGTGTTTGCTTCTGTTGTTCTTTTTTTGTGGTAAGGACGGCATTTATATCAAAGAATTTCTTTATAGATTATTTACTGTAAAAATTTATTTCTAATAAAAAGCAGAGGTTGAATCTCTTTTCTTTCTGTTGTCTTTCAGTTGATGTTTCATTGCATTTTTTTAGCTCTTTATGTATTTTCGCTTTTGAGATTCGTGTAGACGCTTCAAAATTAAAAAAATGAACTTAAAAGAAACCATATACTTTGTGTCATTGTGTATTTGCATGGTGTGAGTGTTTTTCCTTCTCTAGTGTCCTTATATCAAACAACAAGTGATTGTATTTCATACATTTCAATGAGTTGTCCCTGAACCGTGAACGACCGAAACTATCTATTGTCCTATATGCCGTCGGATATTTACTGTGATTTCTGTGATAAGCAACACTGACGTTGCCACCTGTCTCTATACCCAACTGATTATATTGAAATATGTAGTTATATCTTCAGAAGTTGAAAATATTGTAAAGGTATGAGTTGTATTATTAAATACAGAAAGACTTATGTCTGTTGGGTATTACATAATTCTAAAAAAATATCTCGGTTAATATAAAGTAAAAGTAGGTGACTGTAAATAATTCTTGCACAATACGTGTACTTCAAGTGTAATATTTAAGTACATATGTAATTGATTTTGTTGGTACTAATTGATTTAAAATTGTGCTGACTCTTGATTTAAAGACAGTTCATAGGGTTTCACATGTAATGAATTACATATATTCGTGCTTTTATGTATTGAATTGCGTTTCTCCTTCGTTTCCTGCGTTCAAACCAAATATATTGATGTTGTGTGGTTAGAAAAATTAACATATTATTGTTTTTTTTTTATGCAAAACTAAATCGAGGCTAAGAAAAGTAAACTTACTCTTCGGAACCCCTTTTCATACCATACATTTCTATGTTCATATTAATTTTAATTGAATTTCATAGGGTGCAAGCATGTACCGTATTTTTTAAATTTTCTAAACTGTTTTACGCCATACAACCAGATAATAAGTATGAATGAGTGATAATACACAAAAGGTTTTAACATTGAGAAACCCGATATATGGAAATTAACTTTCTTAATGAATGAAAGGCAGTGAGTCAAATACAAGATTTTGTAAGGTTTAACACGCAATATTGCATATAAACAATGTACATATTCAGTAGCGAGTTGGGCGTACTCTTGTGAGTGCAGTGTTGCCAATATTTACATTAGAAACATACTGCTGGATTCCATCTTCGTATCCTTTTACTCTGCTATGCATACTCATCTTAACCACTCCAGCAACGCCACTAATATTAATGAACATTATACCAGTTACGTGGCAGAAAAAATAGACTATAAATTATACAAATATAACATTTAAATTTCTATATATCTAATATGAAACACTAACATTAAATTATGGAACTTTTGATACATAACGATCTTCGAGAGCAAAATAATTACCTGGTCTGAAAAGTCACAAAGTTTATTCATCCCAAAATTATCGTTTTCCCGCTGCAAGTATAACTTCTTTCGTTATTCACATGCAGACGTCGCATTGCATGATGGGAAGTCTTGTATAAGCACGTGAGTTTGGTGTAATCCATTGCCTACACTTGCTCTAAAATCATATATCAACAATTAACTCTCTTGGCTAATGAAAATCCAAGACAAAAAGTTGTCCCTTTTGGTAAGCTAAGAATCCATTCTTCTAACCTAATCCTTGAACATTTGAGAAATAACAAAATTCTGTTACAGGAATACCTTTGTCACCCATGTAAACTGGACAAAGAAAATAAACATTATTTCCTTGTCGAATGCCCTCCTCTTATGCCCTGCAGACTCGCTTTCTTTTATCAAACTAGTTGATACATTATAATATTTCAGTAAATTGAATGATACTTTAGTGGAAATAATTATGAGGTTGAAAAGCTGTCTATTGTAAGAAAATTCATACAACAAAGTACTAATAAAACATTTAAAGTACCAAACAGTATTTTGATTGATTTTTTTTTTACGTTAGCGATATCATAAGAAGGCATAAAGTGAGCCTTCCATTGATCATATAGACTGAAGTTTCACTGCCTTAAGCTCCAACATACTTTTAATTAGTTATGGCGAGGCAACTGTTAATACCTTTTTTTAGAGTCGTTGATGTGAGTCGGCCGGGGTTCGAACCCATAGCCTCCCGCAGGGCCGTAGAGAGCGATCACGGGCCCTGGGGTAAGTTCTTGTTCGGATAACAATTTTCTTTTGTAAAATTTAAAAGTGTTGTTCGGCACGGGCCAAGTGTATAAATCCTCGGTTGCCATCCCTTTTCTCGGCACTGACCTACCGCATCCGTGGCACACGCTCTATCCACTAGTCCACTGGAGCGGTCGCGCGCGCGCGCGTGTGTGTGTGTGTGTGTGTGTGTGTGTGTGTGTAGACTTTATATTACTTCGTGTCAGGTTATTGTTTTAGTTTTGTTTGGTTTGAATTTTTGTGGTAGTGGGGAATTTGTTCCTTTGTTGAACTGAATGCAGTTGCCCATATGAAAGAAGCCATCTTCATTGAAAGCAGCTCTACCTCAATCAGCTGGGAGAAAAAAATCATCAAAAAAATTAAGTTTGCTTAGAATTGACTTTGTGGTATGAATGCATCTGTTGTGTATCCGTCGAAAATTACATTATATCACCCCAGAGGCTATAATTTTTCATCATATTTTTGGGGTAAAATTTTGGATATTGTTTTTTGTAGATAGAATCTTGAACATATTTAATAATAAGGGCGATTCACTCCAATTAACGGTGTGATCTTACCGTAGACTGGGTTAGCTTGTTACAGTCTTGTTATTACTAGTCTGATATTGATGACAGTTGAAATATAGGTTCATAGTGACCAAGACTGTCGAGAGGGCCGGACATGAGCGATATTCATTTATTCTAATAATGTGGTGGATCATCAGTCTAACTAGCTGAGGTGGATACAAATCTGGAAACCATATTTTAAAATCAGTTTGATTAAAATTTTAACACGGAGTATGTCATAAAGATCTCAAACGATTTAGATAATGAATGAACGTCACCGATATTAATGAGGTGAATTTGCGTGTGACACGATAATGGCGCGAGCTGGTATCTGATTGCAATATTTCTGATCAGGTTTTGATCAAGCGCATTAAATTGTATTTTAACATCAAGATGCTGAATGAGTTTGATTATGATGTAATCGTTTGTGGGATAGTTCAGGTTGTTATTGCTGTGTAGTCTGAATTTCGTTTGATCATAGTTCGATCATAGTTTCCACATGTTAACGTCTTCATTGTCTTAGATTCTGTAATAAGTGCCATCTGCACATATCGATGAGATGGTATTTTATCCGATTGGTTGAGATGGTCATCTTTCTTGACCTTTAGCCTACATTTCTCATTCAATTCGATCAAACTTGGTAAGTAGGTTTATCTTTGGAAAGCATCTTAATCAGATGATCGTAAAATACGAAATCACTATGATATCAAGTTTGTGAAATAGTTTACACTAGATAGTGTTCTAACAACATTACATAATCCTGTGTTGACATGGTAAACTTTTAAGTCCTGTAAACCTGGTGAGCGACATTAGGCCCACTTAGGTCTTTTTGTTCTTCCATATTGTTCTGTTTCAACATTGAATCTCTCTTGTTTTATAGTTTGTTTGCCTGCTTTTAACCTACTTGTAGTTTTCATAGTACCTTTAACTGCGTTCCAGATTTATTTGTTTAAAAAAACAACATTTATATTGTTAATGTAGCCACATAAAAATTGCGCAAAAACTATAGTGACGAACCAGCAATGATTTAACGCGTCGTTAAGTCAATGTCCCCTATCCTTATTGTGCAGACTGTGACATAACAGTGCAGATTGGCGAACGTGAAAATATACGCCACTTTGTATTAACAAATCTGCGATGCGTTCAGGTCGGTTTAGTAGCGGGCGTAATAATTAGGTAATTTAGGTGCCAATATGGCTGTGAAGGTCACATTTTATAGTCATCGCAAAGAGATGTGATGAAAAGTACAGCCGATAACAATAGAGATGATGGTGAAGACGATAGGAATAAGAATTTTAAAAAAAAAATGGTATCATAAATTTTATCTTTATTATGAGACCTCTGCTACTACTGTTATATTATTATTATTATTATTATTATTATTATTATTATTATTATTATTATTATTATTATTATTATTATTATTATTATTATTATTATTATTATTATTATTATTTAGTATATAACTAGTCTGAGCGCTTACGACTCTTAATGAGTCTTTTTCAATGGCATATACAAAACATATACAAAACAAACAAATAAAACACAAAAATCGTTGTTTGCAAAACTTTGTATGGCTATTTCTACAAGTATTAAACCTATAAACGTTTTGTGCCTCAACCAGCAAACAGCTCTCTCTCTCTCTCTCTCTCTCTCTCTCTCTCTCTATATATATATATATATATATATATATATATATATATATATATATATATATATATATATATATATATATATATATATATATATTATATATATATATATATATATATATATATATATATATAATACGAATCATGCCGAATAACAACCCTCTCAAGCACACTGAATCCAGAGAATGATCACGTGTGTCAGGGATTTATTGAGATAGATGCAATAAACTGACTATGCACAGTGCAAAACTAGTAATTAACTTGCGTGAGCGCTTTCGACTCTTAATGAATCTTTTTCAAAGGCATATACAAAACAAACAAATAAACATAAAAAATGTGATTATAAAACTCTACATGTCTGTCTCTACATAAATTAAATTATGGAAAGAAGGAAAAGGCTGATAGGATAACATGTATCCTGACCTACCGCCCAGACAACCCCAAAGTAGGTAAATTCATTTCGAAACACTGGCCCATCATGCAATCGTCGGACATACTAAAGCTAATTCTTCCAAACAAACCCGTAGTAGCCTACCGGAGACCAAAAACCTCCAGGCCATCCTAGTCAGGGCAAAGCTAACGCCAATCACTAGTCAAATCCACTCTAGTCAATCTGGACCCTGTGGCGATAAAAGATGCAAAACCTGTCAACATATGGTAGAGACCAGGACATTCGCTAGCACAGTGACTAGAGAAAAACTAAACATACATGGTCCAAACAAAACGTGTAAAACCGAGAATGTTTTTTATCGCATCACATGTAAGATATGTGGCCTTCAGTATGTCGGAGAAAGTGAAAAGCTACAAAAAAAAAGAAAAAGATAAACCTTCATAGATCTGATTGGATGAAAAAGAAACTGTACAGAAGCCCAGTCCCAAAATACTTCTACTCCCCTGGCCACACTTTCAGTGATATAACACTTATCGCAGTTGCTAACAACCCCAGCTGGAGTTCTGAAACCAGGAAGGAAAAGGAATATTACTGCATACGCCACCTAAGAACATTGAAACCAAGCGGTCTAAACCAAGAAGGCAAGAAAAGGAAAGCTATGAACTAGTAGAATTAGTTTTTGCAGCTGACGCAGTTTCGTTTTAAACTTTCCTAAATCTTCTTAGTATCCTTTAATTACTAATATAATAATAAATTATCCTGTATAGAATCAAATATCCGGGATATAATCTGCGTTACAAAAAATATACAAAAAGTAATAGCTGTGGCCCATAGATGTTTATGGAAATAGAAACATCTTTCAGTATTCGCAACAAGACTATACATGCTTGTTGAGATATAATGTATCTATAGATTTAATTCATGTAGAGACAGCCATGTAGAGTTTTACAATCACAACGTTTTTATGTTTATTTGTTTGCTTTGTCAATGTTTTGTATATGCCTTTGAAAAAGACTCATTAAGAGTCGAAAGTGCTCAAGCTAGTTAATTTTACAGCACTGTTCATCGTCAGTTTTTACTGTTCATCGTCATATATATATATATATATATATATATATATATATATATATATATATATATATATATATATATATATATATATATATATATATGGTAAATCAACAAACAGAAACTGGAAGAAAGATAGAAGAAATAGTTGAAAACGTTACTAAGATTAGTAAACTGCTTGATTATTTGTGTTGTTTCCATTTTTCAATATAGTTTTATGACCAAACACAAAGATGGGTTAAGGGTCCTTACGGTAGAGACAACAAAATTGTGTTTCTCTCACAGAGAGACAGAGATGTGTAGAGTGAATGAGATAAATGTGCTTATTTTCAGATGACAAGCAGACATTCTGAACTCTGTACAAACATATAATGGTTCTAGCGTGCAAGACGAAAGATGTATTTTTTATACTTTTTACTTGGTGCTACTTCTTCAAGGACGAAGTTGTAAAAGTCTCAGAGTTCTCTTTTTGTATGTAATATCTTTTAGTTATAACAAATATTAACTACTTATCACATATATACTGATGTTCTTACTCACAAAAAAGCTTGACACAAAACTAAATCGAAAAATAATTTATTTTTATTTATTATTATATGACTCAAGTTTGTTTTATATTAATTTGTTTGGTTAAATCTTATCAATGTCTATTCTACGACATCATGGCTGTTTCATCTGCTCGTGATAGGGTAGTAGGGTGCAGTAAGATTTCAACGACTCGCCTGATATTATCTCGCCAATATAGCTTGTCAGAGCACACAATTACGCTCGAGCGAGCATAGTGCATTACTAAACATTGACTGAATGCATTTACCTGTCCGTCTTTCAAACATGCATCTCCTGTTTCGTCTATCCGTATTTGAGCATTGCATGAAAGTTTTAAAGATTACAAAGAATTTGGGGAAAATGAAAATATTTGTCTCCAAATGTTTTTAATGCTCCTTTCTATTATGAATTAAATCTGTTTTATCTTCATCAACTGAATTTATATAAGCATTTTTACCTATTTTAACTGAAACGTCCATCTCTTGTCGCCTTTTCATGGTGGCGGTGGTGGTGTGAAATTAATTCTCACTACGTTAAAACAAATAATATAATAAAACTGAAATAATAATAATAATGAGCTAGATTTCAGTTGATATGAACTCTGTGAATATCGTTTTATCGGTTGATAAATTATTGTAGTAACCTGGTGAAAAACTCTAAGATATACAAATGGTTGGCCGTGGCTCGGTTTCGAAATTTTAGGGTATTACTTTAAACCAAACTATGATTCTCTCACGCGCTAATATCACCGAATTGTGTTGCTGTGTTGTAAACACCCTACTCTTCATAGTGCAATGTTTCCTTTATGCGTACCTCTTCAGTTGATATTGTTTTGGAACTAGTAACGCATAAGGTCACCTTTTGTAATTGCATTAAAATAAAGTATATTATTCGAAGAAATAATTTATAAATTTATAAAAAAAATTATGGTAACAGTTTGGAGCTGGTAGAACCTTATCAGACGTGAATATTATCATCAGATACTACGTCCGAGGGCGTTGAGTCCCTACTTGCCATTGTGTCGTTTTATTATTGTAGTAGAATTAAGTTTTACTTAAGATTTTTCGGTCCTCCACTCGCGGCATTTAGATTGACTCGCTCTTCATGGACCTCAGAGTTAATGCGTTGATTTGCAATTCTATAAAAAGCGTTATATTCAGGCGTTTCAAAACCGTGGTGCAGTGATATGAAAGATACTTTCCATATATGGGCGTCCGCAAGATTATTTTTAAAAAGGGGTGGGTCAGAATTTTTTGCGGGGAGGGGGCAGTCAGTCACGGCTTGGAGAGTTAGTATAGTAAGCAGTCTCAAACTAAAGCTAATATTTACTAAGGGTGTTGAACAGAACCTTGTGTTGTGACACATTTTCAGCTTCATTTGCACAATTAAACTTGTCGATATATATGCAGTATGATTTCCAGGGGATCTCGTTACCACCCTTGACCTTTGCTGAGGGCATCCATATTTCCATAACTGTACAAATTGCTTC
The DNA here is from genome assembly GCA_016746295.1 of Potamilus streckersoni. Taxonomy (NCBI): domain Eukaryota; kingdom Metazoa; phylum Mollusca; class Bivalvia; order Unionida; family Unionidae; genus Potamilus; species Potamilus streckersoni. The sequence goes on from JAEAOA010000438.1 coordinate 1,491,077, forward strand.
TGCTGTGCTAGCTGGCGTCAAGAACACTTACATAGATAGATCAACGCGCTAGGCGTAATGGTATAATCTACGTTAAGAGAAAGGAGAAAGAAAAAAAAACCCAACCAGGAACAAAACATGTCTGTATGTACTCTTTTCGTGCAAACGGGACTGGTAAGGTATACGTGTATCGCATGATATTTATTACAGTCACTTTCTGTTTTCATAATATTTACACTCCAGTTATAAGTGTGGACGACGCAGGCTGTTTGGTGGGAATAGTTTTCGTATACTGTTTTTTCTGTCATCCCTTTTTCTTCTTTGTTTCTGATTGATTCTCATGACGCTGCTTGCAAGAATCACCTTTGATTTTGTAAGCATTTCATCGTTTTTTTATATTGTTTTGTTTGTGCCATCATCGTGATAATCGTCAACATTCCCGTATTATTATTATTATTATTATTATTATTATTATTATTATTATTATTATTATTATTATTATTATTATTATTATTATTATTATTATTATTCACTGCAAATACAAATCACATTGATATTAGTTTAAACATGAAAAATTGAACAGTCTCCAACCATTTTTGTTCACATTATAAACTTCATAGTGTGTGTAGGTACGCAGGCAGACGTATTCTTTCAAATGCATATAAATAGATAGAGCGCGTGGTCTTCATACACATGAAAAATATTTAAAACAATTTACGCTTTTTATTCGTACATGCCGAAGTAAAGAGTGCAGTCCAAACGCTTCATATATGGAGTCGAAATTTTAGGATTGGCTTGTTTGTCCAAAAAGGTTCATGTAGAATATAGCGTTTTACCATATAAGGTTATATTTATTACACACTCTGATAGCTAAAATTAGTATCAGATGGTTCATATCTACGTTGGATGGAATGCTAATAGTGTGCTAGTCAATGTACGCTATCCTTGCAGAGAAATCTATCTCGTTAATGATTTTTAAAAATAGCTCTACCACAGGTGAAGCATCGTGTTACACAACGTTAACTGCGGGGTGCATATCAGTCTGTGCATGTGTGCATGTTTATCGGTACTAATAAGGTATCGTCCCATCAAGGACACGGATCCTAGGTGTGGGTATGGAATTCTAATGATTGTTCTTAATAAACGTTGCACATGCACTATTAGTTGTTATTTAAACCTTGTACACAGATTATTATTATTATTATTATTATTATTATTATTATTATTATTATTATTATTATTATTATTATTATTATTATTATTATTATTATTATTATTATTATTATTATTATAGGGTAGCAAGTGCATATGTCGGTTCATATATACGAAGACTTTTCATTCAACAGGAAGTTAGTAATATACTCGTACTGGTATTTCATTCCTTGTAGCTTGCATCGTCGTGAAATTTATTGATATACGTACATCATACTATATAATAACAAAACAGAACAGAATGTGGCCACCTGGTAGGAATACATGACGATGAACATGAAGGGATGGAAGGCGTGAAATGTAGACACACACACACACATACACACACACACTTTTCCGTGAATCACACTTTATTTGCTGACTGCATACCTTTCTAGTTTATTTAATGACAATAACGCTGAGAGATAACGATAGACAGGCATAGTTTACACGGTTTTTGAAATTTGTTTTTTATTGTGTGGCTATTTCTGTATGAAATATGATTAATCGATAGATATTTATGTCTGTGACGCGTGTTTTAAGGGATGGAAGGCGTGAAATGTACACACACACACACACACACACACACACACACACACACACACACTTCCGTGAATCACACTTTATTTGCTGACTGCATGCCTTTCTGGTTTATTTAATGACAATAACGCTGAGAAATAACGATGGACAGACATAGTTTACACGGTTTTTAAAATTTGTTTTTTTTTTTATTGTGTGGCTATTTCTGTATGAAATATGATTAATCGATAGATATTTATGTCTGTGACGCGTGTTTTAATAAATGTATAGTTAGATTTTGAAATAAATGTGTTCTCGAAAGAATCGAATCAGTAAGTTATCAAATTTTGTTTCTTGTCAGCAGCAAACAAGTGAGCTACATGTAACGCTGTCAGAACAACCCGAAGCTACATGTAACGCTGTCAGAACAACTCGAAGCTACATGTAACGCTGTCAGAACAACTCCAAGCTACATGTAACGCTGTCAGAACAACTCGAAGCTAAATTTAACGCTGTCAGAATGACTCCAATCTACATGTAAGGCTGTCAGAACAACTCAAAGCTAAATTTAACGCTGTCAGAATAACTCCAATCTACATGTAACGCTGTCAGAACAACTCAAAGCTAAATTTAACGCTGTCAGAATAACTCCAATCTACATGTAACGCTGTCAGAACAACTCGAAGCTAAATAAACGCTGTCAGAATAACTCCAAGCTACATGTAACACTGTCAGAATAACTCCAAGCTACATGTAACGTTGTCAGAACAACTCGAAGTTACATGTAACGCTGTCAGAATAACTCCAAGCTACATGTAATGCTGTCAGAACAACTCGAAGCTTCGTGTAACGATATCAGAATAACTCCATGCTTTATCATCAAGTTTATAAAAAGCTAAGAAATGACTTAGGCAAAACCATATTTGTTCTTGACATTTTTAGAGTGTCCGGAAGAATGTTATCATCTCGACCTGTCACCGACCCAACTTATTGATCCTCCACCTCAGATAAATACACAAAAGCAAGTACTATTTTTTTATCGACTCCTCTTGTCAGAGACAAGGGCATATTGAAATGAATTGCATGGATCAAAGTAAGATATCTTCACGATTAATTCCGATTTGAAATCAAATCTGTCCGGAAAAAGGTGTGTGTTCAGATTTTAAAATACGGATAAAATATTATCATAAAATGTTACTTTGGGCGTCTTGCCCAGAAAATAGTGCTTCCTTCTTCTTAATCATTGCAATAAAACTCATGATATTACAACAACTAAACCCAATATTTACATGTAAGTAGCTTTGCCCAACTTACGAGTCCGTAAATCAATCACTATGCCTCCACTTTATGATATGGAGCCTTCAATACAATTACAAAATAGCACATATACCTACCTACCTACCTACCTACCTACCTACCTACCTACCTACCTACCTACCTACCTACCTACCTACCTACCTACCTACCTACCTACATACATACATACATACATACATACATACATACATACATACATACATACATACATACATACATACATACATACATACATACATACATACTAATTTCGAAGTTTCGTGTATTTTATCCATCGATGATAATTGCAAATTGAACTGACAAAATTTATGCATAACGAGGACGTGGAATTTCTTGCTAATCTTGCTTTGTGTTTACTGAGATCGTGCTTTTAAGTCTGTGTTCTGACTGGATTCATTAATCTGTTATTTTGTCATATGAAAATGAAGTCACACGGACAATATTGTTTTGCATGCCAGGGCCCAGCAACGTGGATCGAATTGCACACTGAACTTAGACACCAAGACACAGTGATCTCATTAAAGAGTTCTCTTAAAACTCACCTATTTCGGCTACAAAAACAGACTTAAAGACCAAATAATGTTTTCTTACATTTAAAACATATTCAGTATGTTTTCTATTTTTCATTTTCATGGTGTTTGTTCTTTTGTATCATTATATGTTTTAGGTGTTGCCTAATGTTTTAAAGCGCTTAGAGCTTCTAAAAATTAGGTGCTATACAAAACCATTATTATTATTATTATTATTATTATTATTATTATTATTATTATTATTATTATTATTATTATTATTATTATTATTATTATTATTATTATTATTATTATTACTTCAGACGAGGAACCTAACTTGGAGTCTGCATGGCATGCAAGTGGCAAGTGTGCTACTTTTGGTAAAAAGTACTGGTGCCATGAAATAAACCAAACAGTTGGTGAAGGGGTCGTTATTAAAGCTAATTAAATGCGCATCTTCTCTAACCAAGGTTCCGATATGATTACCCTATCTACACCTTGGCTGATCGAACAAATAGAATAGTTTGTCCTAACTATTGGATTTCATGCGTTGCCTCCCTTTGCATGTAATGCCAACCAACACATAGTGTGTAACAGCGGTTTATTGACCGGAAATGGTGGAGGCAATTCACTTAAAAAGGATTCCTTGTAAGTTTAACATCGAAAATATGACTACGTACCAGAGGGAAGCCATTACAAGTGTATATGAGTAAAAGGTTTTTGTACAAATACCGTACAGGCGTGTACAATTGTTTTTTGGCGAATCTATTTAAGTTGTGTGCTCCTTTTGTCTCGATCATGAATAATTTAATTTTGATCGGATGCGGTGGCTTGCCGCCGATAAAATTCACAGACCCTAAGCACATAAATAACTGCTTAGATCTAACTGATAATGTAATCTTAATTTACGAAAAGATTATTGAATCTAACTGGCCTTGAGTGTTGGTGTGTTTTGGTATACTTACGAGGACCTGATATTGGTTGCACACCAACATTTCGAGGACGTGAAATGTTACTTCGAAAACTGGTTGAGAATGATCATTAGAGATGAACCACATGATATCGGTAATGTGTGAGAGACAGTTACACTCTATGTTTATAGTACACACAATTTGCGGTCTTTCTCTGGAACTGAACTCGTGTGCTAAAGCTTAGCCAGTTAAAAGGCAAGTGACTTCAAATTGTCATCCAACCAGAACATCGCTTCTATGCAGTGTCACTGTAGTTTTCATATATAGATAAATACGACTCATAAAAATAAATGTTAGTATTATTAGTGATTAAAAAAGACAATTTTGCAACAATGGTAAACTGGTGATGCAATCAGAATGTGCGATATTTTAAGCCAGGTGTGACTGATATAGTGCGGTGTTTGTGGTGCGTTATTTGGTTTGCACATGAATTTCATTGCTTCGAGACTGAAGACGTTTAACTCTTGGAAGATGGCAAGCAGACCCAACTGGTTGCGTGTGCGAAGTGCGCGATGCACACATACGCCGCCGCTGAATAATATGGGGCAACCCTTCTGAAAGGTGCACCAAAAAATTTGGAATGGCGCCAAATATTCATCGCGCACACACACAAGTCGCGCACACACACAAGAAAAACACCACGCGCCAGGCCTGATGGCAAGACATAATGGAATAAACTGGTAACAAACAAAAGGAGTCTTTATAAATTTGTTTATTTTTATATTATTCGTTCAAAACCAGCTGTTCGAAACCAAGTGTTTTTTTTAAAAAAAATCTATATATTTTCCACATATTCTTCACTTAGGTATTATGGTAATTAAATGTCTTTTGAATGCTATTTCACCTGTCATCCATTTGTCATGCAAATATAGGAAGAGCCTACTTTTTACGGAGGCACTTCCTTTACTTGCCCAATTTCTCCAAATGACTGACCAGTCTAAATGAGGAAATTTAAGTTATACTTCAGGTCTTTACTGTGTTTTAAAATGAAGCAATAATGTATATAAATATATTACTAGGTCGTCATGCGAGTGTTTCTGCTACGCACGAGCTTATATAACAACGATTCAGTGGCATCATTTTTTTTGGTGATGCGTGCTTAGTCGTGACGGTATATGGGTTGGTGCGAGCAGGCAAAGCGATGGGTGCCATTTACTCGCGGACCTGGGTTCGAAACTCAGTAGAGTACGAATTTAATTTATCTAACCTGTATGATAGTATTGTTTGTATTAAACTATTATTTCTGCCCACTATTATCAAGATTCTACTACAGAATCCAGGGATAGCACAGTCTGTTCTGTATGGTATATATATAATTCTTATTTCATAATATTGCATTAACCCTATGCACGTATATTAACTCTTTAATTCTTTTAAAATGTCCTAGTGGTTGTAACAATTTACTTAATTGATTGTTTTTATATAGGTCTATATTAAATCTGCAGATATATTCAAATATGTAGTAATTAGCATTCACTGTGATATAATTTTGAAATGTTTTTAAAAGATATTTAATAGCTGTAGTTTCTTATAATTAAGGTTTTAAAAATTTAGAAGCACTTTAATGCAGGTACAGATAAATAGTTCTATTCGCACAATAATATTCCGTGCGCACACAATTCACGTGTTACACGTGCTCTGTCATTTCATTATCGGCAGTCAAATATTAAAATAGCACGGGGTTGAACCAGTCTCGATAGTCAAGTACCAAAAACAATACATAGACAGTTATTCACGTCTCTGCAAAGTTTCTGTATTCAGCATTAAAAGAGCACATATATATATATATATATATATATATATATATATATATATATATATATATATATATATATATATATATATATATATATATATATATATATATATATATATATATAAACTCAAAACTAAATGACCATATCAAACGCATCCATGGGTACGGACCGTGGTGTGGAGTGTTCAAGAGTTGTAACTGCAAATCAGCATGTATCTGCTTGCGATTCATACAACTCATGACCATACAGAGTTCGTAATACAGTTTATGTCCATTGGAAATTAATAAAAATATATTTGATAACTACACCAATATATTAAGCAACATATTTGACACAAAATAAAACTACAATTAATATTTCAGGTAATATGGTCAATGATTACCAGAACTTGATTTGTTTACGACTGTTTATTGTTACAAGCTGTGTTTCATGGGTTTTTTTATATTATTGAAATCCATTCATTTGATATAGTTGCAGTTTACTGCAATATACACTACCTTTAAAAGTCATATAAATTAAAATAAAGTTTCAAAGAATAATATTCATGGTAAGTGAGTCATATGTGTATGTTACTGAATGATCGTCTTGGAAGGCATTACTTAGCTAGTTAGTGTCTGATGCAAAAATTTGAAACTGTAAGTTTGTCACTAAAAGACGTAATGATCAAGTGAATTTTACAAAAATAAATACGATTTTCCTGTGAAATATTTATAATAACCATGAAAAATATCTTTACATATTTCAGACAAGCTGAACATTGTGTAGGTAATGTATTGAAGATATATTAGTAAAAAAAAACCATTGTTCATTGTGATTTTACTTGGTCGTTGTTTTAGGTCAACATAACGTAAATTACCTTTTCTTTCATTCCTTTCTTCTTTCTTTGATCATAACAAGTCTTAAAATGACAGACTTTGTATATTTTGTATTCCGGAAATGATAATTCATAACTCATACACAAACTCACTTGTATCATTCTGCATTTTTCCCCGTTTCTTGGAACTTTATTTTGAGAATAGGAGGCGATCTATGTTTTAAACACTATCACAAAAATATTATCCAAACTATAGTAATAACTCTCTATTGCCGATAACATGCACATTCTATCTAGAACACGTTCTTTACGCATTGTCCAATATACTGACTCCTATTCAACATACTATCCGCACAATCTCAAATATGCAAAAACAATCTCTCCTACTCTCTATCTCTGTCTCTATACCTTTTTCTCGATATCACACCCCTTTACAGCGTGCTTTCTGGTATATACTTCTTTTTAAATATGTGGTATTAATAAAGTAATACGCAATAGATACAAATTACTCAAGTTGGAAAGGTATCAAAAGTGGCTGCAATTACTATGCACTGCCATTTTAAGCGATCTCTTCTTATTGCTGCTGCCTATAGCAATGCCATGTGTTTGGAAAAAAAAATGCTGAACAAGAAGGGTTTAGGGTTAAGGTTATGGTTATGGTTTGGAAAAATGCTGAACAAGAAGGGTTTAGGGTTAAGGTTATGGTTAGGGTTTGGAAAAATGCTGAACAAGAAGAAAATGCCTCATGGGAGTTTATGATACTTCACAACATTTAACCTCTTGGATTCATTGATTCTAAAAGACCTACCTATCTCTGCTCTAATTCATGTTAACCTTCATTTGAATAACAACTTCTTTTATAATGCATCATACTCACAAAATTGCATAGATTTAAAAAGTACGCTAAAAATATAAACGTGAGCTTCTATATGTTGTCCACAAAGGATGTTCGCAGATAACACTTGTTTTCCTAAACCTTCTCTCTCCTTGCCCACACATGGCTTAACTCCACCCGGCTACGTACGTCCCCATCTAGCAAGACTGATATGTGGGCCATGTAATCAACCCCAGGTACTGGGAGCCAGACCTATGTAATAATGCCAAACCATTAATATAGATTCTGTGGCACGAATCGTACAAACTGAAATTAACAAATGATTTATATTTAGGGATGACCCATAAAGGACGCCAGCAAAACATACTGGAATACACGCAGTAGGTTCAAAGTAGCTGTTCAACACAGAATATCATAACAAAAAAATGCTAGCTTGCGGACGTCTACAAGGTCCTTTACACCCTCTACCCCATTGTCCGCATTTGTCCGCATTTGAACCAAGCCCCACTCCCCCATCTTTGCGGACGTCTTTTATGGATGATCCCCAACTGTTAAGGTAGCAGAGCAATCATTTTGACAATGCTTTGTTCCAAAGTACTCAGTATTTTTAAGTTTTGATTCTGGTTGTGCGAACAGTTTCACAAATGTTGTCATATATCATGCAGCATGATGCAAGTAGTGTCACCAGGTCATATCATATCACTGGCCATAATGTAGTAGATAAGTGAGTAATGAGCATTCTTGATTGGCGTGTCCGAAAGGTTTGTTAAATTATACAGAATATTACGCATTAATCGTAACATTCACGGCTCCAATAAATATCAAACTCTTTTGTGGCTTATCACCACTCTATCACGCTCCATATACTTCAAAACCTGGGAAAGACCACACTAAATAAATTAAACGGCAATACCTATTGTATTATAAGTTGAACATGTATTCCGAAATCGTCCGAAAGGTTTGTTAAATTACATAAAATATTACGCATAAATCTTAACATTCATGGCAGTCATAAATATCAAACTCTTTTGTGGCTTATCACCACTCTATCACGCTCCATATACTTCAAAACCTGGGAAAGACCACACTAAATAAATTAAACGGCAATACCTATTGTATTATAAGTTGAACATGTATTCCGAAATCGTCCAGATTGTTTTAAATTAGGAGTGGTTGTAACTTATGAAATGTTATAGGTTTCTTATATCTCTTATTTGTTTCTCTCCCGCCTTCCTGCACGTCAAAGCAAACAATTTCCACTTGCGACGGGACGCACACTAGATATCATAGTCGATATAGTTTAAGCTATTCAACAGTTATTTTAGTTAAAAAACAATAGATGACAATGTTGTGTGCAGTGTCAATGTATAAAGTTTATTGTATTAATACCGTTAACTGTTTAACGCATCCTTAACCTTCCATACTTCCGTAATTTGCTGAAACAATTCTGACCTTTACGTAAAGAATCAGGGTCAAATTGTTACGTGGATTTTATTCATGTAGGACGTGATACGAGTTGCCTAATATTGAATATAGTTCCTGCTTGGTTGGTCTAAGCGTCCAGGATTTTCTTAGGGAATGAATGATATGCAATTTTTTTGGAAGAAAATGATAAGGTACTATTTGCTGAATTAGGCAAATACTTGATGCGAAACGAATGATAAAACCCTATGATAAAATACAATGCTTTCGCCAGGAGTTGTATTTATTATGTTGCAACCAGTAGTCTTGTCTGAACTTGTGTCAAGTATATTGTTTACTAGACATTATTGAATTTTAAAGTCTCGTGGCATGTTCCAGCAAATATGTGTTATGTAATTTATGTCTCAATCAACTGAAGATATAATGTTGCATAATAGTGTATGTAACCAACGGTATCCTGGTATAATCCAGATAAGTTCTAATTCAAACTAATTTGCAGCCAGTACATAGTCTTCAAAAGTGCAAAAAGATGGATTCAATCCGCAAATGAATTTACAAATACATACATACATACATACATACATACATACATACATACATACTACATACATACATACATACATACATACATACATACATACATACATACATACATACATACATACATACATACATACATACATACATACATACATACATACATACATACATACATACATACATACATTCATACATACATACATACATACATACATACATACATACATACATACATACATACATACATACATACATACATACATACATACATACATACATACATACATACATACATACATACATACATACATACATACATACATACATACATACATACATACATACATACATACATACATTTCATGAAGACTTCCGCAGAATGCATAAGTATATTGGCTGTATCCTAAGAAAGTTTAATGTTACAAGGGCAGGAATTTCTTTCTGATTATTATCTGGATATGAAATTAAAAACAAAGACCAGAGTAAAGGTGTCCATCAGTACATCAGTATTTATTTGGATTTGCCATATACAAATATAGTATGGAGCAAACACTCTAATGGGAAACATTTCATTTTGTTGTTTCATTTGCATTGTTGTAATTCTCTGTATTGGGCTTCAGAGATACGACTACTTGAAGAACGCATATTCTACCTTATGTTGACATCACTTAACATTTTAAGTATAAGTGTTTTTGTACTATTTATACATGTAAATTACATGAAAAGTTCTTGTAATTGTATATGTTCTTTCATAAATGTGCCACTGCGTAGAATTGGTGATATGATTTGATAAGACAATATGAAATTTTCTTAATGAGATATAGCAGATTACTAGTCAGATCTTTTTTTATTGTGTATGCATTCCAAGTTGTAAATCTCGTCATCAGTTACTAGTACAACATTAGATCCTCGTATTGTTGTTATTATGAGCAAGGTGAATAAATTCAGAGATGTCGTGTATATTTCGTAATATGTTCAACAATTTCTATACTTCGCTATCTCACAAAAGTACATATATCATCACCTTATTTACAATTACATATATCGCAATCTATGACGGAAAAATTGTTGAAGCTTAAAATCCAAATCACACACACACAAAGTCATATCACAATCTTCGTTCGCATAATGGTCCACAGTTTGAATATTCAGTCTATCCTTGTTAGTGCGAATAATTTCGATTTTGTAATCCGAGGCATAACATGAATATTTCAACCATGTGCTATATATTTATAGTTTAAATTGTCGGTTCCATTTCAATAAATCAATTAATCGATCGATCAATCAATCAATAGATCGACCAATCAATCAATATATCAATCAATCAATCAATGGGTGAATTGACAATTTAGATAGGCTTGATATTTTAAAATGTTCATTGTGCACAGTCTAAGCTTGATGCATATTTTTTTGTTATAATGATATTTCTCATTTCGAATTTATACAACAGTGCATAATGTGTTGTTTCCGACATAACAACATAAAACTTCTATTTTTTATAAGATCTGAACATTTAAGCTCTTATTTCTGACTGTTTATAGCTTTAATTAAAGATAAGTAAGCTCCTAAACTTTTAGATTGCCGGACAGGCACAATAAGAAAAAAAAAAACAGTCAGGTTCATAGGTTGATGGTAATCTCGGATAATAGTCCTCACAACGACGTCCTCACAAAGATGGTAAAGTAAAAATAGTCCTCATAATGTGTAAAGACATACATGGCAAAAAGGAAGTGACATACATACATACATGCATGCATGCATGCATGCATGCATGCATGCATGCATGCATGCATGCATACATACATACATACATACATACATACATACATACATACATACATACATACATACATACATACATACATACATACATACATACATACATACATACATACATACACACACACACACACACACACACACACACACACACACACACACACACACATACATACATACATACATACATACATACATACATACATACATACATACATACATACATACATACATACATACATACATACATACATACATACATACATACATACATATCGACTGGATTGCAGTCAAGGTTTTTTTTCTTCTCAAATTTCTAACTCATTTATTGTCCTCGAAATAAAGTTATAAGTCAAGGTGATCAAAAGTATATGAATACAAGCTTGTGCATGTGTTTTTGTGTGTTTTTAATATTTATTGTCTCTCTCCATTATGCAGGGTCGTGGTACACATATATTATTTACATCGGGATATTAAATTTCTAGAAATTAAATACTCCTGTATACATTTATGATATACACCGAAAACTGAGTGTTTTTTATGTTTTCGTATCTCTTATTCGAAATGGTGATACACAAACATATTAATCAAATATATTAATGTTCTAAAACACTTTTGTAATACGAAATAATATCCCGAACTCCGATTTGTTAATAGTATTTAAATTGTTTAAGTAATAGCCTGGAATGAAAATAGATCAGAGTAGCAATTATATTAGTGTAAGGTTGTCTTTTTCTGAATATACTGTGCTGTACATTGTTAGTTTTGGAATAAAGCAGTAAATAATTCTACAGATCACAGTTGATTATATAATAAACGAAAAACAAAATAAATCTCCGATTGCAGAGAGAGAGAGAGAGAGAGAGAGAGAGAGAGAGAGAGAGAGAGAGAGAGAGAGAGAGAGAGAGAGAGAGAGAGAGAGAGAGAGAGATGTGTATTGACCAGTGGCTAATGGTACGAGTTAACATAAATCATTGGGGATTAATTTGTAGCACACGATGAAACAAAATCTAGTTTTTACGAAGAAAAGGACAAATTCCTTTTTTTTAAAAATCTTTGTATACCAAGCTTGCAACTTAATCGATGCGTAGAAGAATCAACATGTTAATTAAGAACCCCCATCCCCCAGTTGTAGTCGTATTCTAGTTTAATTTACGTGTTACAAGTGTGTTCAGCACAGCTTCGGCAATATCAATTTAAAGAAATGGAAGAAGCACCTTTCCCAAGGACGAACAAAGAGGGATTCCGAGGGATTCCGATTTCATATCTTTCGAATGTGCTTTGCTTGCACCCACTATGCAACCTATCTACATAAACTGCTTTGACGAGTGTCCGGCTACCGATTACCTTTCCGAACTGACGTATGAATTCGAACAAATTACATTTAAACATTTTATATACTGAATATAAAAAGCCAGCATTAAAAGGTGCAACTTCTGATATATAAAAAATTTCGCCTGAAACATAATTTCACGGTCTTAAAGGTAATGAAGTTTATCAAGATCAAAATGCTTCTTTATCTCGTTGCTAGTATAACTTCCTTCTATATGCACGTGTAGGTGTCGCATGGCATGATGGGGATATGCTATTATCGGGTGAATTTGATTCCATTGGCTATATGTGCTTTAAAATTAGATACAAAAGTGTATTAGATGATGATTCATATTCGCTGTAAATACATTTTGGTTCATGCAAATCCAGGTTAAGCTCAAGCTCTCACAATTTAATCCTTGAAATGTTCAGATTTAAGTATCTTATGTTACAGAAATAGATTTGTCTCTTGTGTAAACTTGTTAAAGGGGATGAACTGTAATGCATAGTCGAACACCCTCGTCTTTTGCCCTGCAGACACAGACGTACTAATTTGCAAAACGAACGTCTATAAAATATTAATACTTTTTGAACGTGATTGTGATATTGACAAGACATGTATTATATTTTGACATGAAAACTTGCACAAACTGATAAAATCTTTAATATGTAAGGCCATTTCTTGATATATGAATAAATAATTGATTATGAACATTTTCATTTTGAAAAAAAAATAATAAAGAAGACACTGGTATGTATTATAATAAACATTTGTAGATAAGGAGCAAACACTAAAAATAAACGAGGGCTTGATCGGGAACGGAAAATTGTACCACGCCGCTCATTTACTATTACTTCTACTACTACTACTACTACTACTACTACTACTACTACTACTACTACTACTACTACTACTATTACTACTACTACTACTACTATTACTACTTTATTTAATGAGGATAATTCCGTTTTAATATACTTTTCTATCGTTAAGCCCTCAGGATGAACAAATTATTGTTAATGCCTATAAATGGTGTTTTGCAATGATCATTTGCTATAGATCTCAATTGAGGTTCTTGGTGCTGTTTTCTGCCTTAAAATAAAACGTACCATTGCAAATATTGTAGATGAAGTTCGTTATTTACTTTAAAGATTAATATAGAGTTTTGGTTGGTTAATCTATGTTCAGATTTTAGCCATTTAAATCTGAGAATAGAACTCTGGAATATGTATTGGCAAATTTAGGATAATTTTTGCTGCCCTTTTTTTGAAGTTTGCAGATCATTTCATTATTACTAAAATCTGAATTTCACATAAATGTGCAGTAATAGTCCAAAAGAGGACGAATGGATGGATTGTTAAATAATTTCCGACAGTAGAGTTGTAGACAACGTTTTATCCTCTGTAACAATGTAATGAGTTTATTATGTGACAAACACACACCAGTCTAGATTCATACCACTACGAATTCTAATAGTTTTTCTGTGTCAATATTTTCAATTATTGAAGACCTATTGCTCAAGATTGGAGTTTCTGTGCATTAAAAATCATTGCTTAATTATATATATATATATATATATATATATATATATATATATATATATATATATATATATATATATATATATATATATATATATATATATATATATATATATATATATAAAACTTATTCAGTCAGTACCTATATTCACTATATTCAGTTTGATACAAATCTTCACCCAGTTCTTTTTGTAAGTTGTAACATTAGATAAAGACCTAAAGGTCACCGGCCACACTACAACATTTTTCTGTTTACATAAGATTTGCATTACGTCTTTAAAAGTGGTTTTACTTCCACGAAAAGAACAAAAACATTATCAAGTGTAAAGAAGAAATAATAATTTAATTACTCGAAAAAAACGTATACAACGCAGCTACTACCTCTTAGCTACTATTTTCCACCTACAGAGGACGCCAGCCGGAAATGAAGTACATTTATCACCACAAGACGAACTACATGCTTCTTGCTGTCGAAAATTAAATATTATACACCATGGATAGAGAACATTTAAATAAAACTACTGAAAACTAATTTACTCTTAAGCCTTATGTAGATATGTATTAGGATATCAATTTTGGGTAGATAAATTAAAAGGTGTGTAGGACTATGTTGTTCCTTACAAATTGAGATTAGTTACAAAATTAAATAACTAGGTTCAAAATTTCAAGGCTTGGATGACATAATAACCGACTTACTTTAGAAGCCACTTTTCACAAATGTAATCCTAAATAGTCTGGTTCAGAGTTCATAACAATAAACGATTTACTGTAACGAAATTAATCAGCCGAACGAATCAGATCTCGGTTTTCTTTTCAATTATTACTTCATGTTACGAGTGATAATCCATGTCACGAGTGGAACAAAAAGCGATTGACCAAAATTGGCCATAATCCATATTAAGAGTTGAACAAAAGTGATAGCCTCTTTACAAAAATTAACTCAAGGGTATAAACAGCACCTGACAAAAAGGTAATCCGTTCACGAGACAAGCCTCCATTAGGTCAGACCCTCTGATCGAGACACGTACATGTGCCAGGTTATCTCGGGATATATAAAGGCAGAGCCTATCTGAAACTTCAGTTGTTAAGTCCTAGATCAGAGAAGATTGTCTGTCTGTATTTACAGGTGAGAATTTCCTATTACTTATCTTTAAAGATATTTGTAGTAACTTGTAGTTGTAATATTTTTGTGAGTTCTCTTTTTATGTACTTCTATAATGTAATGAAATGTTTTATTGTTTCTATGTTCATTTATATGAATTCACTAGCTTCATAGTATCCTTTAGATAATACAGTATAATGTCCAGTGATCGTTTGCAGGTTGTTATTCTAAATTAAATGAAACAAAATATATTCCTTGAAATTATTATAGCGTCAGTCGTAATTATTGAATTTTAGGCTTCAAGCAATATTTAATCACTTGTATCGCATTCTAAAATTCAGGGAACTTTACAAGCATATGAAATAGTAGATCACAGAGAAATTATTCAATATATATTGTAATATGTATTGTATGCATAAGTGTATCTTTCGAATATATATATATATATATATATATATATATATATATATATATATATATATATATATATATATATATATATATATATATATATATATATATCAATAAGAGTTCTTAGTCCCAGATCAGTGAAGAGTGTCTGTCTATATTTACAGCGTTCTCCGCTACCTCTTGCTGCCAGAGCTTCCCCAAAAGATGTAACCGTATCGACATATTACGCACGACACCTTGTTTTTGAGAGAATCCGAATTTCCCCCTTTTTTCTTTTTCCTTCCTTCTAACCACGGAGAAGAACATTGCTAAGTGTTTACGAAAACAGATTCTTTAGAGTCGTCAACGTTCGTGATAAATCATTTTCGTAAAAGTTAATGAAGAATAATTTTCATAAAAGTCTATGAAAAACATTTTTCGTAAAATATGCATGCGCGACGCACTAGATTGTGTCGCTTTCAAAACTGTTTAATTGTTTCAATTTATTTTGAAAATTCCCGTTAATACATGTAAAAAGGAATCAATGTTGGGTTTTCTATGTCGTGCGACTTTATTAAAAAAAAGAAAAGAAAATCGACACTAAAAAGAATGCAAAGGAACCAAACTTGACTTCCTTATGTCGGCTGACTTCAGATTGCACCTTGTAACGTCATGCGTGAAATGCATGTGATTTCAAACAATCGGGTGATATTTTTGTCTCTTTTGCGATTTTGTTATTTGACATAAGCGATACACACAAAGTAAGGACGCATAAGCAAACTGGTACCACTACATACACGGAGTTCGTGGGTATATGTTTTTCTTTCATAAATTTCGCATGATAAAAAAACGAATAAATGATAACAATGCAAGGTTAGTTTCTTTCATATTATTTTCAAAATAAGTGCATGCTTATAATTTTTTTGCTTTGTAAGGAGGGGGAAGGGGCACAAATTCAACACAAAAATTAATTCCTTTCTTATTTATTTATGGTATAATGGAGCAAATATGATAGACAATATTGAATAGGAATGACAAGCTTTTAATTTACGCGCGTACACACTAAAACAACTTAAAAAATAAAAACTGGTAAGAGCTTCATATTGTAGCAACAATGACAAAATACTCGACATTACTCTCTCTCTCTCTCTCTCTCTCTCTCTCTCTCTCTCTCTCTCTCTCTCTCTCTCTCTCTCTCTCTCGTGTATCAGTGTGTATTAAATGCAACAGTGTTACAACGTGAAGCCTAATATTAAATATATTTGTTTTAATATCTCATGTACAATACACATAGAAAATTGTATATATATTCTGTAGAATGGCATCTGTTTTTAGCATAAATATATATATATAAATATTTTAATTAGAACGAACAAGATATATCTGCTTGTATTTTGTCTCATAGACATGTACCTTGCAAAGTATGATTGTTTTCTTTGAAATAATATCAATTTCGTTTAAATTTAGATTTTTTTTTCTAAAACCTGTTACTAAAACATATCTTACATAGTATCTACTTATTGTTTAAAAGAGAACTTGTTCAAACTACTGTTAAGTTGGGCTGAATTGTCTTTCAAACTATTGTTACGTTGAGCCGAATTGTCTTTCGAGTTGGGCCGAATTGTCTTGGGCCAAACTGACTATAATCCGGCATTAATGTTATAACTTTCACATCCCCTCACCCTATTCTATCCCACAGCTTGAATTCACTTTTTCTGGTAACCATGGTCTTTCCGAAAAAGAAAGAATCATTCCCCCCTCAACACTCTTTTGGTTGCATCGATATGTAACGCAGTGCATCATATTTGCTATAAAAAAGCGCGATTGTAAGTTATATCACATAGACATTTACGTCGATAAATTAGACACTTGAATGGCTAGGTTGAATAGATGGGATAAATGTACGTCATATCTGTGTTTGCCACGCGGAAACTGCCGATTGTTTACGGAGATTGCCGAATAATTTTTTCATCTTTAAAAGTGGATTTTTAAGCCTGATTAAGCATTATTATGATAGGCAAACATAACAAATGCGTTTTATTTATGATTATAATAATATAATACGCTTGTATAATATAGGTGGCCGGTGACCTTTAAGCGAAGTATTGGGGAAGTAATTTATAACAATAGTAATAATACTGATCCTAAAACAGATACCTCTTAAACTCCTTTATTGATGGATATCAGTTCTGATTTAGCGCTACCAATAACAACTTGTTGGCTTCTGTCAGAAGGGTTATGATTTAAACCATGGAACTGATAAGTAAGAACATTTAAACTTTTTAAGTTTCCATGCAGGTATCTTGAAGTCAGCTAAATCAAACGCTTCTTAAAATCAAGGTATAAAATTCCAACCACTTTTCTGTGTTGATTGCAAGCAACTATTTATCAGTGAGTTCCGTTAGCGCAGACTGACAGGAGATGTTGCGTCTAAATCCAGATGTGATGAATTAAATGGTACTTTGACAAGTATCCATATAAGTGTCTGGAAACATGACTTCAATCAGTTTTAGATACGGCTGGCAGAATCTTGTTGTTCTATCATTATCTGGATTTGATGTTAGACTCATTTTGTAAAAAGTCATAGCTTTGTCTGCTTTCGGGAAGATTCCCTTAGTAATATTTTGATTAATTATATTAAATAAAAGATGTAGCAATAGGAGTGGGAATTATTGTTCTATCTCAGAAGTGAAAAGCAGGGGAAAATAGCTTCATATATACATAACGCAGTGGTAAAAAGACAGCAGACAGCCAAGTTATGGTTGATGACCCGAAGGAAGCTGGAAAAATAGAGAGAAAGGGAAAATGAGTACAGCAAATCTGACCTGTCACCAGCTTTGATTTTAGAAGGACAGGAAACAACCAAGTTATGCAAGCATGATGAAAAACGAGTTCGCTCATTCAATGGATTTCACGATGAAGTTTGTTTTATAGGTATAGCACATAGGTGAATTGCATTTTTTTTATAAATTTGGAATTTTTTTTCTTTTATAATTTGCATTATTCATTTGTCATTTTCCATTTAATTTCTTTCTGTAATTGATTACATTCATATATTTCACACACGTGGGCCGTGCTGTTCTGTTCTCCACTCAACTGTGTTTTCTAATATGTTATGGTTCTCACCTGCGTAAGCGAAAGCTCTGTAAGATTTTCAACAGTTTACATGACGTCATATCGCCATCATAGTGTTGTCAAAACGCAGGATTGTACTCGAGTGTGAAAACATTAACGGAATGCATTTTTCTTATATTAATCCATCCACCTGCGTCTTCCCCAGCTCGTCTGTCCATATTTGCGGTGCAAATGAAAGTTCAAAGTAACAATGTTTTTCGAAACGGGTACTGTCTTTCTGTTGCTTTTTTAAACCTAAACTTTGATCATCTTAACAATTTAATTTGTATGTTTACCAATTGATCTTTGCAAATGGCTTCAGTGCAAAGCTTTACACCAAGGAATAATTCATAAACCGAAAAATGTAAGGTCAAAGTTCAGAGTGGCAGAACCTTATTTGACGTCGCTGTCCCAGTTACCACGTCAGCGGGGCGTAAGAATTTAGAGTTAGACATTTTTGTAGTTTGAGCAGTGATTTCGTGAATACTCGGCACGTTACCCCGGTTCTTAGATTGCCCTACTCATCACGGACCTTACATATTGATTTCTTTGGCAGCGCAATATAAAGCATAATGTTAAGACGTTTCAACACCGTGGTGCAGTAATATTTGCATAAAAAGATAAGTTCGTAAACTGTGCCGTGAGACAGATCAATGCGCATGGTAGTTAATACTAAACATTAGGGTACTGTCTGAATGCAGGTCTTCGTGTTGATATTTCCAAATCACATTTTCATATGCATTTCGAGTTGAAATATGGGATATTTTTTACACTATATGAATATCACTTTTCTTGTTTAAAGGACGATCGTCCTTTTATGATACAAAATGGATATCTTTTTATACTCAAAATAATACGATATCCAATGTTTACAGAAATGACGTATCTTTGTGCAGAATTACCCGACGTGCAGAATTGGCCTACATGGTATTCTAGTCTCGTTCATTTTTTTAAAGTATTGTTTAAATGTTTTGTTTTTCCTTCAAATAATTGACAGGGAATGCTTTTCAGACTAAGTTCGCTCTTCAAAGTATTTTAAAGCCCCAGCTGATCAACAAGATTAACTGAGTTTTATTTTTTTCCACCTCAGATCCGCTTGAAATGCAGGCCTGTATTAGGCGCAGACTCTGACAAAAGCTGGTCGAATGAGAAAGTTGCAGTTACAATTTCTTGGTCGTATGTTGAGAAATCCAATATTACGTGTTGGATCAAATTGCATGTCCTTAAAGTTACATTTTCAATATCCAGAGTTTAGATTTTATATGTTTAATTATACAATGGTAATTTCAAGTTCAATTTACTATGTCGACCTTTTACAGTGTATATTTTGAATTACACAGCGGTGGTTAAAATTTTAATATCATATTTCGAGAACCCCTAATTCACACTTTGTAATGAAAGTTCCATTACATATGGCGAGTATTCAGATTTCATTTGTTGAATATCACTGCAAAGAGAAGCAACATTATTGTTAAATATAACGCGGTCCGTTTACGAGAGCGACACCTAGCGAAGAAAGTCATAGTAATTCTCGACCTGTGAATGGTACCTTTAAAAATGTAAACGGATAAAATGTAATGACGCCTCATAATTGAATATACGAATAATGTATCCCGATACTCGATATTGTTTTGAATTGTTAAAGTGGACATTGTGTAATATTACTTTTAACACCTACACATCATTTCACCATATAAAAATAGCGATTCTGACAAGCACAATAAAATATTCAACATTCGCAGTGTAATTTAACAGATGCAACCTAAAAACTCAGCATACGAAACGGTACTTTCGGCACAATCAATGTGATTCGTTATGTAAAAATTAAACTCTCGACATGTGACATTAAAATTTCAACAACCGTCTTGTAACTCAGAAGATACAATCTAAAAACTCAACATTGAATATCACATCTTAACCAGTGCTGTGTAATTCAACAGATGAAATCTAGAAACTCAACATTGAACATCACATCTTAACCAGTGCTATGTAATTCAACAGATGAAATCTAAATACTCAACCGATGAAATGGAACTTTCAACATAAACTCTTTGAACCAATACGTAAATTAGGAATTCTTGACATGTGACAATGAAATTTCAACCACCGCCGTGTAATTCAAACGACACGATCTAAAACCTCGACATAGAAAGATAACTTTCAACCACTGCTGTTTAATTGAACAGATACATTCTAAAATATCGACCTAGAAAATAGAATAGTAAGGACGAGAATTTTCGATATAACACGTTAAATTTGAGTTCTGGACACATTACATTAAAATTTCAACGGCAACGAAAAAGAAAGGAATTGCGAGCGACTTCGTATTCAGAATTTACGGGTTGCACCTCTTAATTAAAACTGAATCATTTGAAAGTTGTTTAAACCTAATATCTTTATTATTTTGAAGAATGGTTTATATCAGGTTGCTTTTAAAACAAATTATTTCATCAGAATGGTGAATTTTTTTTATTTTTTAAAAATCGACATCACTGGGGCTCTAACGCCTCAACAAATATGTGAAGGGGATGGGGTGATGTTGTTGCTGTGGGTCTTTTTGGTTTGACAGGTTTGGTTCTGTCTCCATAATTATGCTGTTTGCACATTTTTTAGAAGGCAACATATTTCATGAATGGGCATCTAACAGTAATCATTTTCACGACAGCATTTTCCCTAAACCTCATGAGGAAAGTCCACGATTCCCTGCTATACTTGATGTGCTTCAGGCACCCTTTTTTTAAAGCGATCTATACATAGCATTGGATTCATTCATTTGACTTGCGTTGCTAAAATCAAATAAAACATATGTTAAAACGATAACAACAAGAACATAATAATAATAATAATAATAATAATAATAATAATAATAATAATAATAATAATAATAATAATAATAATAATAATAATCATGAAAAGTATAGGCTTTCCCACCACAAATATCAAAATATGTGCCGTTGTTGCAAAATGACATGTACCTAATAATACATTGTGATTATTCGTATATGTTAATACAATTCCAACGCATTGATGTCCATGTAGGGATTATAATAAATTAGCAATATATAAAATAAGTTCCTGTAGTAAACTACCCCCCCAACCAAAACAAAAACAAGAAAACTGCCATCTCTCTTGCTTGTTTCTCAGAACACCTCTGTCAATATGGATATTACCATCCATAGCAGCTAACTCGTTCCAAGCCGTGCAGACATGAAAAGTGTATGAAAATCTCTTGGAACAGTTCATAAAGATTTTATTATGAAAACTTAAAACTCATCAGTGATTCTGCAATTACTAAGAATATGTATCTTGTAACATGTGTCATTTGTAACAATCAATACTACTGGCAAACTATGCATACATTACAACTTTACTGTGGTATAAATGTATGGAGAGGGATATACGATCACCTTGTTAGGCAGTGTTGATACACCAAATAGATTCTTGATATATATATATATATATATATATATATATATATATATATATATATATATATATATATATATATATATATATATATATATATATATATATAACATTAAAATTAGCTTAATGTATGATAATCTTTGTAGTTTCATTGGTTATGCTCACGAAAATCTTAAAAAGGAGAATTTAATATTATATATACAATATGTGCTGAATGTCAACTTATTCAGAATCATTGTATATTATACATTAAGTATACACATATACTGAATACTAAGTTAATTCAGAGCTTGTAAAGGTAAATATATGCAGCAAATAAATTATCAAGTTCATTACAAAATTACATGTTTAAAGTAGTTTCACCATATTTCTTCTATGTACAATACAATTGTTTGATTCCACAAAACCTAGTTTTCTTTATGTGCATAAAAACTGTGTTGAGAGGGCGGCGCCCTATCCAACGTGGTATACCCGCATACCATGTTGGTAGGTTCTGAACACAACTATGCATTGATTCGGACATTTCTTTTTTTTTTTCCTTTTTTTTTTCTTCAGTACTTGGCACTTACATTGATTGGTGCCAGTCTTGGCGCTGAGACCGCAAGGCTTTTAACGGACCTCACACGTATTCCCTGGATTATAGCCTAATATAATGTACTGTTTCGGCAGTTTTAATCCCGTGGTGCAACGATTTTTACCTAAGCATTTTGTACCTTGTTTTTAATGGCTTGCACAGGTAGCTCACCTCCATACTCTATATAAATTAGTCGGCACAGCGATTAATCTCCAAAGGACGCGTTTTAGTATTCAAGAATATTCGTGACGCTATCGCCGTGTGTGCAAATTTTTTTTATACTAAGGATTAGAATTATAAATGTTAATAATAAGTTGAAAATTAAAAAAATTTAAAATAGGTGTTTTCTTAGGGAGCACTAAAAGGCAATTGCAGTCAACAGGTGTCTACCATTATCACAATCTTTTGTTTTCTCTCCTTATCTAATCTTGTTTCTTTTTCTTGTACCAGTTACTTTTGAATTATAGGTGCGGACGAAACAGATTGACTGGGAATTCTTGTGCATTTTTTTATATTTGAAACCGTTCAGAAAAAAAACACATGTTACTATTGATTTTTCAACGTTTTTTTTAAATATCGTTGTCATCATCATCATCATCATCATCATCATCATCATCATCATCATCATCATCATCATCATCATCATCATCATCATCATCATCAACATCATCATCTACTTCCTTTTCTTCTTCTTCTTCTTCTTCTTCTTCTTCTTCTTCTTCTTCTTCTTCTTCTTCTTCTTCTTCTTCAGAATGATTACAAATAGTTCATGATTTCAGGATATAGTTTAGAAAATGCTCCCTTCCCTAAAAATATAGCAGTCTTCAAGCATTTATCCAGATCAATAACTTTTCACAACACCTGTTTGATTATAATATATTCCAAACTTTGTTATTTTTAAACTCTTTCTGGATATGAAACGATGGATGCAAGGTACTGACCACAATTTTTCATTTATTGTTGATATTAGTGTTAACGTTTGACAAAATTAAGCAAGTTTATGCAATAAATAGTCATACGTACTTCATCATTAAACTTCGTGCCAACCTTCTGAATAATGAAAATAGAGTGCTTGAGGCATTTTCGATAAAAAAAAAATGTCCCATGAAATGCTTAAATTGCTGAGTTAGAGTTTACTGTAAAATAGCTTTCAGATTATAATATTACAAAGTTAGCAAACTGTCTGTTAGAAAACCAACGGCTTTATAATATTGCACAGTTAGCAAACCCTCCGTAAACGTGGGAATTCCATTTTTGGTATCTCATTATATTGCTTTGCATATCTGAACTCGAATTCAGGGAACGAGAACGATATTTGTTTGTTATAAACACAAGTCTACAACACTGCTACTAAAACTATCACATGAATTATTTCCTATGCCAGTTATCGATTTAGAATCTTAAATTTCAATAGGGTGATGAGTAGAATCAATCTGAAACAACGAAAACTTCACAAATTATTGAGCAGTAATATCACCTAATTTGCAACATGCGAAACATGCAACATTAAATCAGTAAATTCGTCTAGGAATAATCTTCAATGTCAAAAATTGCAATAAAAATTATTTTTTTTTAAAAAAAAATGCATTTTGGTAAGTTCCCTTATGTACATACGAATCTGTAAAAGAATATATAGTTGGTGGAAATATTAGAAAATTTCATATTTCGCAGGCATACAATTTTGCCTTTTTTATAATGTCTGACCACTTTTTTTTTGAAAATCTCGTTATCATAACCGGTTTAATCCTGTAAAAAATGTAATGTTTAGATAATTGATTCTCTTCAGTAATATTGATTAACTCTGTCATTGACTTTAATTATAAAGCTAAGCTAAATAGTAAGGTTGGGGGATTTCCTAGTTTGACTGACTTAATGCAAATGATTCATCTTGGGAATCGTGTAGGGAAAGCATCAATCACATTCTTACCAATGATTGACTTGGATCCAAATCGTATGTCCTTTATCTATTCCAGGCTGACCTACGTGCCAAATCAAGCCAGAAAGGATAATCTGACACCATTATTAACCATAGACAAGCCGCTATGGTAGAACGCTCATACTATAAGCAAAAGAGACACATGGCCTTCCCTTGAAGTCATTCATGCTACAACGTAGTGAACTTCACTTTGCAATGAGCTTGGTAGCCTGTATTGGACACCTGATTGATGGTTATGGTTTTCGAGAGATGCATGAAATTTTGTATGCAGGAATGAGCAAGATGACTGGAAAAGCAATTGCAGAGCGAAAATGTGTTTCATTCTTGTGGATGCTGCATTTAATATTCTTCGTTTGGAACAAACTTTCAGTTACCAACACCTTGAAAGTTAATAGAAGGGGAGACCTGCAAATCCTCTAATGAAGAAATCGTGGAAGCAGGTGACTCTCAGTTTGTATCTGGAGAAGAGAAAAACAACGTTTTGATGCCTGATGCCGTGAAAATATATGCAAGTGTAATGTAAAGTCAGTGATATGAGTGAAGAATGTTGTTTGAGACAGTCCTAGCTATATCAATCAGTCTGGAGAGTACAAAATAACACACGAAATGAAACACACAGAAAGCCTGTTATTGATGCAGTCTATGTACATGATTTATACTCTAAAGAAATTCCTAAGTGGATGGAAGAACTGCCACCTGGAACCTCTACTTGTCTCCCATGAGGCAGATACTCACTTATACTCACTTATTTTGCAACAGCAGGACATAATCTCAATGCAAAGACAGTTCATGTCTCTCTTTAAGGAATGTAAATTCTTGAAACAAATAATTCAAGTATTATAACGCATTTATAAAAAGACACCATGCTGAATGACATACGGAGAGATTCTGGACAGACCTATCCACTGAACACAAAATTTATCAAGTGCTGATGAGTAGCATTAAGACTACTGGAGGAAGTACCAGAGATAGATGTCAGACCTTCATAGGCTTCTCTGGGTCAAGTCAATGTCAGCTTGCACTGAAATCAACTATGTCATGCTAGAATTTGCACGATCAGTCTTCAAACGAGTGACCAACACAATGGCACATCTAATTGAAAGAAGGAGAGAGACTGCAAAGACACAAAAACAACTGGTACATGTTCTTAAGGCAAGAAACTCATTCAGTCGTGACGATTTGTAGGACTGCATCATAATCTCAGGAGTGGTGGCACATAAATTGGTCAAAGTGGACTTTGCAGCAGCCGTTGGACAGAAGATACTAGAAAATAGGAAGGCCAGGACATCTACATATATTCCTTCAGAAAGAGTCAACATAAAATCATTATAGATAGAAAGATCAGAGTTAAAGTTAGCCATGAATCCATCCAAATAATTATAACATTTTGTTTTTAAATAATGACATTAATTCGCATAAAAGAAAAAAAAAGACATGGAAGAACTATTTAATTAGGATCATTGCAGTTATCATGTCTTCACTTTTGATCCATCCGATGTGCTGAAGCAAACAAACAAGGTAGTAATTGTAAATGCAATGGGGAAGGAAGAACAAGACAAATCAAAATACTACATCGTAAGTTAGTCTTCCATTATATATATATATATATATATATATATATATATATATATATATATATATATATATATATATATATATATATATATATATTACGTGAGAATATTAGACAATGATAACACCTAATACTTTTGCCGTCAGTGTTAGTATTTGTACAAGTTAAACAGTATTGATTTGTTAAAAGTTTCCAGTAAATATTATGTTAAATAAGAATATTTACAATCTTCAATGATAAGTTCATAATATTCCATCTATTATACATTTTTTAAAGGAAATAAAAATGGTTGTCTCTAGTACTTTATCTATACAACTTCCATTGCCTGGTGTAGTTTGACTTTCTATGTGAACGAAATATCTGTTCACTAGATGCAGTTCGCATTGAGCAACGAATGCTTAAGAATATGCAGGTTATTTTACACCCTTTTTTATACTTGTTGGCTACTCTGTTCAAACTTTACTGGGCATTTGACTGGTACATTATTATCTTATTACATTATAACATTGTATGTGCATGCAAGAAAGACAATCCAACAAGAAAGTAATCTTCAACCTGAGGAAATAAAAACAACCCCAAAACACCCATATGCCGCCCCCCAAGCCAAGCAAACAAAACGAATCTAATAAGGTGGACACTAGCGTCCTCTAAAAATTGCTGTTTATAGGTCTATCGTTAAGGGTAAGTCTTTTTAATTTATAGATTATATGATAAATATTTCACAATAATGCAGTATGAACAAGAGTGTTTTTGAATAAAAATATGTTAAATCCAAATTTAGATGACAATAAACATGCCAGATCAGCTATTGGATTATCATTTAAAAAGAATATGTAATGTATACATTATTAATATTGAAATACAATACAAATAGATCTTAAAAATAAGTTTAAAAGTCGCATAAATATACGCATTCTAATTTTTTTAAAACTTTTTCTTTATTTCAAATCTGATTAAATTTCATTATTATAAAATTAAGATGTAACTATTAAACTTTTTGTACAACATTATTTTTTTTAATTTGTATTTGCTTCTGATTTTGTAAAGAATAACTCCGTCTGAATCGTTTACATATTACGTTGATTCTTTAGGTATATGTATAATATTATTTCTTTACTGCTACTACGATTACTACTACTACTACTACTACTACTACTACTACTACTACTACTACTACTACTACTACTACTACTACCCCCCGAGTAATTTGTTCTTTTAAATATAGTCAAAACACTAATATTTTAAGTGCTATTTAATTATGAAGTTAAAAATAATTTTAAAGCCATTTTAATCAGAATCCATCATTTTGCAACGGGTGGCACATTATTAACAAAATATTGTAAAGTCCTTATTCTGCTTATATTCTACATAAATGACATTTTTATCAAGTTGATAGTTTATTTTTACTGATGTATTGTCTCTTTTATTTTAATTCTCCCGTATATACCGGTTGGTATATTCTAAGTTGTATACAGTGTAAATGTACATACTTTTTCTTTTACGTACGCAAGCATCTGCGACACAAATAGTTACTTTACCATGAACATTACATTCTACTACCTGTTTGAAAATAGCCGTTGATATTATTTTTCCGGTTTGGCATTTATAAATTACGAAGGGATTAAATAATTCTCAGTTAGATTGTAACTGTGCAGGTGAATACGTTAGATGAGAGGAGGTGGGGTTACGATTCATAATGGAAATGTGGCGGACTACAACAAAGTATTAGCCTGGTTCCCTAGCCTCCAATGATGTTGAATGGCCGATGCTGGTGAAGAAATTCAAGATGGCGAAAGTAATAGAAAAATCCATTCGCAATAAATACATAGAATTTATTCAATTTTGACGCCACCTGCTTTTTCGTTGTGTTGGTCACATGCTCATTAAAGATGTACTCAGTCTTTGTTGAAAGTCTGATTATGCAGTACTGTCATTTATAGTCAATGTATTCTGGTGTGTGTGTGTGTGTGTGTGTGTGTGTGATTATAGATTGCACAATAAGAGATGCCAACGAAACTTTTATCGATCGTGTCTTACTGTTTTCTTACATTAAGTTTCAATAGTTTCAAATTGTGCTATTGTCTTCATCATAAAATGTTTATGACCAGTACAGGCCTTCGTACCTCTTTTTAGGAACAACTGTCAAGGTTTTTTTTCTTTTTAGGACTGACTAGAATCCATTTTACTTGGCAACAGTGCGTGCAGAAAAAGGTTTCATATTCGATTTCTACAAGTTTTATTCAAGATCCACTTCTCCTCGCCACTAAATGGATTATCCATAAGTATCAGTGGTATTTAATTTTCACCACATACAGACTCCTTTGCTGTACACCACATCAAAATCTGTGGACAAAATGGTATGGAATTATTTTTTTAATACGCTCTTCTTTTAAACACTGTTAAAGGGCGCTTGATACTTAACTGAAAGAAATGAGACATCACTATTTCCAAACGTTTGTCCATAATCAGAATACAATCCTATACTGAATTGTGCATTACCACTAGACCTTTGTAGAAATGTCATCATATTTCCTTTAGTTACCAGACAAAAATTGTCTGGGTCTTTTTTTTGGTCATATATGCATGCAGAAGATATAAAAACTTTGGAGGTCAATGTGAAGTAGGCAGCGCCCTATCCAAACGTGGTATACCCGTATACCACATAAGGCAGGTTACAACGGTAGAACGTATGACATATATGTCGGTTCAGATATTAGATTCAGAAAATCTTTGAATGCCACATAAGGCTTGCATATTTGCATTTTTGTAGCATAAGCTACGCCCGGCGCTTAGACTGCCTTGTTCTTCAGGGACCTCACACTTAATCATCGATTATAGCTAATATATAACCCAATACTTTTGGACGTTTTGAAACCGTGGTGCAACAATATTTGCATAAGGACTTTGTAAAAGTTACTTACCTTCATACTATATATAGATCCGTCTACGCACAGATTAATCAATAAAAGACGCGCTTGATTATTGAACAGTAATTTGAGCGTATCGATAAGTCACAAAATAATGTTTAGAAGCACCATCATAAATGTTAACAGTAAGACGAACGTTATAGGTATTTAAACAAAAGTGTTTTCTTACGGAGCTCTAAAAGGCAATAAACATTCAACATGTGTCGACAGTTGTAACATCCCGTTATTACTATCCTTTTCTTACCTTGTTTTTTTTTCCTTGGCTGGGTTAAGCTCGAATTATCTATTCAAAACAGATCGACTTGGAATACTAGTCGAGCATTTCATTTGTAGCTGAAATCATTTGGAAAGTTGTTATTGGGCTTAACGCCATTTTTCAGCACATGATAGGCTATTCATGGCGGCCAGTATTAATGGTGGAGGAAGAAACCTGGAAATCACCGGAAAGAACCACCGACCCACGAGAAGCTACTGGCAAGCTTTCTCACATATCCACATTCACCGAATCCTAGACTCGAACACACGCAGACAGAGGTGAGATGGCAGTGATCCGTAACGGACAGCGCTTTAGACCACTCGGCCACTCGGGGCCCCTCATTTGGAAAGAAAAACACAATACAACAAATGTTTCATCTTTCGTTTTGCCATATCGTTGTTTTGTCATCGTCATCATCATCACCATCTTCCTCTTAATCTTTATCCTTGTCGTGGTCGTCATCATCATCATCATCATCATCATCATCATCATCATCATCATCATCTTCTTCTTATTGTTATTATTAATATTATTATTATTATTATTATTATTATTATTATTATTATTATTATTATTATTATTATTATTATTATTATTATTATTATTATTATTATTATTATTATTTGGGAATATCATTATATTAAACAAACACCAACTTTCTATTCTGATTATGTCATATCAAAAAAAATGAGAGACCTAATTTTAGATATCAACACTACCTTCCTATATCCAAATCCTACATGTATGTATGTATGTATGTATGTATGTATGTATGTATGTATGTATGTATGTATGTATGTATGTATGTATGTATGTATGTATGTATGTATGTATGTATGTATGCATGTATGCATGTATGCATGTATGCATGCATGCATGCATGCATGCATGTATGTATGTATGTATGTATGTATGTATGTATGTATGTATGTATGTATGTATGTATGTATGTATGTATGTATGCATACATGCATGCATGCATGCATGCAAGTGTGTATGTATGTATGTATGTATGTATGTATGTATGTATGTATGTATGTATGTATGTATGTATGTATGTATGTATGTATGTATGTATGTATGTATGTATGTATGTATGTATGTATGTATGTATGTATGTATGTATGTATGTATTACATCCGAAGTTCAGACACTCTAAGTAGAATTGCATTTGCACATATATGTTGCACTTACAGTTGTAATTTTCTGTTTTGATGAGCTACATGTAAGTTGATTCTGAACGAATAATATATTTTCCTAAAAAAATTAAGTTTTTATCCCATATTTTCTACATCAGTGACGAAAGTTGTAAACTCTGTCCAAATACATTTTCGTACATGTATTTGGAGATTACCTCTTATCTTTTAATCTGATAGAATATTGCTAGTGACAAAGATTTTTCGGCGCGACTACCACCAAACGTTCAAAAAAAGTTTCATCGTAATAGACCGCGAACTTCCTATTACTGATAATGTCAAATTTTGACATTTTCTTATTTGGCGGAAAAATCGCTTTTATGGCTGATTGGACGAACCATTGCCAGTTCTGCACACTCTCTTTTCTGCACACTCTCTTTTACAACATAACATCATAACTAGTCCTGAACTCGCGACCGAAATGGTTTACATCGAACAGCCGATTTTTAAAAAACAATGTCAATTATATTTGTATTCACCACTGATTTAGTGAATAAAAATTTTCATTCGAATCGTTTAATTATTATTTTGATTTTTTTTAGTAAGGTTATAAGGCTTCTACTACTGCTACTACTACTGCTGCTGCTACTACTACTACTACTACTACTACTACTACTACTACTACTACTACTACTACTACTACTACTACTACTACTACTAGTGCCGGATTTAGACAAAGCGAGGCCCTAAGCTATGTGAAGCTATAGAGGCCATATTTAGTATAAAATAAATTTGAGAGGCCATTTTAGACTGAGTTCAGACTTTGGGGCCTTAAGCTATAGCTTGTTTAGATTATGCCTAAATCCGGTACTGACTACTACTACTACTACTACTACTACTACTACTACTACTACTACTACTACTACTACTACTACTGCCAAGTTTACTCGTTCTTTTATATGTAGTCAAGTTTTGATTTTTTTAAAATGCTTCTTAAATTATAAATTTTGAGTTGGTCACCGAGGCTTATCGGCACAAATTCAGGAAGAATGAAAAATGCGGGACAAACTCGCGTCGACATTTCAAGAGACAAAGAGCAGTTATTTGATAGGTGGTGCGTAGCAAAAAAGCCAATCAACATTACGAAAGTCTAAGACAACTCGTATTACTTGCAGAGTTCAAGAATTGTGTCCATAGTGACTTTAAGATTTATTTCGATGAGCATAAGGTCGATACCTTGGGAAATGCTGCTAGCTCTGCTTACAAGCATTCCATAGCTCATAAAGTTTCTTTTGTAGGAAAGACTTCCACTCAGCAGGCTTCTGGTAAAAAAGGTATTTCAGCCTATTACGAGCCCTTCTAAATTTCAATTTGGGACAACTTTAAAAATCAAGTTTCTCATAAGCTTAATCAGAAATCCTTATGGCTTTATTCTTGATTTCTTTTTAAACTGCACATAATATTACCTTTTTATTGCATCACGCTATAATGCATTCATTCAGACATATTTAAACACCAGTCTGTTTCTGTCCTATAAGTAACGAGACCAAGAAGAGTAGATATAATACATATAGCAAGTTTTCAGTAATTGAAAATACGATATTAATGTTTATTTTCAGCTGCTATTTTTTTTTTTTTACAGATTATTGCATACAATTAAGCTTGCCTTGAAAGACACCTCCTTGTAACAGATACCTCTTTATTATAGAAATCTAGAGATCTTCACCTTTACCAAAATTTCAGTAGATTGAAGTTCTTGAGGTGCTATGTGTCTAATTATCCTGGAATAATTCTCCTTTACTTTTCTCTCCATCACCATGCATACCCACCTTGACATTTCATCCAATATTAAATCCCTTATGCCGATGTTAAGTGCAAAGAGTCATATATGCCAAATCATATGAATAATTCTAAATCTTGACAGATATTGGTCCTATAGATCGTTGGGTTCCATCAAAATCTGATAACATCAACGTTCCATCACATTATGAGCCATGTAATTTTTCCCTCGAATTGAGAAGCCTAGTGCAAATTAATAGCATTTTGATTGGTAACAGACGAGGGTCATTTGATTTCAGCCGAAAGCTGGAAACAAGATTTGATAACGTCAACGTCGTAAACATAAAACAAATCAGCACAATGTTTTGTCAGAATTTTTTCAGCCTGAGTTCGCTCTTCAAAGTATTTCAGTGCCCCAGCTGATCACCACTGTTAACGAAGTCTTATTTTTTTTTTCTTTTTTCTTTTTTCAGATCCGCTTGAAATGCGGGCCATTATGAGGAGCAGTATCGGACAAAAGCTGGTTCAATGAGAAAGTTGCAGTTGAAATTTCGTTGTCGTATTTTGAGAAATCTAATATTGTTGTTAAATATAAAGCGGTCCGTTCACGAGAGCGACACCTAGCGAAGAAAGACATAGTAATTAATTCTCGACCTGTGAATGGTACCTTTCAAAATGTAAACGGATGAAAGGTAATGACGCCTCATAATTGAATACACGAATTATGTATCCCAATACTCGATATTATTTGGAATTGTTAAAGTGGACATTGTGTAATATTAATTTTAACACCAACACATCATTTAACTATATAAAATAGCAATTCTGACAAGCACAATAAAATGCCCAACATCCGCTGTGTAATTAAGCAGTTACAATCTAAAAACTCAACATACGAAACGGTAATTTCGGCACAATCAATGTGATTCGTCATGTAAAAATTAAACTCTCGACATGTGACATTAAAATTTCAACATCCGTCTTGTAATTCAGAAGATACAATCTAAAAACTCAACATTGAACATCACATCTTAACCAGTGCTATGTAATTCAACAGATGAAATCTAAATACTCAACAGATGAAGTGGAACTGTCAACATAAACTCTTTGAACCAATACGTAAATTAGGAATTCTCGATATGTGACAATGAAATTTCAACCACCGCCGTGTAATTCAAACGACAAAATCTAAAACCTCGACTTTCAACCACTGCTGTTTAATTCAACAGATACATTCTAAATTATCGACCTAGAAAATATAATTTCAAGGACGAAGCATTTATTATACAACTCGTGAAATATGATTTCTGGACATATTACATTAAAATTTCAACGGCAACGTTCTGATCAGACCATCTTTTGTCCGCTTGAGCGCCTCATAAGCCTGCCGATCTTCTTTCCCTCTCGAATCAAGTTGTGCGCTAGGTGCGATTTTTTTTTCTTTCTGTAAGATTAGTCACTAACGGAATTTGTCAATTCTTTCGGAGTACTTCCGACAAAGAACGGAATTGCAAGCGACCTCGTATGCTGAATTTAGTGCTTGCACCTCCTAATTCAAACTAAATAATTTGAATGTCGTTTAAACCTACCATCTTGACTACTTGAAATAATGGTTTATATCAGGTCTTTTTAAAGCAAATTATTTCATCACAATGGTGAAATTTATTTTTTTATATAAAAAAAATCGGCATCATTGGTGCTCTAACGCCTCAACAAATATGTAAAGAGGGTGGGGTGAGGTTGTTGTTGTTGGTCTTTTTGGTTTGACAGGTTTGGTTCTGTCTCCAATTATGCTGTTTGCTCACCTTTTTAGAAGGCAACATATTTCATGAATGGGCATCTAACAGTAATCATCCTCACGACAGCATTTTCCCTAAACCTCATGAGGAAAGTTTACGAGTCTCTGGTATACTTAATGAACTTCAGGCACCCTGTTTTTAAAGCGATCTATAACATAGCATTGGATTCATTCATTTGACTTGCGGTACTAAAATCAAACGAAATATTTGTTAGAACGATAACAACAAAAACATCAGCAAAAAGACAACATCAATAATAATAATAATAATAATAATAATAATAATAATAATAATAATAATAATAATAATAATAATAATAATAATAATAATAATAATAATAATAATGATGATGATGATGATGATGATGATGATGATAATAATAATAATAATAATAATAATAATAATAATAATAATAATAATAATAATAAGAATAATAATAATCATGATCAAATGCATAAAAATGACAAGCTTTCCCATCACAAATGTCAAAATGTGTGCCGTTATTGCGAAAATGATATGTACCTATTAATTCATTGTGTGTGTCAATAAAATTCCATCGCATTGATGCCCATGTAGGGATTATAATGAACAAGCAATATATATATATATATATATATATATATATATATATATATATATATATATATATATATATATATATATATATATATATATATATATATATAATTATTTTTAAGTTTATGTTAAGCTTAAGTAATATTAAAATAAAAAACAAAATAAGAAAACTGCCATCTCTCTTGCTTGTTTCTCAGAACACCTCTGTCAATATGAATATTACGATCCAAAGCAGCTAACTCGTTCCAAGCCGTGCAGAAAAAGTGTACGAAAATCTCTTGGCACAGTACATCAAGATTTGTCGATGGAAAACTTAAAACTCATCAGTCATTCTGCAATTAGCAAGAACATGTGTCTTGTAACATGAGTCATTTGTAATAATCATTACTCTTAGCAGACTATGCAAATATTAAAACTTTGCTGTGGTATTAATATATAGAAAGGGATATACGATCACTTTGTTAAGCAGTGTTGATACACCAAATAGATTCTTGACGTGTATCACATCACAATTAGTTTAATGTGTGATAACCTTTGTAGTTTCATTGGTTATGCTCACGAAAATCTTGAAAAGGAGAATCGTATCTAATATTATATATACATATGTACTGAATTCCAACTTATTCAGAATCATTGGATATTATACATACACATATACTGAATGCTAACATATTTAGAGCCTGAAAAGATAAATATATGCAGTAAATAATTATCAAGTTCATTACAAAAAAAATGTTTAAAGTAGTTTCACCATATGTCTTCTAAATAGCATACAATTGTTTGAATCCACAAAAACCTAGTTTTGGTTATATGCATAAAAATATGTGTGGATTGGGCAGCGCCCTATATAATGTGGTATACCCGTCTACCATGTTGGTAGGTTCGCTGTCTCAACACAACGATGTATTAGTTTGAACATTAAATTTCTTTTTTTAGTACCTGGCACTTACATTTATTGTTGATTGTCTTGGCTCTGAGACCGCTTAGCTCTTCACGGACCACACACGTATTCCCTGGATTATAGTCTAATATAATATACTGTTTCGGCAGTTTTAATTCCGTGGTGCAACGATTTTTACATAACCATTTTGTACATTGTTTTCAATGACTTGCACAGGTAGCTAACCTCCATACTCTATCTAAATCAGTAATTTATTTAGTTAGCAGTGCACATTTTACACAAATACATGAAAATCTGTCGAACAGATCTCGGGTTGTAAATACAATAGGCAAAGAAATCTGTAAACAATTTTTTTATATGGAGTGAGGTGGAAAGACGAGACTGACTGTCTATCTAATGGTTGTGTGAGAAAAAAAATCATTCAATCAAGTGGAAATATTCCGTATAAATAATGACATACAGCATGGTTCCACAAGCAAACGTGGGAATTCCATTTTCGGCATCTCATGATATGGCTTTGCAATAAATAGTGAGTTCATAATCAGGGAACGAGAACGATATTTGTTTGTTATCAATACAAGTCCACAACACTGCTACTAAAACTATTACATAAATTGATTCCTATGCCAGTTATCGATTTAGACTCTTAAATTTCAATAGGATGTTGAGTAAAATCAATCTAAAACATCGAAAACTTCACAAATTACGGAGCAGTAATATCACCTAATTTGCAACATGCGAAACATGCGACACTAAATCAGTAAATTCATCCAGGAATAATCTTTAATGTCGAAAATTGCAATAAAAATTATTTTTTACACAATGCATCTTGGTAAGTTCCCTTATGAACACACTAATCTGTAAAAGTATATATAGTTGGTAGAAATATTAGAAATTTTCATATTTTACAGGCATACAATTTTGCATATAATATAGACTTTTTTTAAAAAATAATTTCTGACCACAGTTTTTTGTGAAAATCTCGTTATCATAACCGGGTTAATCCTGTAAAAATGTAATGTTTGAATAGTTGATTCTCTTTAGTAATATTGATTAACTCTGTCGTTGATTTTCATTATAAAACTAAGCTAAATAGTAAAGTTGGGGGATGACAATCACATTCTTACCAATGATTGACTTGGAACCAAGTCGTGTGTCATTTATCTATTCCAGACTGACCTACGTGCCAAATCAAGCCAGAAAGGATAATGTGACACCATTATTAACCATAGACAAGCCGCTATGGTAGAACGCTCATACTGTTATAAGCAACGAGGCACGTGGCATTCCCTTGAAGTCATTCATGCTACAACGTAGTGAACTTCACTTTGCAATGAGCTTGGCAGATTGTATTGGACACCTGATTAATGGTTATGGTTTTGGAGTGATGCATGAAACTTTTTATGCAGGAATGAGCAAGATGACTGGAAAAGCAATTGCTGAGCGAGAATATGTCACATGCTTGTGAAATCTGCATTTAATATTCTTCGTTTGGAACAAACTTTCAGTTACCAACACCTTGAAAGTTAATAGAAGTGGAGACCTACAAAATCCTTTAATGAATGAATCGTGGAAGCAGATGAAACTCAGTTTGTATCTGGAGAAGAAAAAATACAACGTTTTGATGCCTGATGCCGTGAAAATATATGCAAGTGTAATGTAAAGTCTGTGGTATGAGTGAAGAATGTTTTTTGAGACAGTCCTAGCTATATCAATCAGTCTGGAGAGTACAAAATAATAGATCAAATGCAACACACAGAATGTCTGTTATGGATGCAATACATGGACATGATTGATACTCTAAAGAGTTTTCTAAGTGGAGGAAAAACTGCCACCTGGAACCTCCACTTGTTTTCCATGAGGCAGATACTTATACTCGGTTATTTTGAAACAGCGGGACATAATCTCAATGCAAAGACAGTTCATGTCTATCTTTAAGGAATGTAGACTCTTGAAACAAATAATTCAAGTATTATAACGCATTTATAAAAAGACACCATGCTGAATGAGATACGGAGAGATTCTGGACAGACCTATCCACTGAACACAAAATTTATCAAGTGCTGATGAGTAGCATTAAGACTACTGGAGGAAGTACCAGAGATAGATGTCAGACCTTCATAGGCTTGTCTGGATCAAGTCAATGTTAGCTTGCACTGAAATCAACTATGTCATGCTAGAATTTGCATGATCAGTCTTCAAACAAGTGGCCAACACAATGACACATCTAATTGAAAGAAGGAGAGAGACTGCAAAGACAAGAAAACAACTGGTACATGTTCTTAAGGCAAGAAACTCATTCAGTCGTGACGATTTGTATGACTACAGCATAATCTCACGAGTGGTGGCACATAAATTAATCAAAGTGGACTTTGCAGCAGCCGTTGGACAGAAGATACTAGAAAATAGGAAGGACAGGACATCTACATATATTCCTTCAGGAAGAGTCAACAGAAAATCACTATAGATAAAAAGATCAGAGTTAAAGTTAGTCACGAATCTATCCAAATAATTATAACATTTTGTTTTTCAAATAATGGCATTAATTCGCTTAAAAGAAAATTAAGAAATGGAATAACTATTTAATTAGGATCATTGCAGTTATTCTGTCTTCACTTTTGATCCATCAGG
This sequence comes from Potamilus streckersoni, assembly GCA_016746295.1. Classification (NCBI taxonomy): domain Eukaryota; kingdom Metazoa; phylum Mollusca; class Bivalvia; order Unionida; family Unionidae; genus Potamilus; species Potamilus streckersoni. The sequence continues at coordinate 1,529,683 of JAEAOA010000438.1, forward strand.
TGTACTGAAGCAAACAAAGAAGGTAGTAATTGTGGATGCAGTGGGGAAGGGGAGGATGTGCAAGACAAAACAAAATACATTGTAAGTCTTAAAGTCTTAAAAAGAGAGCGTTACTTCATTGTTTGCCTTGAATTAAGCGCTCGACATTTCAAGACAGGCAGTTTGTATCTGCACTACGTTACAAGAAAGTATGCCAGATGTTTAGCGGCGTTTGACGGTTACAAAGAGGCTGTATTAGTTAAAGATGTCGCACATACAAGAAGATTAAAATAACAACTGGCATAACTCTGTCGATTCATTGTGACGTAAGAACACTGCTCACTGTAAACAGGAATGTTATCTTGTAAATCTGGATGATGTGATATAATACAAGTACCTAGAGATGCGGACGTTCTTATTGTGCAGACTACAGTTGCTGCAGCCACTGAAAGAAATGTAATAGTTCTAGATGATGAAACTGACATACCCGGGCTCCGTTTTTTTTTCCAGGTCATAATGAATGCAAATAAATAGTAGAAAGTAATCCAAGAGTACCTCTAGGAATATTAAGCTGGAACATCAAAAGCACCAAGACTTCCTGATATCCTGAAAAATCTTCTCTTTATTCATGCTCTGCTTGGTTGTGGTACAACCTCCCGTCTGCATAGAATTGCAAAAGGTATTGGATTCATGAAGATCGGACAATTTGAAGAGTATGCAGAGATCACCAGCAATTCCAACTATGCTGCTGCTGATATAGTTTTGGTTGGAGAAGAGAACTTTGGTAGTCGTTTACTGTGGTAAATCAAATGATACCTTACAATGTCTTCTTTATAAGCATTTCTGTGAGAAGGTACAAAGGACCTCAACAATTACCCAACTGAGGTCACTACCTGCTAAATCTGCTTCAGCCAAGTACCATTCGCTCCGTGTCTGCTATCAAGTTCAAGTCTGGCAAGGTAATGATACATTAGACCCTATTAAGTGGGGATGAAAAAAGTCCAAAGAGCTCTTGTTCAGCGATACCCAACCAACACCAAGCACTCAGTTGGAGATGATCAGATGCAACTATAAGACTGGTTGTAGTACTGAAAGATAGACATGCGACGAACATAATCTTGAATGCCTGTGGTGAATGTCGAGGTTCTGGTTGTATCAATGCTCTTTATTTGGACAAAGATATGGATGAGACAGAAGATTAAGTAGACAAACATGTTGATTTGTATCATTTCCATTTATGACTGTACCAAGTAATTCTTTATAGTGTATGTTTTGATATTACGTGAGAAAATTTGACAATAATAACACATGATACTGTTGTTAAAAGTTTCCGGTAAATGTTATAGTCAATACAAATATCTGTAATTTTCACTGATAAATTCATAATATTTCATCTATTATAAATTTTGGAAGGGAAATAAAAATGGCTGTCTCTAGTACAATCCAACAAGGAAATGCTCATCAACCTGATAAATTAAAAACAACCCTAAAACACCAGGATGCAAACAAAACCCTCCAAACCAACAAGCAAATCTAATAAAGAGGACACTTTAGCGTCCTCTAAAAATAATTGTTTATTGTTCTATGGCTTGGTGTACTTTTTAAAGATTACATGATAAATATTTCACAATAGTGCAGTATGAACATAAGTGTCTCTCCATACAAAATATGTAAACATATTTTGTTGACATTTAACATGCCAGTTATTGGATTATCATTTACAAAGAATATGTAATGTGTACATACTAATATTGCAATCACAATACATACACACACACACACACAGATATATATATATATATATATATATATATATATATATATATATATATATATATATATATATATATATATATATATATATTAAAAAATAAGTTTCAAAGACGGATAAATATACGCATTCTGATTTTTAAAACCATTTCTTTATTTCAAACCTGGTTAAATTTCTTTATTTTAAAATTATGATGTAACTATTAGCCATTTTGTACAATAGTATTTATATTTATATTTGTATTTACCACAGATTTTGTAAAGAAGAATTGCCATCTGAATCGTTTATTTATTACGTTGATTCTTTCGTTATATGTATACGATTATTTCTATACTACTAATACTACTGCTTCTGATCGAGCTATTTGTTCTATTAAATATACTCAAAGCACTAATATTTTAAATGCTACATGCTTGTGAAGTTAAAAATAAGTATAAAGACGTTTTAATTCAGAATGCATCATTTTGCTACGGGTGGAACATAATTAACAAAAAATGGTAAAGTCTATATTCTGCTTATTTTCTATCTACATGATATTTTTAACATTTTGATAAATTTTTTTTTCGTTGTTATTGTCACCTTTATTTTAATTCTGCCATCTATGCCTGTTGGTATCGCCCAAGTTCTACACAGCATAGATGTACCTACTTTTCTTTTACTTACGCAACATCTACATAACAACTAGTTACCTTACGATGAACATTACGCTGCTCTGTCTGTTTGACAATAACATTTTTTTTTAAGCATTGCACTCGCAATTGATATTTTTTTTTCTTCCGACTTGGCATTTGTAAATTACGAAGGGATTAAATGTACCTACCTTTTCTTTTACGTACGCAAGCATCTGCGACACAACTAGTTTCTTTACGATGAACACATTACGTTGCACTGCCTGTTTGAAAATAGCCGGTGATATTATTTTTACGGTTTGGCATTTGTAAATTACGAAGGGATTAAATATTTCTCAGCTAGATTGTAACTGTGTCAGGTGTATACTTTTGACTAGAGGAGGTGGGGTTACGATTTATAATGGAACTGTGACAGACTACAACAAAGTGTTTGCGTGGTACCCTAGTCTACCATGATGTTGAATAGCTAATACCGGTGAAGAAATTAAAGATGGCGGAAGTAATAGAGAAATGCATTGACAAAAAAGAGATAGCATTTAATCAGTTGTTTCCAGCTATGACACTACCTGATTTTTCGCTGTGTTAGTCGTATGCTTATTAAAGATGTACTAAGCCTTTGTGTAAAGTCTGACTATGCAGTAATGTCATTTATAGAAATATATTCTTGGGGGTTGGTGCATTGTTAAAGATTTCAGAGATGCCTTATTTAAAAGCAAGTTTTATCGATTGTGTTTTACATTAAGTTTCAACAGTTTCCAATTGTGATATTATCCATACGTGTCAGTGGCATTTCATTTTCACTGCATCAAAATCTGTGGACAAAAAGGTATGTTTTCTTTTATTATAATTTTTTCTTTTAAACACTGTTAAAGGGTGCATGATACTTAATTGAAAGAAATGAGACATCACTATTTCCAAACGTTTCTCCATATTCAGAATACCATCCTATACTGAATTGTGCATTACCACTAGACCTTTATAGAAATGTCATCATATTTATTTTAGATACCAGACAAATTGTCCGTTTCCACAATAACCTTGTTCATATGCATGCAGAAAAAATAAAAACTTCGTAGGTCAATGTGAAGTGGGCAGCGCCTTTCCCAAACGTGGTATACCCGTATACCACATAAGGTGGGTTGCTCTTAAGATGGTAGCATACATGCTTAAGGTATAGTATGACTTGTCAGTCATACATGACATTCTTATATTAGTGAATTTCACACGGGCTTGTGGATCAGAGTCAGACCGGCGCTTAGATGGCCTGTTTCTTCACGGACCTAACACTTTATCATCCGAGTACAGCTTTATATCACCGATTACTTCTGGAGTTTTTAACAGCGTAGTACAATAATATTTGCATAAGCACTCAGTACAATGTATCAAATACTTGCACAAGTTACTCACCTTCATGCTATATATAGATCCGTCTACAAACTGATTAATAAAAAAGGTCACGTTTGATTATTGAACTGTACCTGATGCGTTATCGATACGGTTAAAGTCATATAAACAAAAATGTTTTCTTTCGGAGCACTAAAAGGCAATTGCAGTCAACATGTGTCGACAGTTATAACAACCCATTGTTACTATCCTCTTCTGACGTTATTTCTTGTCCTTGCCTGGATTAGGCTTGAATTATAGGTTCAAAACAGATCGACTTCATACTAGTCGAGAATTATTTTAATGATGTTTAAACAGTTTAGAAAGAAACACACATCACTACAAATGTTTCATCTTTCTATTAGATATCGTAGTTTTGTCATCGTCGTCGCCATCATCATCATAATCATCGTCATCATCATCACCACCACCACCACCACCACCACCACCATCAGCATCATCATCATCATCATCATCATCATTATTATTATTATTATTATTATTATTATTATTATTATTATTATTATTATTATTATTATTATTATTATTACTATTTGGAAATAACAGTCCCAATTATATTAAACAAACACTAAATATTCTAGTCTTATTGTGTCATGTCTCAAAGAAATTGAGAGACCTAATTTGGATATCAACACTACCTACTATGTATGTATGTATGTATGTATGTATGTATGTATGTATGTATGTATGTATGTATGTATGTATGTATGTATGTATGTATGTATGTATGTATGTATGTATGTATGTATGTATGTATGTATGTATGTATGTATGTATGTTTTATTAATACATCTGAGTGTCACACACTCTAAGTTGAATTGTATTTGCACATATAAGTTGCTTTTACAGTTTTAATATTCTTTTATTAAGGCCTACATATAAGTTGATTCCAAACGAAATGTATTATCTTCAGAAAAATGAAGTTATCATCCTATATTTTCTATATCAGTGACGAAAGTTCTAAACTCTTTCCATATGCGTTTTTTTTTTTTGTTTTTGGGAGACAGATCCTAATCTTGCTGATCAGATAAAAAGTTTTCACATTTTAAAATTTGGCGGAAAAATTCATTTTATGGCTGATCAGAAAAAACATTGCCAGTTTTGCATTATTTCAGATGATTGTCAATTACAAAATTCGTTGAATGATTTAAAAACATATTTCCAAAACAGAAATTATCCAGTACATATCATTGATTCTGCGCTGAACAAAACCCGTAATCTTACTCAAAATGAGGCTTTAAATACAGCAAATTGTACAATGGAGAAAAATATAGTTCCTTTTACAATACAATACAATCCTTCATTACCTAATATAGGTCTTATAATTAATAAATATTGGAGTCTCCTAAACTTATAAAATAAAAACAGCGTAAAATCCCTTTACAACAATAAACCTATTGTTGCTTATCAAAGACCCAAGAATTTGCAAGATTTTGTAATTAGAACGAAACATACAGAAAAAAGGACAATTTTCGTCATCTAAATGTAATAGACAACGATGCTCTTAATGTGCAAACATAAGAGAAAGTAGTTCTTTTAGTAGCGCTAATACAAAAGAGACATTTTCCCTACGTTATACCACTAACTGCATATCAACTAACGTGGTTTATTTGATAACCTGTCAAAAATGTAACATGCAATATGTTGGACAAACACTTCAACAAGTTTCTAAAAGAATGAATAATCATATTAAAAATTATAAAGATCCTCAATTTTCGTCTAATATTTCTACACGTCTTAACACCCATAATCACTGTCTACTCGATTTTTCTTTCATGCCAATAGATAGTGTGCATAGAGACATGAACAGACTTACAAAAGAGACTTAATGGATTCATAAATTAGATACTTTGTATCCTAATGGCCTTAATACCAATGTATTATATAAAATTGTATAATTTTCTTTTCAATTGTGAAATTGTATATCTTTTATAACACTATAATTGTATGTATGACTGTTTGTCTCTATTTTATTTTATTATTTTACTGATTCAGGTTTCATTAGAGACTCTTGTATCTTTTAGATCCTGTCATATATATATATATATATATATATATATATATATATATATATATATATATATATATATATATATATATATATATATATATATATATATATATATATATATAGTTGTTGTGGGTTCCAAGGGTTGTTATCGCCAGGGGCGGTTGTGGGAGATAAGCACCCACTTCCCCTAGAAATCCCCCAATGGCTTGCGCCTGAGATAGCCTCTGACAACCAAATCCAGCTCCAGACCTTCACGGGTGGCTTAACTACTAAGCCCGGCGGAACCTGTTTAAACTAACTGAAGAAGGGATGGCAGGCGAGTTTCTGGCGCCTCAAAACCAGATGCTTAGGGCAGATGGGGCCCGTTAACCTTGGGTGGTAGCCCGTCTAGGAGAAGGTAAACTCTGATTTCAAACCTTCGCTGCCTTGCGACTATACCCTTACATGGGAAATGCTAAGGGAAGAAACCCCAACAGAAAATCCGGAGACGGAGTCCCTAAGGCGACTTGTCACTGCTTTTAGTGACATCTCGGCAACTCCTGCGATGCCGCTGGTGCCATGACGTATCGGCTTGTCCTTTCCCTTGGATCCATCAGCTGCGTTGAGAGGGGGAGTCAGTTGCATGGGCAACAGCTGATTCTCCATATAATCTTGCCCAGGCTTGCGCCCTTGAGAGGACACTCCAGCTTCGCTTCACAGCGTTGACACAACACAGGAAGCAACAGTTACCGGTTATAAGTCACCACTCGATTGGCGTAGAGTTAGACGCCAGGGGTTGCTTCCGACGGTGGGAGAGACCAACAGATCTCATTGGACAGCTATCGCCCGCCTCAAGCTGAGCAGCCCCCAGCCAATAAGATGCAGTCCCGCCACAGCTCGCCTGCCTTGCTGGGTGCGCAGGGCTTAAGATACGCGAGTACCTGACAAGCGGGCTGCAACTACAGCACCAAGAAAAAACAAACGAAAAACAAGGAAAGCAACAATCCTCAAGCTAGGTACCTGGAACGTCCGGACTATGCTGACAGGGCTTTCAGATGATCTCCAGGCAATCAATGATGTTCGAAAGACTAAAGTCATCAACGACGAACTCGCAAGACTCCATGTCGATATCGCCTCACTTCAAGAGACACGGCTACCAGATTCTGGGTCCCTCAGAGAAAAGAAGTACACGTTCTTCTGGCAAGGAAAGAGCTCAGACGAAGTTAGGGAGTATGGTGTTGGTTTTGCTGTCAGAAACTCTCTGCTGGCTATGATAGAACCCTGCCAACAAGGAAACGAAAGACTGTTATCTCTTCGCCTCCACACCACAACCGGGTTAGTTAATCTCATCAGTGTTTACGCTCCCACACTCAGTGCCACCACAGATACCAAGGATGCGTTTTACAACGAGCTCGACTTGCTCATCAACAGTATTCCGAAGGAAGAGAACTTGATATTACTGGGCGACTTCAACGCTAGGGTGGGTGCCGATCACGACTCCTGGCCTTTGTGTCTCGGCAAGTTTGGCATTTGGAAGATGAATAAAAACGGGCAACGTCTACTAGAAATGTGCTCGTTCCACAACCTCAGCATCACCAATTCATTTTTTCAGACAAAACCACAGCACAAAGTGTCTTGGAGGCATCCCCGATCCAAACACTGGCATCAGCTGGACTTGATTATCACAAGACGTTCAGCCATGAAGGGTGTGCAGCTTACTCGTACATTCCACAGCTCTGACTGCAACACCGATCACTCTCTAGTCTCTGTAAATTTAAGCTTCAACCAAAGAAGATCCACCACTCTAGGCAAAAGGGTAAACCACACATCGATGTGAGCAAGACGTCATATCCAGACAAGGCTGAAGAATTCACTTACGCCCTCTCCAAGGCATTCAGTTCAGAACCTCCCTATGGCAGTGCCAAAGAGAGATGGGACATTAGAGCTACTGTGTACAGTGCAGCCACAAGAATCTTTGGTAAGAAGCAGACAAAGAACAATGACTGGTTTGACACCAATTCCGCCACACTCATGCCAGCAATAGAAGTGCCCACCTGGAATTCAAGCGTTCTCCCTGCGTGAGGACACTACATGCATATAGGTCTACCAGAAGCAAAGTGCAGAGGTTAGCACGGCAATGCGCTAATGAATACTGGCTTCTACTCTGTCAGAGCATCCAGTCAGCAGTAGATAACGGAAACATCAGAGACATGTATAATGGCATAAAGAAAGCAATGGGTCCAACGAAGAAAGTGATAGCTCTACTGAAGTCTTCTGCAGGAGATATCATTCATGACATGAACAAACAGATGGAGCGCTGGGTGGAGTACTACTCCGACCTGTATTCCAGAGAGAATAACGTGACCAACAATGCCCTCAACGCCATTGAAAACCTCTCTTGTTTGACCAAACTGGATGAGAAACCTACTGAGACAGAACTAAGGCTAGCATTAGAGAAACTGACCACAGGTAAAGCCCCAGGAAAGGATGGCATCCCAGCAGAAGTCATCAAATGTGGCGGCAGTGTGCTGTTCACACACCTTTATGATCTTCTCTGCCAGTGCTGGGATGAAGGTGCAGTGCCTCAGGACATGAGAGACGCCAACATCATAACGCTGTATAAGAACAAGGGCGACAGAAGTGACTGAAACAACTACAGGAGCATATCACTTCTCAGCATCGTGGGTAAAGTCTTCGCTAGAGTCATCCTGAACAGACTGCAGATGCTTGCCGACAGAGTGTATCCAGAGTCTCAGTGTGGGTTCCGCGCAGAGAGGTCCACAATCGACATGATCTTCTCCATCAGGCAACTGCAGGAGAAATGCAGGGAACAACACAGACCCCTCTTCCTGGCTTTTATAGACCTCACCAAAGCATTCGATCTGGTCAGCAGAGACGGACTCTTCAAAATCCTGACGAAGATTGGATGCCCTCCAAAGCTGTTAAGCATGGTCCAGTCCTTCCATGAAGACATGAAAGGCACAATGCAGTATGATGGCTCATCGTCCGAACCATTCAATATCCATAGCGGAGTGAAACAAGGCTGTGTCCTTTCCCCCACGCTCTTTGGCATCTTCTTCGCTGTCCTGCTTAAGTACGCCTTTGGGGCGTCCACAGAAGAGATCTACCTGCACACGCGTTCAGACGGCAGACTGTTCAACCTGGCACGACTGAAGGCAATGAGCAAAGTAAGGAAAGCAACCATTAGGGACATGCTCTTTGCAGATGCTGCTGCTATAGTCACTCACACAGAAGCTGAACTACAACGCCTGATGGACCGCTTTGCTAAAGCATGTGATGAATTCGGGCTGACCATCAGCCTAAAGAAAACCAACGTGATGGCTCAGGACGCAGACCCTCTCAGCATAACCATTAACAACTACAAACTAGAAGTAGTCAGTGAGTTCACTTACCTTGGCTCTACCATCACCAAACAACCTCTCACTCGATGCCGAGCTCAACAAGCGGATTGGAAAGGCGACAACAACTCTCTCTAGATTGTCGAAGAGAGTGTGGAACAACAACAAGCTGACATTAAACACTAAGATCACCGTGTACCATGCCTGCGTGCTTAGCACTCTTCTGTATGCCAGCGAAACTTGGACTCTGTACGCCTCTCAGGAGAAACGATTAAGCGCCTTTCACATGCGTTGTCTCCGTCGCATACTTGGGATCACCTGGAGCGATCGTGTGACAAACAACGAGGTGCTTCAACAGGCCAAAATTCCCAGCATGGTCACACTCCTCCGCCAACGTCGCATCAGATGGCTGGACCATGTGCATCGATTGGATGATGGACGGATCTCCAAAGACCTTCTCTACTCTAAGCTTGTCTCAGGTAGAAGATCAATAGGACGGCCACATCTTCGCTTCAAGGATAACTGCAAGCAGGACATGAAAGCTCTTGGAATAGAGGTCAACACCTGGGAAGAGCTTGCCCTCGACAAGTCCAGCTGGCGACATGCTCTGTACACAGGTCTGAAAGCCAGCGAGGAAAAGTTACGACAGCTCGCTGATGAGAAAAGATCTCAGAGGAAGTGGATGCAATTCCAACCAAAACCTGAGTCATACTTCAAGTGTAGCAACTGCAGCAAGGATTGCCACTCCCGTGTGGGACTTTATAGTCACAGAAGACGCTGCACAGCTACAAACTAGGACACCTTTCATGGGCGCATTTCCATCGTCTCTCGAGACTAACGGAAGCCAACCAAAAGAGTTGTTGTGATTATGCATTGTTTTTTATGACGTTACGTAATGACGTAATTTTTTTATGAAGTTACGTAATGACGTAATTGTTATTTTAGCCTGTAAAGACGTCATCCGTTTATTTCAAAACATTTTGTGCCTGAAGAAGCATATATTATATGCGAAACTATTTGCACGGAAAATATCGGCGTTTGTGTTGTTTTTTTAATTCCAACGCATTTATGAAACAGATCATAGGTTAGAGGTGGGTGTCAATTTAGCTGGGCATGCAATATATACGTATTTCGGAGCTTTACATTTTTATAATTTCTGTCTAGCTTGTTTTGAAAGTAGTTGCTAGTTACGAGGTAATTGACACGATTGGAAATCTGGATATTTATAGTATTGGTATTAGTTCACATATGATAACTTTTCAGAGATAGACCTATATCTTAGGTCACCGATTCGTTTTGAAATGAAAATTATTAGATTTATGTGACTTTTAACTGAGAAATGTTGCAAAAGCATATCATATTACTACTTAAGCAACTCTGAGAATTCTCAAAGACGTGCAATTCAGTTCGCTGGCTTGGATACTGCTTGTTGCTAAAATAGAATTGCAGTTGCATTACTTGGTAAATGAAGGGAAAATTTCCATTATTCAGAACAATGTCATGTAATCCGAACCAACAGCGTTTATTTCTGTATAAACTGTGCGGAGAAGTCCACCATACTAACTTCTATAAACAGTCACGTGCAAATTAACATAAAACACTGAACTTGACGGCATACGTACTGAATGCCTTTAAAACTAAGGAAAAAAAAACGTTGCATTTATATTTTTTAAAGAAAATTTAATACATTGATTTGACAGAATCACATAACGTATCTTTTTGCTATGTTTCTGAATATAAATAAGTCTTTCTTTGGCTAGATTTGAAAAAAAAACGCAAGGAAACTCAAAATTTGCCAAGAACATTGGGGCTACAGCACTTCACTGTGGTAGTTTCAAATAAATTTAAAACTATAGGTAAATGGATATCGGGGTTGATAGGACGGGGTTAAAGACTAATTCTATAACAATTTGATTCACAATCCTACAAGTAATACGTAGACGGGTGGGTGGGAGATTCGCTACACCCCCATCATAACTGTCTGTCAGTGTCGATGTCTTGCACTGCATGACTATTGGACCTCCATCACTTCAACCAAATATCGATAATTTTTTATTTTATATGTAGCCCCTGTAGATAGCCTAATATGTTAATAAATACGAAAATAGATTCAAAGACGCGAAAATTGGTTACTCACGTGTCTGGACAATAACGGTTCAGCCAAGTCACAACGACCTCATGATAGCATCAAATCCAAGCGCCATTAGTATGTCAAACAAAACAACACATCCTTTGCTTTGAATATTGACCTTATACTCAGATCACATATGCCAATTCAGATAAACGATTAAGACCATGTTGTGGAATATTCAAAATCTTAGATCGCCTACCCATTGGTAGAATTTTTTTTTACTTGATATTGACGTTGGTATTACGTTGCCGAGGTAGAATCCCAGTTCTATAAATAACTTCGTTGCAGACGCTTCAAAAAGAATTCATACGATTAAGCAGGATCTAAAACTCATCGGACTTAGCTTTAAAAAGCCAAATAACACAAAGAAATGATAAATAATTGCAACTGTATGAGTTTAACGTTGTTTTTCTGAGTTTATCATGGTATGAACTGTCAGTTGCCGACTCACACAGCTTAAATAAAGCCCTTCTAGGCTTAACAAATGTGTATCAACGTGTGTTGCAGTGAATACAAAATTAACCAGCGTGATTGAAGATGAGAGTGTATTACAGGATGAATATCAAGTCTAACCCCTATGGGGTGTATTGGGTACACCTCGTTCAAACCTAACGACCTTACATTTTCGAAAGAAAGTTAAGACTTATTACAATTGACACATCATCTCGAATTGTACGAAAACAATGAATTAAACGATGAATTAAACGAGTCAAAGTCTCCCTAAAAATTGATAATGAAGGTGTAAAAGTTTATAGACAAAGAGAAAAAACAAAACCGTTAATTGGATTCCTTTTACCTTATAATGGTAAATTAATGACATCAAGTTTTATAGGTAATATTTCACTGAACGTATTAAATCTAGGGCGATGAAAACGAAAATAGTATATCGGCAACAAAGTGAAACTCACCAAACTGGCACCATACAGCATCGACATTTGATAATTAACAACACACTTTGACAATAAAAATGGTATTTCACTTCAGGGATGGATAATATTAAATAATGTGCTAATTTGTAATGATCACTCAAAATCAGATACCCTTGAATCCCTTCACATAAGTTTATATTAATTTCCCTTGTCAGCATAAGGTCATGCTAATGTTAAATCTATGGAGTTGTGCATTTTCCCCTTGAATATAAATCATGTGCAGTATTCTTTAGAAACCCAACCTAAGTGGACAGATGCTAATATCTATCATTATATTTTTAATTAATTTACTCCAAATGCATGTTGTTGTGGATATAACAAAATCTAGGTCACGATCAACGCCATTCATGCAAAAATACTACGTGGCATAAGCGTGGTTCGCTTCAAACACTCATTTGTTACATCAATCAAATGAGAAGTAGTCTTTAGCTTTTCAAGATAGCAGCATGTTCAGTATAGAAACATCCATTTTCCATTTAGTAACGACTCCATATTGTATAATTTAAATTAGTATTTAAAAAGACAACCATTTAATTAGAATTATTAATATAGAAACTTCCTATATGGCTGTCATATTGAATATTCAAGGCGCCATATTGAATTTTCATGCGCTATTTTCACTTATGATCAGCAACGAAACTTAAACAATTAGGTGGTTATTTTCAATTTCGAAACCGATCACTTCAAAATAGGCATTGCAGAATTATGAACTATTTGCAGGCAATAATTACCTCTGTTATTGAAAAGTTTTATAATTTGCAGGATCTATTTATCTCCGAGATCGACGAACTGGAAAAAAATTGTCAATTTTACATGTAAACACATTTTTGTGTAGAATGTATTTATTTCAATGTTAAACCTAGATATATGAACATGACTCAAGTCACGACAATTCAATAATCGAGTAAAATGTGTGGAATTATTTTTGCTGGGATCAAAACATACACGTATTCACTGACTGCATTCCCTGGTACCAGTGCCAGATTAAGACCTTCTAGGGCCCTAAGCTCTGAAAATATTATGGTGATCCCCCAAATATGAAACTCTAAAAATATTAAAAGTAAAACAGGAGGTAAATACTAGTGTTGCCATTATACCAGATCAAAATACCCGTGCATGCAGATCGAAATGTTCATACATTATTCATACAATTTCATTATCAATAATTAATTTGATTTTTTTCTGGTACGCCTGTTTAGCTATTGCCCTAAGCACGTGATAAATGTTCTAGATGAGTAATCCGGCACTACCTGATACCCTAATTCCATCGGAAAGCTGCTTGCAAACAAACAAATGTAAAATACTGCGTACGGAAAAAATTGTCACGCGATTTCGTATAGGTAAATACAGATTATCGGTTATGTACAAAGGGGAGCACCGAGTTGTCTAAACTGCTGTCCGTTACAGATCACTGCCATTTCACCTCTGTCTACGCGAGTTCGAGTCTAGGCGGTGGTTCTTTCCGGTGATTTCCCGGTTTCTGCCTCCACCAATAATACTAGCCGCATTGTATAGCCTAATGTGTGCTGAAAAATGGCGTTAAGCCCAACAACAACAACTGTACAAAAGTTTGGCAAATCGTTATAAAATGACACTAACTCACAGAACACATAAAATGGGCAGGCGTTGCTGACTTCGACATCAATAGTTATCCCACCCTAAGATATGCTATAAATCGCCTATGTGCAGATAGTGCTGGTAGACTTTACGGAATAGATGGTGTAAAGTTCAGACAAGAAATAAAAGAAAGTATACAAATGAGTGACCCCTTTCAAAAATAATCTATTCTACAGACCTTGACAAGACACACGGTCGACGTAATCTCTCAAAATCACAAGTGTCTGACTAAACACAACTTGATAGACACTATGCCCAAAGTAACATTTTGGTGAAGTCCCAATTGCAAAAACACGATCCTTTCAGAGTAGAGATAATAAGGCTTTACTGTCAGCCATGTTTAAAATCATATTGGTCTAATTTTTTTCCCAGCGAGAACTACATGTGGTAGGTAGTGTTTTAGTAAAAACCATATTATTTGCTTATGAGAGTAATGATGACAAAATTTGTTTTCAAGACGATTGACATTAAATGTCCGAGTTGCACCATTTTCACTCACGACCAATTACGCGTCGAAAAAAGTGTATTAGCGAATACCCAGTGTTGATACAACCATCCGTTAAGTTGGAACAAAGATGTTACGATTTTCCATAGGGACACCCTGGCATTCATTATCTTGAATGTCCAGGAGGCACCAATTCCATTTAGGATTAAATACATGTTGTATAAAGTGCATTAGACACGACACAGTGTTCAGATTTTAAATATGAACTTAATCGTGTCCATATATAATGTACTAGGGACACCGTCTAGATCTAGCAATAAATGTGTATATTAGGTTTTAAGGCAGGCCTCTTAAAAGTTTAGGAGTAGTTATAACAAAATGTGTCTAGGGATTAACCACCGATAGACAGCAGGCCATCACCTTTACCTGTGGCCATTAGAGCATAAAATTGCTGTTGAACTGTTAGGATGCAATGATGGCAAAAGTCCAAAGTTAAAAGCTCCTATCCAAACTTTACTAACTCGATACGGTTTTAACATAGCTTATCGCCGTTTCTATTTAAACTTTCCTTCTCTATTTCCTTTATTTGTATTTGTCGGTGCGATGAGCTCGTTAGAATTACTCTGCCATAAATATGAAAAAATAAAACCCACCTCAGATGACATTCACAATTTCGACAACCATTAATACAGTAGTAGTAGTAATAGTAGTAGTAGTAGTAGTAGTAGTAGTAGTAGTAGTAGTAGTAGTAGTAGTAGTAGTAGTAGTAGTAGTAGTAGTAATGATTATAATCGATATCGCCATTGAAGATGATAACTATGATAATAATGGTGACGGAGAGGATGATGATTGGTTCTCTCGAGATTTTGTTTCAATAGCTTGATTACTCATGCATATTTACGTGATGTATCACTCGTATAGACTTGAAATTTGTCATTTCGTTTATTTGTAGGAAACTGCTACACTGAAGTAAGAGTCATTCTACAGTACACTTGTGTATGCTTTCTCCGTAACGGTCAAGTCTTAAAACTCGTTCTACAGTACACATGTGCATGATTTATCCGTAATCGTCAAGACTTAAAACTCGTTCTATAGTACATATGTGTATGCTTTCTCAGTAATGGTCAAGCTTAAAAACTCGTTCTACAGTACACATGTGCATAATTTCTCCGTAATGGTCAGCCCTTAAAGTTCTACAATACACGTGTGTATGCGTTCCATGTCATAATATGTTTTAAAACTCCTTCTACAGTACATATGTGCATGCTTTCTCCGTACTGGTCAAGACTTAAAGCTCGTTCTACAGTACACATGTACAAGTTTTGAAACTCATTCTTTAGTACACATGTGCATGCATTCTCCGTGATGATCAAGCTTTTAAACTTGTTCTGCAGCACACATGTGCATACTTTCTCCGTAATGGTCAAGCCTTAAAACTCGTTCTACAGTACACATGTACAAGTTTTGAAACTCATTCTTTAGTACACATGTGCATGCTTTTCATGTAATTAAGAGTGACGCTTTAAAACATTCAACAGTACGCATGTGAATGCTTTCTTTGTAAGTATAGGTTACATGTCTTGACTGCAGACTAGATAAAGTACAAATAAATAGGGGTGGGATGAGGTTGGCGGCGCTGCCAACTTTAAACAATGTCGCTACTTGATTTCAGAGGGATGACAAACTATAACTACAATAGACCTCCATTCTCTTTTCTTTCTTCTTCGATTGATATTTATTGTTGTTACCATAGTAATACGTGTCACAAATATTCAAATTTGATAGGCAAATTGATGTACTAATTGTAACTATTTTCTACTTTGCATCGAAGAGCTCGTATACAATCACCAGAAATCTTGCCTCAGATTGGTAAGGAAACCATACTGTTTGGTGTTTAAATTCTAACATTTTCTTCTAAAATTCAAACATCGTTGGCCCTATTCATGTTTCTAAAATAAAAGTGTATATGTGTTTGTATGGGCGGGGAGAAGAGTCTGTAGTGCTTTCGTAATTTGCACGTCCATGAATTGATAATCTGTCGTCTTGAATTATGACTTCACTTTCTCGCTTATTTTAAATCATTCTATAATGTTTGTCTCATAGAGCTCTTTATAAATGTGACAAAAAATCGGTTGGGAGAGCGGGATTACAATTCCAAGTCCGAAGTATACTTATTCCAAGGTTCACTCGTGAGAATGTTCGTTAATCTTATACTGAGGTTCCATAGTCCAATGATTGGGTTTGATCGCCAATTAACCTAACAACTAAGAGTTTATCTGTTTGAATGAAGGGTTCACTTGCTTGAACATAATGTGGCCTAAGTAAAATGAGTGTCTGCCTCAGATGTGGGTGTACCGGGAATTTATACCAACGACCTAAAAAAATGGTACTAACAGCTGCCTTACTTGGCGCTCATCATTAAGATGTTAATGTTAGGACTGGTCGGCCTGGTGTCAAGACAATGTGACTGGGTGGGACAGTGCTAAACATCGATATCGACCGCCACGCTACAGATATAATAGAAATATGACTAGAATTGTTACACACAAGTTAAAATTTTAACCAAACAAACAGAAAGAAGGGGGTGATTGTTTGATTCATAACAAATACACATCCACCCCACCTCCAAAATACCCGAAATCTCCCCTAATTTTTTTTAAAATCTCGAAATGGCTATGGCAGTCTATGGAGACGAGATCTAAAACAGTCCTTGAAAATTAACTAGACTCGTGCATGCTTCTATCAAATCTACTAAATCATAAAAGGAAAGATATGGAAAAAATATTATACTTAAATATAAGAAGCTAAGTAGTAATCCTGTCTGCCAAATTACAGTCAAAAACTGGATATTAATGGAGAACACATATTTGGGGCGAGTTTCTCGAAGGGAAGGAGGAATAGATGGACGAGCGATATGATATGAGGACTCTAGCATATTCTCGCCTTCTAACAGAAGAGTATGAGAAAATTGTTTTTGTTTTAATTACAAAGTACATTTGGATTAGATCAACCGGCCTCAAATCTTCATTTTTACATTTATAGTAATGGAACAGTATTGTTTAAACGCTTAGAATCAGATCTTTAACGATACAGCTGTTAATCAGCCAGCATTTTTAAGTAACTTGACTTTATCCAGGAAACAGATACAGGACATTGTTTCATAAAAATAACCATTAAAAAGTATTTTAAAAAAAATATTAATGGAATGTTATGTTACAACTGGCAAATTCACGATACAATGTTTATTTTGCTGTTGTATGAAAGAAAGTTTTTAATATTATATTGATGTGGTACCTACATTCAAAAAGGAGACATTACTCAAGAGAATGTATCATTATAGGAGAATTTATCAGCCAAAGAAATTGTAACCCCGAAGTGAAGAAAAAATTAGAAATAAATAAAACGCACGTAGGTCTGATTATGCTGATCTGGCATCCAACTCGCGTCATCTATTTCATATCAGCCATATATTTATAATATTACTCTCGTTCTAGATATTTTAATGTAACTAATATGGCTGATTTCATCACAGTCCACACTCCAATAACTAATGCAACAAAAATGTTCAGGGCAGTCAAGTTATAGACTACTCAGACCAATGTATCTCATGAATATTATCGTTAGTATAATTACACATTTCAAATTTAATAAGTCTATTTAATAAGACTATGGGCATGCCTAAAGGGAGGTAGCATTATCTACAAACCAGAAAGCATATATTATTTATATAGACAGATTTCACAACTATCATTTCGCTGAGATCTTGTTGATTAAAGTTCACAGCAAGTTTCATCCAAATCTGTTCGTAGATAACGTCTCGAAGACGGTAGCAAGCCGTTGTTGACGGGGAACACACGACGAAGGGTGGACAATATAAGTTCTCATGACCTTCCGGGAATCTGTGCAAAAAGTAAATAAAATAAGTAAAAATATAAATGACTAATCTGATTTTTCGGTGCTATGCCGATGAAGAAAACTCAAAGTAATACAAATCAGTCAATTTGGCTAACAGCATGCTCCGAGAAAGTAATTTAGAAATAATTGAAAATTATTAAAACTTTTTTTTCTGAATTTTAGAAACAATTGTTTTCCAATACTAGAGCGAGCTCATTTCTAAACAGTTGTGATTTAAGGCATTGGTTTACATAAGACAAAACAGGACACAAAATACATTTTTTTTCTTCCACAGAAAAACACGTGACTTTTCATTACCTTAAGGTTCCTGCCATAAGATTATGTGCATGTCAAATGTACTAGTATATTTATATGCTAAAACTGTGTTGCATGTCAATGTGTCACCATCAGTCAGTGCCAGTGATGTTACTGAATCTTGTGCCCAATCAAATTAAGTGTTGGATTGTTTTACTGTAAAGACAGCTCCGATCAATTCCTTCTTGTAACGTTGCCCACATGGTTGTTTGAGTCTGTACGCAGAGAGCGAATTCGGCTTCACTGTATGTTTTTAGAGCAATCTTATACATTTTACATTATTCCTTACCATGATGTTTAACCGTAATTTACTTCATGATAGACACGATTGTAGTGTTGCGTAGAGCACAAGGTTTATTCGTATTCGACAGAATCTGTCTTAGTATATCTAATTACTCTAAACATAATCCAGTTGAACATTATCCTTAGATTCACCATTAATATGTCTATATAAAGCCAATTATTAGAAGTGAAAAATAAAAGGAAAATAGCTTCTGCTACATAAATAAAGCCGGCATTTTCTTTTATTGATTTACATACATACCAATTAGCCAGCAAGGTGCGTTGTTTTTCATTGTAACAAATTCATTTTTATTAGAGCATTCTGCCTTGTCATCAAAGTTTGCATCTATAATAAAACAAACTCTAGAGGTTATGTTGAAAATAAACTTTTAGATGATTTTAAAATTTTGCTATTCAGTCGGACAGGAAAGAGGATAGCGCTTTACACGTTGCATGCTGTAAAATTGTTCTCTAAATAGAATATTGTTCTGGAGTTAAGGAATAAATTTGCCAGTATGAAAACCTAAGCATCTACTGTTATGTTATCTATATTATGCGTGTTATTTTTATACAAATGGTTTAAAAGGGTTATTTCAAAAACTAACTATTTCTATGATCGTAAGTTAGCACTTTAATGATGGGTCAGTTTTATATAGTGCGTAAACTTCATTTATAAGTTTCACGGTTGAGCCATACTCTTCTTCAAGAGCGATCTGACTTCAGGACACGAATTCTTGAACGACCAAAATGACCCAATTTTTGATTGGCCAATATTAAAGCAACTGATTTTGTTTACGAGTTAAGATTATATTAGAATGTAAATGCTACGCTCTCGGTGTTACGCCTTGGTTATCTATATACAAGATGTGAACTACAGAGAATCAGCAATACAAACCAGTCTCAGAGAAGTTATATTTAGTTGCGTTAAACTGAGAGGATTCGTTAAATTAAGTCAATCCATTTATTGTCTTTACAAAGTATTAGGAGAGACTTAAAATTATAAATGAAATATCTTTTGGAGGTGCAACGAATTCATTTAAAACATTTTTTTGCCATGATTTATTAATACTGTTGGTACATCCGTGCAATAGTAACATCATTCAGAATACCACTGGAACTCATTTGGATTACTTGATACTTTTGGACTTATCAAACATTTAGGTCTATTAAGAATTTAATTTACCATACTGTAAGTTATATTTGTTCCCTAAGTTAGTTTATTATTAATGACTCATATTTTCAGTTTTACAAAACTTGATGGTTTTTGCTCGTTTTGTTACTTAGTTTAAGACCAAAACTCACGTATCTCCGTTTACGTGATATCATTTTCAATTCCCACTTTTTATCGCAAATTGGGTCTCGCATTGTCTTCATCACATATTTTATTTTTGAATACCAATCTATTTTTGTAAAATGACTAGCACGAAATTGACAATGAATCTGACTATTTATACACTTACACACACGCATAAGTGCAAGGACTGGACTAGAACTACTTAGAAATATACGAAAAGAGAGCGAACATCTTATCATAAACTTGAAAATTCATTATCGTTTTCATTTATTTGCTTACGATATGCACATTGATTGATGACATTGTTTCCGTTTCCATGCATATTGTTTTTCTTCACGCCATTTTCTGCTGATGGTCAATAGCGTTTCTAATGTTCATCAGTCCGTTCTTCGGTTTCATGCGTTTTACAACGATTTTGTGATTAGATTGAAGTCATATTTGCTATTAATGTGCGGGAAGACCTAGATAATATTTAAGTTTCGCTTTGTTCTTATTGTTTCTCCAATTTCCCCCTACCTAGATTTTGAGGTTTAGCTTTTACCCTTCCGACCTATTTAATTGCTGAAGGGATTTGAGAGATAATTAGTATTTATTGAATTTAACATAAAACCAACGTTTCTTTAGCTGTAATGTCTTGATAAGGCATCTGTCTCCTTTGAATCCTTTTGTTTCGGCCTCCACTGACGAAAAACGTCTCTAAAAAATTTATAACATTTTAGTCCATAAATCTGAAATGTTTGATGTTAATTATCTGAGTTAATTTCTTAAGAATTAATTCATACTGTTTAGGTTTCATGATAGAATATATACCACCAATCCACCCATTTATCCTTCCACCCATCCATCCATTGTTTAATCCAATCCATACCATGCCCTAACAAAACATTTCGTAAGTTAGATAGGTACAAAGAAATGTCTTTATGTGTGTTACAATGCGGGTAGAAATGTGTGATATAATTTAGGCAGAAATGTCAAGCTATTTATATAGAGACTTGTTTAAACTTGATTTAGGTAACTTAGAAAACTATCACTATATAAAATTTTGAGTAAAATTTTAAGAAACCTTTAAAATACACTATTATGTATATTTTATTATACGATCATGTCCTGAAATTTACATAAGCTGAAAACATGACGCGTGTAAACTTGATTTTACATTACGTTTAAGATGTGGCAAATCTACACACCATGTAAACTGACATACGTGTGCAAATCTGTACATATGACAAAATTGATATTTCGGTACTTTTATAATTGGACATGTATGTAACTGCGCATGTGAACGGGGTATTACTAGATGGGTTTTTCAGTATTTTGTATTGTGGCCTCTGGAATTTTAGACCTTTTGGGAATGTTGTTATACAACGTTAAGATGTAGCCTCTAGTGATGTATCACTCAATTGCCTGCACATCAACTATTATATCATGACGAAATCTAATTATATGCTGGGAACACCTGATTCTAATTTTAATCATGTTACGTCCCATGATTCTCCTGAAAATTCATGCTTTTCTCGACACTAGACTTTGTAAAATGTGCCAAAGAGCATCGCCATCTTTAGAGAAGAATTGAGAATAGAAGAGTTTGTAAGCGACAAGAGGATACAAATGATTGTACATGGCGTGAAATGTCCTTTTATTTCCAAGATTTCCTTCGCACGTTTTCAATGTTGCTCCATATGCAGAACGGATTATAATGAGTGATAATAGCAAACTTTCCTAAAATTATTTATGGGAGCTGCATCTACGATTTCGAAAAATGCTGATACCGGGTTTTAATAAGTCCACCTGGGCATGTTCTTGAACAATAAGCCAGTATCTAAAAGTACACCACTAAATTTGTTCTCTTTCGCTATTTTTTGCAGGAGATACGCATATATTCTGAACTATACGTGACAATCTAATTACAATACATTTTATTTACCAAGATGAAACCAGCATTGTGTTTTGTCACTGGTACAAATAGGAGACGTCGGCATTTTAAGAGTTTCTCAAATAAGTTTTGAGGAATATTATTTCCTTTGGATACACCAGGAATAAATTTATCAAGCAAATTGCCAATGTCAAAATAAAAAAGTAAGGTCAAAGTTCCGAGCGAGCTGCACCTAATCAGACGTGGATACAGTACCACGTAAGAAGGCACGTAGTTTCTGCCACCATTGTTTCGCATTGTAATGTATCACGTATATTTAATTAAGACTTACCAATTCACTATGCTTCACTTTGGAATTCAGTTACTACTTTATCATTTAGTTTCTTACTGATAAACCCGGTGCTTATATTGCTTCACTCTTCGCGGACCTTACATAGTAACAATGATTTGCAGCTCTGTATAAAGCGTCATGTTCCGACATATCGACATCATGGTGTAGTGAAATTTGCATAGAGATTATTTTTATAATGCATGTTATTTATATTCATGCCATATATATATATATATATATATATATATATATATATATATATATATATATATATATATATATATATATATATATATATATATATATGTGTGTGTGTGTGTGTGTTATTACACATGAGCGAGCGTAAATAGTTTTATGTGATGTATTCTTACACATGTAGAAGATGGGTGAAAGTTATTGTCATCAGGAAAGTGAATGAAAACACAAAGTCATCACGTTACTCACCTGTGCTAACCCTGTTTGCATCGTATATTTATCTCTCTCTCTCTCTCTCTCTCTCTCTCTCTCTCTCTCTCTCTATATATATATATATATATATATATATATATATATATATATATATATATATATATATATATATATATCTTTCGATCTATCCATCGCAATTAAATGACAGTGCATATAATTTATTTTGCAAAGTAGTTGAAATGAGCACACTGTATATTCAATTGTACGTTTTAAATCAACCTGTCTCTCCTATGCTTGTTGATATACAGTTGTCTTTAAATCAAGGGCTTGTTGAATATGGTAAAGTTTCGCAATAAAAATGTAATATATTTCGAAGCATTCACAGGGCTTTTCAGTCCTGAGAAAGAGTTGATTGTGCGCAAAATGATATAATTTAGGTGGATTTTTAGTGTGCAATGTAACAAGTTAGTAAAATGGTCAATACCTCTAAAGGTTACGAATGCTACATATTTTATTAAGTTCTCCAAACAAATCTAAGTATGACTTTCTGTGCAGACTTGTTTTCTGATCATATTGGTGTGATTAAAAAGCATTAAGAAAGGTGATTGCTTCATTGGAATTACATTAATGAAACTCTATAATTATGTGTACACGAATCTAAGTGACATTTTTAAACGTCCTTTGATTTCTAGTTTTAGACACTCTTTCGTGAAAATTATTTGATTTAGTAAAATCATAGTAGTATTTGATATCATCTTTATTGTCTCATAAAATAATAATCTAATCAATCCGTTTATTTCAATTAAACAATTCTTAATACAATTGGGAAAAGACAAAAAAGTGTATGCTTTATCAGTGTCTAAATAAAATTGCAAAGACTTTGAAGATCAGTCAGAGTCTGTACAGAAAATTTTATCATTATGCAAACCGTGGTTTGCCTATATTCTATGATTGCATAATCATCATCGAAAATGGGTGATCCTCGTTAACATGGTACTTAAGGATATTTAGCTTTTAACAGTAAATTACAAAGATAATTATATTATACTTTATACTGGTTGAGTTAGATGTCAAATTATATTTTCCCTATTGAATATAAGATATATATTTAAAATATTAACAAATATTCACCATATCTGCATTAATATATACAATTACTTTTATTGAATTGGCTTTATCAACCATCCAATTGATTTTTTTTGTTTCAGTTTAACAAAACTCTTGTTTAAAACTATTCTTGTTAGTCTCTTTTACAAACTGGTACTGATATGCAGTAGATATATGTGGTAGGAAGGTATGCACTTTATATACATGTCTGTCAGACTAAGCATATACAGATTTTGAACCCAGGAAAACCCCGGGAAGAATTAACGACCTACTTTAAGCTACTGGAAAGCTTTATCACATTTTCATGTTGGCCGAGCTCGAGACTCGAACACACCCGAACAGAGGTGAGACGTCGGTGACCTGTAAAGGGAACGCCTTCTACCACTCGATTAATTGGGGCCTCATTTGACCAAAATTTGAAACACGCAAACTGAAGATTATTTCACCTGCCTCAAACCGTTAACAAAGTGCAACGTTCGGAAAGAGACGAGTAATCGTAGTTATGTAGATTGCGTTCTGATAGCATGTAATTCAGTGTGTATATAAACATACAAACAAAACAAATGATGAATCTTGTTTACTCTGAGCCTGCGCAGATGAACTCAAGTGTCAGGTACCTGATATGGTGTATTGAACACACTACATCCAAAACTCGGCGTCACTTGCTCACCAACTTGACATTACATTTTACAGTGCCTTTTGTAATATACCAGGCACAACACAGCTGGATCTTATATTATTCTGACAATTGTGACCTTACATTTTGCAATATATTTTAAACTGCATGTATTCCTTCTTGTGGTTCCGTTCAATTGTACCACAAAATGCAAAAACAAAATACAACTTGAAAAAAAGTATCGTATCACTCATAACATGGTAATAATATTGAATAATAGTTTACTGTCAGACGGTAAGTATTTCCTGTCTGTTGTAATACGTTAGTAATAGTGACAATTGTTTACAATCAGAAAATATATCTTCCTTATTAGGCCTAACACGGTACTAATATCGAACGATAGTTTATAATCAGAAAATAAGTCTTCCTTGTAACACGATACTAATATTGACCAATGGTTTACAGTCGGACAGAGAGTTTTATAAACCATATGTGTCACTCAGTGGGGATACAATCTAGGTAACAACATCAAACAACACCAACAACAAGAATTATAAACATCAACAACAGTACCTTGATTATAATAACTAAAAACAGCAACTGCAAAAAAGAACGAGGAAAATGTATGGTTTGGTGTTTTGCGGCATTGCGATACCCGAAGAAAGTTCAATATGGTGCGTTACTCAAGCAAGGAAGATTTCTTCGACTGCTTTCATTTGTTGCATGGTGTATACCCAAAGGGTCTGATATATTTTATTTTTATTTTTTTTTTCTTTCATATGAATACTAGCTCACCATCCCACCCTTTTCCTTTTTCAGATTGGTGCACGTTACGGTTGGCTAGTTATCGATCAATTTTGCAAGGTTTAATGCAAATGATAGGAATAAAAAGAGAACTTAGAGGTAAAATTTGATATTTCACAGATAGCTTGCATTCTGCAACTTCAAAATTCGTACTCTACGGAGTTTCGAACCCACATACGCGAGTAAATGGCACCCATCGCCTTGCCTGCACACACCAGCCCATATACCTTTACGACTAAGCATGCAACACCAAAAAAATGATGGCACTGAGTAGGTGTTATATGAGTTCGTGCGTAGCAGACACACTCGCATGACGACCTAGTAAATAATTCTCATTATTATTATAAATATATACCAGACAAAACAGACAGTGCTATCCCTGGATTCTTTAGTAGAATCTTGATAATAGTTGGGATACAATATAAGTAACAACATCAAACAACACCAACAACAAGAATTCTGCCCCATGTTTTAAATTATATTTTGTATCCTTTTTGTACATTATTCTTGCTGTGTCACATACCAGTTTGAGCTCTGGATATACGTCATGCTCTTCGTGGTTGGATGTCAAATGTTAGGTTACGCCTACCACAGTCTTGCCCAGTCTCCGACTTTTGAATGACTTCCGGGTTTTCACAAAGTTTTCATGGACCTATTCATATGAAAAAGCCCTTTGTCGGTTTTACATCTGCCTCGAAATTGTGATGATCATGGACACCTCTATTGTTCATAGGTCAAAAAAGTTTATTTCGACTGTAACATTCTTTGCCATAACTTTTAAATGCGTAATAATTTTTCAGTAATATTTATAAGAATTGTTTCTTATTAAATTAATTTTTGTCAGATGCTAATTCAAGCTTTGCATGTCCTCGTTCCTCTTTTATTGCTGTAGGATGACAGGACAATTAATTTTTACTACTAGTACAGACTGTACTTGTTGTAAGACTTGAGGGTTTTAAAAATAATACTTTTAATTACTAACATTTACATTGCTATTGGTTATGAAAAGTCACCTATAAACTTTGGAATGTCAGGGTTGGGGTATGGTTTGAAATAGGCCGAATACAGCTTTGTCTTGGATCAAAATTTGAAAGTCTCGTCAATTTTCAAAATTATTTGGAGAAATTGTTCATATGAATAGATTGGTGTCATGTACACTCCCTCTCCATAAAATGAAGGTCAAGGTCTCATAGTTAATACATCAAACTTATAATGATTTTCACACTGTTATGTGGAGCCTCAATGGCTGATTGGTTTCAAGGATTTGCCTTACAAGCTGAACCATTTCACTTGTGTTAAAAGTGGCATTAAACCTCAGTTCCACCACCATCAGCATTGCATTGGAACCTAGAAAAAGTGGGTGTTTGAGGAGACGTTTTTATTTCTGATTACTAGTTTACTTTAAGACAGTTTATAAAAAAATATAATGATCATTCCTAGCAGTTCAGTAGGTTTTATACAATGTTCATAGTGGTCTTCTGATGTTTGTATTCATCCGTTAGGTTCAACAGTTTAGGCAGATATAACATTCTAAACGAAAAGGTAATATTCTTCTCATGCTCACGTGGATCTCCTTTACTCCTGCTGAACATTTATTGTGTTTTTAATATAAATGGCACACTTCAGTCGCATAGAACTAGACCTTGTTCTCAGAAAAGGACTGTTTTTGTCATATTTTCATCAAGTTGTTTCCCTTTGATATCTCTAATCTTTATATCTCATTTTTGTTCATTGTGTACATTTGAAACTGAAATGATTCGAGATGAATTGTAAGACAATCTTCAGGTTATTGTATATCATTATTCAATTTGCAAAAGAGAAGAAATCATTATAGTTATGTTGCTGATATGGTTCTTTTTTATAATATTACTAGTTATTATTCAGTCATGACAAAATAAGTTTATTTTCAGTGTGCATCATGTTCTACATTGGTTTCTTGTTTATTTCCTTTAACTTGAGGAATGTACACACATGTCACAAATTAAAGTTACTTTATGTTCATACTAACAATAACTCGCTTTTATTGTCTCTGTCAAACCACTAAAAGGAATATGTACAACACACATCCAGTGGGATTGTTCAGGTTCTAACAAAGGTTTAAAAATCTTATTGGGATTCCTGTGGGTAAATATGGTAGCCAATGGTTTTCAAAAATTTAGCAAGGACTTATAACTTTACATACATTTTATCAATGCTTCTTTGTTTTCCTTGATTTTGTATATTCATCATTCAAACAATGATGTCACTTTATTCTACTATAGGTTGACTGATTTAATAATTGATTTTTATATTGTCAAAAATTTGAGATGAAACCTAAAATTTACAATATTCAGCCATCTTAAAGAGGTCTGGTACTGTACATGTAATCTATTTTGTAGGACCATGCTGAGCTTAATGCTTTGAAACGTAAATTTCTTCTATAACGTTGTTCTTCATGAAATCTGTATGATGCTTCGATGTACAGTTCCTGCTATATTTCCCAGTCATGGATTAATGAGATGAATCAAACATCATAGTTAAGACATGAACCTAATCTACATGTCTATTTATACACGATAGTAATGCTGCTGTTTACTCGTATACCAAAACAATTTGAGCATTGATTATCTATTTTGTATTTAAATTTATCAAATATACATTATGTATGCATGGACTACTACAGACTTCTGGAACCTGGGTAAATGCAGCTTCAGTTAACATACTTTGCTGTTACTACACAATATTGTTATTGGTCTCCTCTTGCTTTCCTTTTTCTCAGTGATTTCTTACTAGAGCAGGGAAATATTCATACAATATGTTAATATTGACTGATAGTAATTTACCGATAGCTGTCTAGCTGCTTTTATACAATATGATTTCTAAAGCATCTGAGAACTGTTAAGTATTATGTACTCAATATGGATATCCATATAGATTGATAATGCCCTATTCATTTATGCATGGAGAAAACTGACGGTGCCAGCAATATGAATATATCTTACACTTTGTACGTAAACTGTATATTTGCAAACTGGTTATATTAATGGAAATTACATTTCTTGCATATTTGTTTCACAGTAAATTAGCGTAAATAATCTTCACCAAATTACACCTATTACAGTGCATGTATGCAGCCATAATTATAATATTTTGTGCATTTTCTTCGTTTTCGTGGTTCTTCTCTTGAAAGACATGTATTTATTTGAAAAGTTATTATTCCAGAGACACCGTTACATTGTCTTTTATTTGATCATTTAATTTTATTGTGTCTCAAGAGTTATTGCCCTTTAAATGTGTTCGTTGATATATTGACTTTTTTTTTATGCAGATTAGAGCAGCATGGTATATTATTGATTGTCAGTGTTAATGTTGCTGTAATATTGACACCAGCTATTCATAACATATATACTATAAATGTTTGGTATTGAGGTAAAATTGTTCCAGTCCGAAAGATACTTTAGATGTAATAATGACTGGGGTATTGGGTTATTATAGTTCACTGTTGTAACTACACTGAAGTCAATGTCCATTATGAAAATGTATTTGTTCAAAAACTCAAGATAATGTGGTAAATAGCAAGGCAGTTATATGTAGATTTTATTTCGGATGTAAATTGTGTTGTAGGCTACTATTACATCTGACCATGTTAAAGTTGACAATTTATTTGTTTTTAATTTAAGTCGTTTCTTGCCATATAATTTTATTTTTTATTTTTTAAGGATCGACACATTCATGCTGCCATTACACACCAGAAGCCTAAATTGAAAAGATTCGTCCAGAAAATCACCCCTGCAAAGGTAAGTGGAAAATATAAAACGTTTTTTATATCTTAATTTCAGCATTCAGAATATTGTTTTGTGGCTATTGCTTTTACAGATGACCAGTAAAGTAATAACCTGACCAGTAGATTGCATCATTTTGTTTCCATTTCTATTCCATAAATATTATAAATAATTATCTGTTAAAAAACAAATTAGTATGGTTAACATTTATGTATTTTTCCTTTTTTTTCAGTAACATTATTATTTTATTGTAGGTATTCTGCTGTCCTCTGTCCTGATTGTCCTGTGAAATGCACTGAGGAAGACTTTCTTTTGAACTATTACTTGTGCAGACATGTAAGTCATAGATAGGAAATGGAGATCATGTGTACAATTTTTGAATTATTTATGCCAGTCTCTGAAATAACAGTTCAAAAACTAGCTCTGATAAAGTGCTTCTTCTCAAAAATATATGCCATACAATTTTAGTGTTTTATAGATTTGTTGCTTTAAACTCGTAATTTCTGGGATAAAAAGTTGTCTTTTACGTATATATATATATATATATATATATATATATATATATATATATATATATATATATATATGCGCATTGTTTTTTCCTAAAGTATTACGTGCTTCAGCTTTTTGTTTCCTCTGAGTAAGCCTTTTTTTTAAAAAAAAGAATGGAAATAATTTATTCCTTTCCAGGTAAGAATGCTTCATGCTTTACTGAAAAGATACCGTATGAAGGCATGATACATACATACATACACACACACACACATATATATGTATGTATGTATGTATGTATGTATGTATGTATGTATGTATGTATGTATGTATGTATGTATGTATGTATGTATGTATGTATGTATGTATGTATGTATGTATGTATGTATGTATGTATGTATGTATGTATGTATGTGTTTGCTTCTCTTTATATAAAATTGTGAACTAAATATTTTTTTTCTGTACCAAGATTTTTTTTCTTGTTTTATGGCAGCCATCACATGTTTTGAATGAGGATAACACATCTACTACTTTGTTTTGTTTCTCCTGAAAAGGTTACATAACTAATTCAGTCTGTACATTTTTAAATTAATGTCAACATGTTTTATTTGCACACAGACACACACACTCAGACTTACTTAAGTATGATAATAAAGGTAACTTAGATCAAATTATCTTCATTTTCTAAAGTTTCTTTACTAAAATCTTGAAACATAAAATTAGGTCTCATTTTTGTTTCAAGGGAATAATATTTTCTTAAATTAAAATTATCTTGCAACAGAATCTGTAAGGCAGTTATTTGGCAAACGTTTATTTCATTATTACAGTTGTGTATCTGGTCTATTTGATATCAACCATCTCTCTCACTTTATGTATAATTATTGGTGTGCATGTATGTATGTACATTTATATATTTATACCTTAATGTGCCATTTTGCTAAGTAAGACTGCTATACAAAAAGTGTCATGTGGAATTATAATGTGTGACTTATTCGATTTTCCTTTTATTTAACATAAACAGTACTTGCTGTCGTTTTCAACAGATGATTCCACAGTTCATTTTCAATAAGGCATGAATAATATCCATTCAGACGAGATAATTAGTTGTGTGCATTTAATTGAGATGATGGCATATATCACCAGTTTCTTCTTAAAGAAAACCAGTGTATTATAATAATTACACTGGCTCTTGAAATATATGGTCAATAATAACGCTTATGCCTTACGTAATATCTGAAAGCTTATGGTGTATTCTTTGCTATGCTGTGCCTCATCCTTGTTTAAATATGTACCTTGCATCAGCATGCCAAATTCCTAGACTACGAAACTGATGCCATGACACGATTATTATCACATTGAATAAACGTGTTACGTGTTATTGATGTGTACTTTGTTCATTAAGTATTAAATTTATTTCCTTATCTTTTTATGGGAAATTTCGAGAACTGTTCATGGAACACGGATGAATCGATCCTTTGAAAAAAGCATGCACCACTGCTAAAGTGTGTTCCTTAGTGTACCATAAGCGATTCATGTCTGAGAACACCCTGGCTGTCATTCGCCTTCAGACGACCACTTTTGTCAAACGTCGTTACTCAGTCAAAGATATATGCTGGCTACATTACTTGTGCGACAAGGAAGACAAATGGATCCAACATGCCTGAAACGGATGAGACGAAAAGATCATCTGAACATATTTGGTGGATGGCCGGGACTTAGGAAACCCTCGTGTTCGAGTTTAACAGTTACTTATTTCACGGATGTCCGACTTGTTACCCTCAACGTGATACTAAAACAACGTACAATGGAAGATTTGAACGAGACCAATTGTCAACGGTGGTTGAAGTTAGAACAGCAAGGATTCCAAGTAGCGGAAATGTAGAACACGAGTACGATCACCATATTTTGACCCTATAAATAACATGACGTTACCAATGTTCAATTTCCGTTGCACCCAAGGTGCCAATCCCATGTTAAATTCCCATTATCGCCAATGTGCAAACCCACTATTTTAACACTAAGGTCCCTCCCATCGTCTCTAAATCGCTCTCATATATTACTGTGTATCCATAATTACACAACGATGAATGAATTTCAAAATTAATAAACAATGGAAGATGTTTAGCACATTATACGATCATGACTTACAATTTTTTGAAACAGACTAATTAGACATGTATAAAATCTATCATTTATTAATATTATATACTGACATTGACGAGCCAGCCCTTTTAAAAAATTATTCTTCAATTGTAAAACCGTTTCTAGTCACATTATGTATAAAGTAAAGAAGACGTTGTACATGAATACCTGAACGTAGTTTCATTTATGGACGTATGACTCAGCATCGTAACTAGAAAACAAGTTTGTCTTTGAAACCTCATAGCGTACGAAACTTCTCCATTGAGAACGTTGAAATTGCAATGTTATTTGTTGATAATTTCAATTTCACACGTGTTGTACTTCATATGTCGCGGTTTTAGGTTTTATCTCTTGAATTTTAAAATTATTCATGTTGATAATCACAGTTTTACACGCTGAATCAATTTTTTTTTTGTACTAAAGGTCCCATTTAAAGTATACGCAGGCTTGTTCCGATAAGATCTGCATGCAGAAAACTTGCCCATTTTAATGATCAGGAGACATCAAACCAACATTTCATTCATCAGTATCAACACAGATATGTGGGGTTGATTTATCAAACTAGTGGCAAGTATCCTGATACCTTCAGACAGTACACTGGCTTAATCTCCCTCGTTTATATAAAACTGAATGCAAGTGATTTCATTCTTTATTTCTTTTGTAACGGCATATACTATTACCCCTTTTTTGCATCACTCAGTATTGCCTCCTTTCAATCCTTTTTGAACACTAGTCTCCAGTCTGTTTCTGCTCTATAAATAACGTCAGCAACAATAAAATAATAATAATAATAATAATAATAATAATAATAATAATAATAATAATAATAATAATAATAATAATAATAATATAGTTTTCAGTAATTGCAGATACGACATTATACTCTATTTTCAACTGCAAATATTTACATATTATTATACACAGTGGAACTTACCTTAAAAAACACTTCCTTATAGAAGACACCTTTTTATAGGTAATACTGAAATCGAGATATATTTTCCTTGAACAAAGCTTTTAGTTAAGGGAAGTTCTTGAGGTGCCGGGTGTCTAATTCTCCAGGGATCATTCTCCTTTACTTGTCTCTTCAACCTCATACCATGCTTGTTCCCAAGTCTAGAGAAAAGTGGTTTCTGTAAAAGTTTCCTTATGTGTGGATATGTTTTGTTTTTCATTGCAAGGAAAGACGGATCATCTATCATGTTTCTTGTTTAGCATCGATGATGCCTGTTTACGGCGAGTTTGCTTTTTAACTTGTGTGACAAACATCCCAATGCTAACCCATCTTGACATTTCATCCGACATTACAGCCTCGCCATACAATATGTAAAGGAGGAGTTGTTGATGGTCTTTATGATTTTGCAGGTTTGATTCTGTCTCCAGAATTCTGCTTGAAACAGAATGCTATTTCCCCGTCTCTTTAGAAGGCAACATGTTTCATGAATGGGAATCTAACAGTAATCATCATTACGACAGCATTGGGGCTTTAAAGCCTCAACAAACATGTGAGGGGGTGGGTGTTTTTGTTGCGGGTCTTTTTGGTTTGACAGGCTTGGTTCTTTCTCCAGAATTATGCTGTTTGCACATCTTTTTAGAAGGCAACATATTTCATGAATGGGCATCTAACAGTAATCATCCTCACGACAGCATTTTCCCTAAACCTCATGAGGAAAGTTTACGAGTCTCTGGTATACTTGATGTGCTTCCCTAAACCTCATGAGGAAAGTTTACGATTCCCTGCTATACTTGATGTGCTTTATTTTCTAGTTTTTAAAGTGTTATATAAATAGCATTAAATCTAAGTATTGGACTTGCAGTGCTAAAGTCGAACGAAAACTATGCTACAAGGAAAACAATAATAATACCAAGATTTTTACGCAAGAAAATTGTAAGATTCCGCATTACAAATATCAAAATGTGTGCCCATTGTTGCAAATTTACTTCTACCTAATAATGTCTTTTATTTATATGGATATGTGGATAAAATTCCGATACCTTGGTGTTCTAGTAGGGATCAATAATGAACAAGCAATATACGAAATTATTTATACCTTTCTATTGTAAAATAGTATTGATAAAAAATGTTTATACCACCTCCCCTTTCTTGTTTCTCAGTAAACCTCTGTTAATATGGATTTTGTGATCCAAAGTAGATAACACATTCTTGATCCTGTACACAGGAGGGTTGTATAAAAATCTCTTGGCACAGACCATCAGGATGTGCTGATGGAAAACCTATATCACATTAGTGATTTTGTATTTTTGAAATAATCATTGCTGTTGGTCAATTTTGCAGATACAGAGTAATACATATATATATATATATATATATATATATATATATATATATATATATATATATATATATATATATATATATATATATTTATATATATATATATATAACCAGTGTTTGGGGGTGTTAGTACTCAATGTAGACTGGTGTCATATGTAACATCAAAATTAGTTACTGCTTAATATTTCATAATGTTTGCAGCTTCGCTGTTTGTGCTTACCAAAGCTTGTAAATGTAAATAATTATTAAGTTGACAACAAACAACACAAATATGTCTCGCCATATTTCTTTTAGATAATAAAAACGAAACTTTCCACAATAACGTTGTTTTATTTATATGCATGCAAAAGAAAAAAAAATTGGAGGTCAAGTGTGTTAGGTGGGCGGCGCCTTATCCAACGTGATATAACCGGGATATCACATATGGAAGGTTTCAATCGTAGTCGCAATGTCTCACTTTCGCTTCATTTATTTAGGTACATTTGTTCAGATATTAGTATTAAGTAAACGGAGGTTCAAGCTTTGCATTGTTTGTAGCATATCTACACCCGGCGCTTACACTGCCTTACACTTAACGGACCTCACACTTTGTTCTACAGATTAATTATATATAAGGCATAACTTTTGTTCGCTTTAAAACCGTGGTGCAACAAGATTTGCATAAGAACTCTGCACAATTTTCCAATGACTTGCCCAAGTTGCTCACCTTCATACTATATATAGATTAGTCTACACAACAATTAATCAACAAAAGACGCATTCGATTCTTCGGCAGTAATTCGGGCGTTATCGATACGGTCATAACAAAAGACTACTAAAAAGTAAAAGGACACATGCTAATTATAAGTCGAGAGATAAACACATTTAAACAAAAGTTGTGTTTTTTGTTTGTTATTTTTATGGAGGAACCATTATTTTCTCTACTTATATAACCTTTTTTATTTTCCTTGTACGGGCCACGCTTGAATTATAGGTGCTTACAAAACAGATCAGCTATCCGTGCATTTTTTAATAGCTGAAACCGTTTAGAAATAAGCAAAGTAATATTATTTTTTTCATAGTTTTATCTTTGTATCATCGTCATCGTTATCATCATCATGATCATCATCTTATTAAAGAATGCATGCAAATATGTCAGTATCAGGATAGTGGATTCAAAGCCCCACCCCCATTTTAACAATCTACAAACATTTATCCAGATGATGAACTTTCCACCACGCCTGTTTGCATACTAGACTTTAATCTTGTTTTTTTTTTCTTTCAAAATCAGTCTGCATTTCAAACGATTAATGTAAGGTTCAGACCACTAATTCATTTTATCGTTAATATCAGTGTTAACGTAGGACAAAATTAAGCTAGTTTACGCAATAAATGGCCATGCTTCATGATTAAACTTAGCGCCAACATTTTGTATATATATATATATATATATATATATATATATATATATATATATATATATATATATATATATATATATATATATATATATATATATATATATGCCACTTCATGTTTAAAAGGAGTCGTGAAAAATGAAAGTGGTATTTTAAGTTACTCTATAACTATATGTTTATAACATGAATCCACGCTTTTTATTTGATGTGTCCATGCAGTAATATCTGAAATTACTGACTTAGAGTTTTCTATGTAATATCTTTCCGATTTATAATATTGTATAGTTAGCAAACTGTCTGCTAGGAAACCAATGACTAGATCTTGGTCGTTTACAGCACTCGACAGTTTCCATTGAGAAATCGGCAGCGGCGCGGTTTGAAAATTAGAACAAGTCGATACCATACAGTAATCTATTTACTTAGCAGTGCACATTTTACACATATACACGAAGTTCTGTCTAACAGATTTCGGGTTATAAATCAAAAACAGAAATACGAACAGAAAGTTTGATTTGCGTTCTATGTATGTAATTTTCGTAAAAGTATCTTGATATTTATGAGGCGCCGCAGAGGACAAAGGCTGTTCCAATCAGAACGTTGCCGTTGGAATTTTAAAGTCATATGTCCAGAATTCCAATTTCACGTATTATATCAGAAATGCTTGTCCTTAAAGTTTCATTTTCTAGGTCGAGATTTTACATTGTATTTGTTGAATTAGACAGTAGTGGTTGAAATTTATATTTTGTATGCGGAGGTTTTAGATTGTGTCGTTTGAATTACATGGCGATGGTTGAAATTTCAATGTCATAGGTCGAGAATTCCTAATTTATGTATTGGTTCAAAGAGTTTATGTCGAAAGTTCCATTTCAAATGTTGAGTATTTATATTTCATCTTTTGAATTACACAGCGCTGGTTGAAAATTCCTTGTCCAAACTCGAGTCTTAAGATCGTATTTTCTGAATTACGCGGAGGTTGTTGAAATGTTAATGTCATATGTCGAAAATTTCAATTTAACATGCTGAATCACATTGATTTTGCTGAAAGCTCCATTTCGTAAGTTGAGTTTGTTTTAGATTGTATCTGTTGAATTACACAGAGGTGTCTGACTATTTTATTGTGCTTTTCAGAATTGTTATTTTTATATGGTGAAATGATGTGATGGTGTTGAATTTTTATATGGTGAAATGATGTGATGGTGTTGAAAGTAACTTTATACGATGTACACTTTACCAATTCAAAATAATATTAAGTATTAAGATACATCATTCGTGTATTCAATTATGAGGCACCATTACATTTCATGCATTTATAGTTTGAAAGTTACCATTCACAGGTCGAGAATTACTATGAATTTTTTCGCTAGAGGTCGTTCTCGTGAACGGACCGCATTATTTTTAAAAAAGGAGGTTGCTTCTCGTTGCTGTGAAATTCAACAGATGAAAAATAAATACTCGCCATATGAAATGGAACTTTCATCATAAACAGTTACATGCAACGAGTGAATTAGGGAGTCTCGACATACCGATATTGAAATTTCAACCACCGCTGTGTACTTAAAAATATACACTGTAAAACGTCGACATAGGAAATAAAGTCCTTAACACCACCACTGTATAATTGAACATATAAAATCTAAAATCTCGATATAGAAAATGAAACTTTAAGGAAATACAATTTGATCCAACCAATACGTGATGTTGGATTTCTTGACATTCGACCTTGAAATTTGAACTGCGGCAATTCTCATTGGACCGGCTTTTGTCCGCTATGGCGCCTCTCAGAGACTCGGTGTTTTTATTGCAACTTCCGAACACCACGTTAAGCTAACGATAAATCTGCCAGTTGGAATCAGTACACAATTAATAAAATCCGGTTCAGTACCCACGAATGTAGTCCCAGTATATTTTTAGATCACTTTTTCCGGTCTAAATTGGGTGGTGATACTAGAGTCAGCTTTTGGCATTCTTGGTAAGGATTTAAAGGCAATTGTTTATTCTTTAAAATGTGAGCTTATGGTGTGGTTGTCTATGTGTATTTCGGCGACAGTGCACATTGAGTTATAAGGTCATGGTGATGATCCGGAAGTGAATTCTGTGTTCCGTTGCCTGTTGTTTTGTTTGCAATTCAGCCTCTCAAGAAAATGCAGGTCAACCCTTGACAAGAACTAAACCGTAAAGTCATCTTTGAAGGTCTTTTAGATTAACATATGATTTGTATTGATTGTCACACAGTGGAAAGTTCAGTACTGAGAAACAAATGTAGAGAATATATAGTGAAATTAATTGTGTACTATGGCCAGTTGACCACATACATGGCGGCTGATGACGTCACTCAGGAACTATCTATTGGGAATATTTCGTATGAATAAAACAGTCACAAGTAAACGTCGGAATTCCATTTTCGTCATTTCATTCTATGGTTTTCCTTTCCTTGATTCCTTTTCAAAGAACAAGAGCAGTATATTTTTTGTTATAAATAGAACTCCATGACACAAATACCCAAAATATCACATGAATTATTTCCTATGCCAGTGATCGATATAGACTCAAATAAATTTCAAAAGGGTGATGTTTACTCATTATAAAACCAGCTATGCGTATTTAAAACAAAATGGAGCAGTAGTATCAACCAATTTGCGATACCGAAGCAGTATTTGTCCGAACCTCCATGTTTTGATTTGGTACTTTTTTATACTCCGGCCTTGTTTTAATTTGGGTACTGCTGACTTCACCTGGGTACGTTTCGATTTGAATACGCTTTGGATTGAGTACTTTTTAACTTTAGCAAATTTTGGTTTAGGTACGTGATCACCTGGGTAAGTTTCGAACTGTTAACCCAGGGATCCGCTCGACCAAAATAGTTTTCCATTATAAAACAAAATTTTGCGTTGCTCAATCCAGAAAATTCTATTTCGTTATGAAGGGTAACAACTACAGTGCAACCACTACGACAATAAAAATCCCAAACTCACCTGATTTGGTGAATGTTGACCAGTTATATTTTCTTAGGGGACTGGAGCAATTAAATGGATGAGATCACATGACATTCATAAAATAAATTTGTCAAACATTATATTAAAATATCGGTGATACAAAACCGCAAAGATATTACAATTTACCTTTGAAATAATAAAATAACGGAACAATTTTATTATTTTTCGTTTAAGAGTGATGCATAATAATAAATTAGTTAATGTTGTTTTTCACAAATTGATTTATATAATTTTTTTTAAATGTTAATTTAATTCATGATTTACTTCACTACATGACGTAAATTTGATTTAATTTTAATATTTTTTTTAACTTTAAATTCTTTTAAGTTTATGTTGTTTGGACGAGAGAGGAACATTTTATGTTGATCTTAGTTTTCTGGAACGTTATATTAACGTGTTTCATCATGTCGTAAGAAACAATTAATGAACTGTTCTCTGCTTTAAAAACAACAAAAAAATTCTAAAATAAGCCGTTCGATACCTATGCAGTGTGCAGTTAATCTCAAAACTACTCTCTTAATTATGTTTATATAATTATTATATGCTCATCTTTTTTTCTCCGTTAACTATACAGTGTCAGAATCGTGCAATATTCCCCAATATTGAACACCTTCATACTTAATCCCGCGCGCAAAGGAACTGTTTTCTAAAGTAAACAATTTTTTTTTGAATGAACTAAAGCAGATGAAAATATGAGCTCGTTTTGTCGGAAGGATATACTGCACTTCCCAGGTTCGAAAAACTCGTTCATATTTTGACATAAAATGCAGCAACCTATAATTGTATCATAATTATTAAAATATAACACTTATAATAATACCTCGTGACGTTGCATACAGTGTCATAATACCGAAAAAAAGGGCAAAATGACCTGGATATCCGAAATGCATTCCAAAGTTATTTCGCTAGACTATTCTGTAGTTTATTTGCTCTAGTATAGTAAGTATTTTGTGTCGTGCAATAAACAGTCTCACACATGTGCTAATAAAACCAAATTTATAAAACTCGTGGGGAAAATTAAATTTTGTGCTAATCGTAAAATTTTATTTGGAATGAGTATTCAAGTAAATCCTCAAATTGTTTCCGACTTTAGCATGCAGTGCGCAAAAACAACATCACTACAAATTATTCACCAATTAATATATAGATCAAAGGGCAGGCTGGCCACACCTAAAAAAAAGTTTCCGCATTTTGTGGATTTTTCGTCAAAGTTGTGGATATATGTTCAGATAATGCAAAAGTACTTCTTTAACGGCTGAAGTATTGGCTTCTTAAATTGACTATTTATTTTTGCATCATGTTCTTTATTTTCTTTTCAAATTGCCCTTAATTTGTCGAAGAGTACCCAGCTAGAGAGAAGACATAAAGGTGAAAAACATGGATATCTCGAAGCTCGTGATACTTAATTTCAAAAGTGATTACCCTTAAATGCCGATTTTATTCGACAACTGAACTTTAAAATGAGGATTTGTTTGTTTATGAAATCTGTGAAGTCACTATAAGGATTTATATGGGCTTTGACTGGAAACATCTCGTCATTTTATTTGAAGTTTCTAAGCAAACAGCCAAGGACGTTTCGTTGTGATAGTTGTAAATAGATTTCAGCTGAAAGTCACACTATGCCGACCTTTTTTCTCAACTGTAGGTTTAATTTCAGCAATGTAGAATAATGTCCTTTTCGTAGCTTGATAGAAAGGAGAAAACCAAGGTATGTGCTTCATTTCCCAAGGCGTGTCACTCTGCACGTTGATGACCGCAATGGGGACATATTTACTCTAGGTTCGAGTATTTCCGGAGTCGGGCATTTGGGACAATTGGTGCTTGTTACCCCTAGTATGCATTTTCTTGCGCATTCTGCCAACAGGGTCGTTGTTTCTAATGAAATCGTCGATTTCTTCGAACGTTTTGTTTATTGGTGTATATCACAACTTTTGTTGTGTCCATTTAAGGGGGTGTTCTGTCTTGGTTCTATGATGTTTTGTGATGATACATTTGCAGATGACTGTTTTTTCATTTTTTGTTTAAATTGCGCTGTTTACATGATTTAGGGATGAAAAATTAACATTTTCATGATGATAAAGAATCTATTGGTAACTATAGTCCATCTGTGAGGCATCAGTGTGCCCAATATTAAGATCAACTGTGTAAACACAATTCAGATGATCTATTTGAGCATTTCTAAAGTAGTTTTAAGAGTGTCGGTTAGCAAGTATTAGGTAGAATGGTTCAATAGTCTATTTGAACATTTCTAAAGTAGTTTCAAGAGTGTCGGTTAGCAAGTATTAAGTAGAATGGTTCAATAGAATTTGATATCAGCTGATATTACAATACCACACTCTGTCAAAGTACTAAATTACAATATTTTACCACACATAAGGATATTCATGAAGGCAGTGCCGGGTTTAGGACAAATAAGTCCCAGTGCTAGTTAAGTTAAGAGGCCCCTTACAATGAAAAAATTCATCGTAATTTTTTTTTTTTGCCAAGAAGATGGCCAACCTGGCCAACATGGGCCCTGTGCTTAAACACACCTAAGCACAATGGTAAATCCGGTACTGCATGAAGGAAATAACATTTTGGGATATTTTAAGTGCATACAGCCAGATATGTACCTTTCAGATGATCTATATGGACAATGCGATCCTATATGATGAACTAAATGTGAACTTATGATCCAAAACATTCTAAACTATATGGACATTTGCTCAGCTTGGATAAATAATGCTCACATCTTTAAAAATAAGCAATTAACTTTAAACTGATACCAATAATGCCTAAATCTAACTCTTCTATCACCACCAAAATAAGAAAAAAAAAATGGTCTAAAATTAGACCGGGACTACAATCGTGGGTATTGAACAGGAAGTAATAATTGTGACCCAAGTCCGCGTGGGATCGTGTGCAGAGTATCATGGTTAGTTATGGATACAGGCTTTAAAAGTGCTATGTCGACGTAGTTAAATTTACTCAGACAATTAAATTATGCTGTTGTTCAAATAATTTCTACTAATATAGTTTAAACAAAGTCTATTCAGTCATGATTGTTGAATGTAGTGCAGCTTAAATCTAGTATAAAAGAAAGACTTCGAGATGAGATCTATTAATCGCTATGGACTTGCAGGTACTAAATTGAGCCCGAAAAATACAGCGCTGGGTCTATCGTGACAAATAACAATGAAGTAGGATTTCTTTTCAGAACTCGCAGCTATTGTTGTGACATCATTGCGAGCGACCTTCATTTCGGTTTGTAGTTGATCACACCTTTAGGTTTACCTCGTCCAAAAATGTCCACGCAATTTATCATTGATTTTAAAGTATGTATTTTTCTTGGTGCTTATATAAGTCTTTGCAAGGAATATGAATATAAGGGGATTTAAATAAAGCGCTTAACCGCCATTTAAAACTATCTGTAAGTAACTTCTAAATAATTACAGCCATTATTGACATAGTCTTGAATCTCACCGCATAAAACATGAACTAAACATGAATATAATATAAGAATATAAACTGCGTAAGTTTAGCCGATAGTGGCACATGATATAGTATTTAATGATGTAATTTCTACACCTCTTTCGGAACCTAGCTACCTGTTCGACTATTTAACATTACATTTTCGGAAGAAAACACACACACACACACACACACATACATACATACATACATACATACATACATACATACATACATACATACATACATACATACATACATACATACATACATACATACATACATACATACATACATACACACACACACACACACACACATACATACATACATACATACATATACATATATATATATATATATATATATATATATATATATATATATATATATATATATATATATATATATATATATATATATATATATATATATATATATGCTAAGAAATTTTCTTACGCAATTTCGTGTCAGAAAAGAATGAATCAAAATTTCATCCCGCAGAAATAGATATAAACACTGCATTTAATGCAATTGTTAAGTTCTGTATTTCGAACATAATACATAATACATAAACTCTGACAACAAACGCTAGCAAGTTTAAAATTATGTTCTAGTCAATTTGAGGAAAACAAATATGGTTTTAGGCAAAATGTTATCCAACTTAGCACATCACATCACTTTCCTACAAGGAAGATAGAGTATCATAATAATGAGAGAGAGAGAGAGAGAGAGAGAGAGAGAGAGAGAGAGAGAGAGAGAGAGAGAGAGAGAGAGAGAGAGAGAGAGAGAGAGAGAGAGAGAGAGAGAGAGAGCATATAAGAAAAAGAAAATGTCACCGTTATTAATATAAGTTTTGAACAGCCTTGATTAAATTGAATCGTAGATGATGACGTAATTCAGGTGAGATGAACATGAAAGCGGTAAATTGACCGTCGCATATAAAATATAACAAGATAAAGATTTTATAATTAATTTCCTGTGCTGATCCACGGACTGATCTGCACTCTAAACATAATGCGAGTCATCGCTACGAGGCCTACAGTGTGGCAGTTGATAATGATGTCTAGTACTGGGCATCATGCCACAGACATGTAGTATCATGTCCCACCCAAACACATTATCCTTACACCAAGACGACCAGTCCTAACACTAACCTCTTAATGTTGAACGCCAAGCATCTATTTCGGCAACATTTAAGGTTTTGTTAGAATTTTTAATTTGATTAGATTTCCATCATAAGTGACATGAATCATCATGAATCTATGACAATTTATGTTCTAACTTGCACCCTCACACCTTTTACACTGGGGTCATGATCACTGAAAATTTGTGTTCACGTTTTCGTTAGTCTTTTCGTTTGCTAATATTATCTAAACTTCTTGATAGATTTCCATCATACTTGCTATTCACCACTTCATTTATTCTAAGTCCGAGACTCGAATCTACGTGGACAGAGGCTAGAAGTCGGTGATCTGTAAAGAGAGAGCCTTCGACCACTCGACCACCCGAGGCACCGTTTGACCAAGGTTAAAAACACACAAATTGAACATTATTTGACCTGCTTCAAACAGTTATCAAAGTGTATAAGAGACAAACTGTCTAAGCTGTGTAAAGAACATTCTGATAGCGCGTACTTCAGCATGTATATAAACATAAAAACAAGAGAAATCAAATGATGAATTTTCTTTTTACTCTAAGCCTGTGCAAAGGAACTCCAAGTGTAAGATGGTAAGGCCAAGTTGGCCTTACATTTTCCACTGCTTTATTTGGTATAACAGGTACAACACAGCGGGATCTTACATTTGGCTAAACTATTTGTGCTGTGGTAAACATTAGGCGACACCTGCTAGACAATTTGCCATTACATTTTACAATATAATTTAAATTGCAGATACACTTTCTTGTGATATCGTTGAATTGTATCACAAAATGCAAAAATCAAAATATAATTAAAAAAATATTTATTGTATCACTAGTAACACGGTATACTAATATTGCACTATACTTTTCGATCAGATGGTATGTCTTTCCTGTCATTCGTAACACGGTACCAATATTAACGCCATTTTTCAGCACATGATAGGCTATACACGGCGGTCAGTATCAATGGTGGAGGAAGAAACCGGGAAATCACCGGAAAGAACCACCGACCCACGAGAAGTTACAGGCAAACTTTCTCACATA
The DNA here is from genome assembly GCA_016746295.1 of Potamilus streckersoni. Lineage (NCBI taxonomy): Eukaryota > Metazoa > Mollusca > Bivalvia > Unionida > Unionidae > Potamilus > Potamilus streckersoni. Next base: position 1,573,576 of record JAEAOA010000438.1, read on the forward strand.
TTCACATTCGCCGAATCCTAGACTCCAATCGACGCAGACAGAGGTGAAATGGCAGTGATCCATAACGGACAGCGCTTTAGACCACTCGGCCACTCGGGGCCCCGATTACGTTAAGAAAAATACAAATTGTCGGTTTTGCACAAAAGTTTTGCAAATCGTCGTACAATGATACAATGACACTACAACGACACTACAATGACACTACAACGACACTACAACGACACTACAACGACACTACAATGACACTAACTCATGAAACATATAGAAGGGGCAGGCTGGTGATCTTTAGGGAATAATGGAAGATGGAGTACTTTGCAGACAATAAATAAAAGAAAAAAATACAAATGATTGGCCCCTTTCAATAAGAATCAATTATACAGACCTAAACTAAACAGTCAAGCGACGTAATCTCTCAAAATCACAAGAAAGAGTGTCTGACTGAATACAACTTGATCAACACTATGCCCAAAGTAACATTTTGGTGAAGCTCCAGTGGCAATAAAAATATCCTTTCAGAGTAGAGATAAAATGGTTTTGCTATCTGCCATGTTTAAAGTCAAATTGGTTTAATTTTCTTTCAGAGAGAACTACATGTGGAAGGTAATGCTTTAGTGAAAACACCATTATGTTAAGAGAGTAATGATGACATTATTTTCAAGACGATTCACATATTAAACGTCCGAGTGGCTCCATTATTACTGACGACCAATTACGCCTGGTATGAAATGTATTAACCAATACCATGTTGATACAACCATCCGTTAAGTTGGAGCAAAGATGATTCGATTTTCCACGTGGCCATACTGGAGTTCATTATCTGGCATGTCCAGGAGGCACATATTTCATTTAGGATTAAAGACATATTGTACGAAGTGCATTAGACCTGACACGGTGTTCAAGGAACGGTCCGTTATGAAGAAGTGGCAATGATTTTAAAGATGGACGTCATCATGACCATATATAATATCCAAAGGGCACCATTTTCGTTAAGGACCGTCTAGACATAGCAATAAATGCCTATATTAGGCTTCAGGGCAGTCATCTCAGAGATTTGGTAGTAGTGAAAAATCAACGTACCTAGGGACCGACCAGCGATGGACAGCAGGATGTCACCTTACCATGTGGCCATCAGAGATTAAAACTACTGTTGAATTACAAAGACACGACGATGGCAAGAGTCCAAAGGTAAAAGCTCGTATCCAAACTTTGCAAACATAATAAAGTTTGAACCTAAACTTTACTTTTATAATTCCTTTACTTGTATTTGTCGGTAGGATGAGTTCACATTTTCGACTACCATTTTTCTGAAATTAATAGTTGTAACACCACTGAAGACGATAACTATGAAATAATGGTAACGGATATGATGATGATTATTGCTGCCGAGATTTTGTTTCAATCCATTGGTTTTTTTTTAATTCTTACACTGAGGTTATAACCATGCTTTAAAACGCGTTCTACAGTTCACGCATTCTACAGTTCACATGTGCATTCACTACCTGCAAGTAAGAGTTATGCATTAAAACTATTTCTACAATACACATGTGCATGCTTTCCTTAAACTCGTTCTACAGTACACATAAGCATGCTTTCTCCGCAATAGTAAAACTTTAAAACTCGTTCTACAGTATACATATGCATGCTTTCTCCGTGATGGTTAAACTTTAAAACTGGTTCTACAATACACGTATTCATGCTTTCTCCTTAAAGGTAAAACTTTAAAGCTCGTTCTACAATACACATATTAATGCTTTCTCCGTAATGGTCACAATTTAAAACTCGTTCTACAATACACATATGCATTATTTTCCGTATACGTAGGGTACGTATCCTGACTGTATAGGTGGCGCTCACCAGTTATTAGGTACTTTTGAGAGAGTGATGTATGTAAGATGAAGTTGTTTGCATTTTAAACATGCACAGTGCAGAGAATGTTGGCATACCTATATACTACTTTCATGTAATGTGGATGAAATTTCTTTGGATATTGTACTTTTGAAAATTTTAAATGATCTTGGGACACTGCTAACTAAAATGACTGCTCCCTTGTGCTCCAAAAATCAACCTAAATTTGTCTAAAGTACACTATTCTTGGCAGCTATTAAAATATGGAAAATGAATTTTGCCAAACTAGATAATACCAGCTTCTAAAAGTGCAATGCCTGAATTACCAAATACATAAAATGTAAAAAAAGTTATCGGCTCTTTTTTTTACAATTTACCTCTGAAGTTCGAGAAGTGAATATGAGCAAGTAGAGCTAGCACGTTTTTGAAAGGTGCACATCTGGAGTAAGGCTAAGCTATGTACTCTCTAACCCATATTACACCCATCAATCACACATCAAAATAAAGGGAATTAAAGGTTCTTTGAAAAACACCTAAGATATACAAAGTTTCTTTTAAATAACCAGTATAACTAGTGAGGCAACCCGGGGAAACTCTTTTTCTTTAAAATTTTAACTCTATGCTAAATACGAAACTGTAGAGCGCCACCATATTAGATTAAGTACAAATTAATAGGAATGGGGTAAGGATGATGGCATTGCCACATTTAAACAATGTCGCTTTTTTTCCGAGGGATGACGAACTATAACTATAATACGGTTACATTTTCGTTTAGATCAACCAGCCTTAAATGTTCATTTTTTTCTCCATTTTAAATAAAGAAATAGTATCGAATAAACAATTAGAATCAGATCTATAACGATACAATGGTTAATCAGCTAGCATCTTCAAAACCTTTAACGTACCCAGGAATCAGACACAGTGCTTATTAAATGCGAATACAAATAGTAAACTTCACGATAAAAGTTTTGTTTTGCTCTTTTATGAAACATCAGGAACCGGAAATGAAATCAATAACAGTGATTAAACTGGGCTTCGCCAATGTCGCAAATTGCAATTATGTTTTACATATTGGCAACAAATTATACTTTTATGGCCGTATATTTGGCTGATAAAAACGGTATATTAGTATTGAGTTTAAAGTGGAGAAATTCAAAGGCACCATGACAGGAAGTGGCAAACTTGGATATAAAAATGCACTGGAATCAAATGTTACATAAAAAAATCCTTATTTCTTCTTGACAAACCACCCTAACAGTTAATTGTTAGGTCATAATCTGCTTAAGCTGATAATCTGGCCTGGATACTTGTATGCTGTAATATAATCAAACTAGACTGCAACTGACTAGCTACAATCGAGCACTTTTGAGAGCGGAAACGTGGAATGACTAGTCGACCACACGACAGCAATTTAAAAAAAAATAGTTTTGCTACAACTCTAATGAAAACTGATTACCTCTGAAGCACCGATATGCACCGATATCTACTAAGGATTTTTTTTTAAAAAAAAATTGTGTCAATGTTCTACAATTGATTTGATGTTGCCGCAAATGGGTGTTTGTTTTGTCCTTCAAAGAGAGCCTTTAGCGGCTCCTTCTATAACACATGCACCTTCATCAAAGCAAGCCGGCGACCTTTGACCAAAGAAGTCAGCAGCAAACTAAAATAAAAGCATTGCATCAGTTTTCATAGTGATTAAAACATATTTATTTTGCCACAAAAGTTTTCATCCTTGCAACAAAAACGTGCGTACGGAGGATTCCTGTGTGGGTGATTTTCTGCATCCGAAATCAAATATTTGCGTCCAAATACGCGTAATTAAGCGTTTCCGAGATCACTGAAACTAATATGGCTGATTTCATCACAGTTCAAAAGCTAATGCAAAAAAAAAAAAAAAATAAATAATACTTTGGGCAGTCAAGGTATTAACTACTGAGACCAATGAATCTCATGAATATTATCGTTAGTATAATTACACATTTCAAATTTAATAAGTCTATTTAATAAGACTATGGTCATGCCTATAGGGAGTTATCATTATCAACAAACCAGAAAGCATATATTATTATATAGACAGATTTCACAGACTATCATTTTGCCCGAGAGCTTGTTGATAAAAGTTCACAGCAATTTTCATCCAAATCTGTTCATATATAACGTCTAGCAGATGGTAGGCAGCCGTTGTTGAAGCGTTACAGAGGACGAAGGGTGGCTAATATAAGCTCTCATGACCTTCCTCTACGCGAAAAGAAAATAAATAAATAAATATATATATACATATATATATATATATATATATATATATATATATATATATATATATATAACTAATCGGACTTTTCGGTGCAATGCCTGTGAAGAAGACTCAAAGTGATAAAAATCAATAAATTTGGCTATAGAATGCACTGAGGAAAATATTTGTAAAGTATTAATTCAAACTTTCTTGGAGACAATATTGAAATCATATTGAAAATGAATGTTTATATGATTTTTCAATTTTACCTTTCATGCGGACAACAGAGAGATCTGACCATTGTACTTTAGTTAAATGGAGTGGTACGTGATGTATAAACCGTCCTCGTAATGTAGTTATTAAAATTTTAACAATCCATCAAACAATTTATTCCATAACTAATGCTATATAATACAAAGAATACATTATGTTAGACCATTATTTTTTTTCTATTTAGGCAATAGTTTTATTTTTTGGGTATTCCAAAATAAAATATGGTGTACATACATATAAAAACACCGTCACCCCCGAAAATTGTCATCCTTTCTTCTTACAGGAACTTTAAAGAGCTTACCTCAGATTACGAAGCAAAATTGTTAAATTTCTCATCTTCACTTTCATCCAACATTAATGTTTCGTCAAATAGCCTTTTATAGCAACTTATTTTTATAGTAACCACTTCCGAGTTTACATATAAAATTTTGCACCTAGATGTATTTTAACTCTTGCGACTTAATCAGAATTTGACAAATTTCGTTGTTTTTTTTATCAGTCCTTATGTGATACATCGACATCCGTTCTTGTGGCAAGGCAGTTGCGAAAATCGATGGCACCTCTTTTTCAGCTGTGATTGCATACAGTAGCGTACTAACGGGAAGAAGGAAGGACGAGACCATGTCCCCAGGCGCAAGAGGTCTTGGGTGAACCAGAAACCACAGACGCTAGAGGTCCTGGGTCGCCAAAACCCTTTCGGCCTTCGTAGTTGCACCGAGCGGGATTTACCTATAGTTAACCATTGCATGAATATCAATAAACAAAAATACATAGTCAAAAACACAATGAAGCAAACTCTTTTACAAAATAACTAATGTGTCTTTTTTTCTCGATTCATAAGTGACTGTTTGTGTACTTTTCGCTGAAATTTTCTAGGAATCCCGTAGAGTGTTTAATCAGGTTAAACACGGATTAGTGAGCAGGCAGGTTTATTAGAAGTTAGATAATCCTATCGCAAGCAGCCCTGGGTGATGAAAGAGCGTAGTGATTTTCGACGGTGGCTTGTGACACTGTAAACCGTTTCTTCCCATGATCATACTACTCCAAATCTGATTTCCAAATGAATACAAATTTTACTCCTTGCAACACCACATCTATTATAAATATTATAAACCCACTTATGTATTGGTCTTACTTACTTTGATATGTATCAGGCCTTTCTTTCATCTTGAATTCCCTATATTTACTTTATAAAAATGTCACTTAATTTCCACATTGATAATTTAATTCACTCTGATTTTTGTAATCAACTTCTGCTTTCTTAAAAAATCTAAATATGACAGACTGGCAAGATTAGTTTTCGCATAAAGTTTTGTTCCATTTGTTCTTTACCGTTTCATCAATTCCACTGCTTCATCACAGAATTTGTTATGATACAATTCAGTGTTCTGCTTATATAGTCATGCCTAATCATTACAGGATATCTACCCGTAAGGTCTAGTAACATTAGAGTGAACACAAACAACATTAGAGTGAAATAATCTGGATTGAAAATTCAGCGCATTCTGGTATGGTATATTAGATATATGTAAAACATGCTGTATTTGGTAGGTGTAAAACATGGTATAGTGGGTATGTGTAAAACATGGTATACTGGGTATGTGTAAAATATGGTATAGTGAGTATGTGTAAAACATGGTATAGTGGGCATGTGTAAAATATAGCATAGTGTTTTGTGTAAAACATGGTATACTGGGTATGTGTAAAACAGTATAGTGCGTATGTGTAAAACATGGTATACTGGGTATGTGTAAAACATGGTATACTTCGTATGTGTAAAACATGGTATAGTGGGTATGTGTAAAACATGGTATACTGGGCATGTGTAAAACATGGCAGGGTGTGTATGTGTAAAACATGGTATACTGGGTATGTGTAAAACATGATATACTGGGTATGTATAAAACATGATATAGTGGGTATGTGTAAAACATGGTATACTGGGTATGTGTAAAACATGATATAGTAGGTATGTGTAAAACATGGTATAATGGGTATGTGTAAAACATGGTATACTGGGTATATGTAAAACATGGTATACTGGGTATGTGTAAAACATGGTATAGTGGGTATGTGTAAAACATGGTATACTAGTTATGTGTAAAGCATGGTATAGTGGGTATGTGTAAAATATGGTATACTGGGTATCTATAAAGCATGGTATACTGGGTAGGTATATTAGATATTTGTAAAGTACGGCATATAAGGTATGTATCAAGCATGGTATACTGGTATACTAGTATATCATGCAAAACATTAGTATATTGGGTATGTATAAAGAAAGGTATCTTGGGTATTTGTAAACCATGTTATACTGGGTATGTGTAAAGCATAGTATATGGTGTTTGTATAAAGAATGGTATGTTTGATATTTATAAGCATTGTATACTTGGTATGTAGAAACAAGGCATATTGTATATGTATAAAGCATGGTATATTGGGTATTTATAAATCATGATATACGGGGTATGTATAAAGTATAATATACTGGGTGTGTATTAAGTATGGAATACTGTGTATGTATAAAGCATGATATACTGGGTATTTATCAAGTACGATATACTGGGCATATATAAAGTATGATATATTGGGTACGTGTAACGCATGGTATACTATGCATGTAAAAAGCATGATATATTGAAGACATGTAAAGCATGGTATACTGAGCAAGTGTAAAGCAGGTATATTTTGGATGTATACAGCACGGTATACAGGGTATGTATAAAGCATCATATACTGGGTATGAATAAATCATTGTATATTGTAAAAATGTGCACATAATTGACTATTGAAAATATAAACACAGTATGTTTGCACATGTAATGCTAATGATCAACATGCAAATAATTACAAGTTTAATTTTGAAATTAATTTCGTTCTTAATATGTTTCATAATTATGAACTTAGTATATAACAATATATATGTACCTATATTACATGTACACAGGTTTAAAAAAAAAAATTGCGCATTATACCACAAGAGGATATGCAAACATTTTCCAAACTTTCTTAAAGGTAGAGGTTTCTCGTTTAACTCAAAATACACCCCCGACACACACATGTATACACATGAACACACGTACAACTCCAAAGACGAGGCCGTCATTCGGTCTAGTACAAAGACGGAACCGTCCTTCGGTATCATGCACTCTATACTAGTGGCATATAACAGAAATAAACATGTTAAGAGACTCACATTTATTCATTAATAACTTATCACTTAGGATCCACAAGCATTTAACTGAACACATATACACGATATTTTTTTTTTGAACGAAAATATTGTTTTTATCAAAATTAAGCTTAATTTTTAAAGATGTTTACAATAAACCGAGGCTATTTTTTTTTTCATAATCAGGGTGATTGTATTGGTAGCATATGCAACAACCCTTTGAACTGACTTATACAAAAATATATTATCTTGATTATTTATATTCAAAAGTAAGGTCAAAGTTCATAGAAGGCCGTACTTACATTACCATCATACAGTCCCTTAATCAGCTAATTATATTTGTACATTCAGCGCAACATTATGACCTATCATATCACGTAATACATCCATTATTAAACTTACATTTGATTATCCACTATAACGAGGTGCTAATTTTGCCTAGCTCTTCAGAGACCTTACATTTCCCATATCGATTTGCAACTCTGTATAAAGCGTTATGTTCGAAATTATGGTGAAGTAATATTTACATAGTAACAATGATATAGATACATTTTGTTTCCCTTTATGCTACATCGTTACTCGAATCCGAATCATGCATTTCAATTATTAACGGAATGCGTTTTCGCTCCTTTGTTAGCTTGTCAATCATTCTGCCTTTCCCTGTTTTGTTTGACCGTATCTGCAGATGAAATTAAGTTTTATGACTACAAACAACGTGGAGACAGCAAAATATTTGTGCAAATATAATACTTTTAAAATGTTTTCTTCCATAAGCACACTGCTTTGCATTGACAGGAGTACTTTCTAGTTAGCTGGATTTTCACTCAGTTTCAAAATAAAAGTCATCCCGGTAAAGGAAGCGGTGTCGGTGGATGAAAGTTCTTTTTCTACTGGATAACTCGGATAAGAATACGCCCTACATTGCGGTTAGTGTAATATTTTTTTTTTCCAGTGATATGCAACGATCTTGCTAAGAACAGTATTCTTAACTTAAACCCATGTTTGAGTTTGTCAGGTAATGGCACAAAAATCTTGACATGGACAAAAATCAAACGTTTCATATGCTTGTAGATACCAGGAATGCATGGCAATGTAAATTGAAGGTTTTACCGTTATTGGAAGGTACATTAATTTTGACATTAGTTTTATGTACGAACAATATTTACAGGCTGTTATACATCCAAAATATAACAGCAGAATATTTTTATACATCCAAAATATAACAGCAGAATATTTTGCAGTTTTGTACTATAAACCTATAATTACTTTGCTGTAATAACCTTTTCTGATGTGCTCGCTGCGATGAAGACTTGTGGCTGTATGTAATGCACCCCAGTAAAAATTCAGGCATTACGTAATACACCACAATAATTGAAGTTGTGAGTAATGCACTATATTAATAATACATGTTGTAAGTAACGCACCACATTAATAATTAAGGTTGTAAGTAATGTACCACATTAATAATACAGGTTGTAAGTAACGCACCACATTAATAATTGAGGCTGAGGGTAATGCACCATATTAATAATAAAGGTTGTAAGTAATGCACCAGATTAATAATTGAGGTTGAAAGTAATGCACCATATTAAAAATTGAGGCTGTAAGTAATGTACCACTTTAATAATTGAGGCTGTAAGTAGTGCAACACAGTAATAATTCGGGCTATAAGTAATGCACCTGAATAATAATTCGGGCTGTACGTAATGTATCCAAGTAATAATTCAGGCTGTAAATTATACACCTCAGGAATAGCTGAGGCTTTAAGGAATCAACCTCATTAAGTACTGCATACAAATAATAAGATACTCGAGTTCCTCGTGAATCTCACTGATAACAACAAAGCAAACTGAACAGATGTTCAACGTTAGTATACCTCAGCGATTATTTCTGAGCTGAAATTAATTGCACTTATGCAGTACGTTTTGAATGATGACCTGGTGATATGTTTTCTCGATAGGCATCAATTCATAAACATGACCTGACTCAATAGTGAGGCTAAATTATTAAAAGTTATGCAATCTGATTAAAATCAGATATCCTCTGGTTTACGAGAACCTCTGAGAGAGACCGCTTAAGGGTCATGTTTTAGTAACCTAATGTTATGATCATAATCACTAATTTTATTAACCAATCAGAGTCTAATATCTTCGAGTTTGGAGACGAGCACTATGGATGAAGAGCATTAACGTGCAACGAACGGTTCGATTCTATTTCAGATTTTCAAACAGCTGCATTTCCATTGGCTAATTCAAAGGTTAACAGAACATGTCATATTAAGAGGTCGTCGTCATATCTTCACGTAGGAGAGCGAGATCTTATTTTAATCATAGTGACCAGTTATGTATCTACAACTGCCAATTTACAAGCAATTAAGTACAAGGTAAATGTTCGCCTGCTATATCCTTTATCTTTAGAAAATCTGTATTATGCTACGAACTGAGAAAATAAAAAAATTAAATAAACAGTGCTTACACAAATACTGTACTGCAAGCCCATAAGATGTAGATTGTTAATGCATCATTAAATTTACCGTTTAAAGAGGTGCTGTTATCACTGTACAATTTTAAAACTAAAACAGTTAAGATCCCAATGTGCATTTTGTGCATAAATTGTCTGCCCCGCATGATGACTCCCCCACCCCACTGAGACAATGACATAATTTCAACATAAGCTGAATGTCCGGGTGGCCGAGTGACCTAACACATTCACCTTTACCGATCACTACTATCTCGCCGATGTTCATGTGGGTTCAAGTCTCAGGCTAGGACAATTTAGGTATGTAAGAGAGCTTGCCAGCAGCTTCCCGTGTGTATATTTTATCCACTGGATTTTTCAGGGTTCTTTCTCCATCATTTATGGTAGCCGCGAGGTATATCACATCATCTGCTAAAAATGACGTTTAGCCCACAAAAACACAGATTGCATGATTATCATTTGGGTCGCTCAATGCAAGCATTGACGTTACCTGATCTACAAGACTGCTCCGGTGGCCTAGTGGTTAGAGCGTCTGCCTCGGACGCGTGAGGTCGTGGGTTCGCATCCAGGCTGAATCATACCAAGGAATGATACTAACAACTGCCTCGTTTGGCGCTCGGCATTAGGAGGTTAGTGTTAGGACTGGTCGGCTTGGTGTCATGATAATGTGACTGGTTGGGACATGTCTGCGGCATGATGCCCCAGTACTAGACATCATTATAAACTGCCACAATGCAGACATCACAGCGGTTTGACTGAAAAGTTGTTAAAGTTACTTTAAAAATAAAAAACACACACACACGCAGACAGACACACACATCCTGACCTACAAATCTGTTCTTAACCGTCAAAAGTAACAGTGGGGTAAGCATTGAGTGATAATAGTATAAATTAATGCCAGCACTTGATTAATTACAATGAGCTGCAAATTCGTGGCTTTTATAAACTCCTATATAAAATAATCACCACTTTTACTATATTAAATAATAAAAATCCTCATGCTGCAACACTTTCTGTCGAGTCGCTGTTATGGTTCTTTGCAAGTCAATGGGCTGATCATTATTTCTTCTCTGAGTCATTCATTTGAGATTCGGATATACACATTTGAAATATTACACAGATGCTGGATGCGAGCTTGATGTTGAAAAGAAAAAAAAACAAACAAACAAAAAAAAAACAACAAAAAACAACAACCCACAATCATCTAAAGGAAAAAGTTCATACCGAGGCACATAATTAACTCAGATTATCCCCATCACCCGTTTTGATATAGGACCCTTCCTATCATACTATAAGAATGAGACAGGGTAAGCAACTTTCAAAAACTTCGTTCCACGCCTAATCATCGATTACCTTTAGCTATTTCTGTCTTTTAGAGGCACACGACCATAATCTATGGCTTGCTATGCTCCAGAGATATTGTTGTTATTCATCAAGCCATCGTTGTTTTTTTTTTTCTGAGTTGCAACAAACTGAATTTACAGGCTCCGAAACGGACGAACTTGTATTTTATAATAGGATAGACAGTGTTCTATGTCAGAATGTGTCATGAGGGTAATCTGAGGTAATGTTGTCACTCGGTATAACCTTTTTTCTTCAGATTATCGCTTTTTTTTTCAACATCAAACTTGTACCTGTGTACAGCACGTTTGCATAGTCTAAGAACGCTGGAAATGGGCATAAAAAGTTCTTCAAATTTCTGTACATGCCTTTTAGATTGTAGAGTAACATCCAAGTAACTGCCTGATTATTCAGTAATAGTTGAAAAAGCCCTCCACTGATATGTATTTGGAAACATTTTGACGGGCTAAAACAACCTTACACGATAACCGACCCAAGGGTTTTAGAGGCCTAGGCGAATTATAACTTAGACGCCCCGCTTCCTCCTAATTTAACGCCCCATAAAGCCTGCTACCTAATTTATCCATATGATTGCGCCAGCACCGCCTAACACTGAATAATATAAACAAAATATATTCGGCTTGGAACTGCCTGTGACTCGTCACATTCTTACCCTGAGAGATACTTATTTGAAATTTGCAAAAAATTTAAAGTACATCATTTCAAAGACAGTTTTTAGAAGTTACTATATTTATCAAATCAAATACAAAAAAATATTATGTTAAAACATATTGGACGGATCTAGTTCGACTTTTGTGATGCTGATTGTACCCAAGTACAGTTGAAAGGTATTATCCTCTCACACCAATGACTGTAAAATAAAGAAACAGGACACTGAAATAATTACAAGAGTACATAGTATAGACCCAATTGAAAACAATGAAGAACAAATAAATAATCATTTGGATTATTCAATAACTATGAAATTGTTTCAGTCAAACACTACCGTGCCTCTCGGCTCCATGGTCAACCACTATATTAACATTTCTCTTACATATGACCCATGTTTACTTGACATTTCCTATGTTTTTAACCCGCTATTCCGGCGCGATCACTTTAACCACCCCGGCCTTCCATGCTCACACCTTGGCACTTCTTCGGATGGTCTTTAATCTCTTCTTACTATAGCGGTTGTCACGGTCTACCTAGTTGGACGGATGTTTATCCAACTGACACTAATCCGGTGTTCGATCTGTGGACAAACGCTGCGAGCAAGAAGCCAAGCCAGATGTTGACGCCAAAAAGTTCTTTGTGCAGAACAGGGCATCGTAAATTACACCTGGGTACTAATCCTTTAGTAGGACATCAAAAGAGCCATTTGTAATAAAATGATAGGCAATTTTTATTGACAGTTCCGCTGATTTACAACTTGGGAATGGTTAGTCCACCGCATCCAATCAGAATTAAGCTAGTGGGTGGGCCTACCTCTAAGTTTCGAGGATATCAAACTGACTCCATCCCAGAATTATTTAGTAGACCGAGGCAGATTACTAGGTGATTGAACGATTAAGGCTACTCCGAGATACGCACTCCTAAATTTGGCGTGAATCGCAGGGGAAAGATTTGAACAAAGAAAGCTTCAAGAAGGTAGATATTCGTTTGATTTTTGACTCATACATTGCAACGCCGTAAATGTAAGTACTAATATTATGTTTACGCAATTACTAATAGTATTGTTAGAATGAAGAATTACTTTGTAGAGTTTCATTTGTGTACTTATTTGAGATTTGTATTGGAGTTAGGAAATGATTGATGTAAGCAAGATTATGAATGTATGTTTGAATATGTTCAGAGCTTAGATAGTTGCATATTTATATATTTGTATGATTTGTGATGCAAAATAAATGTGTTGGTTATTATGTACTGATGTGAATCAATTATCGTTGCCTGTATACGAGTAATTGATATCGTGCTTTATGATGTGTTATTATGTTATGATTTTACATTGTGTTTACCATTCATGAATGTATGAGTATTTCGGTGGGATTGGATGCGTGACCCATGAAATTTGATAGCCTTATCTGATGATAAGTTATCGGGGTAGTGTGAGTTTATGTGCTAAGCAAAATAGTACACCCTCCTTGTGTTTTATAGGAAGCTTTCCGGGTGGGATAACTTCAGTTAGAAGGAGAGTCCCGAGAGTCTGAGAGAGAAGACTGAAGTAAGACTGTCGGTACAGTCAGGGTCGACGGATTGGTGTCGACGGTTCGACGAGGAAGTCGACGAAAAGGGAAGTGGAGTTGGAGAGGAAATTGGAGGGAGCAAAGGAGAAGTAGAAGTGGAAAGGAAAGTTGAAGGAGTAAAGTAGGAGTGCAGGAGAAATTAAAGAGAGACAGATGAATAGAACCAAGGACAGGCCGAAATTCTCACACTGATTCAAATGATGAAATAGGCACAAAAGGGTCGAGCGATTGGGAAGCTCGCATGTTGAAATTCTATTATTAATTAAATTGTTTTATTTAATTCACCCCTTTGTACTTTGTATTTAACTGTTTAATTTCACCTTTTAGTATTTTTGGATTTAACTGTCGGCATTGCTGACTGGGGGCTCAGAACCATATTCACCTACTTAACTTCTGAACCATAATCGAGCCTGGGTGGGTGCCATACCTAAATAAATATTGGAAACACCCCACCCCATTTTCATATAATCAAAATCATACACGGGTATAAAAATAATTAAACCCCATAAACTCTAGGGTATAACTAAACCCCCTACCGTAACAGCGGTCTCTAGTTACATCTAGTTAGTCCGCACTCAGTTATCCACACCTAGTAATCCAGACCAAGCCATTCATAACAACAGTACCTACTGTTCGAGTGTTCAGCAAAGGAAGCAATTTGGACAGTATCAGTTGCAAAGAATTTTACCTAAGTAATGTATATAAACACTCCTTTTAAAGTGTGGATGTCATGTCTGTCCACACGTTTTATGCAAATAGCAGAATACCAATCACGTACGATGAAACAGAATATGTGCCCGACAATATTGGACTGTCGTTCGCACATCGGCGCAAACCAAAGTTATGTTGCAATAAAATAATATTGTCCCGTCTCTTACAAAGTAAAATCAAAATATTGCGCACATGATAAAAATCTATTTTTACTGACAATATGACGTCGCCTTTCTGTTTCCTGTGCTGTGTAATCCCCAATAGCGTACTATTTTAATTTTGTTTTATTAATAGAAGTGTTAAACGTTGTGATACAGAAGACATCGGGACGATGCCACGTTTTATTCGTTTGTTCCAAATTTCACCAAAATGGTTCTAAATCCGTTATATTACCGTAAATCTTCTACCACATTTCCAAAATCTTCTCAAATGTGCTGCTATTCTGATAACAAATACAAAAATAACATAAACTTTGTGCTATTTGTAAAAGCGGAAATACCTTATGATGATAGTCCGAGTCTATTAACCCATTTTTTTGTACCTCCCCCTACCGATTTCAATAATAAAAACCTTTAATTTGATAAAACGTGCAAAAAATTTAGTCAATTCATTCATTGATTTATATTTTCTAACCTGACTGCGAGTTGAATGGCTATAACAGCGTCATCGTCTGCGCGTTTATGCTTGAGACCCATTTCCAGTTCCTGGACTAGTCCATTTTCAGCAAAGAGGTGAATACGCGACTAAAGATGTACATACATATGTCGTCTGCTTCCGATATTTACAGTGTCAAATCAAGCAAAAGAAAAACTAGCAACACAAAATTTGCCTTTCACGTGCATTTAACAAGCGGTTTCATTAATTTGTTCATGTGTGCAGAGGAATATAATTCCAAACTCAACGTTATGGTAATTTACGGAATTATCCGGCAGCTACTGAATAGGATGAATTACGTCACTATGTTGTCGGATGAAAATAAACTGCCCCATAGCCTGCCATAGCGTACAGAATATGTCGCCGTGTTAGTATGGATAGTCCGTTAAGCATGAAAGGTGCAAGGGGATGCCATTATAGTGTCATTCTGGTCACAGTCAAGTTAGAAATTATAAATCAATGATTTAATTGACTTAGTTCTGTGCACTTTTTATCACATATAACGTTTTAGTTATTAAAATCGGTATGGGGGTACAAACAAACGGGGATGTAGCGTCGGACTAGACTTTGTTTTACTAGTTTTGTACAATCCAGCATGGTCGTTGTATTCTGCAATAACAACGTTATAATTATGTACTAAATGATCCTAGATTATCTCCGAATGCTTGTTCTTGCTCTGATTGGATCATGAATATCATTTTGACCTGTGATGTATCTTATCTCCATAGGCTAGTGAAGTGGCCTCATTAATTTATAACAGTTGTGTCATTCTCATATGTGTATTCATCCATTTGTGACCTTGGATTAGTCTTTAAATTCAAGTTTTGTTGTAATAGCGTTTTATCCTTTAAAATACCTCGTATTATTCCTGTGTAAATTAGAGAAAAAAGTTCAAAATTGAGTGTCTTGTTCCAAAATAATACGTCAGATAAGTTGGGACTCAGGATTGTGTTGCTTAAGTTTTTTTTTTGTGAAAAAGTAAGGTCAAAGTTAAGAGTGGACAGTGTTTAAACAGACGTAGGTATTATTCCCGGACACCTCGTCAGAAAGTTTTGAGTCTCTACTTGCCACTGTGTCCTTTCTTGTAGTATTTTAGCGGGTTGTAACTACCAGGACACGTTGGACTTTGCGATTCTCCACACCTAACACTTTCGTTGTCCTACTCTTTACGGACCTCACAAATAATGTACAATTTACAACTTTATATAACGTGCTATCTTTTGACATGTCGTTACTGTGGTACGGTAATATTTGCATACATCATAAGAGCGATTACTGCAAAGGTTACGGACCTTCATTCTATGTATAGATCGCTCGTGCTTTTGATGAGTGAGCTATAAACACATAATAGTCGAACACTAAGATAACATGGTACCAATAACGGAAGAAAACAAAACACAGAAAGAAGAATGCAAAGAACTAGTCCTAAGTTAATAACATTTAAGATGTTTAAGTGTATACCTTTCGCGCAGGAGTTATCTGTTAAAGTACAGACAGTGCCGGGTTTAGGACAATTAGGCTATGTGCTAGTTAAGTTATAAAGCCACTTCATCGTAAAAAAAAAATAAATTGCCAAGATGGGTACCCTGGCCAACAGGAGCCTTGTGTTTAAGCACAGTGATAAATCCAGTACTGAAGAGGCATTGTTCTATAAATTTTCATAAATCTTTATTATTTTTCCTTCTGTCAGTTCCAAAATTTCGATAAATCGAAATCTAAGATCTAAGTGGCTGGAATATCCGCCTCGGATGCGGGAGGTCTTGGGTTCGAATCCATTCCAAATCGTAACAAAAACTTATAAAATGGAACCAGAAGCTACCTTATTTGACGCTCAGCATCAAAAGGTTAGTGTTATGACTAGTCGGTTTGGCATCAGGATAATGTGACTGGGTGGGACATAATGCCCCAGTGCTTGGCATCACTACAAACTGACGCACTTCAGACATCGTAGCGATATCACTGAAAAATTATTAAAGCTGCGTTAAAACCCCAAATCACATACACACACAGACATACACACAAGTAGCGAATGGGGACACTTTAGCGACAAGTTTTATAGCGACAAGTGGCACACACTGATCAATATAGCGACAAGTTTTATAGCGAGAAAAAGTTGGGACTATATAGCAACAAGGGAATGAATTTAGTTTGTATAGGGTTAATAGGAATGGAACAGGTATTGGTAAAAAGTTTGCAAGTGGCCTACCTGAATACGTGAGGTTACCTAGGTAGGGACAAATATAGTAGAGACATAAACATAAATAAAACATATATAACATCTCTGGCAACGAAAGAATATGTATGTATGTATGTATGTATGTATGTATGTATGTATGTATGTATGTATGTATGTATGTATGTATGTATGTATGTATGTATGTATGTATGTATGTATGTATGTATGTATGTATGTATGTATGTATGTATGTATGTATGTATGTATGCATGCATGCATGCATGCATGCATGCATGCATGCATGCATGCATGCATGCATGCATGCATGCATACATACATACATATATATATATATATATATATATATATATATATATAAATATATATATATATATATATATATATATATATATATTTGAGGCATATTAAGTGGCTTTGAAAAGGACCTTTTGGGTTTTTTTATGTTAGCACCATTTTTGTTAATATAGAGAGCATCGCATATGTCTTCTTCTATTTCTCAAACTTTATCTAACCTCTGGTCCGTAGATGAAGACTCTCTTTAGACACCCTTGTCTCTCCAGATATATCCTTTTTTCCCAAACAGTCGTATTGGTGATCCGGATGATTGTCCATATTGATTTAACATACACGGGTAAGCCCGTACGGAGCAGCATTGACGATACGAGAGTAGAGGATTCAATGTTTGTCCACATCTTGTGACGAGAACAGGCGAAGGGAATGAAGTGAAGCATTTTTGTATAGTTTAAAAGCGGATCAAAACGGATTGAGATTTTTCACCAATCCAAACACGCGTTACAAAAGAGAGCTACATGTGACGTCATATTCACTATATAGGTACGCTAGCGTCTGTGCGTAGTGAATCGATGGGACATTGTTTTCTTTAAACATGTTAGAAACTAAGAAGATGATGAATTGGTGTGCACCGACCATGGCGACGATAAAGATGGTATAGCAGCGGCTACCAAAGTCAACACGAACCTACTTCCAGAATAGGTCGATTTTAATTTGGATTTAGTGAATTTTTTCTCATTTTCGCAAGAATTTGTTCCGGTATCAGCTCCTTCGCCACCTTCTCCTTATTTGCCACATCTCGAGGATATCAAGCAGACACAAAAAAAAAAAGATTGGAGAAATTTTTACAACAGTAGAAAGAAGCAGAACAAGCTTTCCTCATTGAACAGCAACAGCGAGAAAAAGAGGCAAGAAGGACACGACAGGAAGAAGAAGAAGAAGCTGAAGAGAAGAAAAATGGTCTAGGAGAGAACAGAAAGTGAAAATCAAAAGGTACCGTCACTGTTAGAAATATTGACAGAGTTAAGGAGTCGGAAACAAATAAATCAGACTTCTTTATTACGACCCAAGAAAAAAAGTCATTCCCATGCCAAAACATACCAACCCTAGTTATTTCTACCAAATCATCGACGGACGTAAGTCCAGAAGTACGAATTGGCCGTGGCAAAGGTTTAAGGCTGTTAAAGCTGATTGCTTCTCGTTTTTGAGTTTGTTTTATGATTATTTTTTTAAAAGAACCAAGCACCCAACTGTCTTTTTCAGGGCAACTCAATTCTTTCAAAATGGATAGTTTTCATTTTGACAAAACCAACGAAAACTTAAATTTATTTTACCCCCTTAATGTACGCGTGTGAATGCGTGAGTGTAGGTCCTATATGTAAAATAAGTAAAATCCAGGAGACACTTATGTTTTTTGTGTCTGGTCTATTCTGGTGCAAAGCTTACAATCCATTTTACAACACAATACAGCATTTAAAAAGAATGTATATACGTTTATGGAGTTTTTGTTTACTCTCTTTTTTAAAATTTCATTACTTTTACAGGTTTTTCCTCTTCTTCTTCACCCTTTTCTCGCTTTCTTTTCTTATCTTTTTGGTCTTGTTGGGGTTCTTCCTTTGCCGAGGGCACATCTTCTTCTTCCTCATGCTCCTGTTGTTTCTTAGGACGGTCTGAAGACCAATGTCAGCGTCTCTTGACAATGAATACAGGTATCCCGGCTTTTGTCTCTTTTGACACTGGTCTTGCTTTATGACGCTCTGGACATTCTGTAGCACAATTCCCTTTCTTCTGACATGTATAGCAAGTATCTTGAATTTTATCTCTGAAGGAGTTGGAGTAATCCGTAGACGTGTCCAAAAAAACTTTCGTATGATGCCTCACAAAGCTCTGTTCAGAAGTCCGATCTGTGTGTACTATTCCATCGTGCTTATCAGCTTAAGAGTGAAATGAATATTGAGAGAGAAGGCACTGGTCCTTTATATATATATATATATATATATATATATATATATATATATATATATATATATATATATATATATATACACAAACACACACACACACAAACTGAACTGACATGGATATAGAGGCAAAAATGGCGTTTCATATGTAGTCATTTGACGTCTTGCAGTCAAGATGAAACGATCGCCTCATTTCGTGAAGAAAGAAAAATAATGTAAGAGGCAGAAACATGATTTATCGCATCACAGTAGCTGAAGTCTTGGCTCTAATTCATGCCAGCGATTCGAAGATGAAAAGAGTTAACAGAGAGTATACACGAAACCAAAGTCTGAAAAGTGCTACCACATTCGAGATATGAGCAATTCTCTTCCAGAAAAATTTGAACCACAGCCTACACGTACACGGTAAAGTTTAAAGATTTCAAGTCCGACGTACCGCTGGATAATGCATCACCTATGTGTTATTTTTGTTAACCACACTGAAACAGCAATGTGAAGCAAAAGAAGACGATCGCTTGAGAGTCTCCATTCATCACGATAGTCTGAAGTCACCCGTTTGGATCTAGTTTAGCAACCATCAGAACTGTCACTTTCTAAAGTCATCGGCAAGATTCAACACGCTCAACAATCCAACGACAAGTTCCACATTACCAACGGAAAAACGACACTGTTCATGATCCAAGTTTCTCTTCCCCAAGGGACAGAACGCAGAAAAGTATTATCGTTCGACGAACTTCTCAGCACTAACAAGAGCCTTGCTTAAATTAACAATCCTCAAGACAAGATGTATTTAGCCCATGCCATCGTGGTGGGACGAACGTAAGCCGACAAGAATGAGACGACAGAATGGAAAAGAAAACTATTCAACGACCAAACCGAGCCGAACAACGAAGAGAAGACCTCCTATTACAACAGGCGGGAATACCAAAAGACGCCGCTTGTGGCATTCGTGAAATGCAACGAATTGCAAGATGTCTTGGCTCAACGCTACACGTTGAAAGTACACCCTCAAAAAATGTGCGCCGACCTCTTTTGTTTCTAGGAAAGAAATTTAAAGACGGAAAATACATTCACGTCTATCATCTCGATGAATATTTCGATATCATTGTCACTATCACCAGATTCCTGGGATACAAATATTATTGTGGTAAATGTGACCACGGCTATAACAATCGAGAGCAACACAAGCATTGTGGATCGAAAGGCTCGTGCTGTTTGGCCGTTAAACCCTGTCTTGACGAAGGACAAAAATGAGCGCATTGTCTCGCTTGTTAGCACACTTTTGTCAGTCGGACCGGTTGCGAACAACATTTGAAGACGCAAGGTTTACAGCAGAAATGTGCTTGTCAGTTGCTAAATTTGTACCCTAGCTACGCACCAATTGTCGGCAAATCGTAGACTTAGAACACGGATGCCACATGCAGAGAAAAACACTCCAACATGAAGAGGAACATGATCAGATGAAAGAGATTTTCATCCTTTTCGAATTCAATTGCATGCAAGAAACCTACATTCACATTCCTAATTTCTGCGTGACTCACCGACAGTGCGAGAAGTGCATCCAAGAGCCTATCTTTAACCCTTGCCAGCACTGCAGCAAGATTCATGTAGGACGTGAGAAAATCTTTCGGGGACCACCCAATGGATCTTTGATCCCATCGACCAGATGTGAACTCAAGAGGACATTGAACTTTACGGAGATTGTTATCCCTATGCCACGGTAATGACTCACAATTTCTCGGGCTACGATAGTCAATTTCTTCTTAGATACTATACGGAACAAAGTACTGAACGTCCTAAAGTGACTTTGAACGAAGTCAAACTCATTTCCATGCAAGGAGAACAAGTGCAGTTTAAAGATTCGATGAGTTACTTGGCCATGCCTTTGATCAGAATACCTAAAACGTTTGGAATGACAGAAATGACCAAAGGCTATTTTCGCACTTTTTCAATACCGAAGCCAATCAACCCCATTTGCCTGAGGCTCACTACGTTATTATTATTATTATTATTATTATTATTATTATTATTATTATTATTATTATTATTATTATTATTATTATTATTATTATTATTATTATTATTATTACTTTATTTAAAGATTGTAACTCAATTAGTTAACAACTAATCTACCTTGAGGCCCTCATTCGAAGGAATTTACTTATTTGAATAGTGATTGTAAATATTCTGGAGCACTATTATTGGCTATCATGTACATTATTTTGGCTTTTCTCAAACGGATTCGGTCTATAATAGGTACTATTTTTAATTTACCAGCTAAATTTTCCTTGCTTTCATTCTTGATTGATATCAACTCAAAAGCTCTTTTTTGGAGATGTGCCAGCTTTGCTAAGTTTTTATCATTTGAATTACCCCATACTGTATTACAGTAGTCTAAATAGGGTTGTATGTAACTGCTATAAAAATAGTTTTCTGTGCTTTTCCGGGAGAAAGTGTCTTATCCTAGTGAGAAGCCATAAACTTGAATTGACTTTTTTTACTAATATGTTTGATATGTTCAGTCCATGATAAGTTATTATCTACCCAAACACCAAGTAGACTATCGTTACAGACCATTTTCAACCTTTTATCCTTCCATGTCAGAAATAGTTCATCACTATCAAGTTTTGTTCTTTTATTCCGTATTGAAATAAGTAATATTTTAGTTTTACCAGTATTAACCACCATGCCATTGCATGTGCACCAGTTGTCCAGTTTGTTTATGGCATTCTGTAGAGAAATTTCGAGTTCATGTTTTGTGTTTTGGATGTCTGACAATGTTGTGTCATCTACATAGAGATCTGTAGATGATATTGAGTCCTATAGTACAAGTGGTAGGTCATTAATAAATAAAATAAACTGTAACGGACCTAGAATTGAGCCTTGTGGTACACCACATCCAATTGTTCCAGGTTGATAAAACTACTACTACGACCCTGACAACAAGCTTTCTACACTTGGTACCACATTAACGCCTCGGACCACTTCGACTTTCAGGAAGAAGCTTGAGAGAAGCCTGCACCATTGCCAAAGCATGAGCCTTATTGTACCGCCAACGATTCATGCCCGAAAACACCCTGGCTGTCAAGCCCTAAAACGACGAACTTTATCAAACGTCAAGTTGCTGTCAAATCCTTACACTGATGACATTACTTGTACGACAAGGAAGACAAATTGATCAAACACACTCGCAACTGATGAGGCGAAAAGGCCATTGGAAGTTATTCGGTGGATGGATGGGATTTAGAAAACCCCAAGATCGCGTATGAGTTTAAAGGGTACTTATTTCACAGATGTCCGATATGTTTCCCTCAACGTGACACTAAATATCAATTTTTACAACGGACCATTGAAGACTTCTACCAGGCAACGTGTCAGCGGCGCCTAAAGTTAGAACAGCAAGGATAAAAATTGGTAGAAATTTAGGAATACGAGTACGATCATGTTTAAAAACTGATTACGAGTTTAAACGCATCGTGGAAAGTTTAAAGCTGGTGGACCCACTGAACCCACGAAACAGTTTGTACGGAGAAAGGACTAATGCCACCTGTTTGCTGTACCAAGCTGACAAGGAGAAAGGAGAAGAAATCAAATGCTTGGACGTGTGTTCGTTGTGTCCTTATGTGTATTGTCACTTTTCTGCAGGGCATACGCATTTGCTGACGGAGCATATCGATGTGGATAATATTCGACAATACGAAGGGGTGACCAAATGCAAAGTCTTGCCTCTCAAGAACAAGTACCATCCAGGTTTACCTCACCATTGTCAAGGAAAACTGATGTTTATCCTGTGTCATACTTGTGCCAAAACGTGCAACCAAGACCAACCTTATCATCACACTCAGGAAGAACGGGCCTTGACTAGAACGTAGGTCAGCGTGGAACTTTTTAAATCTCTGGATATAGGATAACAACTGTTAGAGGTGTACAAAATTTACCACTTTCCAAAGACAGAAAAATACTACAAGATCGACGAGATTCATAAAGGCATTTTCGCAGACTACGTAAATGCCATTTTGAAAATGAAACAAGGAGCCAGTGTCTTTACTTCCTGCTGTCACACTTCCGAAGGGAAAAAGAAATTCAAAAAATATGCTGGGAACAGGAAGGTATCGCTTTAGACCACGTGGAGAGAAACGAAGAAAGCCGATAGTTTGCCAAAGTGATGTTAAATTGCTCGCGGGGTAAAATGTCAAAACGACAGTGTTTAAACCAAGACGGAGTATTTGTCAGATCCTTCTCGCTACTTCCAGATGACTCACGACAAAACCAAACAAATAAAACACGTGGACGCCCTTCGTCATGACTTGATCTTAGTTACGTAGAAGAACCAGACTTTGTAGAAGCAGACACATTTGGAAATATCATCATTGCAGCTTACGTGATAGTCCAGGCTCACTTAAAATTGTACGAGGGTTTATAACTGTTAGGAGATCGTGTGCTTTTGTTTGACACAAACAGTTGGATCTACATCGATCGTCTGGGTCAACGTCACCCTTTAATGGAATGAGACCGTTTAGGAGCCTGGACGGTATAGCATGCCATTGACAAGATTCTAAGTTTTGCTAGTGGCGGTCCCAAAACGTACGGCTACGAATACCGAAACCCACAAGGAGAAGTGTACACGAGTGAAAAGGGAAAGTGTTGATTCTCAACTATCGCACCAATCAAGTGGTGAGCTTTGGCGTATTGCAAGAAACCTTGCAGTCTGGAGAAGATCGAAATTTTAGAGTGACCACCTACAAACCGCACAAGATTGCACGTTTACCCACACACGAAATCGTCAATCAACTCTTGGAAAAAGTCTGTCAAATTGTGTACCAGAAGCGGGTGAGGATTCCCAACCACTTTACTTTCCCGTACGGTCACGTTGATATTGATCAGCATATAAAAAGGGACAAAGTCCAAGACCAACACCAAGCGAAAAAGATGAATGCTAACAGACTATATCATTCACGTCCTGTGATTCTCAAGTGAAATGCGATTCTGTGCCTGGCGATAGCAGGGATCCCGCTCGCTGTGACCACAGCGATTCAGTATAACATCATTGAAAATTTGCTGTCATGGAAGGTGATAATGTGCGTGTCATACCTAATGAAAGCGAGAGCTATGCCATTTGTCATCGTACATTTTTTAATTTTACTGGTTTTCGTGGTGGATGTCATCATGAAACCATGTAGATACCACTTTACAGATGTCAATCCAAAACTGAGCTAACTCTGCGGATTTCATCGTAATCTCTCGAAATTAACATGTGACAAATATTCGTTCCATGTGCGTTTGCTTGAATAATGCGCCTTTGAAAGTAGATTCTAAACCTTCCGTTTAAATAGGTCAAAATAGCTTGAAGTATCTAACCATAAAGAATTAGCTAGAGCCAGATTTTTCTACTTGCGAAAGGGGATAAAGTCGAGAGCTTCATTTGAGGTGTGGCACCTTACCAGTGGGAACAGAAAGACTCGGCTTTCTTGGAACTTACTCGATGGTCTCCACACTGTCACTAACTACCTTTAGCGGGACCCTAGTAATCTCTGGATGGATAGTTTACACTAGAACATTTGTGGCTTGCATGTTGAGTTGAGAGAACGCATTTACAGAGTTGGTAAAAATACAAGTCAAACGCAGAGAACATTTGCAAACGTTACATCGCCGATGTTTAAACCATTGGTACCATAATGCTATAAGAGTACTGATTCTAATGAAAATATTACAGTGGTCAGACATTGATCAGCTACCCCTGGGCGAGAAGGATTGGTTTGTTACTGACTGTATATACTACAAGGTAAACATACTGCAACGAATTCCAGAAGAAGAGTTAGAGGTTAACTAAATCTTGTACACAATGTTATCTTCTTTAAAGAGGAAACCTTTGAACGTTGTGTGATGCGCAAATTAGTGACAAAACAATTTAGATTCGCCACTGGAGTACGATCATCTCTGTGCAGAAAGTACACTTATTGCCTCCAACAAAAATAGGTATAAAAACTGGCTACCATACCACCCATATCATTCGTGATACAACAGATTCCGTGGAAGGAAATAAATGACAATATTCAAATGGTGGAGGATTACCATTGCATTTTAAAGACTATGTCCATTGACTTGTGGTCGACGTGTTTTGTGTATCTTAGTGACTTGCTTTCTGGGATTTCGTTTGCCAGCCGGTTCCTTATGGACTCTTTACGAACAATAATACCACACAAAACATAAAAGTGACCCTTTAAATGTTCACGAGAGACTCATTCTATTAAAAGACTTGCGCTTTCATATAGACACTTCTCGACCTCTACGGGAAAACAAGATTCGTCAATTTTTAGGTAATTAAGATATGTACTACAATATGTGTGTAGCTTGTGACTTACACCCACACTGGAAAGATGTATGTGACTCAAAAAGTTTGGGTTTCGAGGCTTGGACAAAAGAAATGGCACACTATACCCATGATTTCTAATCCTGACTTAAAATGTTCAGTATCCTTGTACTTAAATTGGCTTTCATCTATTTTTGTCTTTCGTGTTGTTTATATTTAAAGAATGCAGTAAACGTGTCCTGAAAAATTATAAAAACTCCAGTCTAGTCTGTCTTCGTGTCAAAAGTGACAGTTCTTACACTACTATGGATACCTCTGCTGTCTCTGCTCCCTCTTCCTCCATTTTCAAAGTCATCGATGAAAACTTAGATCGTGCTAGCTGGGAGGCCTTTTTTAATAACCATTTAACATGTTAATATCCGGACCTAGCGGTTCAGGCAAAATGGAATTAAATATTTGATCGAACATAAACGTCATTTTATCGATTGTCCACCTCAACTTATCGTGTGGTGTCACAAAGAGTGGCAATCAGCGTACAGCCTTCTGTAAGAAAGTCAAGGCGATTCCATCATGTTTGTGGTAGGCATTCCTAGCGATGACGACGGGATCGTGTCTTTCCTCAGTCAAACACATCTGGTAATCATCGACGACATGTTAGGAGAGGACGAAGAAAAAATTAATTGAACTGGTTTCAACAAAGTAAAGCCCATCGCACCATCAGTCTAATTGCTTATTAAGTGGTCTTCTTTAAATGTTCTAGAGATAAATTGCAAGTGCATGTCTTATCCAAACAGTTAGGAACGCTTTGGATAAACATTGCGGACGATGGCACCACTCAAACCCCTCACGGCTATTACTCGTGGATTTAAACCACCCACCCTGATTATTTGCGATTTCGAACCCATCTGTTTCACGACTAGTGCTAAGACGGTGGGCCAGTCGTGTACACGTTTCCGTCGTCGACTTAACCACAACGACAACTAAAAAGGTATATAAAAACCTCAGTCACTTAGGGTCTGTTTCACACAGCGCCAGCATGACGTCCATTCAGTCTTATCTTTTCGTTAAATTGATTCGTGCCTTGTACGGCATCAGTCGCGAGTAAAATCCACAAATACGTGCTCGTGTCTTATAATCCAGTCTCATCTCAAAAAAGTCTTACGATGATTTACGATGGCAGCACGTCAATTGCTGCAAGGCATCATTCACATTCCACATCCAACATAACACTTTTTTAGAGAAACAAAGTAGCCTTGACGCAACTAACTGATCTTTGCATCGACACTCAAACCAAAAAGAAAATCAGTTTGAAAACTGGAGGTAGCGGTTCTATAGGAGGTGTTATAATTCGCTCCATTCATAAATGGTATCATAATGCCCTCAAAGTTCTCCCCAAGAAAAAGCCTCTCCCCGACGTACCAAGAAGAACAAAAAGAGAAATTTGATGAAAATTGGAAATCGCGTCTCCAAGAACTTCTCCTCCATTAGTGACATCCTCCTTCTCCTTTGTGTCAGTGGACTCTGATTACAAAGTACCTGCCCCCGAGATTAAAGTCCAATAAAGATCGGTTATGTTAAAGAGTTTACTGAATTTGTCCTAGCAACAACTGTCCCGACTGAGTCGACGTGTGATGCCTGCCATGAAAATGATACGTCGTGCCGATAATCAGTGGCGACAAATTCCAGTATAACAAAGACCTGAGGCAAACAATAGGGATCAGTATTTTTGTGCTGATAAACACATAAAGATGACCCCTTAAAGCAATTCATACCGTCACCATCGTCGTTCTCATGTCCAAAAAGGTAAAAGAAACCGAAAAGGACATCATTCAAATAAAGGTTAGCCAAGCATCGACGTTACCCCCATAAATAGACACACTCATTTAACGAGAAGCATGTAAAAGGGTGTTTTTATCCTAAAACCTTCTCCGCCAAATAAAAGGATGAAAGAATGCATGTCGAGCCTGACGTCAGTGTATTTTGTGCATCAAAAATGTCCCTTCATCATCGTTCTTCTCGTCAAAAAAGGAAAAGAAAAGGACAGTCACGCCATCCAAATAGAAAACGCGTAACCAAAGATAGACACCCCCCGAAAAGACACACTCGTTTAAAAAAGTAAAACCACAAGAGGGGAGGATTTGTCTTTCAAATGGATCAGTTAGTAAATGATTTCGCTTCAATGACAAGCTCCAAAATAGATAAGGACGCATGCTTTACTTCAGTGTATTTTGTGCACCAAAAGATGTCCCCTCATCGTCGTTCTCCTGTTCTGAAAAGAAAAAGAAAAGGACAGTCTCGTCATTCCCCCCAAATAAAAACACCGCTTTGCCAAACAAAGACTTCACCCCAGGAAAGGCACATTCGACTAAAGAAGAGGAGTCACCAAAGAGGAGGTTTTTTTGGTGATTTTGGAAAACAAATCCCGACCTTTATGACGAATCAATAGTCCTATAAAGGATCAAAGGCCGCGTGACAAGTCATCGACGTTGTGTGCCCCGGAACTAATCAACCAACCAACCAACAAACAAAGATTAACGCTCTTAAAGACATCCTTCTTCTATCCCTAAAGAAATAAAGGAAAGGACTGCCTCCTTGTTTAGTCAGACATGGGGACATGTTGTCCGACCTGTCCAAAGCTTCTCCACCTATGCGAAAATTTTTTTATTTAAACTGCCTCCAAAGATGTGACAAATATCGTGAGCGAATGTTGCTTGAATGTCTTGAAAGGAACGATACCTTTGTCTGAACATCAGATAACATGCTTAGCTTGACATCAACACATTCTTCTCTAAATGGTCCAAAAGAAATTACCCATTCGTCAAAAGAAAACGTTGTTGGTGAAACGCGAAGGATTCCCCCCCCTGCTTGGCCTTCTTGCTAATGCAATAGCGAGACCGGTGTTGGGTATATTGGGAAGTGTTTTACCTGCCATAGCTCCATGATATAAAGGACCTATAGGGTTCAAACGTCTCAGACGTGACCCTTTGAAATCCAATGGAAGGACGAAAACTGGCTTTAGTACCTTACAAACGATGGATGGATTACCATTGTTGGCAAGAACAACGGACCCCACATTTACATCCCAATCCTCATTTGACCGAGATGTCTCCGTTACAAAACAAATTGTAATCGTTGATCGATCGCAGCGATTTGTCCAAAACGAAAAAATCGCAAAGGTAAAGTTGACCGATGCAAGCAATGTTTTGTGAAACTATAATTTCACTTTTGACTTGAATAGCATTGTGTCGAATTCAAGCATAACAAGCTGTAAAATTCCTGGCATGTAATTTCACCCTTGATCGGACTGGACAGATTTTTTAAGCCCAAATTGAGTAAACAAGTTGATCAAATTTTACTATGGTTTTTGTTTTAATATTCCTCAAAGGAATTGCCTCTGGGAATCTTGTTGAAGCACTCATAATGGTCATCAAATAATGGTTGCCTTACTTGATCTTAGGTAAGGGACTAACACAGTCTACCATAATTCTGCTAAATGGTTCGTCAAATGCAGAAATTGGTTGCAGATGTGCCTTAGGTATCTTCTGATTGGTTTATCACTTTTGATTTTTTTGGCCAAGAAAAGAGTGTCAAGATCTTGGGACAGGTTTTATTTATCCTTAAATGACAAGCCAGAGGAGGTTCATTGGCCAAAATAAGAATTTTCTGTCGGTAAGGTTTTTGAACTAAAATTTGATAGTTCACTGACCACTCGTCACCAGCAGGTACCTCAGGAGGTCTCCATTTTCTCATAAGAATTCCATTTTTTTTGAAGTAACAGACAGGCACTTCATTGGCTTCAGTTTCACTAATGACCCTCTGAAACAAACAGGAGATCTCATGATCTTTTTCCTGTTCGACGACATGCGATTGTCGTTTGTCACCTTGATTAGACGAACTGATTAGAATAAAGAGAATGAGTAGTTTAAAGAGGATCACTGTGATCAATACCTTTGATTGATTTAAACAAGGAGTTAAAGTGACCTCATCAAAAGCCTGACCAATACATGTGCCAGCTAAAGGAATACTTGTCAAAATCATTCTCAAGAGCTTTCTTTGCCATAGCTCTTGTAAGTGCACAAGCTGGATATAAATTAGAGTATTTTAATAGGATCAACGTTTGATCCAAAGAAGGCTTTTAAGTTACGAGTGGATTAACCACAACCGTATCTCCAGCTTTGCCATGGCCTAGTAGCAAACGAATGCCCTCAACGGGAAGGTTATACACTATACCGATTGTCACAAGTCCTGATGACAAATGTACAAAATGGAGAGGAACATTAACAAAGCTGCACTCTAATCCCTGAATAAGAACAATCTCATTTGAACATGATTTGTCAGAAAAAGGCAAAGTACTTGATAACTAAAGACTGAGAAGCTCCTATGTCCCTTAAAATTTTAAGGGATAGGATTGTCCGAATCATCTTAGAGTGATATAGAAAACTTCGACTTGAATGGTTCATAATTCTCCACAATAAAATCAGACTGGGGTTTATTATACCCAACAAATGTATTGTTTCCAGAACATAACCGTGACCTTGAACTCTTAGAAATAAGAGCATTTGAGATAAGTATATATTGATTGTGATGCCTACATTTCATTTTGAAGCAGTCGTAAATGACTTCCTTTTTGTTCTTGCAATATGAACACGTAGGTAGAGACAAGGATCTTTAATCAAGTTTATCAGAAGATTGATTTTTAGACGTTGTGCCAGATTGAGTTCTAGGAGGAGTCGTGTTAGGCTGAAATACCTTTCTACCTGTAGACTGCTGACTGAAATATTTGCCTACAACAGGAACGTTGTGAGTTAAGGAATGCTCGTCAGCAGCAAGAGCAACAATTTCCAGGGTTTCGATCTTGTGCTCATCAATATAAGTCTTAATTTCATTAGGAACACACTTCTTGAATTAGGAATACAATTATTGAATACTTCAAAAAACAAAAGTTCTTTGATATTTTCATAATCATGTTTAACTATCTTGTCTAAGCACCATCTATCAAATATCTGCTCTCTTTCTCGAGCAAATTCGACATAAGTTTGTTTAGCTTCTTTTCTATAGTTTCTGAATTTTTGGTGATAAATTTCAGTGACTAATGCATAACCCCTTAGGATGCACTCCTTGGCCAAATCATAGTCAGAACTTTGCTGTACTGACAGTGATGCATATATATATATATATATATATATATATATATATATATATATATATATATATATATATATATATATATATATATAAAACAGGCCTTGCCAAAAATGCACATTACAATAATTAAGCCGAATGCTCCATTTGTCATTTAAAATTTTCAGCAACCTTTTTAAAATATTTCTCAAAAAGGGGGCATTAATCTTGTAATGTCAAAACTTGAATTTGCATGTATAGCTCAAATTTGTTCATTTTAATTTGAAATTCCCTTTCATCCTTCTCTTTTGTAATTGCATCTGTACGTGCATTTGTTCTTTCAAAACTCCAAATTATATTTGTTTTTCTTTTTCCTTTTCCTGTCTTTCTCTCTTCTTTCTCAAACAACAAAAATACCTTTGAATTCTCAAGGTACTTTTTTACGACTGAACTAGAAAACAGTGATATTCAGTATTAAATCCCACAAAAACGTCATTTCAACATTTGTGATGGGTCGCATGCTCACTTACTACAAGACATTTGACACGTGATCTAGGATAGTCTTGTTCAAAATCACTGCCATCTCACCTCTGTCTGCGTGGGTTCGAGTCTAAAATTCGGCGAATGTGGTTATGTGAGAAAGCTTGCTAGTATCTTCTCGTGGGTCGGTGGTTCTTTCCGTGGATTTCCCGGTTTCTTCCTCCACCATTAATACTGGCCGCCATGTATAGCCTATCGTGTGCTGAAAAAAAGCGTTAAGCCCCAGAATAACAACAAAAAAATCTTGTTTAAAAACCAATTATTAGAAAAACCGTTTATAACACATGGTGATCACTCAATTGAGGTATGACTTTGATACTGGCCAATCATTTTAACTCAGTGTTTACCAAGTGTCTGCACTAAGGTCAGCTAAAAATAATGCTAATGTAATACTTCACGTTCTATTCAAACAGAATTTACTTTAAAAATATCGAATCCCCTGAAAATAATCATTGCAATAAAATGTAATGAAACCAAACTAGAATAAAAAGAATTTTTAAATTAACACACAAGCAATTTAATTATATACATGTAACACTGATTTGTGCACTCCAGGTACTCTAAGATTTTAACCGCTCACCTGACGTCATCTCGCTTGGTTAGCTTGTCAAAGCGTACTCATCTCTTCAAGTCTGTATGTATCTTTAACATTAGTACCTCAACATCAGCCTGATTTTAATCAGATTAACCTCTGCCTCCGTCTTCGACGGGAAACTAATACTCATTGATATGTCAATGGATCAGCAGGTTGTGAATCTGCATATTGTGAGAAAGTTTAAAGAGTTTGTATTTTTGTCCTTAAACAAATAAAAACGTCCTCTTATTTAATGAAAATTTGACCAATTTCAGTGTACAAACAAGTGTAAAAAAGCGTTTATCTTCACACAAATTTTGTTATTATATCGTCAACCATATTGGCTCATCTCTAGATTTGTTTTTTTTTTTTCAGCCTCGTTTATCGTTGTGTTATATGCGAACATTGTATCCTAATTTGGAAACGTAAACATATCGAAGTAAACATGGCCTGCCTTGAATCGCACATAACAACTCATTTACATGTCAGTGACACTTTCCTTTAGACAAACCCATAAGTACCAGTCGTATGCTTACTGTTCGAATGGTATGCAATTCAACAATCAATAACGTATCGTACAATATCCAAATATGGTATAGCAAGCCTTATTTGGAAACAAATTACCGTGGGAATCTAATGTTATCCGTCATGACTGATAAAGTTTGGTTTGTTTAAATATACCAATCTATTGTATCATATGGCGGTTCCATAACTATATCATAAGAAAAACTTCTTGAAAAAATATTACTCAGCTAGTAGATTTTGACTAAGTTTTTGCTAGGACATCGTTGCTAGTGTGCATCATACATTTTAATCATTGACTGGATGCATTTTCAGCTTGGCGCATCATCCTGTTAGTTTTGTTTGTCAATTTTAACACTACAAATTAACATGCAGAAAGTAAAAAATATTTTCCCAAACATATGATTCTTTATGCTGTTTTTTTAAATGTATTTGTAACCGTGTTATTGAATTAAAATTATGTCAGCATTTTCCCTATTCAATGCAAAATCTCATTTTTTATGCTTCTTTCTAGGGAGGGAAACATATTTAAAAATCATAAAGTGCTGCCTCATTACAATTATGGTAAAAGAGTTAGTTTCAGATTGCTTCTTATACTAACCCTCCCGGGGGCCACGAGTGGCCAAGTGGTCTAAAGCGCTGTCCGTTACGGATCACTGCCATCTCATCTCTGCGTGGGTTCGTGTCTAGAATTCGGCGAATGTGGATAGGTCATAAAGTTTGCCGGTAGCTTCTCGTGGGTCGGTGGTTCTTTCCGGTGATTTCCCGGTTTCTTCCTCCACCATTAATACTGGACGACATGTGTAGCCTGTCATGTGCTGAAAACTGACGTTAAACCTCATGACAACAGCTAACTCTCCCGGCTGTGACTGACTACCATCCCCTCCCCTTCTCCGAAAATCCTGACACTCCTACTGCACAAAGTTTTGACCCCCATGATAACATTCTTGGACTTGATTTCGATTGTTTTGTATTTTCTTGGGTTGATAAATTCTTATAGTAACCTTATGAAAAATCAATTATAGAAGCCGTGGGAAGTGGCTAATTTTCGAAATTAGAGGGAACTAATATCATTTTTCTGGGTTGATAAATCTATGTACCAACCTCATGAAAAGTCAATAAGAAAAGATTTGCAAAGCGGCTAATTTTATAAACTTCAGAGTAGTACTTTTCTAATATCATTCGATTGCGCAATAAATAATCTACTTGTGCTTCTGTGCCGTAATACAACAAATTAATCTATCGTGTGATGCTTCTTTCTTGCTCATCTCCTCAGTTGTAGTTACTTTTTATGATCTGTTCATATGCAGCGCATTATCTCAAGAAATCATTTACAAATTTAAAAAAAAATCAAAGTTCATAGTGGACAAAATATCAAGAACATGTTACGAGTTAATTCTATACATTGTATTCAACATATATCTATGTATTTTTCTCGCTCACGAGAAATTTATCAAAGTGCACATATGCCAAATATTGTTTGTCGTCTTTTTGTCTTTTCTTCATAAGGGCCACGCTCGAATTGTAATTGTGGATGAGTGGTCTGAGAGTAGTTTTTTTGAATTCCTTAACTGGAAACGTTGCACACTATCAGTATGTATATCTTGCGTTAAATTACACACCATTCCTTCTGACAACATAATAACAATATCTCTTGCCGACATACATATTTATCTGCATAGACACATGCCACTCGCATGAGTTGTATTTCAATAGCTCATCACTTGCCCTTGCTGCTAACGACACCCGTTTACTTTTAAGACTCTCAGTTAAATTAACTAGATTTTTCTCATCTTTCGAAACGCTGTTAGGTTCCAAGTTGTCCTCTGGCATTTGCGTTAATTCCGTAAAAAAATACATCTTTATCCATTTATCCAATCAGAAATCTAAAGTTTCTTCATAACTTGGATTTTTTGTTGAAAATAGTAGAAGAAAATAAACAATTTTACTAGGCCTAGTGGACGCTTTTCTTCAATGGTCTTGATTATAAAAATAAAAACACCCACCCACCCAACTGCCTCTGCAGAAATAATAGTGCATGCCATGGCAGCATATATAACGCGTAAAGAAAGTCGTGTCGGAAAGGAGACTACAATCATCAAATTCAACATGGAATTGTCCATCTGTCCACCCTTCGATCTCATACACTCTTTTCAATGATTTATTCACTGAAGCAATGTCATCTTCATATGGAGAAGACAGTTTGAGTATCACCATTTTTTCTTTAATTTTATCAGTTATCTCCCTTTGACCTCAAAGTTTACTCTTCAAATTTCGGCAATTAATGTATTGATTCGTGTCGTAATTAGAGTCGAACTTAATATAAAGACGATTTGAGTCATATTCGTGAATCTGATTGAACTGTGACCCGTGTTTGACATAAAGTGTAGTGTGTCTTCACATTTGAAACTAGGGTTCCTTTAGCTATAATACTTTAGTTAGGATCTCGTGTCCTCTGAATTCAATTCAGCTTCATTTCATTGTGTCCTCTGAACTCATTTCCACTTCATTTTATTGTCCGTCTTTGCAGATGAAAAAGGTAACGAGAAACTCCATATCATTTTATTTCAGACAATACATCTGAAATATTTGTTTTTAATTTTTTTAGAGAATTTATTTTTAAAAAGTACTATTATAATATTGACCACTCCTGTAGCTTAGAGGTTACAGCATCCACATCGAAAGTTAAAGGACGCAGGTTTGAACCCCAGCCGATTCATACCAAAAACTTATAAAAATGGTACTAGCAGCTATTTCGCTTGGTGTTTAGCGACATGATGCTACATGTTAGTCCGATAAACAAGCCCCCCCCCCGCTGTGTTAATACTGATAGAATATCACCACGGGTGAAGGGCTGATTTATTGGCCTAGCTACTTGTCTGCGACATGATGCTTCAGTGCTAGACATCCCTTTAAACTTCTACACTGCAGACATTGTAGCGATGTGACTGAATTTTTTTTAAAAGCTAAGTTAAAAATTAAAATCACACACACACACGTATGTTTTGTGTGTTGCATTCTACCAAATGACATATCAGTAATACACCAGTCCATTCATCCACCAACCATTCCTTTCATCACTCCCTCCATGCCATGCCGTCAAATAATAGAAAACATCGTAGGTTAAACAGACACAAAGAAATATATATATATCCCGTGTGGGACTTTATAGTCACAGAAGACGCTGCACAGCTACAAACTAGGACACCTTTCATGGGCGCATTTCTATCGTCTCTCGAGACTAACGGAAGCCAACCTGACCTGACCTGATATATATATATATATATATATATATATATATATATATATATATATATATATATATATATATATATATATATATATATATATATAGATATATATATATATATATATACTATGTTCACCCATTAGAGGATGGTTCCCACTTTCCCATATAATCAGTAC
This sequence comes from Potamilus streckersoni, assembly GCA_016746295.1. Lineage (NCBI taxonomy): Eukaryota > Metazoa > Mollusca > Bivalvia > Unionida > Unionidae > Potamilus > Potamilus streckersoni. The sequence goes on from JAEAOA010000438.1 coordinate 1,609,468, forward strand.
TATATATATTTATATATATATATATATATATAGATATATATATATATATATATATATATATATATATATATATATATATATTCTATTTTATGTTCACCCATTTTGAGGATGGTTCCCACTTTCCCATATAATCAGTACCGTGTCTTATAGGTTGGATCTTCCGATTCTGATTTCAGTGTATACTACACGTTTTCAATCATGTTAATGACAGATTATCATGTACATTCCAAATTACCCATGCTTTGCTTCATAAAGCCTTGTGTGTGTAAAGTACATTGTCATCTTGAAAGATGAGTTGGAAAGTTTAGACTTTTCAACGACAGCAAAATGTCAATGCTTGTCTAAAGTGACCACGCCATGAGTCTAATACGTCCAAAAAACTGGAAGGTAGTCTGACGTTATTTCCACCACGATCAAAGCACTTTGGTGAAAGCATTTAATTTATGCTTTCACCATTCACAACTGGTTTTCGCTAGTCGTAACAGGTAAATATTTTTAAAAAATTAATCGTATATTATTTTAATTTTCGAAATTGTGCCGGTTTTTCAATAGTTTCATTTAGATATGTTCTAGAAAGTAATCCTGCCTTATAAATCAGATTGCAAAATATTTTTATATTGTTCCTGTCTTATGTGGGGGTGGGGAGAGAAAGATGTGGTTGTGGAGTGAGAAACATGTGCTTATAAGATACGTAGACATTCTAATAATTGTGCAAAAAACAACAACAACAATGGTCGGAAAACTAAAATCAGCTTACGCAAAACAATACTACATCGTAAAGTACGTAAGTTTGTTGCATGTGTTATCTTTAGCATACATCAACAATTAAGTCATGTTATACACTGTTGATGTTACTGAAAAAATTACTAAAAATATAAGCGTTACTTTTTTAAAGTTGAATATAAGCCTTACAGCATTTTACCTACGTTGAATATAAGCCTTACAGCATTTTACCTACGTTGAATATAAGCCTTTGCAGCATTTTACCTGCAGTAATTTACCTACGTTGAATATAAGCCTTGTAGCATTTTACTTATGTTGAATATAAGCCGTTAAGCTATTGACTAACTTTGAATGTAAGCGGCACAACTCTTGAATAAAATTTAATATATAACCGTAGAACTCTTCCACTGTGTAATCCTTTCATCACATTATTTTAATTTTGTTTTATTAATAAAATTTATAATTATGATACATATGATATCGGGGGAAAATCTTATGAACCTCTCTGGAGTTGACCTTGATAAAAAAAAATTTTCAGGATAAATACGGTGTTTTAAAGACGAGTAATATTAAGTGGATCAACATGACACGTAGAGTTCTCGGTGCTACTACGGATAATAGTCCAGTATTTACTGAATGAGGTAGAATCAGAAACTCAAATGTAGCAATCGCAACTATCAAAAATGAAATTATAAAAAGTTGCTTATTGTTTACAATCCACCAGTGATACAATGACAGGTAAACTCAACATGTATGGGGGAAAAAATCGTTGTTTTAAGAGAACCAACAAGTGATGAAGATACCGCAACAAAGAAATTATGTGCATGATAAAGATACTACAATGTTTTACCCCTGAGTATTTAGCCTATGGAACACCTGGTAATTTTCAACAGCGATATCACCCCCCCCCCTTGACATTCATCAAGGACGAAATGAATTTGAATTTTTTGTACAACATTTCACATTTGCCTGTAAGTGTACGCTTTTTATTTTTTTTGTATTTATTGTTGTTAATCTAGTTCTGGGAGTGGGTGCTTTGCATCAAACGCAATAAAAAGTCACCTTATTTATTATATTTGTACAACATGGATATCATTGATTTCTCATCGATACGAAAACAAGAGCCAGTTAAACATCATCCAGCACTACCAAATTCTGCCAGGATGATAATGCTTGGCCCATCTGGTAAGACGCAATTGTTGCTTAATCTGATAATGAAATAGCTGAAGTGGGATATGTTATATCTGGTAGCGCCATCGGTAGATGATCAGCAATGCTACTATGTACTTAAAGATTTGAATGACAACGAAATGTTGATGGACGAAGATAGCAATGATATTGTTGATTTTATCACTGATATTGATGAAGCCCCATCTGTAGATGACCTCGATGGATTTATTAATAATCTCGTAGTATACGATAATGTGATGCTGAACAAACAATCTAATCCAGGTAGGATTTTTTTTTCTCGAGGCAGACACAAAAATACTGACGTGATTTATGTTACTCAGAGATATACAGAAGTATCTAAAGTGATCAGAGACAAATGCAATAGTTTAGTTGTGTTTAATGGAGTCGATACACACACTCTGTGAAACACTCAGCAGACCTGGTGTTCAGGGGACATGGATATGATCAAATTCAAATACTTCTTTTCAAAAGCACAAGCTACCCCATTTGGATTTACCACCATAAATTTGTATGACCCTAGATCTGGGTAGCGTATAGGTCTCGATAAAATTTTTGGTTCACACTACAGCTGCAAAGAGGGTGACGACCACGAGGAGTGTCCGACGCGTAAATGAACACGCATAAGAAAATAAAAACACATGCGTCAAAAATAAAGTAACAAAATGAGCTAACCCAATCGGTCGGTTAGAGGCTCGGTTTGACATTATTGACCTTATATTTCATCCTTTTTTATGAACCATTACTTTTGCCAACGGACCCTTCTACAAAGTGGTCTTTTCACCCTCTCTGCTGCTGTAAATCTTCAATAGCAAAATTACAAACCTTAATTGCTATCACATTTGCAAAATCTTCCCAAATTTCCTACTCTGACAACGAATACAATGATATCATAAAATGTATGCTGTTGGTGGAAGTAAAAATACTTCATAATTATATTCTACTTTTTCTGTTTTAAAATGTAGAATCCAAGAGACTTATTGTATTCTGCGATTTATGTACTAAAATGATCCCATATTATCTCCGAATGATTGTTCTTGATCTGATTATACATTTTTAACAGTGATCAGTTTTATATCTACATGGGTTAGTGAAGTCGTCTTATTAATTTTTTAACAGTTGTGGTATTCGCCTATGTGTGGCATGGGATCTACTTTTCTTCAAAGTTTCTTATCTTAGTATTTTACTTTTAAAACAGCATATCTTATTACATTGCAAATTAGCGTAAGGTCAGTTCCTCAGTTCCTGGTTAGCATGTTCCTAAATACTACATACAAAGACGTGGGACTTGACGTTGTGCCGCTAAAGTTTGTGAAAAGTGAGGTCCAAGTTCAGAGTGGACAGTACCTAATCAAACGTGGATACACCAGTTACCACGTTGGAAGGCGTGGAGTCCCTATTTTAAATAACATATTTGTAGGAAGTTAATGATACTGATGATGATGATGATAATGATACGATACGGTACTTTGGTTAATAGGTCCTCCACACCTGGCACCTGTATTGCATGGCTCTTTACGGACCTCACAACGATTGTACTCTTTACAACTCTATGTAAAGTGCTATTTTCTGCCATGTCGCTACTGCGGTACAGTAATATTTGCATACTGTATGAGAGCGAGTACTGCACAAGTTACTTACCTTCATGCTATGTATAGATCTCTAGTGATTTTGATTAGAGAGCTCTAACACGTTTAAATAGTCAAGTCTAGGCGACAGGGTACTAACGATATAAATACATATAAACAAAAAGAAAGAAGAATGCGAAGAACGAGTCCCGAGTTGATTACCTTCAAGATATTTACGTGTATTCCTTTCGCGCATGAGTGATCTGTTAAAATATACCTTACCTCGGTCATTGGGGCCTCTGAGGGGACCCTCGGTCATTGGGGTCTCTGAGGGGTCGAGTGGTCTAAAGCGTTCACCGTTTCGGGTCATTGCCACCTCACCTCGGTCTGCGTAGGTTCAAGTCCCAGGTTCGCCTAACGCGCGTACACGAGAAGGGTTGCTAGATTCATCCTACACTAGTTATTCTTTACTCAATGATTAGCATATTCAAACATTACAAAAACAACAACTTAAGTCCTTGGCTTTTATTTAGTTTTTCCTTGTTTCAGTATTGTCTGCAATTGGATAGGTCCAGATCGAATATTGGACTAGTTTTTGTTTGTTATTTTCACTTCTTAACATCCCCTTCATCGGCATCACTTTAAAAAAATATTTGCATAACCTGTTAAACTACTTTCAGATAAACATTTTTAAAATAGGCATTTTCAACTTTATTGTTTTGTATTATTGTTGTTGTTGTTATTATTATTATTATTATTATTATTATTATTATTATTATTATTATTATTATTATTATTATTATTATTATTATTATTATTATATTCTAAAACGGAAAGTTTCATTTATTTTATTCGCACGAATAAAACCCGAAACTATGGCGTATGTAAAAACATGATGTCCACTAATTAGTAACAAAATCGAAGAACAAGAGAGAGAGAGAGAGAGAGAGAGAGAGAGAGAGAGAGAGAGAGAGAGAGAGAGAGAGAGAGAGAGAGAGAGAGAGAGAGAGAGAGAGTTCCGAATAAACAGCTTTCACGCTTAATTGCATATTGACTATTATCCGTCTTGGGCAGCGGATAGTATCCTATCGTCGAAGAGGCGATAAAAGGTTAAAGCCATTCACAGATAAACAACAGCCTTCCACAGTTTACTTAAATGATTGACGGTAGTGGCTCCGTGTTATATTAGTTTAGGAGCATTGACTTGGGGATCCTATTATGCTAATTTACGTAGATAAGTACCGGAAGCAAAATAACCGAATAAGTTGGAAGTTAAGAAAATCAGTAATGCGTGTTGAAGAAACAATAGCTGTTACACTCCTTTGCCTCGCACGAGTCTGGTGAATTCTTTTTTTTATGGAGGATTCTGGCTATTTGTGACCTGGTCAAGTTTATTTGAAGGCGGATTTTATCTTATACCTGCAGTAATGAAGGAAAGAGTGGTTATTTGCAGTTTGAAGGGCAATGTTTGGAGATGTACGATAGCAAAGTAAAGATTGTACTTGATAATTAGTTGTTGTTATAGGGTTTAACGCCAGTTTTCAGCACAAGATAGGCTATACATGGCGGCCAGTATTAACGGTGGAGGAAAAGCCCTGAAAAACTCTGGGAAGAACCACCGACCCAGGAGAAGCTACTAGCAGGCTTTCTCACTTATCCACGTTAGCCGAGTCTGGACTCGAACTCACGCAGACAGAGGTGAGATGGCGGTGATCAGTAACGGTCAGCGCTTTAGACCACTCAGCCACTCGGGGCCTCCTTGATAATTAGTAGGGTGCTTGCAATGACAAGATTTTGATGTGATAACAAGCATGACCATTGCCGGTTTAACACCCCATAACCGCAGCGTATTTTTTTACAACCTACAGGAGCATGTGTATAGTGTTATTCGTATCTGTCCAATCATTCGTAACACGTTTATTTTTTACAATTGTTATTTAAGACACTTTGTCGGTGCCTCGGTATTCAGTAAAGAAAACTTTTAGTTGTATTGAATATCTGAAGTGTGAGGAATGATAATGACTTTACAGGCATTTTTGATTGTGTTCTGTAGATCTGCCAAACATCGTCCTAAATATTTTAATTTGCATTCCTTAAGTTACCAATTATTATTTAATATATCTTGATGGCCAACTATGAAATAATTTTCCACAAAACCATCAAATTTCTTTAAAAATAAATGTTATTCAGCAGTAATATTAAAAAAAAATTCCATAATCATGATTACAAGTCAGTAATAAAGGTTAATTGTTATATCATTTTTTCGAAAGCTATTTGCAAAGAAATGTATTATTTTTTTTTCTCCACTGGATGTTTATATTATGTTTTCCACATGATTAAATTTGTTTTTTATTTTATGATGGACAATGCCAAAGTTTTCTCTCTCTCTCTCTCTCTCTCTCTCTCTCTCTCTCATATATATATATATATATATATATATATATATATATATATATATATATATATATATATATATATATATATATATATATATATATATATATATATATTCTCTTTTCCATTTTCCGACTTCTTTATATACTTGTTAGGCACCAATAAGATTTGTGTGCAACAAAGATTAAGTGCAATAACATGTACGAGTTAATTTATGATAGGTGGAGGGCAGGGTTTTTAGCTATAGTCTTCACCACTGTACTGCTAATTATGCATTGAAGAGAACACCGAACACTTCGAGTAACTTTAAATAACAATCACCACTAAATAACATCGGAAAGCCTTTTGCTTCCAAATTTGAACAATTAATTAAAGTGCTAATCTGGAGAATTGCTTTACCTGTGCTGAGACATTTGCCCTAAGCATAATTATTACATCAAAAAAAAACCCCAGATAATCCTAATACAATCAAGAGTTTGCGAAGAACCGTAAAACCTGTCCGTAGCATACTCATGGGAGCATAATATTTTGTCCTTTATGGATAGGTGGAACTCATACGTAAGTGAAATATGTACGTGAATTTAAGAAAATAAGTTTATTTTCCTTTAATTCAAGTGACCATATATGTAAACAGTGTTTATTATGCACTTGGATTGAACTTATTGCCAGTGTCAATAAGGTTAATCAAAATTTATATTGGAGGTCCTGCTTTGAAGCAATTATCTCTTTTTTATGCAGTGCATACATTTATGCGCGTTTGTGTTTGTGTATGTTTGTTTGTTTGTTTGTGTGCGCGTGTGTGTGTGTACGAGAGAGAGAGAGAGAGAGAGAGAGAGAGAGAGAGAGAGAGAGAGAGAGAGAGAGAGAGAGAGAGAGAGAGAGAGAGAGAGAGAGAGAGAGAGAGAGAGAGAGAGAGAGAGATTTGAATTTTCAGCGTAGCTTTTTCAAGTCTTTAGTCATATCGCTTCGATGTCGACAGCGTGGCAGTTTATACCGATATATAGCACTGTGGCATTTAGGAGTCACGGTACTAATTCAACTCCCATAGTAAACATATGGAAACACCATCATATTTAAGATTCAATGACTAAAAATTTCTGGGTCCTGATGATCAGACCTATATTTCTCCATGCACAAATATCCTTGGTGCAAGCTTCTGTGTGGAGTACACCATATGAGCCGTGGCATTTTCTTGACCTACTTGTGCATGAAGTCCATGTTATTGATTCAGCACCAAGCGAATCAAGTGCTACTTTCACTATTGAGTAATCTTAAGTCAAGTCTTTAAAAATACTAAATTTGCATCAATAGAAATTTATCTATATTTTTTAATATTACACATTGGATAAGCTTTCAAAAGATATTTTTAATAAAATTTTACTTTTCATTATTAACCAATTATGGAACACCAAACCCGTATATACTCTATTATTTCTTCACCCATTTTTAGACTGGTTCACAGTTCTTCCATTGAATTAGTACCGTGTGTCCATCATGATGAAGACATGTGACCCAGTCGCACTATCATTACACCATGCCAACCAGTCCTAACACTAACCTCATAATGCTGAGCGTCAACATATTACACAGCTAACTTTCGTTATTGCTTGTAGACTAAACATTGAGATTAGTTTTGTAAACATGTTTACATGGATTCTTATTCAGGTCATTGGTTTTCACCTCAGATACTCATGGTCCCTCTCTCTCTCTCTCTCTCTCTCTCTCTCTCTCTCTCTCTCTCTCTCTCTCTCTCTCTCTCTCTCTCTCTCTCTCTCTCTCTCTCTCTATATATATATATATATATATATATATATATATATATATATATATATATATTAGTTGTTTTTGTCACAATTATTTACTCATGTCGTAACATTTGTAGTGGACTCAGTCTTTTAGTTGTGTTCAATTATAATTTGGGACTATTTATTTATTTAAAGTGTTTTTTGGAATTTAAAAGTGCTCATTTATATTTTTGAGTAAATCACTAACTTTATATTAATGAGAATTCAATGACATTTTGGAGTATAGCATAGATACATCGAAACTGTTAACACATCAGCACATTTAAGACATTGGAACATCGCCACTATTAAGATTTAAATTTATTCATAAAAGAGAGAGAGAGAGAGAGAGAGAGAGAGAGAGAGAGAGAGAGAGAGAGAGAGAGAGAGAGAGAGAGAGAGAGAGAGAGAGAGAGAGAGAGAGAGAGAGAGAATTGTTAAACCCTTTGTCAACTAAATTTTAACGACCATATTTGATCAAGGCTACACCTCAAAGAACGACATTGTGAAAGACTCAAAAGTTATTTTGATGTACACAATATATTTAAAAAATTGAAATTCTTGTGAAGTTGTGACTAAGTAAATGGTTACGGTGGGGTGCTCCCAATATTTTATTTTAAACTATTACAGAATTCTTGAAGACTTGGAACGCAATGGAACTGGACGTTGTCTGTCCCCTGAAAAGCTTCCTGTGAAAATACAAGGACGTTTCAGTCTTTTTACTTAGCTGTCTCATCTCACAATACACACAGCCTATCATCAGATAATGCAATCTTTTCTGTCACGCATTCATTCACATAGAGATACAAATACGTTCTTGTATGGTAAAACAAATGTCATAATACAACCCGGTATCAATTACTTCTTATACATACATCAATAAATTCCGTCACATCAGTACATATTTGTGATCCCGTTATACTAAACAATATCACAATAATCTGACGCATTTCTTTACCTTACAACTCGTATAAAGTACGCAAATATTTAAATATCCATGCTCTAATATATACTTACGTCCATAGTAATTAATCTTATATACTTCAACCATGTTTCCAAATTCACAATTCAAGCATGTTCAAATTCTAACTTAATGCCTTAATAAATGCACTGGTTTACTACAAAGTAACCTAATAGCGAATTACAAAATCAATTCTGACTACAAGCTAACAATTTACAAAATTCCACCTCGCATCTAATACTTTTTTTTACTAGGCTCAATCACATTTCTCAAATACTCATTTAAATGAAACATCACAAAAGTATTTCTTCATACTAAACGATCCTAATACTTAAGCACATACTACAAGTAATTACAATTATGATGATGTAAAATTCTGCAAAAATCTAGCAACTTGTTGACCTTTTCGAAACTTTGTCTTTCCGTAAAAGCTACTTTTAAGTTTTGCCGCCAAATTACGAGTGACTTCTTTTCTCGGTGTACACCCTATTAAACTACACTCCTTCCTAAATTTTCTCTTATCATTCGTGTCTTATTGTAATCACACACTCTATGTCAATTCCGATTGGATATTGCTGTGAACCGATCCAATCAAACTTAGCGGATAATGTCCCTCTCGTTGTCTGTTAATGTGGGGACGGATAAAAACACACGCTCGCTCACCCCACGGGCCTCCTTTTGATCTTTGAACTAGCATTTAAAACATAGGTGTGATAATGACAAGCCTTTTTTAAGGCGGGCGATCTATCGCCTTCTGAGACTCAAGTTTCCGGTCTTTGGCGGGTCATGGTAACCTTTCGCATGAGTTCAACACTAACCACGCTGCAATTTTTAAGACTCACGGTACTAATTCAGTTTTCATAGTAAACCTATACAAATACCATGATATTACAAATTTAATATTTAAAATTTCTGATTGCTCACGATAAAACCTATATTTATCAGTATAGACGAGACCTGGATATCAGTTTCTCTGTAGAGGAAAGTATATGAGCCGCGACATTTTCTGTACTTTGCATGTTTTTAAAACATGTGCTTTCAATTCCGCACCAAAGAGTCAGGTGCTAATTTTAGTAAAGAGTCTTCCAAACACAAGACTTTTAAAGGATTAAAATTCCATCAATAAAATAATATCTCTATTTTTCACTCACAGCTAGGATAAGCTTTTAAAAGATTATTTTTTTCTAAAGCATAGCTTACATAATTAACCAGTCCTGGTCAGCAAAACCCATATTTACTCTATTTCATGTTCACCCATTTCCAGGCTGGTTCTCATTTTTTCATATAATTAGTACCGCGTGTCCTTTTGACATCAAACACATGGCCGCTGTAATATTCCCAAGACAGGTAGACTATAGTCTTTGAATGACTTTATACACGTGATACCGCTTGTATCAAACCTGACCCCACAAGCAATATATTATTATTTATCATTATATGATTTAGAAATTTTCTATATTCTGACTGGCTAAATATACACCCGCTACTTTTGTTATATCGTAGTAGCTCTGAGCTGTGTACTCATTGTGCTGTAAAATTTGAACGGCCAACCAGTCTAGCTAGAATATGCTCGAATGAGAATATTTCATTATAACTATTACAATTATTATCATTATTAGAATTATCACAATTATTGACAGAATGCATTTTTCACATATCTGTTGGATTGTCCGTCATTTCATTCTACCTCTCCCGCGTTTTGTTTATCCCTATCTGCAGATGAAATGAAAGCTTTATGACTATAAACACCATTGAGAAAGCAAAATATTTTCCCGAAAAATAATGCTTTTAAATTGTTTTCATATGCAGACTGCTGTGCGTGGGTAGCAGTGCAAGTAGTGAGCTGGAGTTTCATTCAGTTTGAAAATAAACTGTACCGGGCAATGGAAGCTGGTTTAATATTTCATTCAAGCCATATGGAACGATTTTAGTGAGGAACAGTGTAATTCAGCCTTAATCTCTATTTGCGTTTATGCAAGGAAATGACAAAAGTATTGACAGGGACGAAAACAAAAACCACGTCATTTGCATGCAGATACCAGGGTTGAATGGAAAAGTGCTTTGGAAGTTATACCCTTGTTGGAAGGTACGGTCATTTTGCTATCAGTTTTATGTACGAACACTTCATTTACTGGCATTATACTGTCAAAATATAATAGCAGACTTTTTTTTCAGTTTACAATATAAACACACACAAATTTGCAGTAATAATCTTTTCTGATGTGCTCGCTGCGGTGAAGAAATGAGGATATAAATAAAGCACCTCACTGATAATTGAGGCTGTAAATAATGCACCTTAAGAATAACCGAGGTTTTAAGTAATGCACCGCAGTAATAATTGATGCTATAAATAATGCACCTTAAGAATAACCGATGTTGTAAGTAATGCACCTCAGTAATAATTGAGGTTGTAAATAATGCACCTTAAGAATAACTGAGAATAACTGAGGTTGTAGGTAATGTACCTGAGTAATAATTGAGGCTGTAAGTAATGCACATCAATGATAATTGAGGCTGTAAATAATGCACCTGAAGAATAACTGAGGTTGTAAGTAATGCACCTCAGTAATAATTGAGGCTGTAAGTACTGCACCCAAGTAATAAATGAGGCTGTAATTAATGCACCTCAGGATAACTGAGATAGCTAAGTAATTAGCCTTATTAATAATTACATACAAATAATAAGATACTAAAATACTCGAGTTCTTCTTGAATCTTTGCTGATAACTATAAGGCAAACTGAGTATAGTTTCAACATTAGTATCCCTCAGTGCATAATTTTGAACTGAAATTAATTGCACTTGATGGAGTACATTTTGACTAATGACTTGGTGATATATGTACTCGATTGGCATCAAACCCTACATTTTGCCTGAATCAATAGTTAGGCTGATTTATAAGTTATGTATCTAAATTTGTTAATTTACAAGCGTGCCTAATGTGTAAATGTTCCTGATATATTCTTTTCCTTAGAAAATCTGCAGTTTCGTACCAGCTGGGAATGTTAACAATTTGCATACGAAAAAAAAATTATATGACTTTCCTTTTATATATATATATATATATATATATATATATATATATATATATATATATATATATATATATATATATATATATATATATATATATATATATATATATATATATATATATATATATATTGTGATGGGGTATTTAAAACAGTAAACCTTCCTCCTTTATTCGGCGTCCTTATCTAGGGAATAAACTCCCAAGGTGACATTTGCCCAGTGTGGATGGTAAGATGAATGATTCAGATAGCTGAGCAAAGTATTAAAAAAATAAAACAAGGAGTCCCCTTTCAATAAATAAAAATATAAAATTTTAATCAGTTAACATATAATCAAAATAAAAAAAATATTTCCCATGCAACCTATTTACTAAATTACATATACTCTATTATCATAGCCGAAATTCGCCTTCCAATTTGACTGCTTATCAGTGACAATTTAATTGCAGTGTACGACTTTGTTCACTTTTACGAGTGTTTTCTTTGAGCACAATCTCCAATGCTTTGACAGGATCACCTGACAACCCACGTCTAGCCACGTGCTTAGTCCTCTTCCGACCATCGATATTCTGACATCCCGTAGATGTAGATTTCTCCTTTAACTCATTGGCTTCCTTCCGTATTCTTTCTTCCCCTTTCTCTCTTTAGAATGTGAAGTAAGATGTACGAAGTACAAAGATGTCTCTTTAAATACATAGCATGTCTCACGCTAGACAAATACCACTACACATCTACATATAAATATAAACTGTATTTCTCGTGGTCAGATTTAGGTGGTACACTGCACAATTCTGACCTAACTTGACCTTAATCCATTGCTCTTCGCAAATGCTGTGATTGCGGAAAGAATTCCGTTACATTGTTACAGATGTCCTTAGCTCTAGTTCATTCCAATCAGCGGGTAAGTCAGTTGCAGAGGCCCTTAAGCAATCGCTGGTGATGATTCTTTGGTTAAATTATAGTCTGCCATGTTTGAATTATTTAACTGTAATCTTTTGCGCACTAATTAATTTGATGTTGGAGATTAAAATGTCTAAAAAGCAAGCAGTGGGTAGCAGGGGTCCATGACACTGCTGCATCCTTTCTGCCTGCCTCCTCTTTTTGTTTCAGTTGTCTGTTTGACAACTCCTGTCATTTGTTCTGCATTTTGTTAAAGTAATCACAAGTTGCTTATTATTTTATGGGGTGTTCCCTGTTCTAGTGAAAAAGATATTGTAGTCACATATACGATTCGAATGTTTCTGAATTATGAATGTTTCTACGAAGAAGTTGATGCTTTTTGTGTACTGTACTTGTATGGTTTTTTTTTGAAAAGGTGTACCATGGAGGTTGACTAAGAGTGACCGATTGATTTAGAAATTTAGAACTAGTTTTAGTGACACTGTCTCTTAGTTCATTCAGCAGCTTGCCAACCAGGTTTTCTTGTAGGTTCATTGAGTTTTAGTTTGACGAGGTTTTCTTTGTAGGTCAGATTGAAAGCATCATGGATTAATGATATGAAAGATATGTTTATGTATGTGGTGCTATATGTGTACGTTACATGTGCAAAACTTTAAATTCTATATTATTTGTGTAGTATGTGTGTCCATGCTATATGTGTGTGCTACACGGTATGTAAGCTATAAGTGTGTACAACATGGTATTATGCTGTGGGTGTGTGCAATACTATGTATGCTCTAGGTGCGTACTACACCGTATGTATTCTATATGTGTGTGCAACACAGTGTGTATGCTATAGGTGTGTACAACATGGTATTATGCTGTAGGTGTGTGCAACACTATGTATGCTGTAGGAGCGTGCTACACCGTATGTATGCTATATATGTGTGCAACACAGGGTGTATGCTATAGGTGTGTACAACATGGTATGTATGCTGTAGGTGTGTGCAACACTGTATGCTCTAGGTGCGTACTACACCGTATGTATGTTATATGTGTGTCATACATGGTATGTATGCTATAAGTGTGTGCAACACAGGTGGGTGCTAAACCATATGTATGATATATATGTGTCATACACGGTATGTATGCTATAGGGGTATCATACACGGTATTTATGCTATAGGTGTTAGTTTTTGTGTAAGCGTATTGCTATACCGATAATTGTCGGCTGGGTTTGTTTTATTGTTATCGGATGCTGCTGCTTGTTGGTTGTGTTGGTTGCAACTTTCTTTTCATTTGTTATGCTACTAAGAAAAACCTTTTGTCTTTTTTCCTGCTGTTTTCTTATTCTTTCTTGTGACATCCTCTTTAACTTCCTCTATCTTTTGTTATGCTCCTAAGAAAAACCGTTTGTCTTTTTTCCTGCTGTTTTCCTCTCCTTCCTTTGACATCCTCTTTAACTTCCTCTATGTTTTGTTATGCTCCTAAGAAAAACCTTTTGTCTTTTTTCCTGCTGTTTTCCTCTTTTTTCTTGTGACATCCTCTTTAACTTCCTCTACGTTTTTCCACTTCTCACCTTCTTTTTCTGATGATGTAAGGTAATTATGTACATACACTGTTCTTGTATATGAAGGACTCATTGCTCCCCAAGCCACCATATGTCTGGAATTTTCAGGGATTGGTCTGCTATAACCATTCATAAGTCCATAACAGAACGTGGTTATTTATTCACCAGTACTGCTGAAAAAAAAAAAAGAAATTTGTCAGATAAATTTCGGGGCAACTGGTTTACGTAGCTAACTACCTTCGCCCTTTAGCAGGAAACAATTCCTCCTGCTTCATTTAGTTCTCTGAAGAAAGGTTATTATCTTAAAGTCAAGTTATATCCACTGCCAACGAGAGGCTACGTTATTCAGTTCAATTTCAACGATCACGGTATTTATGGTACACACGATTGGGAACCAGTCTAGAAATGGAAGAAATAGGAACCAGTGTAGGAGGAGCTCTAAGAAACTTCTAAGAGAGTGGTGGGTGCAAGGTGAAGTTGTTTACATTTACAACATGCACAATGGAGAGAATGTTGGTATACCTCTATGTTACTTTCATGTACTGTTGCTGCAATTTCTTTGGATATTTTAATTTTGGAAATTGTTCTTGATCTAAGCACACTGCTAACTGTGATAACTACTCCGTTGTACTAAAAAGTCAGCCTGAATTTGTTTCAAGTACACTGTCTTCAGCAGTTATTCAAAGGGGTAAATGAATTTTGCCAGACTAGACAATATCAACTTCGGAAAGTGCAATGACTGAATTACCAAATTTATAAAACATAAAAAAGTTATCGACTATTTCCTACAACTTATCTCTGATGTCCATGAAGTGAATCGAAGCTATAGAAATCAATAGTTCGCGTGTCCATCCTTATGTCTCACGAGTTCTATAAACGCTTTATTGATTAGAAGGAAACCAAATTTAACCTTAATATGGGTAAAACATAAAGTCTGAGTTTCACCTTTTTCCTCTTAATTTTTCCGAGATTTTCCAATCCTCGAATTGTAAGGCTTACTAAAACAATTATCCACTGAGTTTACTCTCCAGACTTATGCAATTGCTGTATGAATTGGACGCATAACTGGTATTAGATAGGACTTGGGCCATATGCAATAAATCTCAGGGACGTATGTTTGACTTCAAAGTTTGTAATTACATCCAGTACCCCCTTGCAATATATCTCCTAATACGTCAAGATCGAATCAATTCAATATTTTTTGATCCGTTGTCTCAAGGCCCCTAAAAGGCGTGGGGCCCATAAGCAGGTGAATACTATGCCTATTGGGTAACCCGGCTAGGTCATTTTCTTTCCATGCAGCTACTTTCAGAAACATATCGTTCAAATTTGATGAAGCTAAATTGAAAAAAAAAAAACTCTATAAATAATTTTCTCTCAATTTTTAACGAAATAAATAAAGTATAGAAGTGTGTATATTTTACTAGCTTTCATTTGCTGAAATTTTAAAAGTGCCAACATTTTTACGTGTGTAAATTTTCTTTAGCATTACTTCTGAAGCTATTGAAAATTTACACACCATGCAAACTGACGCACGTGTGCAAGTCCGTACACACATCAAAATGGTGTATGTGAACGGGGTATTTCTTGCCAGGGTTTTCAATATTTTGAACTGCGACACGTGGAAATTTAAACTTTGTGACATTTTTTGGGAAAAATATTGTACAAAGCTACGATATAGCCTGTAGTGGTGTGTGACTAAATTACGCGTACCAAAATTATTAGAACATGAAAAAATTACAGGCTCAAAAGTTCTTCTTATTATTTCGGGATATATTTTTAATTATGCTCCTGTTCCACGATTGTCATGAACATTCATTATTACCCACGCTTTCCTGATTCCGGACACAATACCTTGTAAAACTGAGGCAAATGGCATTGCCATCTTGAAAGATTATAACTTTTTAAATGATAACAAAACGCGAATAGTTAACAAAAGTGAACACTCCATGGCGTGTTTAGTCTCAAGCCATGGTGCGTAGCCAGACGTTACCCCCCCCATGCCTATGACAAGAACTTCACATTGAAGTCATTTTTGAAGGTATTATATGATTAAATGATCGTTTTTGGTTTTTTATCGATGTGTAAATTTTACCTAATCTCTCCCAAAGTTAATAAAGTCCAACGACTTTATGTAAACTTTGTGAGTGATTAGGTAAAATATACGCATCTGTAAATACCCAACGATGATCATGTAATCCTTATAATTCCAATTTGCTTCCTATCTAACGTTAGATCAGCCGATGTTATCAACAAAACATTCACTCTTATGTTCCTCGAAATTCTCTTTCATTAGCCTCTTAACTGCGATAGAATACGTCAGATTTTAATCTGTGGCTTGTAAAGCGTTGATATCGCTAGCCAAGATTCATTGATACGGAGTAGAATGTCATAAGGGTCATGCCAATACATAGCCCGATCGTCGCTAGCCAAGATTCATTGATACGGGGTAGAATGTCATAAGGGTCATGCCAATACATAGCCCTATCATTGCTAGCCAAGATTCATTGATACGGGGTAGAATGTCATAAGGGTCATGCCAATACATAGCCCTATCATTGCTAGCCAAGATTCATTGATACGGGGTAGAATGTCATAAGGGTCATGCCAATACATAGCCCTATCGTCGCTAGCCAAGATTCATTGATACGGGGTAGAATGTCATAAGGGTCATGCCAATACATAGCCCTATCATTGCTAGCCAAGATTCATTGATACGGGGTAGAATGTCATAGGGGTCATGCCAATACATAGCCCTATCATCTAGCCCTATCATCGCTAGCCAAGATTCATTGATACGGCGTAGAATGTCATAAGGGTCATGCCAATACATAGCCCTAACATCGCTAGCCAAGATTCATTGATACGGAGTAGAATGTCATAAGGGTCATGCCAATGATATATTGGTATGATCATTATTTTGATATATAAAAAATGGTTGTTGCGCTTAAACCAGGAATAGTTCGTTTCTTTCTCGGAAATTACGCTTGTGTATGGCACATGTTGTTATAGCAACGTCGCCGTTACTTTCTATGCATTTCGATCTTTCATAAGCAAACTTGAGTCCAATTTTAGTGTGATCCCTTGGTTGATATGACCCTGACCTTTAACAGCCGTTACTGTAACATGTTGTCGAGGTGAAATGCAGTAATTTTCTAAGATTGGCTTCTAATTTCTGCCATATGCCTTCTTCGGCAGAAGGGTTGAATGTTGGAGTGCAGTTAGGTCTGTGCAATTATATTGTTTTAACTTGTAATGGTCGATTTTAATCTGTGGCTTGTCATTTGTCATCAGAAATCACAGATGTTGGTGGGTGGGAGCTTGTTGTTGCTATTATTAGGGTGTATAGCGTTGATAGAGATAAAACTTCTAATCAAATGATCTGGATACAGGGATCAAAAAAAGTCCGCAGAATTAATCAATGTGTACAAATTTCCAGGTCAGTATCACGTGGCCATTTACATCCAATCAAAACGTAGAAACTCGGTCAATTAATAAAAATTGGAATTATTTGAGATTAACATATGATCTGTAAAGATTGTGCACACAGTGGAAAGTTCAGTACTGAGAAGCAAATGTAAACAATATATAGTAAAATTAATTGTGTTCTGGATCCATATGCACAACGGGTTTTAAGCCAGTGACATTAGTAACTTCACCTGTAACACTTTAAACGGAGAACAGTTTAAAATCTCGAAACAGAGCAAACGGCCTGGCTTTAATAAGTCCACTTGATCATGCACCTTAAATTATGTCAGCCTTTAAATTTACACACACACACACACACACACACACACACACACACACACACACACACTAAAAGCTATTCTGAACTATAAACTACGATCTAATTGTAAAACCCAGTGGAGAAGATAAAAGGAGCCCATTTATAAATGGAAGATGGTAGAAGACATTTTGAAATGAATATATTATCCTTCTGAAACACTAGCAATTAATTATCAAACATATTTTTGATGTTTTAACTCGAAAATAAGTTTTACTCAGAATAAAAGAAATAATAATTTATTAAAGTTTCAAATAAGCTGTGACTCTTGTTTGAATAATTAGGCTAATAGTTTTGTTTCCCAATATGAACTGATTGTATAATATTCCCTTTTCGTGCACCTCTTCATTTATCGTTTTAATTATTACCAGCATATAAAACTATCCTTAAAAATGGTGTTGTTGTTTAGGTTTAATGAGGCTATGCATGGCGACCAGTATAGCTAATGGACGAAAAACTAGTTAAAACCACCGACCTATGAGGAGCTACTGTGAAGCTTTCTCACAAATTGGCTAAATCGGACTTAAACCAATTCGGACACAGGTGACATGGTAGTGATCGGTAAAGGCGAGCACTTTAGGCCATTCGGCTACTCTTTGACTTAGCAAAACTGACTACATATTATCTCTACTTATATTAATTACCGTTATCATAACATTTCTAAAAATTGTAAAAGTAAGGTCAAAGTTCAGAGTTGACAGCACCTTATCAGACGTGGGTACCACCATCAATATACCACGTTTGAGGGCATTGAGTAACCGTTTGCCATAGTTCGCATTATATTTGTATATTTGAAGTATATATTGCTATCAAATAATAATGACATTACGTCAACTTTAGTCATAATTCACAATGCATGTGTATATTTATGAGAAGAAGTCTATTTATGTGTCCTTTGACTTTCAAGTACTACGAGCCTGGTACTTAGATTGCCTCACTCTTCACGGACCTTACACCGTATAAATCGATTGGCAACTTTATAAAGTGTTATGTTCCTATGTATCGAAGGCATGGTGTAGTAATATTTGCATGTTAAAGAAATTATCAATAACTGTACATTTTGTTTCCCTTCGTGGTATACATAGATTGGTGTTACCTTTAAAAATAGATTTACCAAAACACGTTTCAGTAGTCAATGCTAGCCGGTGGGGTTTTATCAGATAAAGAACAAACAACAGGAAACAAAATTAGGAAGGAAAAATACCAAGAACATGCTTTGCTCATGACAGATCTATTAAGTACACATGTATCAAGTGCTGTAACATCTCATTCTTTAACTTTTTTCTGTTCTCGTTTGTATATAAAGGTCACAATAGAACTGTAAGTCCAGACTGATGGATGGGTCCTTGCATGCAGCCATTCCCCAACTCACTTAAAAGTATACTATCCATATTTGTCTCTGACGTTACTTTTAAATCAATACATTCCTAGTACTGGTGTTTGTTTACATTTATTATCTTGTTTCTTTCTGTCTCATTATAACCAAAAAATTAAAAAAAAAAAAACCCCACCATCACTTTCTTCATTTTATTAATATTTAATGCAAAAATAAAAAAAATAGGAATAAGAGAATAGAACCTATAAATATAGACGTGGTTCACACAGACCTATGCTGTTTTTATTATTTTTGGGAATGTATGTTCCTTTATTGCTTTCAACATTATATCATTATTGTTATTATTTCAAACGGGCAAATAGGGATATATTGTTATGTATTCATGTAGAGCGCTTAATCGTGCACAATATGAAAGGAAAATCTCAAACTCTTACAGGCTTTTATATTGTAATGAAGAAATGTGTGAGATCTAAAACAGTTTGAAACTACTAAGTTTGGGCATGTCATAAATACAGACTGAGAACTCTTTCTCTCTCTCAATATATATATATATATATATATATATATATATATATATATATATATATATATATATATATATATATATATATATATATATATATATATATATATATATGCGTGTGTGTGTGTGTTAAGAACAAACGGGATTTAAATGGATGAAATAGAGGCCTAATAGACAACAATCTCTGCATAATTAGATCTTCGCTGTCCTTCGTGAAGTTTTCACAGTGACCACTTAGGGATCAGGCGCCAATATCGCTAACTTTATCAGGAAAACAGATGAAGTCTTATATTTTCGCGTTTTGAAGACTGGACAATGTGGCTGAAGAGAAGAGCGTCATTTCTGAAAGCTGCTTTTCCATTGGCAAATTTAAAGGTCACTAGAACATGGCCTCTAAGCGGTCGCTGTCAGATCTTTATGTAGGACAGTGGACGTTGATTTTAATCAGATGGAATAAATGATAATGATTAGTGCACCGGCAGGTGGGAAAAATCATTTGAAAGTTCAATTTTAAATCGATATTTTCTCGCAGTCGTCCATATACTGAAATTCGTCCACACTTCTGTTAATTGTTATGAATTTTTTCAACAGTGAAAGTAACAAGTTACTAGTACTACTGCTGCTGGTGTTGCTACATTTACAATCTTTACCAATGCGTTCAATGATAAAGGTAAATATCAACATCTCTACTACCACTTCAGTTTGAGAATTTACTAAATTGCTTGCTGTAATATCAATAGTATGAGTGTGAAACAGAATAATAACGATAATAATAATAATAATAATAATAATAATAATAATAATAATAATAATAATAATAATAATAATAATAATAATAATAATAATAACAATAACAATAATAATAATAATAATAATGATAAGGAAAACGACAATGATGGTATTCTGACTATTGTTGGTGCAAGTTCTGGTAGTAATATGAAAACGTTCATCCATGAAAATATAACATTTATTAGCAAGAGTTATGGCCCTTGTGATACGGCTATTCGTTGAAGACCATAAGAATTGATTGTTTATATTGGCTGATACAGTGGTATGCAAACACCGCGTTTTGTCCCTGGCTAGTGGGGGTAGGCGAGACACACCCGAAGCCGATAGCGTATCATTGCTAAAGGTCGAAGGCGTGTCCACAAATAAAATGGCTGTCAACACAAGCACATTCCTCCTACAGACGACTCTTGTATGATAGAGACTTAATCGACTATATACGTAAGGAAACTCCGTGTTATTAAAACTTAGATCATTTAGACTCATATTCAAATCTATATCTCTCGGTATTTGCCCAGCCATGTTGCAACTTTTAGCGTGGAGAAACCATACGGGTCGCGATGTTTTTTTGAACTACCTCTATTTGAAACGTGTTTCTAGTTCCGCGCCTAAAAAAAATGTTTTACTTTCAGTATTCAATGATCCTAAATCAAGTCTCAAAAAAGACTAAAACTGTAGTTGGTCTCTGTACCTCAAATAGCTCATATTCATTGATCATAAAGCAGTACTATAAAAATACTTCAGTTGCAATTCGTCCCTGAACCTAAAACAGTTTTTTTTTTTTTTAAAATGAAATACAACAGATACAAAAAAATGAAAAACGACCTTAACTTTAATGATTGAACCCCAAGCATGGAATGCAACACGTCTTTTAATGAATATATATTATAGGTGGTGTGGTGTTTATAATTTTTAACGTAGCTTTAATAATTTTTCAGTCATATCGCTACGATGTCTGCAGTGTGGCAGTTTATAGTGATGTCTAGCACTGGGGCATCATGCTACATGTCCCACCCAGTTACATTATTCTGACACCAGGCCGACCAGTCCTAACACTAACCTTCTTAATGCTGAGCGTCAAGCGAGGCAGCTGTTAGTACCATTTTTTGTAAGTCTTTGGTATGACTCGACCGAGGATGGAACCCACGACCTCCCGCATATATATATATATATATATATATATATATATATATATATATATATATATATATATATATATATATATATATATATATATATATATATAAAGTGTGACCTATTTATAGTAAACAATACGTATCTCATAAAATATATTGGATAATGTTTCATCATTGCTTGACGTGCGATCATCTCCTTGAAGACAAGACTCGATGTCAAACGCGAGAAACCTTCTAGTGATTATATATAGTTATACCTGATCCATTAATAACAAATAGTTGCAAGGTATAGAATGAAGTTAAAGTATAATGGACAGTTCAACATGTCAAATCGTTGCATTAGTTTTTAAGGCCTAACCTCCAAAGCTACAAGCCTGCCCGTCTGGCGCATTTAATTTCATACTGGTGGAGAATAATAACGTAAAAGTTTTGTCGATGTTTACAGCTCATTTTGACTCAGGATAACATCATGCATGTCTCTTCTATTTTCGAATTTGCGAACATTATAACCTTATTTTGGTGTGTTAGTTCTGGAACTGTGGAACCTAGAAATAGAATATAATTGTCTAGATCACGTGTAGAGATGGTGATCTTTGGGCTTATGAACATGAGCATGAAAAAAGTCACTACACATCAAATTACTTTGGCATTACTGTACATGAGTTTTAACCCTGCTTTGAACAAACTATAATCTCCAGCCTGTTTATATTTATGTCATTCTTTATTAATCTCATTTTAATAAGGATTTATCCATATATAAAATATTGGTATCAGGGAACAACAGCGAAACTGAAGAAAGAAAACATCAAAGAAAGACTTTTTTTTTCTCAAATGGAACGTACCCAGTTACTCCATATTAAAAAATTAATCGTGGAGTCTGTGTATTACTTCTTTTGAATGCATCAAATCATTGTAATTATCTCAAATAAGTGTGATGTTGATATTATTATGTGAGAAGAGCTCATACTCAGTAACAAAGAAAAGAGTGAAAGCCAACAAGTTTTGCATATTTTAACAAAACAATTTATTTCCCTAGATATCAATGTAAAAATTGGTAAATAGGACGTACAGTTTGTAAATATAATCCAAAATTTGATCCTAGGAATGAAAACACAAGTCATATCACTAAATAGTTCTATTAGAATCTAGGTATGAGTCCAGACGACGTACAAATATGGAAGATGATGACGTCAGATGTGGTTTAATATACGAATAACAACAACTCCTCGCTTGAATCACAGTCTTTGTTTCCGAATAATTCCAGAATAAATTTCCATCAATATCTTTCAGAATTCTTATTAAAAAAAGGCAACTTGTTGGGTTTCCAGATGAATAAATTATTAAATCCATAAGTCAGACGAAGAGCAAACAATCTGCCAACAAATATAAATACACCTTGAGCCTTCAAAGTGTTAAAATGACTGTCTAAAAAATATTAGAAATGCGTATTTAATACCCCAGACATCATTTCAAGTCTCGCGAGATTGGTCATGTGGTCTCTTTTTACACTAGTTTTGGCACATAGACCAATTTGTCCCCACTTAAGAACCAATTATGAAAAACGTTTTTTACACATAGTGATTACGCAAAGAAAGTATGCCCCTGATACTGACCAATCTTTTTAACTTCTGTTGACATTCTTACCAGCCCAAGACGAACTAAGGTAATAAAAATAATTCTCACGTCATATTTCTTCGTCTTAAATAAACAAACTTTTTTTAAATAATATGTCTCATTACTAAAAAAAGAATCCCGAATCCGACATAAATATTCATTGCAATAAAATACAATAAAACAAAAATGAAATAAAACGAATTTTAAAGCTTACACATAAGCAATTTAATCAGATATATGCAACAATATATAATACATTTCTTGATGTGATTTGCTGTTCAGATGACTATTCCCTTTTCGGTGTTTCCAGTTTTCCAGTGATAAAATGTTTAACCATTTCTACTTACTGTATTCATATAAAGTGAAAAGGTTTAGTGTAATTGTCTAGTTTTTATCATTTATTTCGTGTGTACATACCACAACTATTTCTATTAGGAAAATGCCAGATATTAATGGCTTAAAAAGGAACTTAGCGACATTGTGCGTGCGGGACATTGTCAGCTACACGATGAAGTTTCTTAACCAGTGATGTAGTGCGAAATACAGAAGTGAGGTAACGCGTGTAACTCAGATGAGGGGAATAGATGAGAGAAAGGTGAGCGCAAAATGTAAGTGCACGCACAAGAGTGAGGGAACGCCGTTAATTAGAGAATATGTCTTGTATATTTGTCAGTGAAGAACAAATCCCTTTCTTAAAAATCTATCCATTATTCTTGAAACCTGACTCTTTAGCATTTTCCCCAGATATAGTGTACATCATTAGAGGTCGTGAATCAGTACCACACTTAGCGGCAAGTTATTTCAGAAACAATGTCTGTTATTCAACGTTAATGAATACACAACACTAACGTATCTTGTAAGTAATAGTCAAGCATTTGTTTTTCCTTTATTTTTTTATTTTTAGAAGAATACCATTAATAAAAAAAATATTATGTACACAGGTAGAAAGATGGGTTGATCTTAGTAACTCACAATGATAAGCAATTTCCATCTATTGCATCTCTCTTTTTACCTCAAGATGAAACACACAGCACGTTCGCGAACACAAAGGCAAAGATGGGATCTGAAATTCTTGTAAATGATGGAAATAAAGGCGGAAAGTTTATCATACATTAAAAAATTTCGTTAACGGATCTATTCGCTTACAAGAGGAGAGAAGCATGAAGGCAGTTTTTTTAAAAATTCTACTCAAGTTAATTTTTACTTTTTACCATTTTATTTTCTCTGCATCTATCCATCCTTCTTTCTACCTAGCGCGCTCTATACAATTTCTTAGATTTATCGAGGGAAATAAAATTTGATATTTTAACATCGAGAAGACATATATCAGTTTTAAGTTTAATCTTAACTTTTCTTTACCTTTGTTTTATAGTTATTTATCCAACCTTCGACTTAAAGGTGTGTTGTTACAGCTAGAACCAATATATCTTCATCCGTTATTTATTGGCAGAATTCAAACGTCGTCTGAACCACAGCCAGTTTTACTTTATTCCTTTATTTTCCATTTCCACCAACGAAAAAGAGTTACGACAAACTTCATAACATTTGATTTTAAATCCATACATCTGTACTGCTTTCATTTAATAACTTAAGTTCCTTTAATGAAGAATTTTTTCATACTATTCAGGTTTTATTCATGCTAATGACAAATAATCCTCCAAGCCATCCATTTATCAAACTGCTCATCGATCTTCGCGCCACTAATACCATATCGACCCGTAAAAGAACACTCCGTACATAGAAATGTTTGTATGTTTATAAGAAAATGCTGGCAATAATGCGAAGTTTCCTTGAAAGGGACTTATCGGTCAAATTTGATTTAGCTACACAATAACAGATATAATTATATATAAACTAGCTGAATTGTCAATGGAAATGAAAGACACGTTCTTGAATACGTATAAATTGCTTTTGCGTTCGCACTCTGAGATTCGCAAAAAGTATATATTTTGACGTGTGCATTCTTGAGATGGTACAAATTTAAATATTAGTCTAATCCGCATATTCGAATGCACGACAAAATTTGCTTAATTATGTAATTAAGCACATACGGAAATTGATGCATGTCAAAGGGGATTATTTGGCAGTGTTTCCAATATCCTGTAATATTGCTGCTGGAATTTACGACTTTTCTGGGTAGCCTGTGGTGATATATGTCGAAATTGCCTGCGATGCAGCTATTAGACTATCGCTAGATTTAATTATATGCTGGGATCTTCTGATCTTGAGTTCAGAATGTCATGAATTTGTTAAAACTATTATTGTCAGATTATCACGAACATTGATTTTTATTCACATTTTCCTCATCACAGACACGAGACCTTGTAAAACTGATGCAAAGCGCGAGGCCATTGAAAGATAAATTGTAAATCTCAGCTCAGATTATTTTTAAAACGACAACTGAACACGAATGCGTGTTCAATGCAACCACTCCATGGTATGGGATACATCTTAAAATTTTAGAATATATATATATATATATATATATATATATATATATATATATATATATATATATATATATATATATATATATATATATATATATATATATGTGTGTGTGTGTGTGTGTGTGTGTGTGTGTGTGTGTGTGTTTGTGTGTGTGCATACATGCACATTGGGAATGAAATATACTTCAGTTTAGAAGATGTGCAGATATTCTAAACTATTTACGTAAATCTAGTGTCTAAACCCATTATCAACGAGTAAGAAATCCATTCTATCATTTTATCACTGCTATTGCTAAAAAAAATAAAATTGTGAAAGGCTCCAAAGTTCCGTTGCTCTACAAGACATCTTTTGCAGCCGTCAAAACTTTACTTCGTATTACTTATGCCTATGATTTACAACGAAATAACTGGCTGGCCTAAAAATAAACCGAACAGCAATTTAATGTTGTTTATTGCTATATGATTTCGAATTTTTTTTTGATTGGCTAATTCTTCACCTGCTGTCTTCACTAAATTGCTATAGCTCACTGACATGTACCTACCAGGTGCTCTCTGAGATTTCAACGGTTCACATGACTTCGTCTGGTTAACTTAGCTGGTTAAGAGCCAGTACCGGATTTAGGCATAAGCTAAACAAGCTATAGCTTAGGGCCCCAAAGTCTGAACTCAGTCTGAAGGGGCCTTTCAAATTTATTCTATACCAAATATGGCCTCTATAGCTTACCATAGCTTAGGACCTCGCTTTGTCTAAATCCAGCACTGGTCAGAGCGTTCATTTCGATTGTGCTTGTAGTTTTACTATTAGTTCCCCTACCTCAGTTTGATTTGAATCAGATTGAGCTCTAAGGAGGCAGGGTACAGTTTCGTATTTTGGCCCCTGGCAAATTTCTTAACTTAAGGCTATGGTGTGACTTTTTCAGCAATTATTGTCTACTAATTAAATATAGGGATATATTTGTGAGCTAGGTGTTTCGGGCTTGTGTTGCTCTTGAAATTGATGTCAGGCATGTACACCTTCCATAGTTACTCTGCAATATGTTAATAGTGAAATACCAATAGTTGTCTACGAAGAAGAGCTAGCCTCTCGTAACAGTAAACATGTGGGTTTGGGACAAATCTCAAAAACGGCTTGGATGACAACTATTTTCAACTGCATCAGCCTGTTTAGTACACACTGTTTGGCAGAATTGTAATCTAGGAAAAGGGCTTGTGTTTGCACTGTGAGTACCACATGGTGTCAAAAATGACCTTCGGACATGAAAATTGCAGGTATAAATTTGGGGTTGGGGTGCATAAACTTCTTCTGCTATGAACTGCCACTGACTTCTCTGGTCAAGTGGATAATATTTTTATGCTTTGTTTTAATATAGGTATCTCAAAATATGGACATTCTTGACCTCACTTGTGTATTTGATTTTTTATGATTTTTTGTACTAGGTCACTGATTGCGGCATTAAATTTGTACATAAATACTGGACCCTGCCCCCTAACATATTTGTCGACGGGCAACCTAGTCTGGTTCCCTGACCTCCCTCCACTACGTAGGGGAGACGGGTCAGGGAACCAGACTACGGGCAACTTATATTCATCAATGTGTCAATGGGGCTGCCAGTTGTGAATCACATTCGGCGCTTTTTCAGCATAGGCCTATTATTAGAAAGTGTAAAGAGTTTGTATTTTTGTCCTTAAACAAAACAATCCTCTTATTCAACCATTTCAGTGTAGAAACACGTTTTTAAAAAAAGCGTTTATTTTCACACAAATTTTGGCGTACATCGTCAGCCATATTGGCTCATCTCTACATTTTTTCAGCCTCTTTTTTCAGTGTGTTTTATGCGAGCATTGTATCCTTATTTGGAAACGTAAATATGTCGTAGTAAATATGGCCTGCTTTGCATCACAAATAACATCCCATTTACATGTCAAACAGTGACACTTTCTTTAGACAAACCCATAAGTACCAGTCGTATGCTTACTGTTCGAATGGTATGCAATTCAACAATCAATAACATATCGTAGAATATCCAAATATGGTATAGCAAGCCTTATTTGGAAAGCAAATTATCGTGGGAATCTAGTGTGTCTGTCATGACTGATAAAGTATGTGTGAACATACCAATGTATTGTATCATATAGGTGATCAATAACTATAGCATAAGCCAAACTTTAAAATGCTACTCAATGGAGCTAGTAGATTTTGACTCGGTTCTTCGTTTAAACTTTGATAAGGAGTTTGTTTTGTTGCAAGGTGTAATATAACTGTTGTATTGAATGCGTTGAGGTTGCGGAATAGTAACAAAGTTCATCATACGTTTCAATCACTGACTGGATACATTTTCCGCTTGGTCTATGATACTGTCCGTTTTGTCTTGTCAAACAATTTTAACACTACATATTAACATGGAGAAAGTAGAATTTTTTTCCTAAAATATTCTTTATTAAAATTTTTACTTGTGATCTTGTCTTCAATTGAATTTATATAAGCATTTTCCACATTCAACGCAAATGAATTATTTTCATGTTTCTTTCGAGCAAAAAAACGTATTTAAAATACAGAATATTATTTCTCATTACAGTTGTTGTAAAGGAGAGTAAAAAAAAATTAAAATTCATATAAATGCATCAGGTTTGGGCTTGATTTCGATTGATATGGCCTAGGTGAATGTGTTTTTCTGGGTAGATAAATCCTTGTACCAACTTCATGAAAAGTAAATAATAAAAGCCATGCTAGTTGTCACAATTTGAGAGTAATATCTAATATCATTCGATTGTACAATAAATAACCTATATGTATTTCTGTGCCATAACATAACATACCAATATATCGTGTGATACTCCTTTTCGCTCACCTCCTCAGTTTAAATTTGTGTAACATATAAAGTCATCAAAGTACGTATATGTGAAATATTGTTCGTCGTCTTTTTCTTTTCTTCATAAGGGCCACACACAAATTTTTGTAAAGAAAGGACGAGTGGTTTGAGAATGATCTTCGAATTCTGTTTTTTTGTACGTGTGTATGTGCACCCTTCACCCTTTATTTTATTAATGTTTGACACTAACACAGTTCTCAGTCAAACGTAAATAAGCATGCAGCGTTCATCATAATGGAAAATAGAAAACATATGAAAATTTACAGGTAGATGATAAATAAAATTAGTAGGAACAACAAAACGGACTTTCGTGAAAGACACATATAGCTAAATTTAAAATAGAAAATAACAAAAAAAGTGGTCAAGTAAAGTGGCCATTTATTTTAAAAATGTAAATTAATTTAAAGTTTATAATTGTGACGAACTATACGGTTGGGGTTGGGTGGGGTGGGGTGAGATGGGGTGGAGTAATGTTGTGTGGGGTGCTTCCAATATTTTATTCAAATTATAATAAAAGTCCCACTCAGGTTCTATTTTGTTGGAAGTTAAATTTAGTAAAAGATGTACAGCTCTGAGTCAATAGTCAACGATGCCTACGGTTGTATAGCTAAATATACAAAAAAAAGGTTTAAATTCAATGAATAATAATTTAATAACAATTCAATAATCAAATGACTAAAATTTCCAACTACACTCATTCCGCTCGACCCATTAATAAGACCATTGCTTCACTTGATTAGCAATCTGAGATAGACTTCCACCTGTCCTTGTATTTCTACTCATCTGTTGTAATTTTTCTCTCTCTTATTTCTCCGAATTCCTTCTCAAATTCCTCCCAGATGTTTGTCTTAAAATCCCTATCCTCCTCGAATTTCTCTGGTTGCTTCTCCTCCACTTTTCTCCCCATGACTACTCTTCTGTTGACTTGGACTGTCTCAGCTACAGTCTCAATTCCGTCTCCAAGTCTTGAATACTTGAGACGCGATGGAGCCTGAAGATCTCTATCTCGTAAAAAGCTTCCTATGAAAAAAACAAGGTCGATGCAATCTTTTTCTTTAGCCCTCTCATCTCACACTACACACAGCCTATCATCATAAAACGGTTTTTAAATTTCTTCGGCCACGCATTTGTTCACATCGAGATTGCCATACTTTCTTGTATCGTAAAACACCGTCATAATACAACACGGCATCAATCACTTCTTACACATATACATTAATAAATTCCATCACATCAGTACATATTCCTGATACAGTTATGCTAAATAATATCACAATAATCAGACGCATTTCTTTACCTTAGAACTCGCACAAAGTACACAAAATTCAAATATCCTTGCTCTGATATACACCTACGTCCATAGCAACTAATCTTACATACTTCAAACGTGTTTTTAAATTAACTATTTTAGCATGTGCAAATTCTAAAACAACGCATTAATGCATGCATTGGTTTACTATGAAGTAACCTAAAAGCGAATTACAAAATTAAATTCGACCACAAGCTAACAATCTACATAATTCCACCTCGCATCTAATAATTATTTACGTAAAGCTCAAACCCATTTCTCATATACGCATGTAAATGAAACACTACCAAGGTAATTCTACAACTAAAGAATCCTAGTAATTGAATGAACGTCCTACAAATAATTACAATTATGATACCGTAATATTCTTCAAGAAAATCGAGAAAAAACTTGCTGACCTATTCGAAACTTTATCTTTATTAGAATCTACCTCTAAGTTCTGCTGCCTGATTACGAGTGGCTTCTTTCTTTCTCAGAGCAAACCCTATTGATCTGCAATCCTTCCAGCTGATGCAAAATTATTCTTACGAAGGTATCATCCGGGTTTGAATTGTAATCACGTCCTCTATCTGAAATTTTGATTTGATATCGCTGTGGACAGAACCAATCAAACTTAGCGGACAATATCTCTCTTGCTGTCCGTCAACATGCCCCATTCACTCCGTGGACTTTCCTTTTGATCCTTGAAATAACATTTAGGTGTGATAACGGCAAGTTTTTGTTAAGTAACGCTACGATCGCCTTAGCCAACTCTACTTTCTAGCCTCTGACTGGTCAAGGTAACCTTGCGTAAGAGTTCTACACTAACCTAGGGCAATCTTTAGAGATCAAACAATGCCGCAGTAATATTCCCTCGACAGGTAGAGTATAACTTACACTTGACTTTAAAACTAGGTGCTTAAGAAAACGTGACAGTAATAAATGTAATTTAAGTCGAAGACGGCAAACGGTATGAGAATTTCTGTTCAAATGGGTGGTTTCCTGAGACACCTGAACTAAATTGACATTCAAGTCCATGAAAGCAGTGTAAAAAGTAAGCATTTATACCAACAAGGTCCGGTGTTTAGCTGGTACGGCCTAAACTGGAAACGTGGCATGCTGTCAGTGTGTATGTCTTGAGTTATATTAAACACGCTTACTTCTAATAACTTAATTTTTAAAAAAATGCTGTTATTACCAATAGTTCTTGCCGGCATACGCATTTATCTACATTGACGCATTCCACTTGCTTGATTTGTGATTTTGGTAGCTCATCACTTGGCCTTGCTGCTAATGACATTCATTTACTTTTAAGACTCTCAGTTAAATTAACTAGATTTTTCTTATCATTCGAAACGTTTTTTAGGTACGAAGTTATCCTCTGGCCTTGGCACAGTTGCGGCTATATCCATTTATCCAATCGGAAATCCAAAGTTTCTTCATATCTTGGAATTTTTGGTTTAAAATAGAACAATAATAAACAATTGTATTAGGTCTATTAGACATTTTTCTTCAATGATTATGATTATAAAAATAAAAAAACTTCTCCCCCCCCCCCAATGAATCTGCAGAAATAATACTGTGTTGACAAGCCATGGCAGCAGGTATAACGCAGAAGGACAGTTGTGTCGGAAAGGAGACCACAATCATCCAATTCAGCATGGAATTGTCCATGTGTCCGTCCTTCGATCTCATACACTCTTTTCAGCGATTTGTTAATATGAAGAAAACAGTTCGCTTATCAGCTTTCCTCTTTAATTTTTATCAGAGTTATCTCCCTTTGACTTCGAATTTTTTTTTTTTTACTCTTCAAATTCCTGTAATTAATACATTGGTTGGAAATAAAACTGGTGTCACACTTATTATAACTACGGCTTGAGTCATATTCGATAAATCTGATTGAACTTTGAGCCGTGATTGACGTAAAGTTTGTCTTCACATTTGAAACTAGGGTTCCTTTAGCTATAATTCTTTAGTTAGGATCTCATGTCCTCTGAACTCAATTCCACTTTGTCATTTCATTGTGTCCTCTGAACTCATTTCCACGGCATCATTTCATTGTCCGCTTCAGTCTATGAAAATGGTAATGAGAAACTCCATAATATTTAATTTCAGACAATAAACCTGAAATGTTTGTTGTTAATTTACTTTAGATAATTTATATTAAAAATATTATGATATTGGACTCATGTGGACTAGTGGTTTTAAACATCAGCATCGGAAGCAAAAGGGCACGGGTTCAACCCCAGCCGATTAATACAAAAGACTTATATAAATGGTACTAGCAGCTACCTCACTTGGTGCTCAACATTAAATGGTTAGTGTGAGGATTGGGCGGCCTGGTGTCAGGATAATATGACCGAGTGGGGGATACCATGCTACATTTTAGTCCAATAAATCAACCCCCCAAATTTGTATCAATATTGATGGAATATCACCACGGGTGAAGGGCTGATTTATCGAACTAGCTACATGTCTGCAGCATGATGCCCCAGTGCTAGACATAACTATAAACTGCCACACTGCAGACATCGTAGCGATATGACTGAATTTGTTTTAAAGCTACGTTATATATTACACACACACACACACACACATACAAACAGACACACACAGTCTTATGCTTTGCATGTTTCTTTCTACCAAATGACATATCAGTAATACACCAGTCCATCCATCCACCAACCATTCCTTTCATCACTCCATCCTTGCCATGATGTCCGATAATAGAAAACTTCGTAGGTTAGACAGGGACAAAAATACATGCATGCATAACACAATTTTAGGAAAATCTCCTTGCTTAAGTCAGAGAGACTTATCATCCAAAACAGACTTAATTAAATAAAACAGACTATCATTATATATTATTTTGGACCAAAACTTCAACGAAATTTATTACGAGACATGGGCGTTTCTGCTTTGCTATGTATTCACGTGCTGATATTTACATAAGGTGCACATTGTCAGAGGTGTAAATTTGCTTTTAAACTGTCTCTGGAGATGGGACAAGTTTACACGTCATACAGATTCATATACGTGTGCAAATAACTACACGTCACATAATTTACATTTCTATGATAAAACCACAGTATTACATACCCCGTTAACTGGCAACAGTTCCATATATATATATATATATATATATATATATATATATATATATATATATATATATATATATATATATATATATATATATATATATATATATATATATATATATATATATAACTACGGCTTGAGTCATATTCGATAAATCTGATTGAACTTTGAGCCGTGATTGACGTAAAGTTTGTCTTCACATTTGAAACTAGGGTTCCTTTAGCTATAATTCTTTAGTTAGGATCTCATGTCCTCTGAACTCAATCCCCCCTTGTCATATCATTGTGTCCACTGAACCCATTACCCCAGACCCCGTTAACTGGCAACAGTTCCATCTATATATATATATATATATATATATATATATATATATATATATATACATATATATATATATATATATATATATATATATATATATATATATATATATATATATATATAGTTTAATACAAACAATACTATCATACAGGTTAGAGAAATTAAATACGTATTCTACCGTATATTCGTACTCTTCCATATATATATATATATATATATATATATATATATATATATATATATATATATATATATATATATATATATATATATATATATATATATATATATGGAACTGTTGCCAGTTAACGGGGTATGTAATACTGTGGTTTTCAATACCTTTTAACATGCCTCTGGAATATAAAACTTCCAAAAGTCTAATGGGAGTGTTGTTGGAAGAAACTAGTGTAGCCAGTAGTGATGAATGTCTAAGTCGACTGAACATCAACTATTTTATCATGGCAGATTCGAATGGTTGGCTCTATCTTCCGAATCTGATTTCAGTGTGTACCAGACATTTTCAGTCACGTTAATGTCAGATTAACACGAACATTCCAAATTACCCATGCTTTGCTTCATAAAGCCTTGTGTGTGTTAAGTACATTGTCATCTTGAAAGATGAGTTGAAAATTTAAGATTTTTAAAAGATAGCAAAATGTCAATGCTTATCTAAAGTGACCACGCCATGATGTTTAATATGTCCAAGAACCTGGAAGGTAGTCAGACATTATTGCCACCACGTTCAAGACACTTTAGTGAATGTATTACTTTAATGTTTCCCACATTCACAATTCTACCTTGTTCAAGACACTTTAGTGAATGCATTTCTTTAATGTTTCCCACATTCACAACTGGTTTTCGCTAGCCGTAGTAGGATCATTTTCCATTTTTTTTTTAAAAAAAAAACTTTGGAAATTGTGCCGGTCTTTCTGTATCACCTTGTTATGTTCTCGAAAGCAATCTAGCCTTATAAATAGATTGCCAAATATTTTTCATATTATTCATGTGATATGTGGGTGGGGGTGAAATAGGGGAATGAAGACTAATAAACATTTGCCTATAAGATACGCAGGCATTCCAATAATTGTGCAAAAACAAAAGCAATGGTCGGAAGACCAGAATCAGCTTAGGCAAAACAATCCTACCTCGTAATGAACGTAAGTTTGGTGAACGTGTTATCTTTAGCATAAATCAATAAATAAGTTAATACATACATTGATGATATTACTGAGAGAAAAAATGTCCTTACGGCTCTTTACTAACGTTGAATATAAGCCGTAAAGCTCTTTAATAACGTTCAGTTTGGAATAATAATGGTAGTACGTTTGTTTTTCACTACGATTCGACCGTGTAATTCCCCTGATCATATTATTTTTATTTTGCTTTATATATATATATATATATATATATATATATATATATATATATATATATATATATATATATATATATATATATATATATATATATATATATATATATATATGACATGGCGGAAGAATGCCACTTTTTTCGGTTGTTCCAAATTTGACAAAGAAGGAAAATATTCCTAAACATTTCTATTATCGTAAATCTTTTATCGCAAAATTACAAACCTTATTTTCTACTTCTTTTGCAAAATCTGTCCAAATTCGCTACTTTGACAACGAATTGAATAATATCATCAACTTGCTTCTCTTTGCTTAAGTGGAAATACATAATGATGCATAATGATATTCCTTATATTTTAAAATTTTTGCCCAATCCATGAGAGTCATCTTATTCTGTCATTACACCGTCATATTTATATACCAAACTGGTCATATATTACCTCCTAATGCTTGTTCTAGCTCTGATTGCACATTTGTACCGGTGATATGTTTTGGATCTACATGGGTTAGTGAAGTCGATATAATTTTATAACATTTGTGATATTCTCCTATGTGTGACCTGGCATTTGCTGTCTTTATACGACAGTTTTGTTGTAGCTTTTTACCCTTAAAATGGTTTAAAACACCATTTATTATTCCATTGTAAAACTACAGGTCACAAGACATAGTATTTTTGTATTTTGTGAAAAGTGAAGTCAAAGTTCAGAGTTGACAGTACCCAAACAGACGAGGATGTCATACCAGATACCACATCTGACGGCGTGGAGTCCCTACTTGCCATTGTGTCGCTTTATTTTTTGTAGAGTTCATTCAGTTTCACGTTGGAGTTTTCGGTCCTCCACGCCTGGCACTTAACATTGCCTCACTCCTTACGGACCTCACCATCTGTGTATATTTTACAATTATATATAAAGTGCTATTTTCCGACATGTCGATACTGTGGTGCAGTAATATTTGCATACAGTGTAAGATCGAGTACTGCACAAGTTACCTACCTTCATGCTATGCATAGCTCTCAAGCGATTTTTGATTACAGAGCTATAAACGCTTAAAAAGTCTGCACTCGGCAACATGGTACTATCAACAGAAAAACATTTAAAAAAAAAAAAAAACAGAAAGAAGAATATGAAGAACGAGTAATGAGTTCATCACAGTCAAGTTGTTGATGTGCATACCTTTTGCGCATTAGTGATATATTAAAATAAGCATTACATTGGACCTTGATTTTTTAAAAAATTACCTTATTTCTTTCTTTTCTGCAATTGGATGAGTCCAGATCGAACAGTGGACTAGTTTTGCTTGCTGTTTTCTCTTCATACACCTCCCCCGGCTCCTCCTTTCAAATAAATATTTTTAATATTGGCATTTTCAGCTTTCTTTATTGTTTTGAATTATTATTTTTGTTGTTGTTGTTGTTATTATTATTATTATTATTATTATTAATATTATTATTATTATTCGAAAAACGAACAGTTCGATTTATTTTAGTCTCACGAATAAAATTCGACACTATCGCGTATGCAAGGCATGATGTCCATTAATTAGTAATACAATCCCAGAGAGAGAGAGAGAGAGAGAGAGAGAGAGAGAGAGAGAGAGAGAGAGAGAGAGAGAGAGAGAGAGAGAGAGAGAGAGAGAGAGAGAGAGAGAGAGAGAGAGAGGGGGTATCCCGAATAAACAGTCGTGAGGTGCATAGCTTTCACGTTTAATTGCATATTGAATATTGTCAGTCTTGGGCATCAGATTAAATGTTAAAGCCGATCATTGATAAACAAATACCCTAGAGTACTGACGGTAGCTGCCGGGAGTGGTATTGATTTTTGAGTATTGCCTGGAGGATTCTTATTATGCGAATTTATCTAGCTAAGTACACGAAGCGGAAGAACCCAATTCGTTGGACCTTAGGTAAATCAGTGAAGCGTGTTGAAGAAACAATAACTGTTACACTCCGCTGCCATGCATGAAACTGGTGGAATCCTTTTAAAGAAGGATTTTTGTCTAGTTGGGA
This sequence comes from Potamilus streckersoni, assembly GCA_016746295.1. Taxonomy (NCBI): domain Eukaryota; kingdom Metazoa; phylum Mollusca; class Bivalvia; order Unionida; family Unionidae; genus Potamilus; species Potamilus streckersoni. Next base: position 1,646,154 of record JAEAOA010000438.1, read on the forward strand.
CTAAGTTTCTTTAAAGACGGGTTTTCTTTTATACCTGTAATAATAAAGGAAAAAGTGGCTATATTTGGTAGTCCGAAAGGTAATGTTTGGAGATACACGCGTGACCATTGCCTATTTAACACTTGTTCACAGCAATGTTATTTTTATGAACCACAGACAGTAGCAGGGTAATGTGTCTAGTGTTATTCATGTCCCTCCGATCGTCCTTAACACGGTTAAGTTGTTTTAACGCCATTTTTCAGCACAAGTTAGGCTATACATAGCGGCCAGTATTAATGGTGGAGAAGGAACCCTGGAAAAACCCGGGAAGAACCACCGACCCACGAGAAGCTACTGGCATGCTTTCTCACTTACCCACGTTAGCCGAGTCTGGACTCGAACTCACGCAGAGGTGAGATGGCAGTGATCCGTAACGGTTAGCGCTTTAGACCACTAGGCCTCTCGGGGCCCACAACACGGTTAAGGTTTACAATTATGTTACTTAAAGCAATTTGGTGGTGCCTCCGTATTCAATGAATAAATTTGCAAGTTGTTTTTAATGTCTGAAGTGTGAGAAATTATGATGACTTTACAGGCATTTTCAGCGATTGTGTTCTGTAGATCTGCCAAACATCGTCCCAAATATTTTAACTTTTTTCCTTAACTATCAATATTTATGATGGCCAACCTTAAAATTAATTTGGAAATTATATAGCTATATATAACTATATATAACTATATATATATAACTATATATATATATATATATATATATATATATATATATATATATATATATATATATATATATATATATATATATATATATATATATATATATATATATATATATATACATATATATATATACATATATATATATATATATATATATATATATATATATATATATATATATATATATATATATATATATATATATATATAGTTCTATATTGTTATTTACAGTTATTAAATAAAGAGAACAAATTCATAGATTCCATTGTCTGTTATTATGTACTGTTAGGCCGCTCCGGTGACCTAGTGGTTATAGCGTCCGCCTCGGATGCGGGAGGTCGTGTTTTCGAACCCCGGTCGAGTTATACCAAAGACTTACAAAAAAAAAAAAAATGGTACTAACAGCTCCCTCGCTTGGCGCTCAGCATTAAGAGGTTAGTGTTAGGACTGGTTGGCCTTGTGTCAGGATAATGTGACTGGGTGGGACATCATGCCGCATCTCTGCTGCATGATGCCTCAGTGCTAGACATCACTATAAACTGTCACACTGCAGACATTGTAGCGATATGACTGAAAAATTGTTAAAGCTATTTGAAAAATCCAAGTCACACAAGTCACACACATACTGTTTGATTAGGTATGTACGTTTGCAAATTTGACTTCTTTGTATGTTTATTAGGCGCCTATAAGATTTGTGTGTAATACATATTCTATTCAAAAATCAACGTGATTTAATTCACGAACGGCGGAGGGCGAGTTTTTCAGCTACATTCCCTAAATCCTCACCACAAAAACCAGTTTGTACTTCAACTTATGCATTGAAGAGAACACAGAACACTTCAAATGACTTTAAATAACATTCACCACTAAGTAACATCTGAAAACCTTTTGCTTTAGAATTCGAATGATTATTAAAGTGCCATTCTGGAAACCTGCTTTACATGTGCCGAGACCTTTGCCCTAAGCATAATTATAACATCCGAAAGAACAGATAATCCTAATAATATCAAGAGTTCGCGAAGAACCGTGAAACCTGTCCATAGCACACTCATGGAACCAAGATATTTTGTCCCTTATGGACAGGTAGACCTCATACTTATGTGAAATATGTACGTGAACTTAAGCAAATAAATTTACATTTTGTCAAGTCATTCTTCATGAGCAAGTGCCCATACTTGTATATCCTGCTGTGGATCAATGCGAACTGGGATTGCGTTAGAATAAAAGGATAAGGCGTTGTCTTTACATTTTTCAGATAATATTGCCATTAGACTTAAAACCATGTAAAGTTCTTTTGAATTTTTTAATGGTCTTTTTATTTCCATTTGCAATATCCTTTGACAATTACTTGCCTTGTTCATGGAAAGTAAATGGGCTAGTTTAAAGTTAGTTACCCTGTTGGTTGTCAGTTTTATTACAAATATGCTCTCTCTCTCTCTCTCTCTCTCTCTCTCTCTCTCTCTCTCTCTCTCTCTCTCTCTCTCTCTCTCTCTCTCTCTCTCTCTCTCTCTTTTCAAAATAATAATTGAAAAACATTCTATACTTCAATCTCGTCATTCGCACCAACGATCAATATATATTTTACGTTTCAAGCATCGTGTGATCCATAATGACCGAATAATTTGAATCTCCTTTGATTAGTAAGCAACAACACTGCAATGGCGGTCGACTTTTTTGTTGTTTTCTTTTGCTCTATGTATTAGCCTGCCAGAGCAATTTAACTTCCCGCTTTTTTAGTGCAGTTTCTATTCATAAAAATCAGTTTAAACTTAATTCTAAAACGTTTTGTGTCCATCGATCAAGGAGAGAAATAATTTGAATCGGATATTTTTTTAACCTCTCGACTAGTACTGATAAAAAGGAAAGAAGGAAATAAAACAAGAATGAAAGAGGAAATGGAGGAAGAAATAAATTCCAAATGCCACATAGCCTTGGCCAATCTTTTAGTGACAATATTTGCATCTTTTCTCTATTGGCTTGTGTATATGAAATGTTAAGAAGGAAGTGAAACAAGGAAACCCTAATTGCATCGACTGTGAAAATTAACAGGAAAATCCATTCAATTCAGCAAAAATTTCTAATTTTAGAAAAAGGAAGTTTGATCTGTAAACTTCGTTCATTGTTTTCCCGGTCGTAAATAATAAATACCGAAAGCATTCTTACTTGGCTTAAAAACTCCGTATGTTCTAAACATGGAAAGTGATTTGATTTAAATAATCTGTCAGATTCAAACAACCTGGCAAATATAAATTCAGTAAAATGTATCATACTCTCCGTAAGTGTTTTACTTTTTCAAATAGGAATCTATTTTACATTGACATACTTTATCGTTTTTTAAATGGAAAGATATATTCATTAAAAGAACAGATGCTTGATTGAAACCAACCCAATCCGTCCTTTAAGAGCCAGAAAGAAAAAGAAAAAAGAAGAAGAAGAAAAAAAAAGGCTTTTGTCGTTGCCTGATCAGCCATGGCAAGTTATCTCCCTTACATTGACCACCCGGTGACTCTCGCATACGTTAGTGGTGATGGTTAAATATTAATATGTAGCTATATATACATGGACGCCCGTACATATGGGCGTGGTGAAAGGACTTGCCCTATCCAACTTCTTCCAGGATTTCACGTCTAAACATATCTGAAACTTAATAACTGACCACTACATACCCCCCCCTATAATTCTGTGGGCACCCTTGTACATGCTATGAGGCGCAGTAGTGGACAAAAATTGGTCCAATCAGGACAACACTGTTGAAATTTAATGTGATCTGTACAGAATTCCAATTTCGCATGTTTTATCATAGATGCTTGTCCATATAGTGTTATTTTGAAGAACAGGATTTTAGACTGTATCTGCTGAATTAAACAGTAATGGTTGAAAGTTATGTTTTCTATCTCGAGGTTTTAGATTGTATCGTAATTACACGGCGGTGGTTGAAATTTCAATGTCATTAAGCATTGGTTCAACGAGTTTATGTTGATAGTTCCATTTCGTATGTAGAGTATTTCGATATAATTTGTTGCCTTGCACAGCGCTGGTTGAAAATTCGATTTCCAATGTCGAAATTTTAGATTGTATCTTCTGAAATACATGGCGGTTGTTTAAATTTTAATGTAATATGTCGAGAGTTTCAATTGAACATGTTGAATAATTGATTCTGCCGCAAGTTACATTTCGTATGTTGAATTTTTAGATCTATCTGTTGAACTATACGGCAGTGGTTGGACTGCGTTTTTTTTTAAACAAGGAGGTTGCTTCTCGTTGCTTTGGAATTCAACAGATGAAATCTAAATACTCGCCATATGAAATGGAACTTTCATCACAGTTGCATACACCTTGAATTAGGGATTTCCGACACATAATATTGAAATTTCAACCACCGCTATAATTCAAAATATACACGGGAAATCGAACTGTAAACCACCACTGTCTAATTAAACAAAATTAAAGATATAGATCATGAAAACAGAACTTTAAGGACATTCAATTTTGATTCAACACAAGATATTGGATTTCTTGTTCTCATTGGACCAGCTTTTGTTTGCTACAGCGTGTCATAAAATGCATTACTGATTTAGAGTATTGTCTAGCACTGTCTGGCAGTTTAGAGTATTGTCTAGCACTTACGCATCATGCCGCAGACATGTGGCATCATGCCCCACACATGTGGCATCATGCCCCACCCATTCACATCATTCTGACACCAGTCTGACAAGTCCTAACACTAACCTTTTAATGCTATGCGCCAAGCGAGGCAGTTGCTAGTACCATTTTTAAAAGTCTTTGGTACGACTCGGCAGGAATTAGAAACCGCGACATTCCGCGTCCGAGGCGGACGCTCTAACCGGCCACCGGGGCGGTTTAAAAAAATTGTAAGTGCGTAACAACAGTTAATTTTTCTTGTCGAGTCAAATATTTTACATTTCGCTTCCATAGTTTATGATGAACAGTCAGTCGTCCAACAAGTAGATGTCCATTTTTTTCTGACCTTACTAGTAGTGAAGACCAACCAGTGGCGTCGTTAGAGGGAAGCAGGGGGTGGTGGTGGGTGATCGGATCGCACCCTGTGACACCATCATAGGGGACGACACCAAAATGACTATAAAAGTTTTGAATCTCTGCAGGAAGGAGGTTCATGTGTGTGACAACATTAGTTACCGCACATGACTTTTTTGTATTTTTGTGCAGGAAGGAGGTCAATGGGGGTGACATCACGAGTTATCGCACTGGGTGACGCCAACCCTAGTGAAGCCACCGATGTTTGGCATAGTTTTATTATGAACTTTTCCGTCCAAAACAGAGTCGGACTATGGGCCACACGCAAGTAATTAATACATTTGGATCGACCTTTGTATGCGGTTTACAAGCAAAATCCATCCGAAAAACTCACTTTTTAGTATTAATCCATGTAAAAACAGAATGCCTTTTTGTCTCCATTGGTTATTCACATGAAATTTTGAATTGCTGACGCATACGTGGAAGGAATCACCCAAGGGCAAAAGTAACGCATGGAATTCCTAATGATATAATCCTCACTAGATGGTCTAGACGCATTATTTCCTTGGGGTGATGCTGCCTTCAAAGCAACATCGTGTTTCACTTAAAGACTTCCTATGTCTACTTGGTCTCGATTGCAAAAATTACCCCCATGTCCAATATCACATAGAGGCCATCTTGAAAATTTTGTCTACTAGTCCTGAAAGGATTGCCATATGATCATGGGGTTTTCAATTCAAGACTTTAAATCTTGTTGGTGCTAAATATAATTGGTGCAGATCCGACTCCAATATGGTAGCCATCATGAATATATTTGCTAACAACTTAGCTACGATGTCGTAGCCTAAACTTGGTTTGTTGTGGTCGAGGCTGCGAACTAATCCCAAATCATGTAATAGAGCAAAAACAAAATCGTTTAGAAACACAGTTTAGAAATCTACTACATAAGTTTTGTGAAAGAAGTTTTGACTATTTTGAATTTATTAAGCCATTACACGATAAAATAAATTGGCATAGTTACGCTTACCTCACCGTGTCCACCATGACATAACGGGAGACTCCTTTTTCTACACAAGGCTTGCTAGACTATATATGGATAATCTACGCCTTGGTATTAGTTGTTGAATGACAAAACACACGAATATGGAGAATGGATACTTGCATAAATTGCGGAATACAATTTTTGTTGAGAAAATAATGGCTTCTTGGTGGAATTTTAAAATCACCGGTAAACCGTATTTACTTTTAATCCGCAAAATTTTCGACTCAAACCGCTCCATATTTTTACTACGATCTGTTTACGTTTCCAAAAAAGGCCTTGACGTCTTTGTATGGCACAGAAAAAAAACGAGGCTGAGAACGGAAATAAGCATTATTTGAACCAATATGGCGGACGATCAAAATTAAAATATCGGATATGAAAGATAAACGAGATTTTACCATTATTTCTACAATGATTTGCTATAATTCCAGTATTAAATAAGAGGACTAAATTTATTTCATTATATTCAAAGAATATGTTCAAAAGTTTTATATTTGGCTGAAAAAGAGCCGGGTGTGAATCAAACCCGGATGCTCCATTGACACAGACTCGTGTTAATACACTGTCCACGAGACAAGACTAAGGGTACTAATATCAGTACTAGCTAACAACCATTTGAACAGAAAGCCACACTGCTGCGAGGTTTTCATTAGAAGAATTTGATGTCCCGTCTGTCTTTAAATTAAACTAGTGCAGTTTTAATTACAAGCATGGCTGTCTCAACAGCCATTTTGAAATTCTTGTCGTTGCTGAATGGAAAGATATCTTGAAAATAGTTATCTAATCGAATATAACATGATATTTTCACCAAGAGCTTGCTTATGAAACCATATTGATAAGACGATCTGTGGAAGATTTGGCGATAAAAAAGATTTTCAAGATGGTGGCCATATTGGACATTTCCGAGCAGCACGTTTTAATTAGGACAAACTAGGCCAGGAAATTTTTTTGGCGGCGACCCAGACTAGGTTTGTGGCGTTGGACTCACCACCTCATCGAATGCCAAAAACATATTGGGTAGGAAATTTCAAATTATTAAGGCTGATCTAGGCGACCGATTTTTAACAGTATGATGACCTATGGATTAAAATCCATTGACTTGACTGGTATGAATTTGTGTGCGTGTGTGTGTGTGTGTGTATGTGTATCAAGTTTCAAGACAATCATCCAAGTATTTTAGAACACATTTGGATAACAAATTTTTGCCAACGTTCGATGGAAAGAAAGATCATCCCAGAAGCTCCTCTGGTCTATGACCAATAGAGCTAAAAACTTCCCTTTTCACACGACGAACAGCACACAGCAAGACGAAAAACATCTACAATCTCAGCGATATAGAGCATACAAAATATTTTTATTATTTATCCATTATCAGGAATTACTTAACGCCAGTATAACAGAAAATAATAAAAATGGGTATAAAATAGTTTCTGAAACCAGTAATTGTAAGATTTCTTGACAGTTCAGTGTTAAAGATCTTCAGTATTAAAAAGATATGCTTAGAAACACTTTCTGTGGACGATGCTGGGTCCAGATTCATCGTATTCCTGCTTGCTGATCCACATCTGCTGGAAGGTGGAGAGGGAAGCCAAAATGGAACCACCTATCCATACGGAGTACTTCCTCTCTGGTGGAGCGATGACCTTGATCTTCATAGTTGGAGGAGCTAGGGATGTAATTTCTTTCTGCATACGATCAGCGATTCCAGGGAACATGGTTGAACCGCCAGACAATACAGTATTAGCATACAAGTCTTTCCTGATGTCTACATCACACTTCATGATGCTGTTGTAGGTAGTTTCGTGGATACCTGCAGACTCCATTCCCAAGAAGCTGGGCTGGAATAAAGCCTCTGGACACCTGAATCTCTCGTTGCCTATAGTGATTACCTGGCCGTCGGGAAGTTCATAGCTCTTCTCCAGAGAACTAGATGAAGCAGCTGTGGCCATTTCCTGCTCGAAGTCGAGAGCTACATAGCACAATTTCTCCTTGATATCTCTAACGATTTCTCTTTCAGCAGTGGTTGTGAAGGAGTATCCACGCTCCGTGAGAATTTTCATGAGATAATCTGTCAGATCTCTACCTGCCAAGTCAAGACGCATGATGGCATGAGGAAGGGCGTAACCTTCATAGATAGGAACAGTGTGGGTCACACCATCACCAGAGTCTAAAACAATACCAGTGGTACGACCGGAAGCATACAGTGACAACACGGCCTGGATGGCAACATACATTGCTGGGCAGTTGAAGGTCTCAAACATGATCTGTGTCATCTTTTCTCTGTTGGCTTTTGGGTTGAGGGGGGCTTCTGTCAACAGTACAGGGTGCTCTTCTGGGGCCACACGGAGTTCATTGTAGAAGGTGTGATGCCAGATCTTCTCCATATCATCCCAGTTTGTTACAATTCCATGTTCAATAGGATACTTCAGGGTGAGAATACCTCTCTTGCTTTGGGCTTCATCTCCAACATAGCTATCTTTCTGACCCATACCAACCATCACACCCTGTAAAAGAATACAAAGTAGGTCATGAATATTTTGATATGAAAAGAAATATGCATATGTATTTTTCGGGATATAACTGTGTGGAAGCTATGTGATCCCTTATGAGTAATACGGTCTGGATAGAAGTAATCACAATGTGTGAACGTTGGCATAGTTACGTGTTCCCTTAATACGGTCTGGATTGGAGTAATCACAATGTGTAAACGTTGGCATAATTATGTGTTCCCTTAATACGGTCAGGATAGGAGCAATCACAATGTGTAAACGTTGGCATAGTTACGTGTTCCCTTAATACGGTCTGGATTGGAGTAATCACAATGTGTAAACGCTGGCATAGTTACGTGTTCCCTTAATACGGTCAGGATAGGAGTAATCACAATGTGTAAACGTTGGCATAGTTACGTGTTCCCTTAATACGGTCTGGATTGGAGTAATCACAATGTGTAAACGTTGGCATAGTTACGTGTTCCCTTAATACGGTCTGGATTGGAGTAATCACAATGTGTAAACGTTGGCATAGTTACGTGTTCCCTTAATACGGTCAAGATAGGAGTAATCACAATGTGTAAACGCTGGCATAGTTACGTGTTCCGTTAATAAGGTCTGGATTGGAGTGATCACAATGTGTAAACGTTGGCATAGTTACGTGTTCACTTAATAGGATCAGGCCCATAATCATAATTTGAATTATTGGCACAACCGTTTTCCATTAACAGATCAGGTCTGGAATAATCACAAGTTGAAAACGTTGGCAATGCTACATGTTCCTTAGCATAATCAGGAGAGCAATCATGTTTAAATGCTAGCATAGATCTTCCTTTAATAAAATAAGGCTTGAAGTAATCGTAATTAGTAATCATTGCTGTAATCAAAATCAATAACCACAATATGTAAGTGGTTACCATTTTATAATCACAACTGTAATTTAGTCAACAGCAATCAAAACGGTTTTATGATAAAGAATTATTTTTGGATAACAGTATGATCACACTGTTATAAATATATACTTACAACTTAACCCGTATACATTTCTTTTAAAGCTGAATGTAAAACGACGATCTGAATAATCTTGGATAATTTTCAAATATAACAGTTTTACTACAACCTTAACAGTTGGCTTCATTTGTCCAGTTTTATTTTAGCCATGGTCACCATGACATTTGCTAATATACAGATCAAAACCAGCCCACAAAGAAATACAAATAACCAGTTCAAATAAAGATACAAAAAACCAGTCGATATAAACAAATAAAGTTAGTGTACCCTTTCTGGTCATTACACGCTGCTTTTGCCATAGGACTTCAAACACCGATTCATTCTACTTGACACTTTAAATACCTAGTTAAGCTTATGTTAATCATCACTGCATCATTAACTGACCGCTATGGTTTGAATATCTGACCACTAAGGTGTGAAAACATCTCTATCTCGGCTTTCATCAATCGTTGGGCATATTTCACACTGGTTTGGAAATGCTTTAGACCCTGTAAAGTTTTTGTAACAGTTTGGAATTATTTTTTTACAGTGGTAGTTAATTGAATATTTTATCTATCTGAAATTACAATAATGGAAGTTTTTACAACACATTTTCTACAGCGTTTTTTGGAAGTCATAGAGCCCCAAAACATTATGTAATGACTAAGCTTAAGGTTTATTTGAAGTTGAATAATACTAGTAATAGAGACCAGTTTAACATGTTTAAATTTCAAATACACGACATGAAAATGGAATTTAAAGTTTATTCAGTGACAACTACTTTAATGTCTCATTTCTACTGACCCAGAAAACACCCCAAACTGTATGAATGCAACAAGCAGTTTAAATAAGAAGTCTTGAAATAAAATGACTGTTTAATTGGGAATATATCTAGTATTTATTTGGAAACATGTTTTCACAAAGATGTGGCAAAAGGTATCTCAATACATTCTCACAAATATCTTCTGCACTGATTATAAGTAGCTTCCAAGTGTAAACAAGATATACCTCCATCTTCGGTCCCATACTTAACAGGCAGATCAGAATCCATGTTTACTGTGCTAATTATTTGTAACAAACTGAAGAGACTCAGATTTGGCTACGACGTCAAATCTGGGTCTGTGCATTTTGTAATTGGAATGGATTTGTAAACGAGTATATACGGTTATGCATAAGGAAAGCAAATTGAATTTATTACTGTTTAAAGTAATGGTCCCATGTATGCAAATGATAAAAGGAGTGGGTGGTGGGTGGGTGGGGTCCGTTTCTTGGGATCAGAGGTGGGGATAACATTGATTTCTATAGGCGACATCTATATTCTCTTGATTCTGGAGAGCGAGTTCACCGTAGCTTTTACTACCAAATAAAATTTAATATCCTTATCCTTCACTACGGTACCAATACCGATGTTGTATTTGTAGCTATCCCCTACTTAAAAAGCAATTTACAACGGTAGTGCCGTTTGGAGAACGTCTGACTCGTAGTCTACAAGTCGTGGGTTCGATATCTGCCCAGACCAACTCGAGTCTGCTACATTGGCGTATACCAGTGGAAGTCACTTAACTCCCATATTCTCGCCATGATGTAGTCAATAAGTTGCTAAAAGTCTTGTTAAAGTAACTAAAATGTACAGGAAAACACAATGACCATCAATAATAAATGTACAACAATTTAGCCGGTCTTCACTCATTTAGGACAGCGTTAGAAATTCCATTTGGAGACCCGGAAGTGACCGATACGTGTAGTTCAACTTAAAACAGGAAACCGCCGAGTTCTATGAATCTAGTAAAAGCAGAGGTATCTCTAAACTTCCAATCATAAAAAATTTGTAATACAGTCTGTATATTTTTCAATGGTGGATGTTACCCCGATGGTTTTGACCTTTCATATATGTATATATATGTATGTATATATATATATATATATATATATATATATATATATATATATATATATATATATATATATATATATATATATATATATATATATCCGTATCGATTACGATTGGGAATATTAGCGGGGGGGGGTGACTTGTCATTGGCTTGTTTATCAGTGTCTACATTAGTGAATACTCTAAATATTTTCCGTAGTGCACACGTTTTGTACGCATGACAATGGCATATTTTCATTCATGCGATATCTGAACGCCAAAATGACATCAAATCACTAAAAAGACCGGTACTTTTTTGTTTATGTACTTGTTACATGTTCATACCCTTCCGATCCGCTTTGTCCGGTAAGCGATTGCAATATGAATATACAGCCACCTGCGTTGTTTTTTTTTTTCATTGTGTATTTTAGTGATGCTGCAATTGTAGCATACATCTTTTTTGTCTGAACATTTGGGGAATTCAGCACATTTTATTTTATTAATTTAGCAGGGGCTCAGGGTGGCTTGAGAGATCTAAAGTGCGAGTCTCGGCCAAAGTGTGAGTGAGAAAGCTTGGCATTAGCTTCCCGTAAATCGGCGATTAATATTGGAGTTTTCCAGGTTTCTTCCTCCACCAGTTAAAACTAGCCGCCATGAATAACCTATCTGCTTAATCCTTACGGTTTTCCTACTACCCGTCATCTAAGAAGGTCAGGTCAATTTTTGGTCAGTTACCTGGATGACCACTACGTAAACTTTTGGTTGTGCCAGTGTCTTAATAATAATAAATATTTTAGTAAAAGGTCAAATTACCGACCTATATGGTCTCGTTATTCAACAGTATCTATAAACAAATGTGAATGAGAATAACCATAATTTAAACAGATTGATGCTCAAGAACATAAATTGAATAAAGTTTACTTAGGACTACAGTCTATAAATAAAGTTTACTAACAACTGCAGTCTCGAGATTTTGCTTACATTTTGTCCACTGTTTGTGCCATGTGGCCAATCGCTAGCAGTAATCTTTCTGTGTGCGTGCGATTTTTTTTTATTTTTGTAACGTAGTTTTAACATGTCTACGACGTCTGCAGTGTAGCAGTTTACAAGTGATGTCTAGCACACTGGGGCTTCATGCCACATACATATAGCATGATTGCCCCACCCAGTCACATTATCCCGACACCAGGCCGACCAGTCCTAACACTAACATCTTAATGCTGTGCGTCTAGCGAGGAATCTGCGGGTACCATTTCTATTAGTCTTTGGCATTACTCGGCCGTGGTTCAAACCCGCGACCTTCCGCATCTAAGGTGGACGCTCTAACCAGAGCGGTCCAGTAATCTTTGCAAAATTTGGAATTTGTACACGCTGATCAAAGAAAACGATCTATGTATCAAAACAAGATGCTGAAAAGTAAAACTAATGCGGTATAGATAGACGAGCCGTGAACAAAACAACAAAAAGGAATAAGGAAAATAAAACAAAAGAAAAATATCGGTATACTCTAGGAAGAGTCTTGACAAAAGCTAATTCCATTCAACTTTCATTTCCAGGAGTAGGAATCCTCTCAACTGATACATTTTTGGGTTATAGCTCATGTTAACTAAACTGACTACACGAAACACTAAACCAAAACAAAGTGCTAGTAATCAACCTAACGTTGTGACCGTTTCCTAAAGCTATATGGTATTAACATATTTCTCAATGAATAGAGTTTTCTCCTCAGATAACATTCAACTTGCCAGCATCGGCGATCGTTTCGGTGTCCTAATGGATAGTGTCCGAATCGAATGCAGGAAGTCATGGGTTCGAGCCCCGGCCGAGTCATGGCAAAGATTAATGGTACTAACAGCTGTTTTGCTAGGCGCTCAGCGTTAAGAAGTCAGTGTTAGGCCTAGTCGACCTGGTGTCAGAATAATGTGACTGAGTGGAACATCATGCAACATGTCTGCAACACAATACCCCAGAACTAGACATCGCAATAAACTGCCAAGCTGCCGACATAGTACCGATATGACTGCAAAATTGCTGAAGCTATGTTAAAAATTCAAATCACATACACCCAGCCACAGGGTTTTTTTTACAAATAAAACTGGCAGCCTAATATGTAATTATATTGCTACATGTTAGGCTGCCAAGTTTATTTATAACAAACTCCTTTGCACCCAGCACTGGCTAAATAACTTGCTCTTTTGGGTGGTTAATCATCCGTGTCTTTAGCCTGACGTGACTAACAGTTTCACAAATGATATAAAAATCTTACTACCTAAAATAGAAAGCGTTAGTATCAGTTATTCTACTCGTGTACTCGTATAGAATATACAGCAATTCAAGTCGATACTCTCGGATAGCTAGAGAGCATTAACCGCTAGCATAAATTTCGATTGAGCAATAAAACTGTTGTCGTCGCGCGACTCAATTTGCCAGCAGCAGACAACGCCCGACAATGGGCTGGGCATCATTTCTAAAGATTTTTTAAAAATAACTTGGAAAATTTTCATTCCAAATATGAATTCCAGTGTTTTCGTTCCGTGTTCACGTATACCTGCATTTTATTTCGCAATATGTATGCCTCTCTTGACATGGCAATATCAGCATAGATGCAGATGTCCATAAATTAAAAGTATATGCTGGCAAAACATATTAGGCTAGAGGTACCAGAAAATGCGTGGGCTGTATAAACTTCAGTCCTTCAATCAACGTTTATTTCTAAAGTATATCGACCACAACAAATCAGCATCTTTCTGTTTTAATAAACTATTTCATTTTTGACATTTTACTACGCTCATGTAGCCGAGTAGTATTATATGCACATTTTGTTTTATTTCAAAACTGTGAAAAAGATACCGGAAATTGTAAAAATGAATAGAAAACATTACAAACAACCGTTGTCATTGTTTATTTTCCCTAGAGAATTTGTTTGCTGATGGTTTAAAATGTGGGATATCACGCTTTTCTCTGCTCAGAATATTATTCGTACAAATGAAGATAAAAATCTTATAATTCTGATGAAAAGAAATCGATTTCACATACCTGATGTCTGGGTCTCCCCACGATGGAGGGGAACACGGCTCTTGGTGCATCATCTCCAGCAAAACCGGCCTTGCACATACCGGACCCATTGTCCACAACTAAAGCGGCTACATCATCTTCCCCAGACATGATTGAACTTGTATGTTTCCTTTCCCTGTGTTATCCGTACGAAAGCTGGAGCGAGAAGAACGTACTAGTGCATATAGTGAGTATTAAGTAGACATTTCGTGTCACTTGAATGATCAATTACCATAAAAGGAAATGTTGTTCATACCAACTGATGACAGGGCATACCTCACTCTAGCCCCGCCCAACATATCTATCCTGAGTTTTTTTTTCTATTTTCTATTTCCTGTTTTCTATGTTTACTGGTATTGTACAATTTCTAGGTCACATTTGCTATTGTACAAATGGTTGAGGAAAACGGTTATATTCTCACCAGTATAGAGTAACTAAGCCAGATTAAAATACATACATACATACATACATACATACATACATACATACATACATACATACATACATACATACATACATACATACATACATACATACATACATACACACACACACACACATACATACATACATACATACATACATACATACATACATACATACATACATACATACATACATAGGCCTCCATACATACATACATGCATGCATGCGAGCGCAAACACGTACGTACGTGGATACAAATACATACATACATACATACATACATACATACATACATACATACATACATACATACATACATACATACATACATACATACATACATACATACATACATAACAAAGTAAAAACTACATATGTGTGTGCGTGTGTGTGCGCGCATACGATATTTGTTTCCTAGCCATGTCAATATTTAATCGGAGAGATATGGTAAGATCCTAATTCAATGGAACTGACACAATATATCAGTTCTTTTACTACGGGCACTCGTTTCTGTTTGTACGAAATTGGGTAAACTATTGATAACACAGACCTATTTCCCTTCTCCCAATCAATGCAAGGTGGCCATCTTTCGCTGATATAAATCTGATCAACCTATTTTTGGGCATAAAGCCATGTATTTTGGGTCATATGAATTAATACTTCATATGAACCATGGGCACCGACACATAGGCCCAGGAGGGGGCATATGCCTCTCCCCCCTTTTTAAACCTCTAAACATGTTTAGGCCGACATCCGTAAAACGTAACAGCTGACCACCACCCACCACAAAAAATAAAAATAACTTCTGCGGACGCCCTTGATATGAACATAACAGATTCTTAGCTCTGTTATTAATACTATCTAATTAATACCTGAACTTATTAAATTGATGACATGTGCAAATATTTAATAATTTTTTTTAAAAAATACAAATAAAAACTAGCGAATGTTTTTTTGAGGAAAGCATGAATGTGAGATTTTGACTTAGCTATTCAGTTTAATTTCTTATACAACAGGTGACTTTTATACTAAACCGACACTGCAAAAAAACCCTCTCTTTTTCTTTAATTTTTGACAGAAATGAGCTATTTTAAATATTCGCTTATGACAAGGCGGCTAAACGAATCAGTATGTTACCTTATATACAATTAAAGTTCACTAGTACTATAACAAATTAGCACACTTTTCATCACCCCTCAGCTATCCCTATTTTTAGACACTCTGTAGCAGACAATTTTAAATACGTAAGCCAAGGCGTCTGTTCATTTTCAGCCCAAGTTACGCATTTGATCTTCAATGCTAGTCTAATTGTGACAGGCAGTCACCAAACAAGTCATCCAATTTTCAAGCCTAACTCAAAGTAAATGAAAATTTTAGTTTGTGTGAATTTATAAGCGCCAGGCTTATGATAAGGTTCATGCCTTCTAGGGACTTATCAAAATACGAAACTATACATCGAGACAAAAAAGTCCAGTAAAATCTTAGACCACACAAACACTCTGAAATTTAAATACTCGGTGCATAATTTAGCAATAGCCATCAAACTTCAGTTCGGGTCAAGACATACATCAGCAAATATACCGTTATATTTATTTTCTCGTCTGTTGCTAGGTAACAGAAGGAGCAACCAGTAGATTGAGCAAACTTATCCATCCGGCTCACTGAGTAACGAAAGACAATAGCAGTTGAGTCAATTTATGATATAGAAGGAGAAACTACAACTGACATTTTTAAATTGACCATTGCCTTCATTTTTGTGTTACAAGTATTTATATATTAAGGCGTATGATGGTTTACCACGACAGTGAAACTCGCACGCAAATATTTCATTTAACAAAATTAAATTTTTAGTTTTAAATCTTGTTCTAGTCAATGAGTATGTTATACTGCTATACCATTAGATATGTACACTGTGGTGAAAAAAAATTAATTATAAGTAGATCCGGTAGCCATTTTGGAATTTCAACGGATACCAGTACACTGCAATCATGCGTGGAAAAAGCGTCATATTTTGAAACAGTACGTGGTACTCATAACCTATCCATCCTAAGACTACAGACTAGCAGAATCAGATCCATAATGGGGCAGTCCCCAACCAACCACTCCAACCCCTAACTCCCAAACATTTTCACGAAACAGCGGAAACGTTTCCTAGATAAGTTTTCTTGACATTCAGATGGATAAAATTATGCTTCGGAAACGCTTAAAATGCAAAAGCTATGCACACCATAGTTCTCATAATATGTAAACCAGAACTGCTCGAAAAAAAAATCAAAATACAAAGCAACAGTCTAAGACTGACATTTTAAAGTTTTTCTCTAACACCAATCTTTCCATTACGAGGGGCGGGGCAGGGCAGGGCAGGAAAGGGGGTAGTAATTTTTGCCATGTAAGAGATGTATCCTTCCGTACCCGAACTCCGATGTGAAATAGACACTTTAGATGAATCTTGACGCTTGATGAGGATATTTCTGCACAGGCTCGTGATCTGAATCAGCATAAAATCTAAATAGCTCTTGTTCATGGATGCTTAAACTGGGGCAGATACAGGATAATCTATTTTTTGTGGGGGTGGGGGCAATCATTTAAGTCTGTTGGGTGTGGGTGGGTGGGGTCGATTTGATGAAACCTTTGGTGGGAGTACAAAGATGAAGCTTCACCATTTAAACGTTTCCAGGGCAAAAATTCAATCATTTAACCGAAACGTTTTTATTGTTGTTGTTGTTGTTGGTGGTGGTGGTGGTGTTGTAGGATTTAACGCCATTTTCAGCAAAGGATAGGATATACATGGCGGCAAGTATAAGTGGTGGAGGGAGAACCCTGAAAAAGCACGGAAAGAACCATCGACCTACGTAAAGTATACACATACTTTTTCACGTACCCATATTGGCCAAGAATGCAAGGATCCATAACGGTGAGCGCCTTAGGCCAATCTGCACCTTGGGCCCCTAACCGGAAAGTAGTTGTCGTAGGGTTTAACGCCATTCCAGTTGTATAGCGTACGTTTAGAGAGCTGTCCTGCTTTTGAATGGAAACTAAATAAGCCTCATCCATATTAACGTTGTACCATATTACACAATTGAAATTTACCGTCTAAACATGAGAATTCAGCATTTTTGTTTGAAATTTTAGCCACAACTTAGTATCTGCATCAAGTTGCAGTACCATCTTCTGTAGAGAACCTCAAATTTCCTGTATCAATTTTGACAGGAACACAATGATCAGCTCTGTGGCAATAACTTTATGTTCTTATTTGCATTTATCCTTTTTAAGTTCAAAAGAGAAAAAAAAATTGACATGATCCAATTTACTCAACTGTGGTGTGATGCATATATTGAGAAAATAAGGAGAACAAAGCTTGAGATGCATTGCGGAGTTTCGATATTTCGTATTTTCTGTACATTATGTATTGTAATCCATCAGCAATTGTATTGTT
Source organism: Potamilus streckersoni (assembly GCA_016746295.1). Lineage (NCBI taxonomy): Eukaryota > Metazoa > Mollusca > Bivalvia > Unionida > Unionidae > Potamilus > Potamilus streckersoni. The sequence continues at coordinate 1,664,177 of JAEAOA010000438.1, forward strand.
TTTACACATAAAGAAAGTGTATCTTTAATTACTTTTTTTTTATAGCAAGTCTATATTATTCCATATATACATTACATTTCATTTACAAGTGTTTGTTTCCTTTAATACATGTACCTCATTGTTTTCACATTTCCTGGACTTTAAAACGAGGAACAACATAATCCCGGTTGAGGAAAGCCGTTGGTAAAATATACTCCTTGATTGTGAGAAAAACTGTATGAGAGATGAAAATCACTATTTATTCATCTATCAATTCTTCGCAAGTCAAAGATCTCGACTTGTTAAACCTTATTTTAATATTAGACCAAACATTGTTGAATTTAAAGAACTACTTTAATGCGAAAGGTTTATAGATTAGTAAAGTTGTCAAAAATCTTGTAAATTACTATGTGAACAACTAATATTTTCATACTAGTGAGATCTGAATAATTTAAAACCAGTCTGTTTTTCTACAGGCGATTTAAACCACTCTGTTATTCTGTTCAGGTCATTTGAACCATTGTTTTTCTGTTTCTCAATACATACCATTTAAACCACTCTTTTTTCGATTCAAGCCAATACAACCACTTTGTTGTTCTATACAGGCCATTAAAACCAGTCTACTTTTCTATAGAGGCCAATAAAACCACTTTGTTATTTTATACAGGCCATTAAAACCAGTCTACTTTTCTATAGAGGCCAATAAAACCACTTTGTTGTTCTATACAGGCCATTAAAACCATTTTCTTTTTTCTATACAGGCCATTTAAACCATTCTTTTTTTTTAATACATCCATTTAAACGATTCTGTTGTTCTATACACGTCATTCAAACCACTGTTTTTCTATACATGTCATTTAAACCACCGTTGTTCAAAACCGGCCATTAAAAACACTCTGTTGTTCTATACAGGCCATTCAAACTACTCTTTTGTTCTATACATGCATATTAATTTACACGCCGAATGAAATATTTAAAACTTAACAATTCCGATGTCAGTGATGAAAAAATGACCAATGAAAGCTAAATTTCTCTCAATGTTTGTTTCCATAGGTTTACCCCAGATAATACATATGCATGACCTTTGTTTCCAAATACTACTTTACAAGATTTTGGTTTCCAATTTCTAAAAATGCATGACATTTGTTTCCAAAAACTACAAATGTGTAACTTTTGTTTCCAAATACTACAAATGAATATTTTTATGCCAAATACTACATTTACATGATTTTTGTTTATATTATAAAACTGATACGTTTTCAACATATTCACAACACATAATCACCACTTATAATTATATGTATTTCTCAAGCTACATGCGTGAAGTCTGACATTAAAATGTAAGATAAATAAAGATTTTTGGATACTTTCTTTTTTTCTTTTTCAGCCTGTGTATATCAAGTTTTTTAAGAAATGTTTAATTTTCACAGACATTGTTGTCAAGAATTATTCAGTAAAATTAAGAACGATGCTGTATAATTAAGCAATTAAGTACGACACTGTATAATTAAGCAATTAAGTACGACACTGTATAATTAAGCAATTAAGGACTATGCAGTATAATTATTTAAGAATGATACAAGAAATAAGGCCTTGCTTTGCAGATTCAGAACGATTACAATTCAACCAATTTTATTTCTGTATTGTAGGCACTATGCAGCAAGCAAGATCGGGACGGTAAAAGTAAATTCATAATTGTTATGATGCTACGTACGGTAGCATGTTAGCCTCTGGTGAAACGAATAATTCTTGCTTTATTACATAACATTAGGTTAAAACAAGATAACATTTCGTGTTACGATGTCGTACCGATATATCGCAATGTTATCTCATACAAACACACCTTGTATATTCTTAACCTGGCGGTAACCGGTTTCATATAGTACAGGTACCTCAGACGAAAAAGTCGTGTTTGAAAGAGTGAAGTCAATAATTAAATCTGAAGAAAAAAAATGGCTTGGACAAAGCAGACCTAGACCCTAGTCAGATAAGTATTGCACACATTCACTTGTTTTGCAGTCTTGTCTGTTGATTTAGATATAATTGAAATAATTTGAGGAAAACGTTTTCGCATGCATTGTGAAAATTATTTATTTCCAATTTACCTTGACTTTAACTCAAACCCATTAGAGGAAACTTATTGTAGTGATAGATAAAGCTAAGATCTAAAAGAGAATAATAGCATCAACGTGTTTCACCAGCTAAAAGTTTAAACATCGTAAACTAAAAGCACTCATGTGGAAAAGAAAGGCAGCACGGTGGCGTGAGACCTGCAGTGAGTGGAATTTATTAATAGTGAACCCACTTCAACAAAGGAAAGAACAGACTCAAGCTCAAATTAAGGGAGCGAGGAATAAACCATCAGGGACGAAGCTAGAAGAATATTTTTTAGTCAACGTAAGAAGGAAATATAATAGCTTACCATCCCAAAGGATATCAAACCCTGTATTTCGGTGTTTGAGACCGTCCCAGACAAGCGGAATCGCAAGGGATAAATACAGCACAATACAGTACAGTTAATACAATTGAGTACAGTACAATGCCGCCTAAGCAAGCGAGTGAGAGCAAATGTGCCAAAATGGACTTGGACATCCAGAAAGCTGCTGAACCGCCACCAGGTCCCTCTTAGGAGTTGCCTTATAGACCTCATCGGAGGTTATTTATATAAAACGTAAAACATACAAAAACTGTAAAACGGAAAACATACAATATGGAATAAATACGGACATTGATCCAGAATACGGATTATATAGTGGAAATTTTCAATTCGAAAACTGGAAATGGACACCGATTCAGAAAGAGGACAAGTTTACAGTGGAAATTCAGAAAGTTATTGAAGAACCACCAGCCATTTCTTAGCACTTTTTCTACCCCTATCTCAGAGATGTAATTAACCTTTGAAACTTATATTTATGAGACATAATAAAAACAATAAAACTTACAACATACAACTTGGAATATAAGACATATAACCTGCAAAACGTGACTCTGTAATGGAGCCACACTCGGAAAAACCTTTATTTTCGCCCAGGGGACATAGGAGATAAAAAGGACTACGACTATAGCTTTAATTCTTAGAATAACGTGATAAACAAATAGAACGCAATGACCACAGCAGATGTGTCACATCAAAATAAATAAAACACTGTAACTTCGCATAACTTATGAATTAATGACTAAACATTAATGTTCACATGTAAAATTTTGTATCGGTATAAAGAACATGTAGAACGGACAAAATTATGCAGCACGTGTACATGTGTGCACTTGCGCCACGAGACTAATGAACTAGGACTTAAATGATCATCTTATGCTACGATTCCTATTTTATATAAAAGATTGGATAGATTATGGTGAGAAAAATTTTCAAAAAATTTTAAAATAAAACTGTATTAAGATGCTATAAAAATAAAGCTGAACAAGTTATAAATTGATTCACCAATAACAAACTTTTAAGAAACCTAATGACCTCATGACGTAGGGTTTTCAAACCTGTACACAATCTGGAATTGCCAAGTGCTTGCTTGAAAGGCGCCAGAGGCTCATAAAGTCAAGATTAATGAATTTAAACTTAGATGAGCAGCTTAGGCTACGATACTTAATGCATATAAATTTTACTAAATGATTGATTGAAACTGAAACTAGGATAGATTATAATGAGGAAATTTTAGAAAGATGTTTAAAGTTACTTTTTCTATTAAATAAAAATATATCAAGAAAGTGGTAAATTAATAGAACAAATGGCTAAACAAATTATAATTCGATTTGCTAATAAGTTTTAAGAAATTAAAAAGACTCGATGACTTATAAGATTTTAAGTCACATATTTCTAGAACGAAAATGGGAAATATTCAAACATATATTAAAGAATATATTGAAGTCCTTAGCTTTAATGTTTTAACTCATAAGTACACATGAATACTGAGATTCAGACGGAAACTTGACAGAAATTTGTATTATTTAAACCATATTTATCTAACCTTTATGTAAGTTAGATGAGTAACATATGCTACGATACTTATTTTACACAAAAGATTGATAGATTAGTTCAAACACAGGACATATGGGACACTTGGCAAAGATCACAGATGAAATCTGGTGGAGGATTCAGAGAAAATAATTGAAATTTCATCGGATGAACACACCTATATGAAAACTAGGGAAGAAGAAATACCCCGTCAAAAATTTATATTAATTAAATTTTTGATTTAAATTCTATTTTTAAATACTACATTACTAGGTAACTTAGTGGGATACAAACCACATAAATAACTTTTCAGCTTTTTTGACTAAGTGGGTGCGGGAGGCATCTGTCTGGTACCCATCCAGTAAAGTCGGAAGAATGTTACCAAAAGGTCATTGAACTATCAGAACACTGCCATACCCCAAGGCTCAACGGAGCACATATACCATGGCAGTCGAGAAAATGTATTGACCTTATAACTCGCTCTTCCAAATGGAGATAAAAAACCTAGTACATTAGAAGAAATGAATGGAAAATTAAATGTTTACTTGTTTCTTACGTACACGTCTGTCTTACTACCTGTACCTCTGAATATATTGTGTTTACGATATCAGTGCACTACAATTATGTGTTTGGGTGGGTGGAGCGTGCTTGATTTGATGGTTTAGCTACTATATATATATATATATATATATATATATATATATATATATATATATATATATATATATATATATATATATATATATATATATATATATATATATATATATATAAACTGACGACGAACAGTACGAAACTAGTAACTAACTAGGCTAGTTAGTTACTAGTTTCGTACTGTTCGTCGTCAGTTTATTGCATCTATTTTAATCAAATCTGACACACATGATCCCTTGGTGGATCCAGTACGCTTGAAAGGGTTGTTATACGCCATATAATTTGTATTCTTTATATATATATATATATATATATATATATATATATATATATATATATATATATATATCTATATATATCTATATATATATATATATATATATCTATCTATATCTATGAGAGAGAGAGAGAGTGAGAGAGAGAGAGAGAGAGAGAGAGAGAGAGAGAGAGAGAGAGAGAGAGAGAGAGAGAGAGAGAGAGAGAGAGAGAGAGAGTGTGTGTTATTCGGAATACGATGTTGATAAATGGAGTAAACCGTACAACACAGCTTAAAATCTACATACTAGGACCGTCCTTAAATAACATTCTCAGTGAATACACGTTTGTCCTTGATCTACACGGTTAGTAACACCTTGATTAAAATAGATGGTATGATACATTAACATTTCAGCATAGAAATGGGAACATATTGAGGCAAATGCGCGATTGGTTATAGAGCAATTCAACGCGAACAACTAGGGCAGTTTCTTTATGGCTCGAGATAATTTACTAAGGCATTATAGGGAGACGAATGGTTCCAGCCCTCATTCGTCATTACAGGGCAGGATGGCGAAGTGTACATTCCTTTCGGGGTGAGTGATTACTTCCGGGTAAACCCCCACTTAGACAAATATAACCATTTTATCGACAAAAAAATATGCCCTAAACAAGATGTTTCCTGAAATGTCATTATCATTCTTCTACACAATGAGTAATCTGTTCACTTTGTGTAACAAATTTAAATCAACCAAAGTAGTTAATTTTTAGTTCAAGCATCTCTTCAACAGATCGGATGTTATGAATTTTTGTTTTGTGCTTTTCGCTTTTCTTAATTAATTAAAAATTTTTCTTCTGATTAAGTTAAATTAGCACACATTCGAATTTAATTTAAATGACACTATAAGTGTGTGTGTGTGTGTGTGTGTGTGTGTGTGATCTGCTAATGCAGTATTCATATGTGTATATAGATTTACAACACCATCGTGAGCCAAATAAAACGATTGCATTCTACACTAATCCGTTATCCCCTTCCCATAAGGATTTGAAACATAAACTGGTTGTGCATTTGAGAGAGAGAGAGAGAGAGAGAGAGAGAGAGAGAGAGAGAGAGAGAGAGAGAGAGAGAGAGAGAGAGAGAGAGAGAGAGAGAGAGAGAGGGTGGTGGTGGTGGTGGTGGTTAGTATTTATATTTATCAACTGTTCATTGTTATCCAGATATACTTAGGTATCCAGATATACTTAGGTACTTGCATACATTCCTACCTATCCATTTGTCCATTTTTACACCTATGTTCACTTATCGGTCATTTGATCATATTATCCTGTTAGCCATCGGTCCATTAATTCATTTAGAATACTTGCCTACGCCGACATTGACCTTTATGCTGATTACTGCGCAAGGCGTCAGTGGGAAAAAATATTGCCAGAGTGATGATACCACTTCTATTGACAGAGTGTTCGCATCATTTTTGGAACTTCTTTCTTTTCCAATTTAGGTTAATATATCTGTTCTTACAAAAGTTATACAAACTTACATTTCAAGACTAAGGCTTATTTCATCATGTCTTTCTATATGTCTGTCTCTCATATGAAAAAGCCTGAAAATAAGCAAAGACTTTACATTTATTTAAGATATCAGGTACAACAAATTTATGAAAACTTTCTTCAAAGAATGAAAAGGTACGTTTCAAGAATAAACTAATTTAAAAAAGTATTTTTATTCTTCAAATAAATCGTACAAATTGTCAAGACCCGTTTCTTTGTGAAATTCAGCGTCATCCATACAATATTTTTTACACTCCACAACAAACGGTAAGAGTTTAGGATAATACTCTCAACAGATCATGTTTAAAAACGATGGAGATGTCGGGGATAGATGTTAAGTTTCAATCGAAAATTGGGTGCAGCGTCTAGTATGGAAATAAACTGCAAGCTTGACAAGGCCCACAGTTCACGTTTGAATGCAGAAATAAACACAAAAAAAAACATTAACTAAAAATACAACAAAAAGATATTTATAGCTAAACTCACAAATATTAAAATTTTGTGTTTAAAGATGTTAGACTCCTAAGTCTGTCGTATACAAGCGCTCTGTGCTGATTCGCCAGTCCAATAACCACCCAACCCACCCCGCCATCAATTTGCGCGAGAAATATATTGACGAAAATAAATCGCTTCATTTCTTTTAAAAGGAGTCATTAATTTGACATACGATGCAATATGAACTATGATATGTTAGAGATGTTGTTGTTGTTGTTGGTCTTAACGCCATTTTTCAGCACACGATAGGCTATTCATGGCGGCCAGTATAAATGGTGGAGGAAGAAACCGGAAAATCACCGGAAAGAACCACCGACCCACGAGAAGCTACTGGCAAGCTTTCTCACTTATCCACATTCGCCGAATCCTAGACTCGAACACCCGCAGACAGAGGTGAGATGGCAGTGATCCGTAACGGACAGTGCTTTAGACCACTCGGCCACTCGGGGCCCCCTATGTTAGAGATGAATTGGAAAAATAACAAGGCCCTAAAGTAATGTAAAATTTCTTATGTTATTTATATCGATGCATTCATGCAGCCGTTAAACGCACGGTCACAGAAATGAAATAACATTATACATTTCGAAGGCATTTGCTTTCAAAAAGATATAATAAACATGTACATTGAAAATCTAAGTTTTACTATTTACTACATTGAAAATCTAAGTTCTGCTGAGCATATTTAACGAAACATTTCACACAAGACAATAGTGTTTCCGCTTCACGAGTGAAATATTTCGCTCGGAGTGACGATTCAAAATGCTATAATGTCAATCTTGAAATATTTTCTTTAATCAACTCAAAATAACGTATACCTTCCTCCCCCGTTTCCACACGCGTACATGCAAAGAAAATTGGAGCTAAGTGCATTTCCCAAGGATGCATAAAATGAGTGTCCCTAAACAAGTACTCTAAACATTTTATGCAATAAACACCATCTCAAGCGCAAACCAAAAACTTAAAAATTCTATAAGTTTTATTAGAATAAAGCCAGTAACATAGCTCATTCGGATTTACTTATATCCCTGTAGCATATTTCGAGACACAAGTGTACCGTATGCATGTAGCCATATTAACCGCTTAAGTAAGCTGCGAGAATGGGAGGACCAGCGAGGGTCCAAATTGCATATCAATTAACTATTGTTATATTAGTAGAGAGCCACAGATTTTAGTTTTGCGGAGGGGTAGAAACAATTGCTAGCTACTATACTACTGACTAGTACCAATACAAGGGTATTTGGCACGTTAAGTGAACCTTCCATCAGGCGCCCCTACCACCGGCATCTCTTGCTATAAACTGTTCATTGGTATTAAAACACGTTCGGCTTGATATTTTATTAATTTCATTATTCTGTCTACATATCTAATGAGAATAAATGTACAACATGACCGTGTACTTAGGGTTTTTTTTTTTGCGGCATTCCCTACCCTCCCCCCCCCTCATTGGTGCCCTATGCAGCCGCTTAGTACGCCTATTGGGTTAAACCGACCATGCCACTCATCCTAAGTATAACATCTAATGTTTTTGTCGTTTTGAACTTGAGCTAAAATTCTTTATCAGACGTTTCGAGAAGATGTAGCCAGGGATGGCCATGGTGGCTATGGGACCTGTCATACTTAGGTTACGAGTCCGACCTTCTACAAATAGGCACACAGACAGACAGATTAGGAATTCTAGTGGCTTTAGCATACAATATTTGTGATTAGATTGTGACGTTTTGTTACAGAATATATAATGTATTTAAAATGGTGTGCTTGCGACATCAACATTTGGGTGTGTGTGTGTGTGGGGGGGTAGAAGGTCACATCCGATCTTTCTAAATTTGATTGCAATTAACCCTGCATACTTTTATCTTCAGTATTGATCGTAGATGCAGAATTAAGCTTGAATAATTTTTAGTATGCTTGTTTGTGCGAAGAGCGTGCATAAGCGCGACAACTATAGAACACATTCCATCGACTCATAATGGTCCAGCAGATCAGGGTCGTCCTAGTTTGTCTTTCATGTAAGATATTAATACTGTTGACCCTGATATACAGGCGTTTAATGGATCGGCATATGTGTGTAATTATCGACGAATTGATACATTAAGCAAAGTACATAGGTACCAAAATAAGATAGGGAGCTCCAAGGAATACATACAATGATTTGATGGATGTTTCGCATTACGATGTCACGGTGTATTTATAACCAGCATGCAACGTGTAACTGCATATTTATGCATTGCGTTGCAGGGGCGTCAGGGAAAAAAAAATCATCTAGAGGCCTTCTTGTTTCGTTTCGAGAAGGCGAGTGCGAATAATAATAATAATAATAATAATAATAATAATAATAATAATAATAATAATAAGAAGAAGAAGAAGAAGAAGAAGAAGAAGAAGAAGAAGAAGAAGAAGAAGAAGAAGAAGAAGCAAAATATAGATAAAAATTTCAGCTTTGAATACCACATAATCGGAAATATGTCTCCCTTTTAAATTGTCATGCACGTACTTACGGTGACTATGTTATATCATCTTGTTGTTTGTATGGGTTTAGCGCCATTTTTCTGCAAACGATAAGCTACACATGGCGACCGGTGTAGGAAGTACTCTGGAAAAAAACACCGACCCACGGAAGCTAGTGGTTAGCTTTTTCACAATCCCCCCTTTGGCCAGACCCAAGTGTTTTGTCGAGTAGTCAACGCACATTACATATTTATCTGATAGATAAAACCATTAAAGATGTATGGCATTCCTTTTTGCACACCACCACCCCAAGAAAAAACAATTGGACCTTGAGCATAGTTATACACTTTAACTAAGCTACGTTGATAGGAAGCAGTTGCGACATTTTTGTTTGGTTCTGTGAAGTTTAACGCCATTTTTCAGTACATGACAAGCTAATTAAATCAAATCTCTGCTGTCCCACATGAAGAGTGACGATGACCGCTTAAGGGTCATGCTCTTGTGACCTTTGAATAAACCAATGGAAATGAAGTTTTAAAAATCTGAAAGTGAATAAAATCTTTCCGATCTTTGAGTACATTCATGCTCTTCATCCACATTGCTCAGTCTCCAAATGCGAAGATATACAACTTCATCTAATTGGGTGATAAAATTATCGATTATGGTAATAACACAAGTTACTAAAATATGACCCACAAACGTTCAATGTGAGGTCTTCATGTATAACAATGGAGACCTAATTTTAATCAGATTTTTGACAAGTTGTACGTGGCGGCAGGGATTTTTATTTTGGCTCAGAAAGAACCAGAGTAAAAGACTCTGAAAAGAACCACCTCTCTACGGCAAGCTAATAGCAAGCTTTTTCATATACCCATGTTGGTCAAACCGAGTACATTTAAATAAAATACTTTAAATGAACTATTCCTTATTTAAAAACAAACACTGCAAATACAAAAGTCTCATTTCAGCAAGTAGGGAGACAATGATGATTTACCATTCTTGTTTCTTATTGAATAAAACTACTACAGACTGTTACAATTATCAACATGGTATATTTGTTATTTAATGTAATGTTCAAATCTAAGCAGATAACAGAAATTACAGATTTCTCGTTTGAAAAGCTTTTCTAAAATAAAACTTCTTTAATTCTAACAAAACATGAATTAAAACTCAATATTAATATTTAAAGCTCCAAGGCCTCCGTTTATCATAAATTTCACTATTCTTCCAGTCTAAGTGAAATTTAAAAGAAAGGAAATGATTTGCTAAAATGCCATCTGACAAAATCCGTTCTTTGAGATTATCAAGATATTAGGTTTAAACGACGTTAGCAAATTTTGGTTAAAATTAAGAGGTGACTCCCATTAATTATGGGTGCCAGCAGGATTTCTTTCTTTTTTTTTTTTTTGCAGGGTGGGGTGTCAGGATTTTTGGAAGAAGGGAGTTCAGTCACTCATTGCCGGGAGTGTTAGTAGCGGATTTCAGCCACTCATTGCCGGGAGTGTTAGTACAGTAAGCACTCTGATACCAAACCTAATATTTACTAAGCATTTTGAACAGAATCTCGTGACATATTTTCAGCATCATTTGCATGATCAAACTTGTCGGAATATATATATATATATATATATATATATATATATATATATATATATATATATATATATATATATATATATATATATATATATATATATATATGCATGCAGTGTTATTTCGGGGGAATCACGTGACCCTCCTTGACCAATGCTGTGGGTGCCCATGCCCCTAATTCAGTCAAAGAAGTCGCTGGTAATTCAGATTTGTGTCCAGAGTGCTCCAAAATGATAGTCTGGTAGCCTGGCCTTCAATTATGTACGAAGCATTATGGGATGCAATCCAAAAGTAATGATCTGATACATTCGATGAATTCCGTTAGTGACTAATCGCGCGTGATTCGAGATGGAATGAATATAGGCAGGCATGTTTTTGTTTCTGAAAGCGGTTCTGTGAAGAAAAAGGGTTACTTAAAAATAAGACGTGAATATCAGGGATCACCTGGGGAGCTGGAACACTCATTGATGGGCGAATTTGGACTGCAGGCTGTCAGACATAGTGGTGTTAGCTTCTTATGTTTACAACGGTGACGTCATCAAATGTTGTGTGGCAGTTTTCAACTGAAATCGATTGACCCATGAATGTTGCCGATCAACATCAGAATAATTCGTATACGTATTAAGATATCAATTTTGAAAAGAAATAATAACATCTAAGTTGTGTTAGACTATGTGAAACTACTATTAAGAGAAAAAAGTCTTCTCATATGTACTGAATTAACCTGTCCGTCACATTCTTGTATCTTGCTTGCAGTTACATGTTTAGTAGATAGGATTAACAGATGGCTCCAGTTTAAATGTTCATAGCGCGAATGGAACAATAAACGAATTACCTGTAAAGCTCGCGTTCTTTATAACTGTCACAAATTGATTCAGCAAATTTATAACTGTCTGGTTTAAAAGTTCATGGTTTAAAATGGCCTCACTGGCAACAAATGTAAGCATCATACGACTTTAAAGGGTCATTCGCTTAAGAGACAAACCCTTATAGATCTCTCTGGTTTTGGACTAGAAACAAGGGCATCCTTGAATTTTACACAAGGACAGGCGTGACTTTAAACAAGGTCGTGCGTGATATCTATAACTTAAAGTATAAAAAGGCAAAATTCCCTTGTGAATTTTAACTGTGAAGTCCAAACCAAAGAGAGATAGTCTGTTTGTATTTTACAGCGATCTTTGCTACCTCTCGTTGCCAAAGCTTTCCCCACAAAAAGATGTAGCCGTATCTACACCATCATATGTGACACCTTATTTTGAGAGTCCGAACTCTCCCTTTTTCTTCTATCTTTCCGTCCGACCATGGAATAGAACATTGCTAAGTGTTTTACGAAACAGATTATTCAGATTCTTCACAATTCGTAAAAGTACTTTTGTAAAATACGTGTAGGAAATGATAAGATGTTTCAGTTCGAGGGAGAAATTACATGCCTCATACTGTGATGAAACGTCGATATTATATGGTTTAAATGGAACCCATCAATAATTATAACTAATATTTCTTTCTAGATTCAGCATTTTTCCGACATTTACAACCTTTTGTTCGTAATAGCGGCATTGGGGGCATTAAGCTTGTTAGATTTTCCTCCATTCATGAATGATGTTTACAATGCGCAGAGAGGGATACAGAAGCCAAGAAGACCATAGCCTACGCTTACATTTAACAGCTGGCCATCGTCCACATTATATAGTGCCAGTTTCTTAACAATTAGTGCAGTCTTCTCTCTGATCCATCTGTCTTGGCATAGTCCAAGAGTTTGAACTTTTCATGAGCCGAATTAGAGCACCATCATTTTTTTAACTTCTTTTGTGCGTGTTGAAGTTCGACTGCTAGGATGGGATCCCCGCCAGCAGCCGTAACTGACCAAGGTGAGATGAAGCTTGGCTGTTTAAAGTACTCGCTTCAGAGGTGAGCAAAGCGACCATAAAAGGGGCTGCTCAGATACGTAGAGGGCTGCCAATTTCGACTGCTGCTTGGGTCCAGCAGAATGCTACCCTGTGCCATGAGACGCCTGTGTGCAGATATGCGGCTGCAGCATAATAGTCTCTCTCTCTCTCTCTCTCTCTCTCTCTCTCTCTCTCTCTCTCTCTCTCTCTCTCTCTCTCTCTAGATATGCGGCTGCAGCATAATAGTTACTCTCTCTCTCTCTCTCTTGCTGTTTCGTAGTCCGAGTTTCCTCTGACCCTTGACACCCCATTTTTGATATTTGTTTTTTTATGTTGGGGTGTAGGGTCAGAGTCTATTCCCTATCAAACACTTGGAATTTGCCGACACCATTTGGTGTCGGCATAGGGTACTCGCCAACTATAAAGCCTAGAAAACTTAAATGACCTTGCATTGACCCATAATTACATTAAATCGATACGGAGATCATTTATCTTCTCAGAAATTACAAGCATAACACCGATTTTGTCTTTAATCCGTTGTCAGACGAGACGTAACTACAGCGTTGATGAATTTTGACCTCGTTCGCACCATTTTAATTGCTAGTCACATGACTAACTAAATCTCGCAGCCGATGTGCATAAACGTCATAGGTCAAATAGTCACGTGATAACAACAAAGTGCGTTGACATGTAGTTTCTGCGTGATCAGTCAGCCTCTTTACAGGAAGATGCGACAGCGACATGTTTCGGGCTGCTGTTATCCCAATTAATATGTTGAATAATACGTGTTTTTTCTTGTTATTGTATACATTGCGTGACTTTCATTCAATATTTTCGAGTTTATGTCTTCTTTCTGCAATACTGGAATGGAAGGTTTTGTGCATAAACCTATATTGCAACATGGCAGGTAAAGACGAATACACGGAAGCTCTTGCCAATGAGATACTTTAAGAAAAGGGATACTATTTTAATATTAAAGAACCAGAGTATGATGTAATAAAATCAGTTATCAATGAAGGTGACACATTTGCCATCTTCTACAAGGGGCATGGGAAAACGCGGTTTTTTGTTGTTATCACGTGACTATTTGACCTATGACGTTTATGCATATCGGCTGCGAGATTTGGTTAATCATGTGACTAGCAATTAAAATGGTGCGATCGAGGTCAAAATTCATCAACGCGGTAGTTACGTCTCGTCTGACAACGGATTAAAGACAAAATCGTGTTATGCTTGTGATTTCGGAGAAGATAAATGATTTCCCTATCGATTTAATGTAATTATGGATCAATGTAAGGTCATTTAAGTTTGCTAGGCCTGATAGTTGGCGAGTACCCTACGCCGACCCCAAATAGTGTCGGCAAATTCCAAGTTTTTGATAGGGAATAGACTCTGACCCTACACCCCAACATAAAAAACCAAATATCCAAAATGGGGTGTCAAGGGTCAGAGAAAACTCGGACTAGCTGTTTCGTTAGTTCCCCTTCTCCACAGGGCATGGAATTGTGCGGTATAGGTTTGAAGTTCTAACCCGGTCGATTTTGGATTAAGGTGAGTGTGAGTTACCAGTTCGTCGGCCTCTCTTTTCATGTCCTGGCCTATCTTGATTTAGTAGCAAGGTAATATCGGAACGACTGGAGCTATATATCTAGATGCATTCGATAACCATGGCGTTCTAAGTGTTTCTCCAGGTTCTTCAAGCTCCACTACACGGTCCTGGATTCAGGCTCAGGCCCAACAAAGGGAAAGGGGGATCTGGGGATATACAGTATTTCCGGGGCCGAACAACACTTTTTAATTTTACAAAAGAAAAATTTTGTTTGAACAAGAACTAGGAGAGGTCCTGGTGTTTTTTTACCCGAGGGCCCATGATCACTTTTCTACGGCCTTGGCTGGATTCGCCTGAACCAGTTGGTGGTTTTCTCCCTCCGCGCAATCAGTCGAGTCCAGTCTTTACATGCTTAGATAGACAAGCCCTAATTAAGTAGGTTAAAGACTTGTCGAAAACCCTGACCTGGTTCAGTCCGTACATCGAAGACATTTGGCGGGGTGTGAAGGCAGTCACATGCTAACTGCTTCTTAGAGTCACAGGTGAGAGTTGGGTGCCAAGTTGGGACCAAAGATAGATGAACTGTACTGAGATGTGCTTCTCCTAACTGATGCCCTGACACTCATGGATAATACGAAGCCTGGATGTACCGGGTACAAGCTCACTGAACATGCGCTAAAATACATGGATAGGCACTAAAGTAAATAGGCATTACGGGGCCTGAATGCAGGAGCGACAAAAAGGAGAGGTGACAACAGGAGATATACCCCACGGGCCCAGATCGATAGGGTGGTGGTGGTGGTGGCAGGCTCTAGAAATTTTGTTTCAACTAGAGCCAGGAGAAACCCGGGTGTTTCTTATAACATGACTTGTGATCTCTCTCTCTCTCTCTCTCTCTCTCTCTCTCTCTCTCTCTCTCTCTCTCTCTCTCTCTCTCTCTCTCTCTCTCTCTCTCTCTCTCTCTCAATATTGCCAGGCGCGGATGTATAAAATTACCAAATATTGCAATGACTGGATGTACAAGCGCACTGAATATTGACAGACATGGATGTACAAAGCTCACAGATTATTGTCAGGTCTGGATGAGCAAGTTCACAGAGTGTTGCCAGGGCTGGGTGTACAACCTGATTGAATATCTGCAGGCACTGAAATACACGGAAAATACGGGTTATAGCCTTACAAGCTGCTTGAATATTGTGAGGCACTGAATACACGGATAATAGGGTGTGTGGGCTTACACGTTGATTTAATATATGTAGGTAATGAAATACGGGGAGAATAGTGTATATGGACTTACACGTTGATTGCATATCTGCAGGCAATGACATACACGAAAAATAGGGAGAATGGGCTTACAAGTTGATTGAATATATGCAGGTAATGAAATACACGGAGAACAGGGTGTATGGACTTTCACGTTGATTGAATATCTGCAGGCACTGAAATGCACGGAGAATAGGGTGTAAGGGCTTGCACGTTGATTGAATATACGCAGGTAATGAAATACACGTAGAATAAAGTGTATGGACTTACACGTTGACTGAATATCTGCAGGCAATGAAAAACACGGAGAATAGGGTGTATGGACTTTCACGTTGATTGAATATCTGCAGGCACTGAAATGCACGGAGAATAGGTTGTAAGGGCTTGCACGTTGATTGAATATACGCAGGCAATGAAAAACACGGAGAATAAAGTGTATGGACTTACACGTTGACTGAATATCTGCAGGCAATGTAAAACACGGAGAATAGGGTGTGTGGGCTCACACGTTGATTGAATATCTGCAGGCACTGAAATAAACGGAAAATAGGGTGTATGGGCTCACACGTTGATTGAATATCTGTAGGCAATGAAATACACAGAGAATAGGATGTATGGTCTTAATTGTTGAATGAATATCTGCAGACAATGAATACACGGAGAATAGTTTCTAGATGTTCAGACTGATTGAATATTATCAGAACTAAAATGTATGGATATTTGTTTTGAAAAATCTCAGGGTACTCTGAATATGTTTTCTGCATATCTAAGACATTTTTCTCTAATGGACAAATTTGTCCTGCCAATTGAGTGCCCTCTATATACTGTATAGTAGTTCAGACATTTATTTCCAATATTAACTATGCATTTACATATAACGAGTTATTTTATTTTGGAAATAGAAAAGAACCCATATATTTAGTATCATCATTATGGTAGAATATGTTGCCCAGAAGTGTCAATGCGGAAAATGACTAATGCTGTAGTGGAAGCCGGAAATCCTAGCAGTCAAGAGTACGCAGTGCGTAAGTTCAGATGTATGTATGTATGTATGTATGTATGTATGTATGTATGTATGTATGTATGTATGTATGTATGTATGTATGTATGTATGTATGTATGTATGTATGTATGTATGTATGTATGTATGTATGCATGCATGTATGCATGTACGTATGCACGTATGTATGTATGTATGTATGTATGTATGTATGTATGTATGTATGTATGTATGTATGTATGTATGTATGTATGTATGTATGCATGCATGCATGCATGCATGCATGCATGCACGCACGCACGTACGGACGGACGGATGGATGGATGGACGGATAAAAATCCACATATTGAATATTTTTATTTTAACAACCTATGTCCCTCTAATATTCTGCATCTATATTAATTGGCATTACACGTAATGCCAGTGTCAATACATTTAATGGAGTAAAACAAGATAAAACGATAAACAAACGAAATGAAGAAACAAAAATTCCCACAAGATCTCTTCACAAGTTATTCAAAAGGTTAATGACATAAATATTTTTCCTAATTTTTTCATATGACATATACAAATATGCAAACCAATTTTTCTTTCGTTTCATTTCTCTAGTGCTATTATTTGCCAGGTTGGGGTAGAGATTTTTTTTTTGTATGGTAAAGCGATGCCCAGATGTCAAATTGTTTTCTTATAGTTATACGGCCTCAACTGAATACATGTATATTCTAATTTAGACGTTTTGTTTGCAATATATGTATTTTGACATTTGTTGCATTTATGACACTTAATCTAAGGTTTTGAGACGATGTGCACTTAAAGCGCTACCAACATTGTCAGGCGTACACATTCGATATCAACATTTTTACGCGTGCACATTTGCTAGTAGTGATTATGCTACGTAATATACGCAACAAAAGCACACGTAGTAGAGTTTATTTAAAATGCGGCTGTTCAGGTCTCCTCGGTGATCGTAGTTAGCAGTTGAACCGGGAAAATACTACATGTTTCAGAACCTTGACATCGGATACCTTTTCCTGGATATCGCAAGATGGCATAGTGTATAAATTTGAGTTAATCAATGCTGATTATGTGTACGATGAAATATCAAATGAAATATTAAACAGGAAGAAAGTATGACGAAAAGGAACCGAAACCACTATCTAGTAGGAAACTTTCCTGAAAAGGATTGACATTATAAAGGAAGGTGACTGGTTTATGCTTTACCAGGATATGAAAGAACAATATTAATAATGGCAAAATGATCAGAATCACGTGACGTGACATTTACAATGCGTTGGTTCCCGTGAATTCAGCTTGATCATTTGCATGAAAATTTAATCCAAACAGACTCTATGATTTAAAATTTAAAAAAAGACAAAAAAAAAGTAAACAAAGAAACTAATTTTCGATCGTTAGGTGCTACGAGGATCTTAAGTTTAAAAGTAATAAAGCAAGGTAGTGGTTTATCTTTTCAGCTACGTACATTATCGCTTGAAAGTTAACTTATTAACTGATGACTCATTCTTATGTCTCGAAATTCGAGATGCTTTTCCTGGCCTTCGCTTATCAGAGGAAAGAGTTAATAGAATAATGTAGAACTGTATAGCAAGATACCTAACCCAAACAGTGTAGACTTAGAATCGTCGTAATGGCACCTGATGGCGTAGCCCGATAAATCCCCCTCCCCCAAAGCGGTGCTGATTCTGAAGGACGATTATCGCGGGTGAGGGTATGATTTATCGGCCTACGGAAGGTCTGGCTATATGTTATCAATCTGAAATAATTTCACACAAAATCGACCTGTCTTTTCTAAATAACTACGATCCATTAAATGTAAATTTTTTTAAAAAAAAAAACTTCAGGATTATTTATACCAGACACAAACTACTTTCCAGATGGGCGTTGTTGAAAGGAACCTCTGCCAATACAGGTTATTTGACCCTGTTTGTTTTGCGTTATTGCTAATGGTCATTTTTTGTGTGGTCGCAATTTTGGGTATTTTAGAAACGATATTATTACATTTGCTATATCATTCTTCAAAGTTTTGATAGTTTTGAAATGGTCTTGAGAAAACAGATTCTGGTCCTTAAATTTAATCATGACAAAGTATGTATGGTATGTACTGTTATACGTTTTGCAATTGTGTGTGTATGTGCGTGTGTGCGTGCGAGTGTGTGTGTGATTTGGATGTTTAACGTAGCTTGAACAATTTGGCAGTCATATCGCTACGATGCCTGCAGTGTGGGGCAACATGCCGCAGACAAAGAGCATGATGTCCTACCCATTCACAATATTCTGGTCACCAGGCTGACCAGTCCTAACATTAAATTTTAATACTGAGCACATATAGCGATGCAGCTGTTAGTACCATTTTTATAAGTTTTTGGTATGACTCGGTCGTGGTTCGAGCCCACGACGTTCTGCATCCAGGGCTGACGCTCTAATCATTAGCTTACCTTAGCAGTCACGGAAGTTTGATAATTGGGGAGTAAGGGTTATTTTACGTCACGATGACGTAAGAATATTTATTGTTCTTGAGGGGCCAGAATTAAACTAAATTCTCTTTTGGTGCATTCTAATTGTTTATACCGCTCCGGTGGCCTAGTGGTTAGAGCGTCCGCCTCGGATGCGGGAGGTCGTGGGTTCTATCCCCAGTCGAGTCATACCAAAGACTTACAAAAATGGTACTAACAGCTGCCTCGCTTGACGCTCAGCATTAAGAGGTTAGTGTTAGGACTGGTCGGCCTGGTGTCAGGATAATGTGACTGGGTGTGACATCATGCTACATGTCTGCGGCATGATGCCCCAGTGCTAGTCATCACTATAAACTGCCACACTGCAGACATCGTAGCGATATGACTGAAAAATTGTTAAAGCTAGGTTAAAAATCTAAATCACACACACACACCCACACCCACACCCACACCCACACACACACCCACACATACACACACACTCTCTCTCTCTCTCTCTCTCTCTCTCTCTCTCTCTCTCTCTCTCTCTCTCTCTCTCTCTCTCTCTCTCTCTCTCTCTCTCTCTAATCGTTTGATCGTTTCCAATAGAAAAGGGCGGGGGGGGGCATGGGAGGGGGAGCTAACCGAAGGCCTGAGTTCATGGCATCGAAACTGCTTGATAAGAAAAACGACCTTTTTAAATTATTTTTGAGGTTCTAAAGATTGATACGGTAAACTCACTTATAAGTCCAGTCCAACTGCAAATTATATAGACCTTGATCTTCCGTTGCATAATGCACCGGCAGATAAGAGTCTACGTTGATTGTTCTACTGATTACTTCTACAAACTGAGTAGAACAGAGCCATCGGCGCACTGTGCGAAGGAAGATCTGGTTATGTGCAGTTTGCATCTAGATAAGACTTATAAGCGAGTATGCACAGTATACAAATTTAGATCTGATTCTACGAATATTAATTTTTCTTTTTAACAAGATAAAACAAAGGGACAATCTGCAGCACCGACAGCACTGAGGCCCTTTACATCACATTGTACTATACATTTTATAACAAAATAACAAAGAATATAAAGACGGAGCGGAACTTTAACCGGAAAGCGAATACTTTGGTCTGTGGTGAGTTTTCTGACTCATATTTTCCCGAAGACACTCATATTTATGTTCTGCATGTGGGCGAATGGTTAACCTTGAATAACATGTGACAGTTTGCATTTTCGCACAGATCTTTCGCCCTGAAGCAAAAAATGATATTGAAAACAATAATTACTACGACGCATTAACTCTAAACAAGAAACAGAAATATAGACAGCTAATCGCAAATTAGACATACACCTTGCATCAGGCAGATGTACCAACTTTCAAATGATAGACTCGCTATATAGCATGTCATGTGTACACAGAATAAGTAAAAAGAGGACTGACAAAACGCACATTCGATTTGACGCAGGAGATCGATCAACATTTCATAAAGTAATAAAACATGGGCTAATAGACGGCGAAAGTAATCACGAGGGTAAGTCGGCACTAAACGCTGAATCGGAGTTAGTAACCTGGGCGTCCAAGTCAAAAGGTCAAACATCGACGGTAGACGTTAATTGTGTTCTCTTCTGTTTGAGGGCGTACGCTTCATGAAAGGCCAGACATGGCGGATTGGCTCATCGATCACGCTAACAAATTCTATGACATCGGTCGAACCTGCTCCGAAAATAAATTTTGTGCAAAAACAAAGATAACGTGCTTTCATCAGAACTCTTACCAAGCATTGACTCAAATTTGTGAACTTAACTGGTGGTCATTTTTTACTTCTTATTGAATGTATATTCTTAATTTTGTAATGTTCGTTAACATGGCGATGTGTAGCATTCGTATTTCACCTGCATGGGCCAGCGTTTGGTCCATTTTTCCAGAATGGATAGTGGTACGTTATGTATTTATTTTTCATTCGCTTTCAAGGCCATCGAAGTCAACGTTTTAGTTACCAAGGAATTGTTTTGTTATTTGGTTTTCTAAGGCTATTTTAATTATTCAAAATAATAAATTGGATACATTATTGTCTTTAATCCCTGTTGACAAAATCTTTATATAATGCTGTAAATGGGGATTTTAAAACATTAAAACCTCCTTAATTGATTTGGCGTTCGTTTACTAGGGAATGATCTCCCACGGTATTATTGCCCAGTATGGACGGATAGATGGAACGTTAACAGATAGCTGAGCAAGCGATTGAAAGAAATAACAATTACGAGCCCCTTTCCAATAAATAAAACAAATTTAATCAATTAGTATATAACCAAAATTTCACTTTAATCGAATACAACAGATTTACTAAAACAAATGTAATGAATTAATGCGTAAGCACCAATCTCACTTTCAATAAATACGTGGCCAAAATTTTACGTTCATTCCAACTGATTCACAATGATAGAATTTAGTTGCAGTGTTCAATTTACATCATTTTACGAGTAGTGAATTCTGAGTTAAATCCTACGCTTTTTGACTGCATTACCTGGCGTCTGTCTCTTCCCGTCTTGTTTCCACGTATATTATGCGTGTACTTTGGTCCTCTTTCCGACCACAGTTTAGTCCGACCTCTCGTAGATGCGGATTTCCTTTGACTCATCTACTCATCTCTCTCTCTCTCTCTCTCTCTCTCTCTCTCTCTCTCTCTCTCTCTCTCTCTCTCTCTCTCTCTCTCTCTCTCTGAGTTTGAAGCTGTTCCTTAATATTAATGCCGTTTCTTTCCACACAACTGTGTCCTAACCTATAACCTGTCTTCCTTTTAAAGACAGCTTTCTGACTTTATTTCGTTAACGAGGGAAACACAGCGTTATTGTTCCCACTGAGTCAATCTGACTTCTTCCAAGCAAACTTCTCGACTAAAGAATTCTAAACAAATCAGTCTCATAAATTCTGGTTTCCCAAGTGTACGCCCTTAGTTTTCTTGACCTATCGAAAAGAACTTTTCATAAAATTCTCTCCAAATAATTGTTTTTCATCTGATTTTGACAGCCTAAGATCCTGTTGCAATTAGCTTTTCTTTGAAAAATAAATTATTTTACGTGCGCCCCTTATGAACTTTCTCAAAATCTTTTTGGGTTGACTATGTTAATTTCAAAGCACAGTTTATTCAACCTTAAGTTTAAATACTTTTTCAAAATTTGCCACATCACAAAAACAATGTTTAAAGTTTAAGATTTATACATCAAGACTCATCCAAGGAGCTGAATAGAGATTAACTGCTCGTACACAACGTGCATTTTCGATGTGGTAGTTTGTTAGTCTTGCATTAGCTTACGACGCTACTTAACGGATGTTAAGGTTTTAGCAGGCTCTTGATAGCGACGAGTAATAGAAAGAAAACACTGTTTACAAGTTTGTGTTAGAAATTTCTGTCTTCTTACGAAGATCCTAAAGAAAAGGTTACTCTCCAAGTAAAACAAATACTTTAATAATAATAATATTTACTTATTCTGATTGAAAATTTACATATAAATTCTGAGATTTTTAAAGTACTGTCAAAACAAACCGTCAGCTTAGTTTTTTAATATCAGAATATCTATCAAAATACACGGAATGTTGCATACCGTGACCGTTATCGCTAAGCTTACTGTTTGTGGGGCTACATACTGTTTATATTTTCTGTATCATTAATTTCCTTGACAGCAAACTGTTTTTGCATAATGAAGCAAAAAAGTTTGAGACAATCAAATTAAATTTTATGCATCTTTGTAGACATATGAATATGAGATGTCTAGTAAATATTTTTTTCTCACACCATCCTACTGAACAAGAGATAAGATATTATAATAACAATATAGTAGATACGGAAGTTATAGCGATAATAACAAAATTTTGACTAATTTATTTATTTATTTTTTTTTGGGGGGGGGAGCAAAAACTATAGCATTTATTTGAGATCAAGAAAGTGGAAATTTGTATACCAACCCAACCGGATAGGTATCGGGAAATTAAGACGATTCGGACAAAGTGAAAAAAGAAGTAGATAAAATAAAATAAAAATAGGATAAAGTAGAGACCGTGATCCCTTAATATGCAAATCTTGAGATGCAGTACGCATTTACAAATTTTAAATACTCATAATCCATGCCATTGTTCACTTAGGCGGCTATGACACTCAGTCGTTCATCAAGAAATGTGTTAAAAAAGATCTGGTCTAAATTCATACATGACATCAAAGATAACTATGTTTCCTGCAGCAAATGTTTTTGAATGCTGATATGTTGATGAATAAATTAATATAAATAATAGTTAAAATAACATTATGGTTTGCAGATAGATATAGATTCAAGATATCACGGAACAGTAAACTTTTCAGACACTTTGAGTTCAAATGAATGTTATGTAATGCAGGAAGCTTTGATGCTATGTCATTTTTCGAGGACGTTTAAAACTTAGGTATTTGAAATAAACAAACTAGGCCATTCACCATTTTATTGCATTCACCAGGACTAGCTAATTAAGCACATTTGAAGATATCAGGTGGAGACCTTTAACAGTTGTTCCTGTTATAAATTTAACGTCATTTTCAATAAATGGTAGGCTAACCATTGTTTTTTCGTTACTTCACAAAATTTCACAAAACGTGTACACTTCCACATCCGCCATTTTGATTCCCTAGCCACGTCTAATAACTCTTCCCAGAATATTATGAGGGCACGTCTCATTAAGGATATCCTACTAAATCACATTCTGATGTGCATGTCAACCACGGGAGACTGAATGAGTGACAATTCCACTTTTTCTTCAATTTAAACACTGAAATTTCAACCAACTTTATTATTCATGTATAAACAATGAAATCCATCAATAAGCAGACATGGTAAACAAATGAATACACAAACAAGTAGAAACTTTTAATGATTTTCAATTTTCATGGTCTGCAATCACTCGTTTGAATATCGTTCAAGTTAAAAAGCCAACTGTTAAGAACATCTCAAGAATAATCGGTTTTGACATTTGATACAAAGCCATGTTGCGTGACGCACATGGTTGATTTTAACATTCTGAAGATGAAACTTCTATTAACGGTTCTCGCTTTCATTCAATATCATCCTACGTCCATCATCTCCACTACGAATACAATATTTGACTGTACTAATTAATATTGCCTGGTCTGCTGTCTTTAGCAGAAGCACTTGTTTTCGTGAAAAGTATTTGTAAAAAAAAAATTATGGCCCAATACACGTTATGAAATTTCAAGTTATGAAATAACTGAATTTCTTTTTGACAGCAACATGCACGAATACTGCTCAACTTCACTATTCTGCTTTTCGACATGTCACGGAATTCCAAACTTTATTTGTACTTTTCTGCTATAACGGAACTTAGTTTCAAGTATAATCTACTTATAATTTTGATGAGGTAACTATTCTTATCAACGAGTAAATCAGATTTATATCTTGAATATAAGTGATAACTAATATCGACAAAAGTTTGTTAGGGACTCAAAATGGCGGCGCAAGATGCGAGAGTTGCATTGTGGGTATTTGTGTACAAAATGTGAAGAAAAATGAAAGCAGCCCATATATGGCGGCCAGTATATTTGGTGTCAGAAGAACCTGAGAAAACCATGAAAAGAATAATCGAATTACGGTAAGCTTCTGGCCGCCAGCTTATACATATCCACGCTTGCCGATTCCGAGACTCGAACCCTTGCGGACACAAGTCAGATGTAAGAGATCGGTATAGGTGAGCACCTTAGATCACCCTTCTACCGAGGGTCAAAACTTTTGACAGACTACAACATATTCCTGATGATTGTCAATGAAATAGGACATGAAATTTGCATGATACCACATTGAAATACTGAAGAAAGTCATGATTTATTGCTCAGAGAAAGCTTTTCAGATAAAATATTATTCTAAGGAAGAAAGGTTAAGGTAAAGGTCAGTCATTATATGAATATATTTCAACAGTTTTTATGAATGGACCACAAAAAAATACACGCAGAAAAAATCCGAACAAGAACATAAAAGTTTAAATGCGAAACTGGTGAACAGATGAGATGGGTAGAGGCAAATCTGTTCCAAATGTCGGGTTGATACGATACTGGCTGCAAATTGAAGTGAATTTGGAGATCCCATTACATTTGGTTTTTCATTATCAGCATGTACTTTGTAACAAAATCCAGCAAATGTAAAAAAAAAAATATTGTTTCTTTTTACAACGTACATTTGTAATATATAAATCGTAAGAGTCTTTGTACCTTTTCTAGTCCTCTTATTAGTAGTTTTTTTTGCTGCCGTCCTTTAATAATTTTGACTATAATTAATATGCACATTGCAACATAACAACACACCTACCTACCTATATATATATATATATATATATATATATATATATATATATATATATATATATATATATATAGGGATACTTACGGCTTGAAATACAGTTAGGTTTAAAACTTGAGAAAGATACGCCGAATTGTCTTGTTTGAATAACAACCTCTGTATCTAAAAAAACCTACATTTTTGAGAAAAGAAGCAACAAATGACTTAGAGAAACTGACGAATAACACAGTATAAGGTAAACAGATGAAACATCCCAGGAAAAGAATAACACTAACCTGGTTCAAAAGGCAGAGATACCTATCAATTACAGGATAACAATTCTTGACAAGGACATAGTGTTGTTTAGTCTGAAGTTTGCAAAATCAATTAATTTGTATTTACAATGATAGAGTTAGCAAGGTGGGTGATAGAGTTAGCAAGGTGGGTGATATACAATTTTATTACAACAAGCTGTAAAGTAATTAAGGTAATAAAAGGAGATTATTGATCCATTGTGTATCTGTAATGAAACAAACATTTTTTTTTTTTTACAGGGACATATTGGAAGGATACCGCCAAGTGTTGCGCCGCTGGTATCTATCAAAAGGACAACGTAGTATTTTCCCACACATGAATAAGAAGGTTTATGGACTGCGGAATGATCAACAGGTATATGGCGTTCGAGTTAAATTATTTGTGTTATATTTGATTATTTAGCACGACAGATAAAGATGATAAACTATTTGTAAAGAAATAAGCATTTGAAAGAATGTCGAAATATTGTTTTTCCAATACAAGGAAAATCACCAAGGTTATTGTTTAATAACTATACAGTTATAAAAATGATTAATAAAATATTGTCCGATATAAAAATGTGGAAAAACCCATTCACACGTTTATACTGAATGGAATCTCTGCATAACAGTGTTGTCTCTTTATCAATGTGAAATACATGTTTTAAATTTGCACTCAAAGCAATAAAATCATATGCTGGTAAAATGCAAAAAAAAAAAAAAAAATAATAAAACAATACGCATCAATGATTTATTTTAATTTTTGTCGATCCTCGTTTGATTGATTCATTTTAACACATTAATAATTGTGCCCATTTTTGTGGTCAATTCAGTTTTAAATGTCTCTATTTTGCTTTATTTGGTTTTACCATTTGGGGTAAAAGTCTTATCGTCTGTTTTAAGTTTGAATGTATTTGTCTTTTTTCACGTTGATATCATAAACCAATTTTGATCAACGTATCCTTCCCCGTCCATTCTTCATTGTTCAAACTCATTTTATATTTATTGTATAATTCAGCGAATATTACATGTGTTGTCATTGCAACTTACTACTACAATCTGTAATAGAGAAATCGTGCTTACTTTTTTTTTCGGCTTTCTTGTGCTTTATTTAACTTTTATTATTCTTATTATCCAAGATATATCCGGTTATCTCTGCTTAACAATTTTTTACTCTGCAGCCCTGGGAGGGTATTAGTGTTGTTTAATTACATTCTTGCTAAAGCCATTAATTTCTTATTGTTGCTTAATAGTTTTATTTCTAATCTACAAGTCATTATATGGGATTCCCTTATTGAAGATTTTAAAACTATTCTGTTATTGAAAAGTGCCATATTCTCTTTATTAGATTAATAAACACGGTCCAAAAAAATCATTAGCAAATCTCCTTATCACTTTCTGTTCATCCTCAACTTGATAGGTTGCAAATATTTTTAAAAATACGCATCTCCTGTCTTTCTTTTTTTTGTTGTGATTATAGGGCCGATACGATTCTAAATCTATGCATAGATAGGTAATGCATATCTGTTCTCATCAATCCGTTTTAAAGATGTGAGACTGTAATACCTGTTTATATGACTCGTCAGAAGCTGCCATTTCATTTTGTCGACTTATCCATGTATTAATGTCTTTCAGTGTATTGTCCTCTAACGTTTTAGCATTTTTATACTCACCACTTTTTTATATACACTGATTAATAGCTGCATCAGTTAGTTTCTCCCTCTAATATTTTAATTATTTCTCATTAAATTCATTTTAATCTTGTTGTTTATATGCAATCTTATTTATCTCTGTTTGCGCTTTTTATTCCCCTTCCCTCTTTGTTGTTACATTTGTAACACTTTACAACTTATTGCACAGCAGGCGCACGGCATGTTCTCGACTTGCTGACTATCATTTATTTGTGTAGTTTAATTCAACTACTACTTAATGGCGACTAAAGTTCCAAGTAAAAACGAATATTCAACATTTTGTTAGCCATAAATATTTTCTTTCTCTATTTATTTTAAAAGAATATTTGTTTGCATCGCTGTAGATTGGTCTTGTAAAGTTTATTTTTTTTATCACTTTATCAATAGATATTGGTTGATATAACTCGCTAAAGTAAGAAAATGTGTATTTTTATCTTGATACCGACGACGTTGTTGCTTTTGTATAAAGCTGATAACATATTTATAACACCTCTCTAACAACTAGTTTTACTATTGTTTATGTTTTGCAAAAAGAACCCCAGTAAAATCTCTGTTAATGTTCACTATAAACGTTGCATTTGTTTTAAGTTTTAGTGTCGTTATGGCCTTACGAGTTGGTTTGATGCAAATAATTACTAGTAAATATAACTACTAATTGGATTTTTAAAGTAATGCTTTAGTTTAGAGAGTTTATCAATAGACTAATTGGTTGATATAACTCGCTCAATCTCAGAATTATTTTAGTCCTCTTTTATCCCTTTATGCCAGTGGTTAGTCTACATAAAGCTAATGATGTAGTTTATTTATTTATTTATTTATTTATTTATTTATTTATTTATGTATTTATTTATTTATTTATTTATTTATTTATTTATTTGAGTGTTGTAGTATAAGAGGGAGTTGGTATAAAATTACTACACTCTCGAACTCTTACGTCTGTATTAGTTATGGGCAATATCGTCAGGCCGCCCCCACACCTGTAATGCAGCCGTAAAATCAGATTAACTTCATTGCATAATCATTTAAAGTTAAAATCTATACTAGACTGGGTGTGGGTTAAAATTGGTAAATAATAATTAAAAAAGAACGATTACATTTCCAGACCTTACTATAAGAGGGCGGTGGACGGCTTCGTGATATTGATGTTTTGAACACCTCATAACACATACTTCATTCAACTAGTCTGTAAGTAGGTGTCTTCAATAAAATAGTCTGCGAGTACTTGAACTAGATCACCGTGGCGCTATTGACAATGAGACCGTATTTCAAGGTCAAAGTCTTTATACGAGTGAATTTTATTTGGGATATAAAGTTTTCGTGAGGGAACATTGTCTACATAAATGTTCATGACCATTATTCGGGAGAATGACGTCTCACTCCAACTTTATCTAACTAATGAACAACAATAAATCTCTAGACACCTTACATGGTAGGGTCATATATTTCCCTTGTCACCTTTATCATACATGACCTGAAGGTGCATTCATGTATACATTCATAATGCCCATATTTAGATAAGCTTATATTACTCATTCAACATTGCGACAAATAACTGGTTTATGGAATGTGCACACCCATGAATGCACACCTATGCAGATTTCTGCGGTCAGGTCAATAAATTCAGTTGTATTTTTTTTTAACCGGGCGCTCGCGCACACGAGAGAGAGAGAGAGAGAGAGAGAGAGAGAGAGAGAGAGAGAGAGAGAGAGAGAGAGAGAGAGAGAGAGAGAGAGAGAGAGAGAGAGAGAGAGGTTTTGATTCCAGGGCTGCTGTAAGAGGACACCTTTACTCAGTTCGAGTCTCCGTACTTTGCAGTATGGTAAGATATTTAGTCAAGAAATTCGACATAGTTGACAAGCATATTCAGTACAATTGTACTAGTCCAATTATTATTTCTGGCTGACACATGAGGCCCTGCGGAATACTGCACAGTGGACTTTTAACACTGAAAAAAAAAATCACCAATCACGACAACAAATATAATATCTCCCGACACTCCTAAGTTATTTCAACTAATCTGATACAACTATGGGTTGCCGTGTAATGCACGCGATGGTTCCGATGATGGTGCAAATGTTATTCATTTATATTTCTGGTGGTGTTTAATGGTTTAACAATCTAGTGACTTTTTTGTTGAATTGTCATCTTCGCAAGCCAAGGTTCCGAAATAATAACTACATCTATACCTTGGCATACTGAGCAGATATTTCTGTGTTTCGGGTCTGTAAATTTCACTACATAATGTGGCTAGCCACAGCATCTAATCAAAATTTATTCGTTCAAATGTGAACACTATTTCTACATGATAAACAAGGGGAACACACAACCTGAATGGATTGATAAATATGCAATTTGTCAATGCCGGTCAATGGTTGTACAAATACCTTTCACTCAAATACACCTGTAATGGCTTCCCTCTGGTACGCAGCCCTATTTTCAATGATAAACTTACAAAAGTATCTCTTTTCAGTAAGTTGCCTTCACCAGTTTCGGGCGATGTACAATGCACCGTTGTTACGTGCTATTGATTAGTTGGCATTATATACCAAGGGAGGGAACTCATGAAATCCAATAGATACCGCTAGAACAAAGAGCTGATATATCTGTTCCATCAAAACAAGGTGTAGATAGCATTTGCGTATCGGAACCTTGGCTTGCGAAAATGGGTAGATTGTGTCTACAGTGACTGCAGATATGTAATTTTGTGCGTAATTGTGTCATACGTGTGTGTATGTGTGTGTGTGTGAGAGAGAGATTAAAAAGATAAATACAAACTTGAGAGAGAGAGAGAGAGAGAGAGAGAGAGAGAGAGAGAGAGAGAGAGAGAGAGAGAGAGAGAGAGAGAGAGAGAGAGAGAGAGAGAGAGAGAGAGAGAGAGAGAGAGAGACTTTGGCGTTAACTCATTGTTAAAGATTTTTTTGCAAGCCCTTAAATCTAAATCTACTAATATGAATCAAACATCATTCTAAACTTAATGTGAATGAAGTGAGGAGGGATTCGTTTCCACATAAACGTTCCTCTGGTGTAGGTACTGCCGATGAGGCACAATTCGTAGTCCAGACTGGTTGTACATTAGTTCTTTGTATTATATAGGATAGGATTTAACTCAATATTAAAGTTTGTTGCAAGCCCATAACTTTAAAATCACAAATAAGAATGGTTTTGCTATATTTACTGTTTAGAAAAACATACAAGGATTATTTTATTTAAAATGAATCACTCAGTCGTACTAGTTGGGGAAGGTCAGTGGTCGTTCCCTAATTTAAACATATTTGGATTGAAGCAACTAATTATTTAGCAATTGGTCCAATCCAAAAGTATAAACTACAAATAGGAACTTGCTGTGTGTTATGTCGATGAAATGTGGAATGGTGTTAATTTCATTTCTTAAAGTAAACAACTTTTCCTCTACCTTTTATCCCCACCCATACTCTTACAGAAAAGGTAGAGGTCTACCAGGTTAAGGGTTTGCATTCATTTAGACATAATCTGATAGTAAGAAATGCAATTTATTATTAAAAATTTTTAAAAATTTATTTCAAATATTGCATTACTAGAGAGTTAAGCTTTGATTTGAAACCCCAAATACTGTAAGGTCATGTTCCTGTGCGTGTCCTTTACATCTAGACAGAGTCTTCAGGTAAGAATTTAAAACTTTCCTGGCTCCACCATAACACCATATATACAAATTCTGGTAATAAGAAAACCAAGTTATGAATTGTGGTGTTTGCTATGGTTATGGTTTTGGTGGGGTGCTCCCAATATTTTATTTAAGCTATTGTAGAAGTCCTACACAGGCACAGTTTTGGTTGGAAGTTAAATTAGTGAAAGATAGATGTAAACATCCTAGCCTCCAGTCAGCAATGTTGACGGTCAGATGGTTAACAAATACACAAAGGTTGAAATTAAATGGAAAACAATTTAATAACAATTCAATAATAAAATGCTTCAAATTTCCGCTCGACCATTTAATAACATATTGCATCAATTGGTTATCAGTGTGATATTGATTTCCACCTGTCCATGTATTCTACTCATCTGTAGTATTCTCATCTCTCCTATTTCTCCTAATTCCTTCTCCTATTCCTTCCCGACTTCTCCAAATCCCATCTCCTCCTCCTCGACTTCTCTATACACCTTCTCCTCGTCCTCCAGGTTTTTCTCCAGACTCCTTTTTCTCCTCCTCCACCTTCTCTTCACAGACTAGACTTCAATCGACTTTGACTGTTCGGCTAGTCGCAGTTCCGTTTCCGCATTTGACTCAACAGAATTGGAAGTTCTGTCCCCTAAAAGCTTGCTGTGAAAACACAAGGACTGTACAATATTGTTTGCTTAGCCCTCTCATCTCACACTGCACACAGCCTATCATCAGAAAACGGCTTTTAAATTTCTTCGGTTACGCATCTATTCACATCGAGATACAAATACGTTCTTGTATGGTTAAACTTCATGCTACAGCACGGTATCAATTGCTTCTTATACATATATCAACAAATTCTGTCACATCAGTACATATTACTAATCCAGTTATACTAAAGAATATCACAATAATCAGACGCATTTATTTTACCTTACACTACATGTACCTCCTGCATGTGAAAGTGTCCATTGTAAATTGCCATAATATTTTCATGCAAAATATTTTCATAGTACATGCAAAAATGCCTTTGATCATTATATCATAACTTTGCCAACGGGTAGCAGTACCCTCCAGGGACAATGTGGGGATAGTTATGGTTTGGGGTGGGGTACTCCCAATGTTTTATTTAAACTATTATAGAAGTTCCACCCATGATCGATTTTGTTGGAAGTTAAACTTAGTGAAAGATAGACGTAAAGCTCCGAGACCCCAGTCAGCCATGCCGACGGTTAGATGGTTAAATACACAATTAAGGTTGAAATTCAATGAATAACAATTTAATAACAATTAAATAATAAAATGCCTCAAATTTCCAATTAGACTCGTTCCTCTCGACCCCTTAATAAGCATATTGCATCGTCTGATTAGCAGTCTGAGATTGATTTCCACCTGTCCTTGTATTTCTACTCATCTGTTGCATCCTTCTCTCTCCTATTTATCTCAATTCCTTCTCCTCTCCCTCATCGACTTTTCTCCAAATTCCTGTATCTCCTCCTCCTCTTCGACTTTCTCTAGACTTCTCCTCCTCATCCACTTTCTCTACCAAAACTACTCTTCTCTCCCAGCTACAGCCTCAATTCCGTCTCCAACTCTTGAAGATTCGGGGCAAATTGGAGAACCAAGTTCTGCGTCCGTGAAAAGCTTCTTGTGAAACATAAGGATGGTACAGTCAGTCTTTACCTTAGCCCTCTCATCTCACACTGCACACAACCTATCATCAGATAACGGCTATTAAATTTCTTCCGTCACGCATTCGTTCACCCATACATTCTTGCATGCTAAAACTAACGTCATACTACAGCATGAAATCATATGTTTCTTATTCAAATATCAATAAATTCTGTCACATCAGTACATATTCCTTACCCCGTTATACTAAATAATATAACAATAATCAGACACATTCCATTACCTTACAACTCTAACAAAGTACACAAATATTCAAATATCCATGCTCTGATATATGTATACATCCATTGTAACTAATCTTATATGCTTCAACCATTTTCCAAATTTAGAATTTAAGCATTGGTAAATTCTAACATAACACATTAACAAATGCAATGATTTACTATGTAAGGTTCAAGCCCACTTCTCAAATATGCATGTAAATAAAACACTGCAAAAGTAATTCTACATACAAAACAATCCTTGTAATTAAGTATACATACTACAAATAATTACAATTATGGTTCCTTAATATTCAGTAAAAATAAAGCAAAAAAAAAAAAAATGTGCTGACCTTTACGAAGCTTTTTCTTACCTCAGAATCTGCCTCTACGTTTTGCTGGCAAATTACGAGTGCTTTCCCGGAGTAACCCTATTGCTCAGCAATCTGTCTAGGTGAAACTAACTTTAAATTTACAAGTTTTAAGGTATAACTCGCTTTGAATTATAATCATACCCTCTATCGAAAATTCCAATTGAATGTTGTTGTGTACCAATCCAATCAAGCTTAGCGGAAAATGTCCCTCTCGCTGTCTGTCAGCGTGCGGAATAATGAGAAAATGTGTTGTCTACACCACGGGCTTCCCTCTGATCTTAGGACTGATCTTTAACACCTAGATGTGTTAACGACAGGCAGTTGATAAACGGTTCGATCTATCGCCTTTGCCGATTCAAGATTCTGGGTCTCCAGCCAGTCATGTAACCTTGCTTAAGAGATTAACTCTAACCCGAGCAATCATTTAGATAACAAACATATGACCACGGTAATATTTCCAAGACAGTTGATTACAGATTATAGCTCATACATGACTTTATAGTTGGGGCTTAGCGAACGTGACATGTATGCAAACAGGATTGACCGTTGGGACTTCAGATATCCAGCGGGACTGGCCCCTGGGCAACAACTGTAGAATTTTTCATTGCCCCACCAAAGGTATATTTTCGCACCTTCATGATTTGATTGTTGTCTCGTCTTTTACTAATGAAAATGCAAAACAGAGATCATAATGTCTTCTGTTAGTGGCAAAATGTGTACAATGTCGTTGGCCAGTGGCATGGGCAACTCTATGCTAAAATGTATACAGCTCTCTGTCAGAGCAATGATGTTAAAATACGTATAATGTCGTTTGTCAGCGGCATGGATTGCCCTGTTAAAATGTCTACAATGGGGTCTGCCAGCGGAATGGGCAACGCTGTTAAACCGTAAGCAAAGCTAATGTTTAAGCTCTCATATAAGCACAAAACTCCGAAATAGGCGAGATACTTGTTACCCTGGGCTCTTTGTAGTACAGTATGAATTCATAGATAGATAGATAGATAGATAGATAGATAGATAGATAGATAGATAGATAGATAGATGGATGGATGGATGGATGGATGGATGGATGGATGGATGGATGGATGGATGGATGGATGGATGGATGGATGGATGGATGGATGGATGGATGGATGGATGGATGGACGGACAGACAGACAGACAGACAGACAGATAGATAGATAGATAGATAGATAGATAGATAGATAGATAGATAGATAGGTAGGTAGGTAGGTAGATTGGTATTAAGGTCTTGTGTTTATTTACAAAATAACTTGGAAATAACAAATAATCTAATTAATATCAAGATCTTCGACGTAACTGAGATCTGACGTTCACATATGCGAGGCTATGTTCAACTGGAACTTTAGATTTACCAGCCAAATTAAAAGCTAGTTTCACATTTATGAATGTCAGAAACCTCGCTCTGAGCAAAAAGTTTCAAAGGTTAACTTTGTCTCAAATAACATACAACCCCTTATCCGAGAGATTACAGAAAATAAGTTGCCAGGGAATTCCAAAAGTAACTCAGAAATTTAACCTGTACTGTTTATCAGAAACATGTTGTGCTTTTAAACAGATGGGAAATTGGGCTGTAGTGGCATTGAAGTTACCATTCCTGCTGTTGTCTTGTTACGAATATTAGTTGCCATGGGTAAGTCGATATGCATATTGTGTGTGTGTGTGTGTGTGTGTGAGAGAGAGAGAGAGAGAGAGAGAGAGAGAGAGAGAGAGAGAGAGAGAGAGAGAGAGAGAGAGAGAGAGAGAGAGAGAGAGAATATAAAATAAAGTTCCAACATCATACTCCTCATATGTCTTGTAGCGAATATTAGTTGCCATGGGTGAGTCGATATGCATATTGTGTGTGTGTGTGTGTGTGTGAGAGAGAGAGAGAGAGAGAGAGAGAGAGAGAGAGAGAGAGAGAGAGAGAGAGAGAGAGAGAGAGAGAGAGAGAGAGAGAGAGAGAGAGAGAATGTTCATATAAACTAAAGTTCCAACATATGTCAATCAAATAATGTATGTAAAATTGCGGATTAGCCTTTTCTGAATGATTACAATTTCAATTCCGCCATCACTTTACCGACATGGCTGGTTATCATTTATACTCTAGTTATTTAAAGGATATATTGGTTGCACTACACCTCAAGATCTCGGTATAAAAATATCAAGTATGGTACCCTTAAATAGTTTGTTGAAGCTAGAAGTTTTTGCTATTTATTTGCTGATCATATATTATAATGCTTTGCTTACATTTTGTATTACACACACACACACACACACACACACACACACACACACACACACACACACACACATTGATGACAAGTTTCATGGATGCACTCAGATAATTTAGTAGTTTAGTAGTTTATATCCAATTTCCCGATCTAGATTAAACACTTACTCTGTTACAATGTGTCATATACCTTGCATTTGACGAAGTAGCTGCACGGGAAATTCTGATTTAAATCTGCCTTATTAGATTATTAGATTTTGGACCTAATGACATTATTTCCATGCGGCTAACATGAATACATATCTAGAAGTTAGTTGTAACAGTTGAAAGGCACGTCTATGTATATGCATCCACTTCACGAGAATGATATAGCTCCATGGATTACTACTATTCATATCTATTCATTCTAAACCCCCTGATGATAGACCGGTACTGTCATTTCTTATACTGGTAACACGATTAAACGTACATGTATGTATAGGTCACTTGGAAGCATATATATATATATATGAACAGAGAAGATTTTTTTTTTAGATTTTATTTTTGCATAGGTCATTCTTGAATTACAAGTCGCATTCATGATAGCGAATACAATTTCAAACCTATTTGTATAATCTGTTTTGACCTATATACTGCAGTGTTTTTCATTCACTGCCCCGATAAGCGACTGGAGAAATGGTACAGTCAGTACTGTCAAAATCATTCTCAATTTTCAGATTTAGCAGTGTAGGAAAAGCTTAGCTAACGTGTTAGCTCAAAAATGGGACTGCTATCTCACCTCACGGTGGGAATATCAGTAGCTGTAATGGTAGGCTATTTCATGTCTTTGAAGAAAATTAACGTTTCGAATGTAGTGTTGGAGATTAGAAAAGAATACGACTATATTGTTGTTGGAGGTGGGTCGGCAGGAGCTGTCCTTGCTTCTAGATTATCAGAGAAAGACGATGTCACGGTTCTCTTGTTGGAGGCGGGTGGAGAAGAGACCGAAAACCCCCTATATCATGTTCCTACTGGTTGTTTTGTCCTTCAAAAAACAGAGGCAGACTGGGGTTATTACACTGAGCCCCAGAAATTTTCACATTTCGGCTTGAAAGGCAACCGATCATATTGGCCACGAGGGAAAGTTCTTGGTGGCACAAGCATTCTTAATTTCATGATGTATAATCGGGGGAGTCGTTACGATTACGATAAATGGGCTTCACAAGGATGCACTGGATGGGCATATGACGATGTTTTATCATATTTTCTGAAGTCTGAGGACATTTTGATACCAACATTGAAAGATTCCAAGTTTCATAATACCGGGGGATACTTGGGTGTAAGTCATGCACGTGTAACTCCATTGGTGGATTATTATCTAAAAGCTGCCGAAGAATTAGGATTTAAACTTGTGGATTATAATGGAGAGGAATTCGAGGGATTTGCAGAGACTCAATTCACCATAAGAAATGCTGAACGAAGTAGCACATCTAGGGCTTTCCTAAGACGAGCAATGCACCGCCAAAATCTTCACGTTAGTTCCCACTCTCACGTTGTGAAGATTATCATGGACAAAATGGTCGCTGTGGGAGTCGAGATGATACGTGGAGGCCGAAAGTACCAGATTCATGCCATAAAGGAAGTAATTCTATCTGCAGGGGCCATTGGATCTCCCCAAATCTTGATGTTGTCGGGGATTGGACCCAAGTCACATCTCGATGAACTTGGAATTCCTCTTATAGCAAATCTTCCCGTTGGCGAGAACTTGCAGGACCATCTTATGCTTACAGTGCCTACCGGAATTAATATTACTGGATCCGTCACAGAAAATGCAATGTCAAGTTGGTGGACCATTGCGCAGTATTTTCTCTTTGGAACTGGCTATTTGAGTTCTCCTTTTCTGGAAGTTGTAGCCCATGTACATACAGAGAAGAATGAGTTTAAAACTATTCCAGATATACAGTTGATTTTTATCAGTGGTATACCAAAAAAAGATTTGATAGAACTAAGAGACGATATAAAGAAAGAGATGAGATCTAAACTACCCGTGGAAGGTTTTGTAGGATTAGTTGGATTGCTGCATCCTAAAAGTAGGGGAACTATAAGACTAAGGAGCAGGGATCCATTTGATCCCCCAATTATCCAACCGAATTACCTCGCGGAGAAAGATGACGTCAAAACCTTTATTAGAGGATTCAGAGTCATGGAGAAATACCTAAGTACAAAAGTCATGCAGAAAATTGGAGTGTCTTTGGATTTACTAAATATCACTGTGTGCGGTGGACACGAGTTTCTGAGCGATGACTACGTGGAGTGTTTAGTTCGTCATAATGCCGTAACAATATATCACCCAACTTCCACATGTAAAATGGGGTCTCCAGAAGACCCATCCACTGTTGTGGATCCTCAGTTAAGGGTTAAGGGAATTGAAAGACTTCGCGTCGTGGATGCCTCAGTTATGCCCGACGTCACGTCCGGCAATACTAATGCACCCACCATAATGATAGCAGAAAAAGCAGCGGTTATTATTCAGGAGAAATAGTATAAAAGATATAAAGGATAAAAGAAAAATGAAGGTAAAATATGTTTATATCTGTAATGTTTTCAAATATACACTTTATCTTATAAATCTTTAAAAGATTTGGAAAATACAGAGAAACCGGTCTAGAAGCTTTGATATGGAAGCACTGCGAAGCAGATTCGTAACTACGGCTTGAACATTTATGATAATGTATTTTATAAGTCTCCTTCTTGATAGGCGGATCGATTTATGTTTCTGCTTGGCATTTTGGATTAAAATAATAAACAGCGTCACTTAAATGAAAATTAATTGGACTATATACTCTACTGCCATAAATTTTAACATCATATTCTAACTGAGACACACGAACACACACGGTATCAAAATATTTTAATACAGCAAGGTTTTAAAATATGTACTGTAGAGATTGACAATATTTTTTGTATTTTGTGTTGCATTCAATATGTTCACACAATTTTTCATAAAGCCGATTTAAGAAGCAACATAGAAAAAAAAATAAAACACAGACACACACTTTACAAAAGCACCTCCTCAGTGTATCCCATCCCAAAAAAATGTAGGACTGACAGGTCACAGGCAACACTAAAATAGACTGATTGATTGATCCAACGAGAGAGAGAGAGAGAGAGAGAGAGAGAGAGAGAGAGAGAGAGAGAGAGAGAGAGAGAGAGAGAGAGAGAGAGAGAGAGAGAGAGAGAGAGAGAGAGAGAGAGAGAGAGAGAGAGAGAGATGTACACGTCTGTTTGATTCAGGTGCT
Organism: Potamilus streckersoni; assembly: GCA_016746295.1. NCBI lineage: Eukaryota > Metazoa > Mollusca > Bivalvia > Unionida > Unionidae > Potamilus > Potamilus streckersoni. The sequence continues at coordinate 1,702,969 of JAEAOA010000438.1, forward strand.
GATACCAGTGGACATCTTTGGTTAATTCAATTCTCCGTACAAATTTAACTTTACAGTTTGGTAAGATGTTTAGTAAAAAAAAAAAAAGTCAACACAGTTTAACAAGTATCTTCAGCACAATTGAATTAGTTAAATTATCAGTTCTGGCTAACGCATGAGGTCCTGCGGACAAAGAGTGAACTGTATTAACACTAAAGAAAGTCCTTAAAAAGGACATAATTCATCAGTTCATGAAAGATATAAGTATCCAATTAATTGTGTACATATGTTCATACTTTAGGAAAATCATAGTTTAATATAAAACGATTAAAGAGTTGTCATATTACGTCTGTTAAACAATTGATCAAACACTTACAACGTTAAATCTTCGATAACCATTTACTTATTGCGTAGGCACTTATCAAGTGCTTATTAATTTACAAACTTCGGATTTCTGTGATCAACGCGATCAGATATTCATTCATTAGGAAATTTTCAGTGACAAAAAGTTTGAAAATGTCTTTTCGCGCTTTTCTCTTTACAGTATTTTCCAAAAGTATATTACAAATATATATATATATATATATATATATATATATATATATATATATATATATATATATATATATATATATATATATATATATATTTATAAAGTTTCGGTCGGAGAAAATAAGCAGTGGACATACGTCGCTCGATGTAGCTGTCAAGAGAGATTCCTACGTTTTATATTTCGATTCCATCCCCCACCCCTGTAGATGAAAATAAAACAACAAAACAAAACAAACAATCCCTATAAAAACAAGCAACAAAGAAAAATCAAAACCAAACAAAAACAAAACAAACAAACAAAAACGTCCTGCATGACTCTTTTAGTATCACTGGATATTATTGAGCCTTCAAAGTGTTGCCAAACGTTTTGGAACACTAGTGAGCCACCCATTAGTCTATCGGTACCTGGTGTATCCATCTTACTTCATGAAAATGCACTGGCTCCTAAATCCGCTGTCTCATCTAACTTTCTGATGGAGCATAGCACCGAAACCTTGCCAAGTTCTCCACAAAGCCCTGATCTATCTCAAGACATTGCTTTGTCATCCGCACAGCCCTGATTTATCTCCAGACATTGCCATGGCATCCACACAGCCCTGATTTATCTTCAAACTTTGCTATGTCCTCCACACAGCCCTGATTTATCTCCAGACATTGCCATGTCATCGACACAGCCCTGATTTATCTCCAGACATTGCCATGGCATCCACACAGCCCTGATTTATCTTCCAACTTTGCTATGTCCTCCACACAGCCCTGATTTATCTCCAGACATTGCCATGTCATCGCCACAGCCCTGATTTATCTCCAGACATTGCCATGGCATCCACATAGCCCTGATTTATCTTCAAACTTTGCAAAGTCCTCCACACAGCCCTGGTTTATCTCCAGACATTGCCATGTCCTCCACACAGCCCTGGTTTATCTCCAGACATTGCCAAGTCCTCCGCGCATCCCTGGTTTATCTCCAGACTTTGCCATGTTATCCACAAAACCCTGATATATCTCCAACTGATTTCTCACTGAATCCCGTTATCAAAATTTTGCTATGGGACACACGATTTGAAAGGAGCCAATGAGGCTGGAAGAGCAATTTTACAGTGTATGAACAACGAATCAAATGGTTCATACAAAATGGCATTTAACAATATGATAATCACACTGAGACTCTGTATAAAGGTACATGGGGAATACTATGAGGGTACGTATGAACGTAAAGTTGATTAGTAAGGAACTTTGTTCAGCATACTAATATTCAGAACTTTTTAAATACATCTAGTATGTTGTTTACGTGGAGTTCAATCCAGTCATTCTTACGGAACTGTCCATCTAATGTTTTCCCGAGGGTTGGAGCTTGTTATAGTTTGAAAAAATTTTGTTGCCTTGATCTATAGAGAAAAAAAAACTAATTATGTTAATTATTTTAGTTGAAATAAAAATCAAAATCCTAATTTGAATGCTCATTAACGTACGTGATACTGTCGAAACAGAATACGCAGTAGATGTTATATTTTGTACCAGGCAGGGCGCCCGCAGATTTATTTTCCGGTAAGAGGGCAAACATATAGTAGTCAGCAATTATGTTTAATCCCTTACCCCTATGTGTGGGCGTACATGGTACCAAGGCAAATTAAAGACAATTGCATAAAATTGTATTCTTTGATATTACATTGAAAACATGTACCTTGGTCAGTTAATTCAATGATATGAAGTAGAAAATTCGTCCTTATTTGAAGGAGCCACAGCAGCTCAGTTGTCAGGCCGTTGGATATGCAATCTGATAGACTCGGGTTCGATACCCGCCCAGGGTAGCCATAACTACAATTTCCTCGGCATGATATAACCAAAGATATGTTGAATGTGCTAATACACACACTCCAATCAATTAACATATTTATCTAATTCGTCTGTCCGACAACAATGTTTTCAATTATTTAGCACTATCAACCCCATAGTTCCCAGGAAGTCAACAAACCAACCAATCAGATTAAAATCAGATCGCCACTTTCCTACGCGAAGATCTGACAACGAACGCTTAGGGATCGTGCTCTTGTGATCTATGTTATGAGCACAGTCGCTAATTTTACCAGCCAGTAAGAAGAAGTGTTATGTCTTCGCGTTTGGTTAAAGAACATCAATGAGTGCTGAACGATTTGATTCACTTTCAGATTTCTGAAAGTTGCATTTCCAATGGCTAGTTCAAAAGTCACCGGAACATGATCTCTAAACGGTCGCTGTCAGATCTTCACGTATGACAGTGGACATTTAATTTTAATCAGATTGTATGCTCCCCAAACACTTTGGCATGGAACGACCTAGCTGTCTTTTGCTTCAACTTAGCTTAATGTAGGGTTCACCAGTCACGATTTGGGATCATATGATAACACAAATGCTCACTGAAGCGTTATATCAGTTCAACTGAACCTTGTATGGAGTTGCTAAGCCATGATATGATTTCAACTTAGCTTAACGTGGGGTTCACCAGTCAATTTTTTGGGGTCTAATACAAGCCTTTCTTTAAGTGGTGTATCAAATCAGTTGAAGCTTAAAGTTGCAAAGCCATTATGTGTTTTCAATGTAATGGAATGTGGGGTTGACCAGCCATGATATTCGCTCGAATGACAATACGAGTGCTTGTTTAATTCTTATTTGAGGTCAGCTGAATCTTATATGGCATTGCTAAGCCATAGTATGGTGGTGTTAACTGCTGCACGCATTCAGTATTCTTTGGTTCGATGCTTTACTTATATATAATTTTAATACAGCGTAGCATGTTGTTGTTTCAATGCCAATTACCATAGCGTCAGTTTATTCTTTCCAGTGCTCGTATGTTCTTCTACAACTAGTCGCTGTTTATCGATTTCATGCTGTGGATATCACATTGTTTCGGCTTAATTTTTTATTTCTTTGTAACAATATTAAGTAAGTTATTCTCATTTGTGTAAGCTATGATGTCAAAGGTAGATGACGTGCTGATTTGTTTGTGTCATATTGTTGCAGTTTTATTTGCTTAACATGCTGTTGTTCTATTCTAAATTGAAAAATGGCGGCTAGATGTAACACATATATGCAAAGTGCATTGAAAATAATTTGGTATGGATGAATTTGTTGGCAATTTTCGTAAACATAAAGTATCTTCCTGGTTATATTAACAAACAAAACGTACTTCCATAGTAATTTCAATAAACCAAAAATACTAATGTTTATACACAAAACGTGTTTCCAGATATTGCTGCGCTTTTATCAATACAAGAATGACAACAGCCAACACTTTCAAGAAACGAGGAAACGATGAAACTGCGAATGGAATGTATAAAATATGGGGCAAACCTGTTTGCAGATGGGAATGATAAAATATGGATCCCAGAATTTGTCATACTAAAATGTGTTTTACAAAACCTAATTAATGATGGCCTTATCTCCGATATTGCCAAACTGTAAATATGTGTCGGCGACCACAGTCTAACGTAGAATCTAACTTTAATTTAACTTTAGTATATTACCATAGGGGGTCTTTTCAAATATTATAATAAAAATGTCTTACAAGAATTCCCATTTTTAGGGAAAACATTTTGAGACAAATACTAAAGGTAAGCGATGTATGTGTACAAAGATGGAGTCTAAGTGATATACTCCCTCATATAAATAAAAAGGGTGTCACAAAAAGGAAATATAGATGCACTTAGAATTGTTTCAGTTCTACCACTTTTAAACAGTTAAAAGTACAAGTGTTATGGGCGTACTAAGAAAAGAAACAAGACTGATAACCTAACAATACGTCATGTATACATTTGCTTAATAGTGTAGATGTTATCCCTAAATGGAGAAGAATTGATCTCAAGCTTATGCAAATTTTATTATTATTATTATTATTATTATTATTATTATTATTATTATTATTATTATTATTATTATTATTATTAAATAATAGAAAATTCGTGCATACTCGTAAACTTCAATTTATCCTAAATACTTGGAAATGGAACCAGCAGTGTTCAGTACAATAAAATGGTCGGCACATTCGGGATAACGGGCAGCTGGCGATACAGTAGCTGTTATATAATTTATATAATAATTACAGTGTAATCATACATTAATATTACGAGAGAGAGAGAGAGAGAGAGAGAGAGAGAGAGAGAGAGAGAGAGAGAGAGAGAGAGAGAGAGAGAGAGAGAGAGAGAGAGAGAGAGAGAGAGAGAGAGAGAGAGAGAGAGAGAGAGAGAGAGAGAGAGAGAGAGAGAGAGAGAGAGAGAGAGAGAGAGAGAGAGAGAGAGAGAGAGAGAGAGAGAGAGAGAGATTTGGTGCTCGGTCTACCCAAACCCTTGGGTAATCGGTGCATTTTTGGTTTCTTGATCGATTGGTAAATCCCATGATCTCTTTTGAAGACAAATATAGAAACTGCAGTTACTTGAAAAGAGTGAATAAGGAATATATTTCATCTCGTGGCTATAAAACGAGTATTTGCGCTCATGGCGATCGAGTGGTTGAAAACCGAATTATTGTTGCGAGTGGCGAACACAGTTCTCTTCCCAATTCCAAGTAAACAAGCAATTCAGAATAAAAAGAATGTGTACGTTGTTGGATTTGAAGTTTTCAATGGGAAGCAGGCATCTAAGAATAACTTCTAATTTCCTAATCATGTTTTTAGCGTCTATTGAACGGCAGTGAGAAAATATGATATATTTCAATCCAGTATATCAGCAAGATTATTTCCAAAAATCCAGTAATTCAAGATCTTGTATGAAACAAATACCAATATACCGATTTCTGCTACATGGCATAGCAAGATGACGACACATTACCGAAATAAACGACCAGCAATGAATGCTTCACGTATGTGAAGCGAGACTTTTATCCTACACCAAAAGAAGCAGCTATAAAGTTGGAAGTATTCCGAGTGAACATAACCATCTTATAATAAAATGACCAATTGACCCAATACTGGATTTAGGCATAAAAGAAACAAGCTCCAGCTTAGGGCCCAAAAATCTGAACTCAGTCTGAAGGGCCCCCTCAAATTTATTTTATACCAAATATGGCCTCTATAGCTTCCCATAGCTCAGGGCCTCACTTTGTCTAAATAAGGCACTGAAGTTACCACACGAAATTATATCTGAATTCATGTAATGCGATATTAACAAAGAAAAGTAAATAATGACTGCCTCGAAATAAAATATAAACGGTATAACATGAGTTGACTAGACTAAATAATAAAAAACTAATATCATGATACGGTACAATCAAAATGGAATCATGTTATTATACCTTAATGAATGAATATATTATTGAGTACTAGCGTTAGTCATCACATGAACGGACTATGACTATTGACACCAAAACGACAACAGACCCTACTGTATTAATAATGATATATAATGAAGGTACAGGATCGAATAATGAAATATTAACTGTATGCAGCAATTATCAGTCATATCATGGTTTAACAACTCCATATAAGGTTCAGCTGACCTGATATTACACTTCAAGAAGAATTTGCATTATCCTTTGACCCCAATTAATGGCCCATGAATCAAACATTAAACAAAGTTGAACTCGTGTCATGGTTTGGCAGCTCTATACGAGGCTCATCTTAATTCATATACTGCTAAAATAAGCATTCGTGTTTTCAATTAACCTTAAATGATGACTGTCGAACCTTACATTAACAGTTAAGTCAAAAAAAAGAAGATAGCTTTGGCGTTCCATTCGTTGGTATAACGTGACGTGTTAAACGGTTTCACATATCCAACTGTTATTTGAATTGAATTCATTATCACCAGGTAGGAGTAGTAGTAGATGGAAAGGCTGATTCTGGCGCAAAAGTTATCCCCATCCTCAAAACAAATACAAATTACTTCTCTTAAGACCTTAAAACACCAAAGTTTTTCACCCACCCACAAAAACTAAAGGCTGATTCTAGCGCAGATATAATTGTATAAGGTAATTACCTCTCTCAGTAGATGAAAAGGCTGATAATTGTATAAGGTAATTACCTCTCTTAGTAGATGAAAAGGCTGATAATTGTATAAGGTAATTACCTCTCTCAGTAGATGAAAAGGCTGATAATTATACCAGAACGGTGCAGGTCAGTTCACAAGTAAGTGATATTATATCTCATCACCAATGATTAATGTTTCAACTGATGATATTAAAAATATTTCATTATCGCGGCTCAATTTAATATCGGACTTACCCGGATGTATAAAATATGGACTGATGCATCCGGAGATGGAAAATTTCCAGGAGGGTTGGCAGGTACTCAAGCGGGTCAAAATTTAACAAAAAAAAATAAATAGCATCAACGAAAAGTTAAAAGAAAAACGGCAAACGTGTAAAAGTTTACAGACCAAGCATGATGAAATAACCAGCAAAGCTCTCAAAATGAAAAATGAACTAGATGTACGGCAAGAACTGATCAACAAACTGACGTGTGAGATACAACGGCGAGATCATGTCGTACAACTGTATGAAAAAGCAGTAAATGAAGTTCACGACGTTGAAGAGACCATTGCCAGGTTAAATACCACCATCGAAGATAATAAAATAATCATAGATGATTTAACATCAACGATAAATGAACAACATGAAGAAATCAGCCGACTTGAAAGAATCAGCGCAGACAACAAAGTTGTCATGAAAACGCTAGAGTGGGAATCGTTAACGATTCCACCAAAGAAGAAATCTGTTGAACAAATACTTACTGAGGCGTTACTGAAACCTAAAGATCACTCGTAAAACCACTAGTGGTTTCAAATTCTCAATTATCAGTGATTTTCAATGTTTTGTTGATCAGTTCGTTATACGCGTACGGGTAATATTCACCATCTGGTTCACTTTTGATAAATTTTTTGTGAGTTTTGCGAAAATTATTGTTTAATGCTGCTTTTCTCGTTATGCTGTACAAGTAAGGATAATATTCTCCATCTGGTTCACTTTTGATGAGTGATTTATTGGCGTTGATGTAGTGGTTGAGCAGATCTCTTTCTCTTTTGATAAATTTATCAGGGAGATCTATTACGTCAATATCATCTACTGGTATATACCCTGGAGAAGTATATAATTGCATAAGATTTTCAGCATGTTTCATCTGAACTTCTCGGAGGATTTCATGGAGATCACTTGAAAATTCGGTCATTATATAATATAAAAAAATTTATATATCTAATTGATTTTATGTTACTCATACTTCTTTTGATAATCTTTCTCATATTTGCTGATCCTCATGGGTAGAATATCTGTTAACATGTTGTCAATAATACGAAATTCACGTATTAAATCGTCCATACTATATTTTACTCCTCGTAGGTAAGATCTTATTTGATCAAGTAGTTTTTTGTAAGTTATAATTGATGTTAAGCAGCCGTGCTTTTTTATCAAAATTTTAGGTTCAACTTTTTTACAAGCTGCTGTAAGAGAAACACCAACACCGGATATGATTAACAAAAACGGGTTTAATGATATACCACTTGAAATTATGCCAGAACTAGTCATTAACAAGGGCAGATATGATATTACTCGAAGTATTTTGTTATAATATTTGTAACATTTTTTAACGCACCAGAGTTTTTTGTGATAATATTTGTAATATTGTATTAGTGCGTCAACATCCTGGCCTGGAATATCTTTTGAAATATGATTGAAATCAACTATGCTTTTTTCATTATAATATTTGTTCACATAATCTCAGGCTTGATTAAGTAACTAGTTGAGGTGTTTTAGCCACAAATTCCAGACAATACCAATATGACGCAGCAGTTAATTTTTTGTCATCTGCTATTAGCATAAAAGTTTCTTCAACATCTTTGTTTAACACAATAGACACGGTTCCAGAGAAATTATCAGTCGAGTGACGCCATGGAAATAAGGAAAATATATTAAACTTTGCACTGCTAAACACGGACAATCTATACACACCAGTGACCTCTGCAGTATGTTTGAGAGTGTTATTTTGCGGAGACCAAGTAGACATTCCAGAAGCAACAGTATAGACAATATTTTTAATCTGCTTGTGAGGAATTTTAATCATACTTGTTTTCTCAACAATACTAGGAATTCCACTAATAATATCGTTGAGTTTTGTGTTAATATTATCGAGTGTAATATCAACAGATGGCGGACTTCCAAAAAATTCGTTATTGGTTTTGTTTATGTTTCTGCGAAAATTTAAAAACGTGGTGATGTGATTAGTAAAATCAGTTTTGAACTTGGTGATTTCATTGTTGATATCATCAACATATTTTTTTGTTACAGCATCAAAATCAGATTCTGGTGTTCTAAGATTATTGATGCCATTATTGTTCATGTTGAGAAATGCACGCATTATACCGCCATGCGCCGACACGTACTTTGATTCCTGATCATCAACATATTTCTTAGTAGCAGCGTCATTATCCTCAGTTGGGTTTCCAAGGTATGTGATCTTGTTCTGGTTCATAACAATGTTCCCCGTAAATAAATCACCTGCTTTTCTAACATAATCGTTAACTGACCTACCCGAATCTTCTATCTTACCTTGATTGTTAAAAGTAACAATATTATTAGCAACTGCAGTAGGATTTCGTACTAGTACATCTGACAGTTGTACATTACTCGTCTTTAATCGTCCTTGTTTGTCCTGGAAAACTACAACTTCATTTGGATCTACACTTGCAACGTTTAACAAATTGTTGATTTCATTTTTGAGCTTATCAAGAGTCGCATACTTGGATAAGTCACCCTGGTAACCTTCTGTTAATAAATCTACTGCTAATGTTCCAAATTTTGTATAGTAGCTCATTATACATACCGTTCTACACAAAATTGTTGGATTAATATAACATAAAATTATACGATGGCGAAGATAATAAACTTTGACACCGAGCGATTGGTGAAGCATAAACATAACAATGAACTTCCAGACTTTCATTATCTTATTGTTGGGCGAACTGGATCTGGTAAAACAAATTTGTTATTAAATCTTTTACTCAATAATAACTTTAACTATGATAAGGTGTATATTTACACCATCAACCCCCAACAAGACAAATACGAGTTACTAAGTGAGTATAATGATAAACTTCGTGATGACCTTGGCATTGGTGATGATATATTTTTGATAAAACAACCAGAAGAACTCGTTCCAGTGAATGAACTCGATTCGTCAGAGCATAAGATAATCGTCTTTGATGATATTCCGCTAAACAATGAGGAAATGAACAAGATTAGATCATATTTTTCACTATCACGTAATAAAAGATGTAATTCTGTTTATCTTGCCCAAGGTTTTTATAATGTTGATAGGTTTATTAGGCGAAATACGGGTTGTTTCATATTATTTCCCGGACTAGATAATGTGGATGTGAGAAATATTGCAAACGAACAATGTGGTGATATTACAAAAGATAAATTTATCGAATTATATCATCGAGCAACTAAAGATAGATATAGTTTCTTTTTATTTGACAAGCTAGCGCGTGATCCAACCAAGATGTTTCGTTGTTGCCTTGAGACGTTTCTATGATATAATTTTGTAAAGCGTATAAAAATAATGAACAAACATCAACAGAAAATCGAATTACTAAAAAAGTTTCTCGAAACTCGAGCGGCTTTTAAGAAAAAGGTGGAAGAAGCTCGACGTGGACAATTGACTGCTACAGAAACAACAGCTACGATTTTCAGACCAATAACTGAAGCAATATTAGGTAAACAACCTGAAACTAAACCACTATCAGAAGAAGAACTGAAACAACTGAAAGAAAAAGGTTTGGTTGGAATTGTTAAAGAACAACAAGAAGCAGCTGCTGCAAAAATCATTACTAGATCTGATGAAGACAAAAGAAAACTAGCTGAGTCACTTACAGCAAATATAGCTGATCCTGCTGCAAGACAGGCTGAAACAGATCGATTGATAAACAATCCGCTAGAACTTGAGAGAAGATTAGCAGAGTTAACAACGCGAGGAATAACAAATATTATAACAAATCTATCAGGAGAAATAAAAGATATCAAAGAGGAGCAAAAAAGAGTTGGTGAGGCTACTGTAAAGTTTATGGAAGTTGGAGATCAAAGATTTTATTTTATAAAAAGAGCAAATTATGAGATAAAAGATGATGAGTATGATGATTTTTTAAAGAATAAAAATATAAGAGATATTGATAATATAGAAAAGTGGAATGATGGAGAATATCAAGTATTAATCGATAGATTAAATGAGATAATAAGAGATGGAGCTGCTGCTAAAGATGAATTAAACACGGTTACAGAGATTGATAATATGATTCCACTTTATGAAAGAATGAGAAACGGTGTTATTGCTTCAATATTTGGAAGAACAGCAGAAAATAGTAGACAAAAAGGTTTTGGTAAGGGGTGGAATTTTAAAAGAAAATTTATTACACTTGATAAATTTCGTATACAAAAAATTAGAGAAGCAATAACAGGAACTGGTGTAAAGGTTTTTACATCAAACGCAGACATAGTCGATCGGCTAATGCTGTTGATATCCTCTAAAGAAGCTGGTAATGAAAGTGTAGAGATTGATAACGAAATTATTGATATACTTGATCATCTAAGATCGAGTGGATTACTAACATCATCCGAGTACGAAATTTTACACCGCGATCTTATCTAAAATATTAGTATAATGCAAACAACATTATTGCTTGATTCATCACAAATAATAGGAAACAGCGCGAATTTTACAGTAAATTACAACCCACCAATAGAACTAGATCCTGCAAAACAGTATGAGATTGGATTAATTTCTTGTACTTGTTGGAACGCCATGCCGAATATTAAAACTGGGATTAATGATGAAATTTTAATCGTTAATGTTAAACAATCTCCAACATCACAAAAGGAGTTTATTGATATACAATACAAACTACAGATTCCACAAGGAGCTTATAACATTACTGATCTAAACAGAACAATAAAAGAGCTTCTAACAAAAGCTGGTGGGAATGCTGATAATTTCGAATTAGCGGCGAATTATAACACCTTACGAGCTAGGATAACAGTGAAAAGAAATATGAAAGTCATCTTTGAAGAAAGAAGTTTTGGAAAGATGTTAGGTTTTACTAGAGTTTTATACTATACCACCGGTGAAGATAAATCTTTGACATTTGATGGAGAACTACCAGTAGATATCACAGAAGTAAATACAATACTCATCAATTGCTCTATCGCATCTGGATCTTATACGTCAAAAGGCAACCGCGGGCAAACGATCTACAGTTTCTCACCAGAAGTCCCACCAGGTTCTCTCATGCAAATCAATCCGCGACAGATTATCTACTATCCAATAACACCTGAGAATCAAATTACAAGCATTACAATGCAACTCACAGACCAATCTGGACGACAAATAGACGTGAACAACGAGATAGTCACGTATTACTTACACCTACGCACTGCCTAGGCATGTGATTTTGTGTACATAATTTTATAAAATGAGACGAAGAAAAGTTTATCGAAGAAAAATCATAGGTGGATTTTTTGGAAATATATTTACAACAATTGCAGAGAATATTCCAGGAATCGCGCGTAAAGTAGCGCCCATTGCACTTGACGCCGGTAAAGCTTTCGCTACAGGGGCGGCATCTTCAGCAGGCACTGCAGTAGGGCAAAAGATTGCTGATAAGATTAAATGACCTTCAACAACACCTACGGTGTCGGAAATAAAACGAGTAATATCAGATATTGCGCCAACAGAAGAAACAAAACGAGCTATGATAGCTACAACAAAAAAATTATTGTCGCCGAGTGGTGAAGAAATAGTACGTAAACTTGTAAAGAAAACAGCGCCGATGACCCCTGCTGCCTTTTAATTTTGTGTAACGATTATAAAATAAATGTCAGCTAAAAACTATCTCGACTTTGCAGAAGAAATTGATACTGACGATGCTGTAACAGAATTAGAGTATGTCGAGTATCTCGATGAGAACTCGAACGAACCGAATAAAACTGGGGTTAGAACTTTTAACACAAGAGACGAGGACGTGTTTCTACTACCTCATAAGGCAATGCTAGAAGTGCGTGGCCGAATATTAGATGCAGCAGGTGCTGATATTGCAGCTAATGTAGAAATCGCTCTCGTCAATAATGGTTGGAGTTTGTTTAAGAGTGCACGATACCAACTGGCCAATCAAACCGTAGAAGATATTTCAATGCATTTACCCATAGCGAGTACAATACTAAACATCGTTTCGTTTAGCGATGACTATTCCAGATCAATAGCCACAAATATGATGTGGTTCAAAGATACTGGACTAGGGACAACTGTTTCGAGTGAGTTTCGTACTGATGCTGGTAATCCTGCTGCTGATAACAATAATCTCATCCCCAATCCTGCTGCTGATGATGCCGCTGCGATAGGTAATTTGATCAGGTTAGCCGTTACACAAATAAGACAACAACGATATAACGAAGGATTTGCTAAACGAAAAGCATTTGCCGCAGAATCTCGCCAAATAACGATGATGCTTCCGTTAAGTACAATCTTTGGATTTTGCCGTGATTATAACAAAGTGTTTCGAGGAATAAAACATACGCTTATATTAGATCGAGCTGATCAAAACGATTGTATAATACACGCCGGTGGAGTAGCTGAGGGACAGTTTTCTATTACAAGATTAGCACTGTGGATGCCTCGGGTTGTCCCTTCATTAGCTAAAATGATGGAGCTCGAATCTTTACTAGCCACCTTTACAAAAAAGATACACTTCCAACAGAACAGGATTTATCAAACAGCCATTCCCAACGCGACTGATTATACATGGCGTGTAACGACCACGCCCAGCGAACAACTACCGCGACACTTGTTCGTCGTATTTCAACGACAAGCACGTCGTAACAATCAGGAAATGAACAACTCCGTATTCGATAACCCAGACGTTAGACGAATATTTGTGAGAGTAAATTCCAAACAGTATCCTGAACGTGCAATCGAATGTAATTTTGCCGTAGACGCCACCAGAAACATCTCTCGGCCGTACATGTATCTTATGGAAGCAATGCAAAAATATCAGAACGCGGACAGTGGATCTCAAATATCAATAGAAGAGTTTCGATCTCTCTATCCCATCTTTTACTTCGACGTATCAAAACATTTGGAGCGTGTTGTGGGATCGACTGCAGATATTGAGGTCACGTGGACACTGGGCGATGTGCCAGGTGAACAGTATAACGTATACGCGCTATTGGTTAGTGATCGATTTCTGACCATCGATTCAATCAAAGGAAGAATGACAGTACAAGTTTAATCTAACAACTTGGATATAACATTATGAAAACCAAATACACAACTCGAGAAATATACCTAACATCTGGTCAAGTTGAAAAATTATCAGCAGCTGTTGCTAAACGCAGCTCTGTTTCTTTGATGATCTCTCCGGAAACTTCAAATAAAATTGCAGTAAAAGTCATGCTAACGCAACAACAAATCAATAAACTCGATCGCAACAAACCTTTTGTGTTGAAATTATCTGTTTCTCAGGTAACTGCAATGTCAAAAGAAGGTGGATTTTTTGGACCAGCGTTATCAATAATAGCTAGCAAAGTTTTACCAGTACTTGGTACACTTGGACTTGCGGCTGCGTCAGGAGCAGTCTCTGGCGCAACGAAGAAAGCAGTCGAAGGTCGTGGTATCAAACAAATCTATCGTTAATTTTATGTAACAGTATAAAATAAAATGCCAACAAAAAAGTCGCCGAAAAAAACAAAATCATCGAAAAAAAGAAAACAACAAAACGCAAACAAATAAAACAAGGAGGAATTATTCCTTTCGCTCCACTTCTAGCGGGACTAGCGGGAAGTCTGCTGCCAAACTTACTAGGAATCGGACGCGGATTAACTCTACCAGGGACCAGACGTTATTGAGCAATTTTGACATCATTGAAAAATTGAAGGACGTTGTTGGATTTCGAGGAGTATTTTCCAAGGATGAACTCGATGACGTACCAACAGGCGGTTCTTGTGTTGTAAATATTGAAAACTTAAATGATGGCTCTGGCACCCACTGGGTTGCTGTCCACGATAACAATTATTTTGATTCGTTCGGACTTCCTCCAAGCGATCTCATAAAAAAATATATTTTTAAAAAATTTGATAAAATAAATTATTCGTCTAATCAACTACAGCCGATTGGAACATCAGCTTGTGGTTATTATTGTATCATGTTTGTCAGACAAATGCACCAGAGTAAAAACTCTGGGAGTAAAAGCTCTGGGAGTAAAAACTTTTTAAAGTTTATTTTACAATTTGATGAGCATCCTTCTCATGCGAATGATAATATTGCAATCAATTTTATCTAAACTCCTTGATATAATAATGTCAACATACTGTCTCAAATGCAAAACTAAAACAGATAACAAGGATGAGATGACGGAAAAAAACGAAAAATAATAGAACGATGTTAAAAAGTATTTGTGCAATCTGTGGTAGAAAGAAAAGTATGTTTTTGAAAAAACAAGTAGGATCTAGCGTTGATAGAGTTATCTTGATCGACGATTAATCTTATGAAACAAAATAAAATAAAATGAAATGCAATTGTGATTGTGACAAAGATCTTTGCATAGAACAAGATAAAATCATTACGTACTGTCAACGTTGTAACAACAGAGAAATAATAGGGTTAGGTATAGATATACATAAACTAATTGGTAAATTACCAAAACCAAAAGGCGGTTGGACCTTGCCAGGTCATCGGTATACTGGTCCTTACAATCCGCTAGATCAACAACTAGATGAAAACGACAATCCATTGCCAGGCCAAGAGCCTTATAATCAAGTGGATGCAATAGCAATGCGTCATGATATCTGTTATCGTGATCATGAAAACTCAAAAGCAGATTGTGATAAAGTAATGTTAGACGAATTACATGATATGGAGCCAACAAATCTACGAGAACGTTTTGATAGAAGATTTGTTCAGGGAATGATAGGAGCAAAATATAAACTCGGACTCGGCAAAGAATTATACGATGATCTTGCAGTCGAGCTGCACAGACCTAAAAAAAAAGTTTCCGAGACGCAAAGTTGTTGCAAACGCTGTAGATGATATCTGGGCAATAGATTTGGTAGATGTATCCAATCTAGCTCAGTTTAACGTTGGCGCTGATGGCGCTCCAAAGAAGTATTTGTTTAACGTTATAGATGTTTTCAGCAAATACGCTTTTAGTGTGCCAGTTTCAGATAAAACAGGAACGTCAATCACTGATGCGTTAAAACAAATAATAACGAGTACCGAAAGAAAACCAAACAAAATCTGGACTGATCATGGAGCAGAGTTTTTTAACAAAAAGTTTGAGCAGTTTCTAGAACAAAATAATATTAAAAAATACGTTACAGGAAACGAAGGCAAAAGCGTTGTTGTCGAGAGATTTAATCGCACGCTAAACGAAAAATTACACAAACATATGACAGCTAAAAACACCAACAGGTACATCGATGACCTTTCTCAAATCGTAGGCGAATATAATAACACGAAACATCGAACCATCAAAATGTCACCCAATGACGCCATCAAAAATCCAATATTAGCAAACGAAAACATGTACCGCAGACATAAATTTAAAGTCGGTGATAAAGTTAGAATCTCTTTGACAAAAAAAGATATTTGAAAAAGGATTTACTCCAAACTGGAGCGAAGAAGTATTTGTTGTTGATAAAGTACTCTTAACAGTACCTGTAACGTACGCGTTAAAAGATCTGGCAGGTGAACCTATAATAGGTAGTTTTTACGAACAAGAACTACAAAAAACTGAACAAGATGTTTTCGTTATCGAAAAAGTGATTAGGAAAAAAGGAGATAAAAGTTTAGTCAAATGGCGTGGGTATAGTGATAAATTTAACAGCTGGATTCCAACCCGGTCGATTTTATCGACTGCGAAATAATGCTATTATAAATTTCCTCATACTTTCGTTTGATAGATTTGCATTTTACTGGTTTACATAATGATATTAGATATTGTCTGCGATCGTCAGAGATCGTCATTAGATTAAAAATCTTGACAAAGATGAAATCGAATTTGATATTTTTCTGTCGACCTGAAATTTTGATGTTTAAAAAAGGTCTGATTAACTGCAAAAATACCTGCTGTTCGGTAACGGTAAAATTAAATTTTATAATTTTTTTTAGCAATGTGATACTTGACATTATATTTTCCAGTGGTTGGTCTGCTATAATTATATCTGTTAACGACGGTGACTATTTCACCATCATCAGATTCGTTGTTATATAAAATATCATCTTCGTTATAACCAACAGATTTGTCTATCATATCATTAGAGATTGTGGAGACCTTATCGCTGATATCACTGGCGACTTTGTCGCTAGTATCTTCTTCATATAGTTGAACGAGTCGTTTCATCATATCCATATTATAATATACTTTTTATCTAATTTGTTGTTATAAGATGACTGACAAGGTCAAATATCACCAAAAAGTTAATATAATAAACTACCACGAACTGACCGAAGCGGTAAGAAAATGCCTGTCAGGTTATAGTTCATATTCCGTTGACGTTATTGTAATGCAAGGTGATTCTCATAAAATATTACTAACAGAAGCAGAAAAAAATAAAATTAATGAAAGTGCAGTAACGACGCTAAAATTTGATTGCGATGATATTATAGCATTTGCTCATCATTGTTTGACTAAAACCGAATTACAAAATATTATTGATCATCATATCTAAAACGAATCCTAGCATTGTATTCGCTTGAAAAAGTTGATTTTATTACTCCATCAGCTACAAATTTTACGACTGCGGGATTTATATTATAATATTTCGCCGCAGCTGTAATTGATTTGAATTTGATCTCCTCATCCGTTTCAAGGTTTAACGAAATAACAGGTTTTATGGGGCATCTAAAATTAATACCACCACCTCGTCCTTTTCTCACATTTTCCTGTTGGGTCACTAGCTCCAGATTTTCCAATCGATTGTCTGTTTTTACATTATTGATATGATTAATAACCAGACCATTGGGTATAGATCCGTTGAACACCTCGTAAATAAAACGATGACCATAATAACGAACTCGATCTGTCGATGTTCCTCTAACAGTTACCCTGATATATCCCATATTGCTAATAGAACTAAGAACTTTTTTCGTTTTTCTGTTTCTTATAATACCGCGATCGTTAGCCTCGTATAAATCAAAGACCGGATGCGGCTGAAACTCGTCTTGTAAGGATAAATTTTCAATATTATCATCAGTGACTTTACCGTTATAATGATATACTCGTTTCCCCTCTGGAATGTCATCGCAAAATAACGTGTAAATAAAATCTTTTATAAACATCGTAATTCTTTCAGTATTATCTCCCTTTACACTAATCGTATAACCCGCTGACGTTGCTTTACCAACAGATATTCCAGTAATGATATTAATAACCGAACCAAGTGCATTTCCATCGTACAGGTTGTACTTCGGATAAACATGATATACCTCTTGCTCACGTGCGCTTGTCAGATTTACTGTCATTATATTATAGGTGATATTTTTTATCTCTAATTGTTTTTCTAGCGCATGCGCAGTGTGCGGTAAATTATCAATTAAATATTAGACTATAGTATAGCGATGTTGAAATTGCGTGATATAGCCAAGAAGAGACTTATTGGAGAACCTGTTAAAATAGCGACTGCTTTTGCAGGTTTTGATAATAGTTATCAGTTTGATAATCAAAACGTTTTAGTAAATTTTTCTGAAACAAATCTCTTTCATCTGCTACAGACGACTGTAAAACGTGAGCTTGAAAAACACAAGGGTTTAAGATTGTTAGTGCAATATCGTGTTATATTTTCAAAACTACTTGTGACGGAAGAATCTACTAAAACGGAAACTACAGTCCCTTATATTAATGCAAAATCAAGGCGCGTTTTGCTTGGGACTGATCTTTTGTCACTATCTAATGAAATACACCAAGAAATTTGGAAAAAAAATAGAAGAATTTACCGAATCTGGTTCAGGTTGGAAGTTTGAAATAATCAAAGAAATTTTGTTTCACACAATGAAATATGACGCATTACGCGGCAGCGGCCCTAATAGCGCTGGGTATATCGACCTGCCACCAAAAATAAAAAATAAAAAATGATGCATCAACGTGAAAAACGTTGATGACAAATGTTTTCAATGGGCTGTTCTTTCTGCGCTATTTCCAGTAGAAAAAGACGCTGGTCGTGTTGAGAAGTATATTAGTCACGTATCAAAATTAAATTTTAAGGATATCAACTTTCCAGTGGCAGAAAATCAAATACCAAAGTTTGAAAAGCAAAATAATGTTTCGATTAACGTTTTCGGACTAGATGAAAAAGAAAACGTCTATCCCAGATATATTTCAGAAAAAGCTTCACAATCGACTATAAACTTACTGTTTTA
Source organism: Potamilus streckersoni (assembly GCA_016746295.1). NCBI lineage: Eukaryota > Metazoa > Mollusca > Bivalvia > Unionida > Unionidae > Potamilus > Potamilus streckersoni. Next base: position 1,721,864 of record JAEAOA010000438.1, read on the forward strand.
TAAAAATCATTACGTTTGGATCAAAAACTTCAATGGACTAGTTGGTAAACAGTACAATAAAAATAACAAGAAAAAGTTCTTTTGTTATCGCTGCTTGCACGGTTGTACAGACAATGAAACATTACAAAAGCATTTGCAGTACTGTAGTGACGTACAACGAATAACAATGCCATCTAAAAAAGATAGTTTATTGTATTTTGTCAATTATAATCACAAATTAAAAATTCCTTTCGTTGTGTACGCTGATTTCGAATGCCTACTTCAACCTGTACTTGGCGTAAAAAATGATCCTAACCAATCGAGTACAAGAAAAGTTCAAAATCATGTTCCGTGTGGAGTAGCTTACAAGATAGTTTGTTATGCTGATTCGAGATTATCTAAACCAATCAAATTATATCGAGGTAAAAATCCAGCTGTCTGGCTTCTCAAGCAGTTGATTAACGAAGTTGATAACATATTTGATTGTTTGAAAAGAGTAACTCCAATGATTAAACTAACACCACAACAAAAATCCGATCACGAGCAAGCGGAAATTTGTCATATTTGTGAAAAAGCTTTTGACCCTGACAACAAAAAAGTACATGACCATTGTCATTTGACCGGACAGTATCGTGGAGCGGCTCATGATCATTGTAATTTGAAATTTCATGCTCCAGATTTTATTCCAGTTATTCTTCACAACTTTCGAGGATATGACAGCCACATTATCGTAGAAGCTTTTGGTGATCCTGATGTAAAATCTCGTTTAAAACTCGACAACTCGATCAAGTGCATTCCAAATAATTTTGAAAAGTATATGTCAGTTACGCTAGGCAAATTACGTTTCATTGACAGCCTGCAGTTTATGGCAGCATCGTTAGATGAGCTAGTAAACAGCGCTGTTTGCGCCGGTAGTAAATTTAATAACCTACAAGACTGTTTTGGAGACAAATTTAATTTACTGACCAAAAAAGGAGTATTTCCATACGAGTATCTCGACGATTGGAGTAAATTTGATGAAACATCTTTACCTGACAAAGAGAAATTTTACTCGCAACTCAAAAATGAAAATATCACCGATGACGATTACAAATACGCACAAGATATCTGGAATAGATTTGATTGCAAGGTGTTTGGTGATTATCATGATTTGTACTTGAAAACTGACGTGTTATTACTAGCAGATGTTTTTGAAAGTTTTCGAGAAGTGAGTTATAATAATTACGGACTAGATCCTTGCTGGTATTATTCTGCCCCCGGACTGTCATGGGATGCTCTGTTAAAGTTTAGTAAGGTAAGGTTGGAATTACTGACTGATGTTGATATGTTCAATTTTATTGAGAAAGGTATCCGAGGCGGTATTAGTGTGATAACGAAGAAATATGCTGAAGCAAACAACAAATATTTGAAAGAGTATAATCCTGACCTTCCTTCGAAGTATATAGTTTATCTAGATTGTAATAACTTGTACGGGTATTCGATGGCAGAACCAATGCCTTTTGGTGGATTTCATTGGATCACGGCGGATCAATTTCTATCGGAGACAGAAAAAAAGATACCCGACGATGTTTCGTATTTCGTTGAAGTTGATCTCGATTATCCTATTTCACTACACAGATTACATAACGATTATCCTTTCTGCGCAGAATCAATGATAATAGATTATAGTTTATTATCTGAAGAACAACAAGCGTCAGCATCACCAAGACAAAATTCTATAGTCAAAAAACTAGTACCAAATTTGCTTAATAAACGTAATTATGTTTTGCATTACAAAGTTTTAAAACAAGCAGTCGATGCTGGTCTTGTGCTGAGAAAAGTTCATCATGTACTAAAATTTAATCAGTCGCCGTGGATGAGAGGTTACATTAATTCAAACACTTCAAGAAGAGCTGTATCTAAAACTGATTTTGAGAAAAACTTTTTCAAACTGATGAACAATTCCGTTTTTGGTAAGACGATGGAAAATATTAGGAAACGCGTAAATATCGAACTAGTCAATGATGTCAATCGCAGAAACAAACTTGTGTCAGACGATGATTTTGTGAGCATGAAAATTTTTAATGAGAATCTTGTCGCAGTACAGCGACGAAAGACAAATCTAAAACTTAACAAGCCGATCTATGTTGGAGCTGCTGTGTTAGATTTATCGAAGTGGTTGATGTATGATTTTCATTATAATTTTGTTAAAAATCAATGGCCGGCTAGTAGATTATTATTTACTGATACTGATTCGCTCGTATATGAAATCGAATGCGAGGACGTCTATCAGGATATGCATGATAATAGATATCTGTTTGATCTTTCTGATTACCCACGTGACAGTAAATTTCATGACGACACAAACAAAAAGGTTATTGGTAAGTTCAAAGATGAAATGAACTCGAGCGCTATCAAATACTTTATCGGATTACGCAGCAAAATGTATGCCGTATTGTTAGACAATAATAAAATAAGAAAAAAAGCAAAAGGTCTGCCTCGCGATTTTGTTAAAAAGTTTATGAAATTTGATGACTACAAGTATGCGCTCGGCGCTCGTGGTGGTGTTAGTTTTATAAGATCAATGGCTATACGGACAAATCATCATAAGCTTGAAACAGATGTCATTATCAAACGTGGATTGAGTAATTTTAATGATAAACGCTATTGTGAAAATGGGGTAGATACATTTGCCCTTGGGTATTGTCATGATGATAGATCTATCCTTGACATTATCTTTGCAAACTAAAATTTTATCTAAACTTAAGAAATAATGTTTGAAAATTTGACAGTAACAAATAGCTACAGTAGCAAAATCAAATATCTAATGATGGACGGCAAACCATTGACAGTTGAAATTAATAATGAAACATCAGGCATATGTTTTAGTGGTACCCGTGACAAGTTAAAACTTTCGCTCATCAGATCTGATGACAGCGAGTATTTTAATTATCTCGAACAATTGTATCAAAAGTTGCTAGCGGAATTTAACAAATTGCACTGTCCGATTAGTCAGCATAAATACACCAAACTTACAATTGATCTTGATCGGTCAAAAGTATATTTTATCGACAAAAAATATCCTCTAAACAAACTAGAAATGAAAGTTTTGTTTGAGTCCCGTCGTCATGTGAGCGGTAAAGTAAAGTTTAGTCTCTATCACCATGATAATAAAGTATTTTTGATATCTACAGTTGAGACATTAATCATTGGTGATGAGATATAATATCACTTACTTGTGAACTGACCTGCACCGTTCTGGTACAATTATCAGCCTTTTCATCTACTGAGAGAGGTAATTACCTTATACAATTATCAGCCTTTTCATCTACTAAGAGAGGTAATTACCTTATACAATTATCAGTCTTTTCATCTACTGAGAGAGGTAATTACCTTATACAATTATATCTGCGCTAGAATCAGCCTTTAGTTTTTGTGGGTGGGTGAAAAACTTTGGTGTTTTAAGGTCTTAAGAGAAGTAATTTGTATTTGTTTTGAGGATGGGGATAACTTTTGCGCCAGAATCAGCCTTTTCATCTACTACTGGAGTATTTTACATTCAGACAACAGTTTTTAAGTTTGGAAACAAACATAAAATTCTGCATACGGATTAGACTAAACATGATATATTTTGTCCGCCAAATATTAGTAAGAAATTCAATAACAACACTCTTATCTACGCTTCCCAGCTTAGGGGCCCTGGTATCTGAGTGGTCTGAGCGCTCGCTTTTACCAATCAGTGCCATCATTCCTCGGTTCGAGTCTCAAGGTCTGCCAGTGTAAGTATGTGAGGAAGTTTTCCATTAGCTTCCCTTGGGTCCGTGGTTGTGACCGTTGTTTACCTGGGTTTTCCCTCCACCAAATATTCTGTCCGCCATGTATTGCCTATCATGCACTGAAAAATGGCCTTAAACCAAAACCGACAACACTTTCTGTCAAATTCTCATTTATACAGGTCATTTAGGCCTTCAGGTACGACTGTTTCAGTAATAAGTGTCATTTTCTAAAATTAGATTACTCTCCTTTATATGGCAAATATTCACTTCATTTGGATCCTCATACATCTATATTCTTTTGGAATGTCATTATTTACAGGCCCCAAGAACTACCTTGGGCAAAATCAAAATGAAATTACGTGAACATCTTTTGACGAGGTCAATCTAAAGGTATGATCCAGAACAAACCAGATTGAATGTCACGGGTTGTGATGACACAATCAAAACAGCGCGCTGTTGGAAAAAAAAATCGTAGTACCTTGTTATTTGTTATTATAGGCTCGAAGTCTATTCTCTTTACACAGTTCAGTACTTGGCTTCCATTTTAGAAGTAAATTTGTTTTTGTTTTATTTGTCTTGAGTTTGTTGATGATATTTATGGTGCAGAGCATCCAGCAATAAAAGATGGAATAGGCTATTTGAAACTATTTTTGCATTATAATTTATAACAACAATTAAATAAATGAATCTACATGACTACATTAACATATATTTTACATAAAATCAACCTGATATTTATCAATGTTATCTAATTTCATTTCTACACCATGATATGACGTTGTGTGATCTGTTGTCGACCTGTCAAGCTTTCCAAGCAGTACACTTATTTGCTTATTGGTAATGCTTTTGGATGAACTTTATTTTGACCACGTTGTATCTTACATATTTTTTAAACTATCTCATTTTCTACTATATCATTTTTTTTACATCCGTTACATTTTAGAAACTTATTCCCCCCCAAAAAAGAACAAAACTATAATTTTCATTCTTCTTGATATTGCTACATTTTAATTGTCCTTCCAGTGTCATAGATTCTAGCGTCATGGTTTTCGGGTTAACTTCTTCCTTAAAGACATTCAGTTTTATAAAGACCGGATCACAGTATAATTTACTTACCTGACTTTATTTATATGTTTGGTAAAGTGATGAAGTTAGGCAGTTAAAAAGATTATTTTGTGTTTCTAAATCTTAATTGCTTCCCCAATTTTAAATTAATACGCTAAAAAAGAGAGTATTGCCGAATAGGATAATTTGTTCTGCCAGTGCCGGATTATACCCAGTGGAGGCCCCTAAGCAGTCGAAATCTTGTGGCCCGCCTAGCAAATTATCTCCTAATACGTTTTTAATTTTACTAACCAACAATTTTAACAAACCCATTTTAATACACAAAACAAACATTAACAATTATTAATGTTATTAAACAAATCAATATATTATGTTATTTTAAAAAACATTAAACATAATTTGATCCGTTGTCGCGAGGGCCCATAAAAGGCGTGGGGCCCTTAGGCTGGTTCCCACTCTGCCTATTTGGTAATCCGGCACAGTGTTCTGCTCTCTTCCTTGCATACTTCAATCAGATCTGCTTTCTTCATTGCATGCTTCAACTAGAGTCATGACTATTGATCTGTGACGCTACTGCATCAATCAACTCCATCAACTAGATCTCACAAGACCTCAACCCATTTCCTGGTTTTATTTTGAGTCAGTTATAAGTACATGTGCTTTCTTGTATAAGTAAGCTGAAAATTGTTCATTGTTTTCATTTTACAACAATTCCTTAACTTTACTCTTACAAAGCCCTTTTCCCCTACCTCGTTATTTTCTTACCTACGTTTTTCGTTTCCGTGTATTTTGGAGAGACATTTCTCGCAGTCAGATTATATTTGTATCCATTATTGTATTTTTCATATGATGTATGTCAACAATCTGCCATTGGTTATCCACTTGACTAACTTCAACAATTTTGATGGTAAATCATAATGTCATATTGCCACTGTAACGTGTAGATGGACTGTTTTAATCATCATGCTGTAAGCGTTGATTATGTTTATCTCATTTTATATGTCCATCAACATGTTAATAAAACAGCGCAGGTTTAAAATGTTTTCAGTCAACAACACAAACAGTTGTATATTTAGTAAAATATTTTGTAAGACAACTAACTTTGTTCACACTTTTATCCCATCCAAACTTGTAAACAAGTACAGATTACCTTTGGACACTGAAATTGTTGTTTCCGTGCAAACCTCAATAAATAGTAAATGTTACTTCGCTGAAAACTGTTGAATTCAATATTATGTAGCATTGTACTAGGAAACATTTATTTTCAAATTGTGTTTAGCTAACTGTCTTGAAGCATGTCAGTATTATTATATTCAGCATCCCAAATATTTTGTATCATAGGTAATGCTAAAATAACGTTTAATTCCCGTTTTGGGCGAGTGATTGTTGTAATATGGGTTATAGAGTATACAGCTTTGCGTATGCTTAGATGTGCATCTATTAAAAACTGCTAGCTCCGCTTGGTCATTTTCACTTCCTGGTTTTCTGAGTAAGAAAACAAAAGAGCATATACATTTTCTTTTTATATATTTGGTAATTCATTCTTTGCACTTTCAGATACTAGTGTTGCTTAGTGTGGCAATGTTCATTTTCCCTATTATAAAAACTGGTAATGATAGTGTACTTTTACTAACTCAGGCTTATATTTAGAGCATATGGAAGCAGTCATTTTGATAAGCTGTGCACTTAGATCACGTACAATTTTCACAAGTACAATATCCAAAGAGAATTCAGCCACAGTACATGAAAGTAATATAGAGCTATGCCAACATTCTCTGCACTGTACATGTTGCAAATGCAAACAACTTGACATTACACCTGCCATTATCTGAGAGGTACACAACATCTGTAAAGCACTCCCACAAAGATCACATAGGTATTATCATTGCATGATTTAAGTTTGGGTGAATAGTTGAAACATCTACGTCGCAAGCATCAAAACAGTCCTTCTGAATAATGATTAAGTGTTTTCCCCACGAAACAGTATTAATTACCAGCAAAGTCGCACACAACCCCAGTCCGCCCTCTCTCTCTCTTTATGATGATGCGCGAATTATTTTAAAAACATAGCAACCAGTGTTATGCTGAAAGACAAGAACGTGAAACTTGCCATATTTATTCCTGAGATGTCAACAATATATTTTGGAGTATGACAAGTTACTGAAATCTGTTGGCGAAAGTACTTTTATTACCTATTAAATTTCCACGGTAAAACATCTACGAACAGAGATGCTTACATTTTCTATTGATTCAGACCACGATTCTCTGAAGGAAAACGCCTGTCGTCTGGTTTCAGAGTTTGGCTAAATTTACAATATGTCTCAACATTGTCCTAAAAATGCCCAACATTGCCCTAACATTGCCCTAAAATAAGTACATTTTAAGACACCTTTGACTGTAACTGAAACATTTTACCACAATTTGCGACATTGTTCTGATTAACTTGACATTTTTAAATGAATCAGATTTTCTCTCAAATATATATTCTGTGTAGAATTGAAGACTAAGCTATAGGTTTTCTTGGCGCAGCCTTGCCAACGCTTGCTATTTTATGGCCGTACATGAATATTTTATTAATAAAATTTAGGGTCATGTAATATACCATTTGAATACAAATACCACGTACAATATACTACCCTTATAGGGTATTGAAGTATAAGGGAGGTAACTCATTTTGTTTACCTCATATTAGTACTGTTTGGCATTGGAAAATCGGATTTTTTTTTGTTTTTTGTTTTCTCTGCTTCACTTATATGAGAAAGTGATTATTTTATTATGTCATATCTATTAGAGTTCAGTTTTTGTTTTCTCTTGTACTCTGAGTCTTTGCAAAGAAAAAAGAACCATTATCAGTAATGTTAATGATTAGTTACAGACATGAATGCATCTCATGTACCCCCCTACCCAATTTAGTTCATTACAGTGATTGTTGTAATGCAGTATTGTTTAGGGAAGGGATCTCAAATTCACATGAGAGCATTTACGACGGCCCAAGGACTGCACCACTTTTGTTACCTCACAGGACACCTTGTGATGCCAATCATTTTGCGGGCCACTGGATACTGCTTGGCGGGCCGCTTGTTTGAGACCTCTGCTTTAGGGTGTCAAGTTATACAGTATGTAGGGGGTGGGGTGGGGGATGTACATTAACACTCAACTGGTGTATTTGCAAGAGTTTTTGTTGTTCTTATTGTTGTTGTTGGGCTTAACGCCATTTTTCAGCACACGATAGGATATTCATGTCGGCCAGTATTAATGGTGGAGAAAGAAACCGGGAAATCACCGGAAAGAACCACCGACCTACGAGAAGCTACTGGCAAGCTTTCTCACATATCCACATTCGCCGAATCCTAGACTCAAACCCACGCAGAGGTGAGATGGCAGTGATCCGTAACGGACAGCGCTTTAGACCACTCGGCCACTCGGGGCCGAGAAAGAGTTTTTGTTTTCAGTATAAACAAACAAAAATAAAGAAAGGTCCATAATGCATACGAATCATGTTGATATATTATCGAACACCATGAGGCAATATAGGTATTGCCACCAGTTATATAAAACTTTTTAACCAATCGGCGTGTTACGTATCACACAGTCCGTGCCTGCATAAACAGGAAACGTAGAATTCTATCTAATCTTACTGTGCAAATCTCTAAAGCCTGACTCACCAGCAGAGCAAAGATAAATAATCCTAATTGCTGTTGATTGGAATTACGCTTAAATACAAACCAACACTTGTAAAATTACCAGGCCTCTCAAGTTGATTTAAAAATGATAACAATATGAATTGTAATTTGCATTACTACAAGGAGCACGTGCTGTATTAAAAAAAAATTCCATGATTTCGCACAGTCTCAGTCACTGTCTGCGCATAATTTCAGACGAGGTAAATGTCGGCCGCCCGCAGCCATCTTTATGTTTGTTATTGGCCTTCCATCTGTTCAATGAGCTATATTTGAGTTGGACGTGTGTGGATGTTTGGGAGATGTTTTAAGGCAAATCAGCACATGATGCATGCGAAACGTCAAATCTTAATTGCTATTACAAATATAAACTGACGTTGTATTGATATTTATAGTGGTATAATTAGGCAAACACACAAGATGCAAGTGCTTAAGAATAAAAAATTAAGATAATGTCTTATATATATGTATGATTACCTTCCATCCATGATGTTGTAAATAATATGAAATAGATTATCAATGCACATGATGAATATAAAGGATTGCATACTAGTTATAGCTGAATTTAAAATGCACTTTTTTAAAACAAGGATAACAACTAAAACCTCGGTTCCAACGTCATTTGTTTGTTATCCTGGCATTTTATTCAACGATTGCGCACTCAACCAACGTAACGTAAGCGCCTCCGCTTTCTGCTGATTTGCTATGCAATTTTAGATATTATCCACACGTCGACTGGCTTGGTGGACACGTATACATTTAGCGTTTAACAAAACAGTTCCAAACCATTGGCCCTTCTTTGTTGTAATGCCTGGTTATGATTTGAACGATGTAAAATTCTTCTAAAAAATGTGTTAACGTGTGTTTTTGCAGAACGTAAAATTTATCACACTTATTAGAGAACTTCCCGTGTGGAATCTTGACTTTCGGAGTTGCGAATATTTTTTGTGTAAGTTGTCGGTTTCTTCATTTTTAGAGATTAGTAAATATTTGTAGGACCACACTCACCACAATGATTTTGCCTCTAAACATGTTTCTGTCTACATTCGTAAATTCGATCACTATATTTTGTTTCCCATCCCTCATAAAAATGTATGCAGACGCCCTTAAATTATTTTATAATTACATAGTGTCCATATGTGAATAATCGGATTTGAAAATGAAAACACCCCCACCCCACCCCATACAACCACAAACACCCCTGCTCATTCAGTGTATGTAGTTTGAGCGATAGCGTTAACGTACTACGCATGTGCGTACACTCTAATGTAAGGGTTCGAATATCTAAAATCACCATTTAGAGACGCTTTAAACTAACAAGAGAACTCTGCAATTGAAAGCATTTAAAATTCGTCAGAAGACCCCTTGCAATCCATTTCTACATTTGGTTGACCACAGTCGATTTGCAGACGTATCTTATTCTATTTGAGAATTTTGTAACTGAATCAATTATTACTTATTTATCAGTGCATGAGGATTTAAAAACTAACCTCTAAGGTCTCACCCACCCACCCCGACACTTTCCTATAAGGTGGCGCTCACCAGTTATTATGTACTTTTGAGAGAGTGATGTATATATGGTGAAGTTGTTTGCATTTTAAACATGCTCAGTTGAGAGAATGTTGGCATACCTATATACTACTTCATGTAATGTGAATGAAATTTCTTTGGATATTGTACTTTTGGAAATTTTAAATGATCTTAGGACACTGCTAACTAAAATGACTGCTCCCTTGTGCTCCAAAAATCAACCTAAATTTGTCTAAAGTACACTATTCTTGGCAGCTATTAAAATATGGAAAATGAATTTTGCCAAACTAGATAATACCAGCTTCTAAAAGTGCAATGACTGAATTACCAAATACATAAAATGTAAAAAAGTTATCGGCTCTTTTTTTTTACAATTTATCTCTGAAGATCGAGAAGTGAAAATGAGCAAGTAGAGCTAGCACATTTTTGAAAGGTGCACATCTGGAGTAAGGCCAAGCTGTATACTCTCTAACCCATATTACACCCATCAATCATACATCAAAATAAAGGGAATTAAAGGTTCTTTGAACAATACCTAAGATATACAAAGTCTCTTTCAAATAACCAGTATAACTAGTGAGGAAACCCGGGGAAACTCTTTTTCTTTAAAATTTTAACCCTATACTACATATGAAACCGTAGAGCGTTACCTAAATAAATGGTTCGCCCATTTGGGTCATACGCATGTATATATAACATATACGCTACGAACAATAGGAGAGCCTATCAACGAACACGTTCTGCGCTCTCTAACACTTTAATTAAGATGTGACGTCATATTATAATAATTATCTCCTTTAAAGCTGCAGAACATTTATTTTACAAACGAAAATATCTTTAAATAATTATCATTTATACATTTGGTCTTTAGCAAGGTTTTGACAATACATATAGCAAAGCCTTACTGATACATCTAGCATGGTTTTGATATTACATATAGCATGGTCTTGATGATACACCTAGCAAGGTCTTGATAATACACAGAGCATGGTCTTAATGATACATGGAGTATGGTCTTGATATTACATATAGCATGATCTTGATGATACATCTAGCAAGGTCTTGATGATACATCTAGCAAAGTCTTGATGATACATCTAGCAAGGTCTTGATGATACATCTAGCATGGTCTTGATAATACATCTAGCAATATCTTGATGTTATATCTGTTAAAGTCTTGATGATACATCTAGCAATGTCTTGATGACACATTTGTTAAAGTCTTGATGACACATCTGTTAAAGTCTTGATGATACATCTGACAAAGTCTTGATGATACATCTAGCATGATCTTTGGATTATATATAGCATGGTCTTGATGATACATATAGCAAGGTCTTGATGATACATCTAGCAAGGTCTTGATGATATATCTGATAAAGTCTTGATGATACATCTATCAATGTCTTGATATTACATTTAGCAATGTCTTGATAATACATAGAGCATGGTCTTGATGATACATCTATCAAGGTCTTAATGCATCTAGCAAGGTCTTGATAATACTTCATGCAAAGTCTTGATGATACATCCAGCAAGGTCTTGATAATACATATAGCATGGTCTTGATGATAGATCTACCAATGTCTTAATGCATCTAGCAAGGCTTTAATAATACATCATGCAAAGTCTTGACGGTACATCTTGCAAGGTCTTGATATTACATCTAGCAAGGTCTTTATGATACATCTAGTAAGGCCTTGGTCTTGATGATACATCTAGTAAGGCCTTGATGATACATCTAGCAAGGTCTTGATGATACATCTAGCAAGGTCTTGATGCTACATCTTGCAAGGTTTTGATAATACATCTAGCAAGGTCTTAATGATACATCTAGCAAGGTCTTGATAATACATCTAGCAAGGCCTTGATGCTACATCTTGCAAGGTCTTGATAATACATCTAGCAAGGTCTTGATGATACATCTAGCAAGGTCTTGATACATCTAGCAAGGTCGTGATTATACTTCTAGCATGATCTTTGTATTACATGTAGCATGGTCTTGATGATACATCTAGCAAGGTCTTGATAATACATATAGCATGGTCTTGATGATACATCTAGCAAGGTCTTGATAATACATATAGCATGGTCTCGATGATACATCTACCAAGGTCTTTATAATACATATAGCATGGTCTTGATGATACATCTAGCAAGGTCTTGATAATACATATAGCATGGTCTTGATGATACATCTACCAAGGTCTTAATGCATCTAGCAAGGTCTTGATGATACATCTAGCAAAGTCTTGATAATACATATAGCATAGTCCTGATGATACATCTGCCAAGGTCTTAATGCATCTAGCAAGGTCTTGATGATACATCAAGCAAGGTCTTGATGATACATCTAGCATGGTCTTGATACATCTACCAAGGTCTTAATGCATCTAGCAAGGTCTTAACGATACATCTAGCAAGGTCTTGATATTACATATAACAAGGTCTTGATAATAAATCTAGCAAAGTATTTATAATACATCTTAAGGCCGTCTGACTTGGTCATAACCCCACTCAATTACTTAAATGAAAATGTAAATCCTATACACCCCCCCCTTTATTTACCCGTTATGATGTTGGTGGCTGCTTGTTTGCCAAAGGCGCAAACTTGTTTAAGCGACATAACACACACACACACACACACACACACACCACACACACAAACACACACACACACACTGAGTTAAAACACACACACAGAGTTAAAATCTCCATATCTTCGTGTACTATTTAAAAAAATAGCTTATCCAAAATACATTATAAAATAGTAAACAAACTCGAAATTAATCAATTGAAACAATAATCATCGTAGGTCTATCTTTTTAAACGGAAGTTCAAGGCAAATTTAAAATTGCATCTGAAATGTTAAACTTGCATGTTGTGGTTACTAGTATGGAGATACCTGTACCCTCTCTGGATCCAAACCTGTACTTTTATGTATCATATGTATTTGTAATCTATAATGGACTCACCATTAAATAGCCTGAAAGGGGTGTCCGCATTTAGTGGCAAGTGGGGTGAGGAGAGATGTCCCCTCCTAATATCAGAGGCATCCGTAAATGACGTCACGCGATTTTGGCCGATTTTTGACACCCCCCTCTCGTCACATGTCGTTACAAAAAGTCAGACCCCTCTTATATGACGCCACAATGCTCTGTCCTCCCACCGAAAAAGATTAGTTCAATCTCGCCTTGTCGACACCAGCCAACCGGAAACAGAAAGATGCTATTTGGAAGAAGCCACTTTTGGGGCAAGTAGGATGATGGTAGTTTAAAACGAATCAATTTAATTTGACCTCATTTACGACACGCGTGAAGCTACTTTAAACTTCATTAAGTAAATTATAAGCAATAAAAAATTAAGAATGAAAATTAAGTGGAACTTTAATTTACAGTTGCGCATTTTGATGTGACGTCATATTTCTTAAACACCCCTCCCCTCGTCACACATCGTCACAAATGTGCATGGCGTCATTTATAGATGGCCCCTCGCCACTAATTTGGCCTAAATTTGCAAAAATGTTATAGCTGATCTCTATGTATGTGTGTTCCCCACCCCCATAATTTTGCTGGCGCCCCTGTCGGGGATGGGTGTTGATAGAGGCTTTCCAATCAGGATATTTTATAGTAAGATAATTCTTTTTCCAACTTAATTCACAGATATATTTCGTTTTTGTGTTCTACAAATCAGTGCATAAGGATTTAAAACCAAACTCTTAGGCCCCCACCCACCCAGTCACTCATATAAGTAAATAGTTCGTCGGTTTTTGTCGTATGCATATATACGCTATTGTAATTACGAACGATGAAAAGAGAACAAAAGGTTTCAATCCATTTTACATCTGCCCCAATTCATCGCATGATTGTAAATCATAAACATATTGTTTGATCAACTAACACTAGCGGCCTAAGTAATGCAATAAAATTTAAAATCTTCACCTAAAAAATACAATGTCCAAACGATTCATATTACTCGCCTGTTACGGGCGTGGCTGTAAAGGGTTGACTGTATGTCAGCCATGTTGTTCATGTGCAAAGGTTGGTTTAAAATGGGTTTCAAACCTTTTGGATCATTTTGTTTTTCTTTTAATTTTTCCTAACTTTAGTATTGTAATTTAGATAAGTATACACAGTAAAATTAGTAACAACATATATGTGCAATGCATATAACCTAAACAGATTGAGTTTCCTAATTTTTGGTGTAGTGGATACCACAAAAATAAATTGTATTGCTTATTCAAAATCCCGAGTGGCAGTTATCAAACAGGCAAAGATCACATGTTTATAAATGCAATAATATCATCTAGCTACTCTTATCAGTTAAAATTAATTACAAATTAAACTTTATTTTGAAGTCATAAGTCAAAATACATGCTGGAATGATCTAATCAAGCACAAACACCTTAAAATACTGTTTGCACTGTAGTCGTAGTTTTGCCCTTATTAGGCAATGCATTTCCATATATGGGAATGCAATCGTCGAACTGAACTACTTTTTCCTGGAATCAGGAAAGGCACTCGCTGTATAAATAACTGTATGAATATTCATCAAGTCAGTTGGTTTCTAGCCGGTTTGTAGTGAACACGTGTTTCGAGAAAGCAGACGACACAATCAAACATGTCTGACGACGACGTTGCAGCTTTAGTTGTGGACAATGGATCCGGTATGTGCAAGGCTGGTTTTGCTGGGGATGACGCACCAAGAGCCGTGTTCCCATCCATTGTAGGGAGACCAAGACATCAGGTAAATAAATATTCTAAATCGTTCATTTTGTTGCATCAGATTTCGTTTTTGGACGCAGCTATCGAAGTTCACTTTCTTTGTCGGTAAATAAATATATCTTCACTTTATATTAGCTCAAATTTATATTTGCAGTACTACCGTCGGTTTATTAAAGTTTAGGATTTGATGTTTACAGGTTTATCGAATAGAGATTTATAATACTACGATGCAAAGGTTTCAATTGCACCAAGTTCTCCGCCTTGTTTAGGTCAATCAGGTGAATTTTCATTCGGCAATGACCTATTGCAGAAAAATGAGAATAATTTTACACGGATGATGCAAATAAAAACGAACGATTGATTTTTGTAGAGTTGCATGCATGCGAGATTTTGACTGCAGCAATCTGGTAAATTACTTATGCAACTGGTGACTTTTATATAATGAACCACACTGCCATTTTAATCCTTATTTTCAAATTTATTAATGACAGAAAAGAGCCATTTTGAATATTTTCATGTGGCTAATGAATCAGTATGTGCTTTATGTACGAGTAAAGTTCACTAGTATAGTCCAGGGCTATCTTATCGCGGGCTTTATATTGTGGCAACAAATGGAATTTTCCGATTAATTTTGGACACTGGTCGTCTAGCGATTGATTACGCATGTAGAGCTGTAGACAGTAAGGACGCAAATATAGCACAATTTCATAAAAAAATGTCAACATTTTTATAAAGTTTACAATGAAAAAGAATGAAAATCTCCTTTTTTTGTAAAGTACATGCAATTACTTTGATCACCGTAAACAAAACTCCAAATTTGCTATACCTGCATTCGATTTGATCACGAAATTTATTCAGTGTATCGTCTGATGTTTGATGAATATAGGTCACATCCTGATAGTGACCACAGGAGTCTGCAGTTTTATCAATAAAGCAAGACGAAATTTCTGCCAACATGAAATCACCTTAATGGTATTATACAATAAGACAAGGAATGCAAGCGTGACCATAACCTCCGCTCATTCAAATTTTCTCATGCGTCTTTTTGTCCTTTTAGAATCCCAGAAGACTGAAAAACTACACAAATCCATTCAAAAACAGTAATGTACCTTCGCATCACTCTCGGATGACCATATGAATCCAATCTGGCAAATTAACAGGTTTTTTTTACCATTACGGTCACACACCCTGGAAAAGTAAATCATTTGAGGAAATAGCCAATTTCTACTAGTTTCTGCTACGCAGTAAATATGCGTTATGGTCTAATTGTCCAAACACTGTGCAGAATGTTTTCTTTTAATACTAGGGAAATTTAATAATGCTGACTGCGCAATTAATAGTAATATAATACTGTAAATAACATTTTCATGATGCATTCATTATTGTGAGCAAGTTCAACTAATTGGCGAGCCATGCTTGAAATATTGATGAAAGGCAAAACACCAAATGGCTATTTTTCCGACCTCAATCGGTCATTGTCTAATGAAAATTCACCTGATGGACCTAAACAAGTTCTCTCCCTATTTTTTGTAACTAGAGAAGTTTGTAGCCAATATTAATTTTTCTTTTAATGTGGAATGCAACGTCTAATGGCACCTTGCATAACAAATTGTAATGTATGCACCTCCTGATTATATATATGGAAACATTTAATTTGCTGCAATTAGCGCTGTGGTGCAAGACATTTAACCTGATCTGTAGGATTTAGGTGGATGGGTGTTGACTTCATAATGCCATTAACAATTTTTGCTTTGTGGAGGATCCACACTATAGTGCTTGTCAGTGTGGGCATGTCCTGAATATGGTTTTAAATTCTAAGGCATTAACATTTTCTTCACTTTCAGTTTAAAATCGTAAAGCATTGGTGATGTACAAAATGCACAAAGCTTGGTTGTTTCATTCATCAACTTGTAGCTTGATTGGCAACATGTTGTCCCTAACACTGCCAACTTGTTGGCAAGATTGAACCGTGGACTGCCATTTCAGTTTGAAAAGAAATTTTAGCCAAGGAATGCTGAATATTGTTGCAAGAACTGTCAAGTTTCAAGAAGAAAACGAATGCCTAAACTTGTTAAACTAAATGTTGATCATAATAATGTAGTTGAAAAAAATTCTTTTTTTTTTCTATTGGGTGCAAAAATGTTCATCCCATGGTTCCCATTGGGCTTTTAAAATGTGCAATTTTATACTGAATTGATCACATCCCAAATGTCATGAATAGAGTGCTTTCTTTGCCAGAAGAAACTTGATTGTTTTCATTGGCTGACAGAAATGTTTTGCCCATTTTGATCAGCTAGAGCATCATTTGAGATTATATGATCCATAATTGTTGAGTGAAAATAAAAATGTGGCAAAACCTAAAATGGAAACATGAGCTAACTTTCCAAGGAGATATAGTTGAAGGAGAAAAATATTGACTAGTTCAAAATGTAATGGTAATGGTTACTAAATTTAATTGCAGGCTTGTGACATGTTAGGTTGTGAGCTGTTGTAGTTTTTGAGGTTATCTTCACAATATTTTCACTTGACCAGCATTTAAAATACTTCATATTATTTGTGGAGTTGCCCTTTTGCATTTGGCTGCATGCTTGAAGAAAACCTTTCGCTACAGCACAAAACTAGAATATGCATGCCTAAGGCAAGGCAGCATCTCAAAAGGATTAGCTTATGTACTTGTTGTGCACCAAAATATTATGAATGAAACAAAATTGAGTTGTACTGATGTTTGGCTGTACAAGTTGCAATCATGCATGCATGCACACAACACACACTTTGATCAGGGTAATTGTATATTATACTGCTTTACCTTGAGGCCCTTGTGATGAAGAAGCTATGGTAAATAAAGAGAAAAAAATCTCTAGTATTAAAGAATAAAGTGTCTTTGAATGTAATGACAATAATTTAGAGTGCATGTATTATAGTATTAACAATGGAAACTGCTTTTCTTGAGATCGTATTTGTTTTTGTTTGGAATATGTGTAGATATTGTTGTGATCCCTAAAAGGAGCCCTGGATCCATAGGCAGCTGTGACGAATGTTTATCATAAATCCAGATTTTATTCTGAAGTTGAACACAACAGGGTTTCCTTTTTTGGGCTATATTATAACTTGTCAAGATGTGACAATCTTAGATGGATGTATCTGGCAACAATTATCATTACCCCACCAGTTATCCATATTTTGCGCACAAGTTCTGGAAGGAAATCTGTTTGGAATTTTAAAAAATAACTTCCGCCACATACTGGCCCAATTACTTCTCATTTGACACGTTAGATAAATGGTGATATTTGAAATCATTCTGAAAATTTGCAAAATGTTTGTCCTGCTTTGCTGCAACTTCAACCAAAAGAAAGTCTTTGATGGGTGGGGCGGAGACTCGTAACTATAGCCCATTTTGTACAGGTGGGGGATCATTTGAGAAGGTATGGGCAACTTCTTCCTAGGTTAGGGCTAGACACACCCTTTGATGCAAGTTGATGGACAATACTGGTCAGGAGCTGGATTTTTCCAACCCCTGATATACAGCTATTATGGTAAAGGAGTATGTTGTGCCATATTTACCTCTTGGTCATGTTAAGTTAAGAATGTGCCTTTTGATCCTCATAGACATGTAAAGTACAGTAGTCCCCCTCTTATATGGCCACCCCTTTTGCACCAGGAAAGTGGCCTTATAAGGCGGGTGGCCTTTTCAGAGGGGGACTAAATTTTTTGTGAGAAGTATATGTACGTAGTAAGAAAGCTTCATTTTTCAAAGCATTTAATATCTTCGTTTAAAAGCAACATTAAATATTGAATGGTTCTTGTGCTATAATAGTTGACTTATTTCAACTGAATATGCATTGATAGTTCTTATTCTTGGTGTAAGCATGATATGCGAGCGGGTGTTGTCATGCACATTGCAGAACCATTCAAAAATGTCATTTGAATCTTGGTACATTCGCAATTCTCTTTCCATTTGCTCCATTTTTTCCCCACTGCTGCTAAATAACTTATCGATTACGATGTTATTTATTTGAGTCTTTTCAGCATAAAATTGTTTTATTCGAGTCTTTTCTACCTAAATTTGTTTGACCAGTCCCCCTCCTCACCTCACCCGATAGCGTAGACTATAATAACCATTTTCTGAAATAATCATCTTCGTTTACATGATGACATGTTAATGTTTGGTAATGAGTTATTTCTATGTTGCTAACTGTATGTGATTTAATTATGCAGACGACACATTTGTGAAGCGGACGAAATGCTTTCCTCGTAAAAAAAGAGCGACAAGTTGTGTTGTCACATGATTTTTCGGTCTTTGTCTAGTACCCTGTTTCTATTTTTCGCCAATGCTGACCATGTGATCTTAACATTACGTCCAGTTATAATCATCAATGTTGCAACTACAAGACTGATAAAACAATTT
This sequence comes from Potamilus streckersoni, assembly GCA_016746295.1. NCBI lineage: Eukaryota > Metazoa > Mollusca > Bivalvia > Unionida > Unionidae > Potamilus > Potamilus streckersoni. The sequence goes on from JAEAOA010000438.1 coordinate 1,741,002, forward strand.
TTTTCTTCATTTAAACAAGATGCCGTATATTTTTAAAGGCAGCGATTGTCATGTGATTCATTATTTGCAGTCTGGTACCCTATTGTTTTTATATTTTTTTTTTACTCAAAAAAACAGCTGGGATATGTTTGCAGATTTCATCTGAACCATAGCACATCTGGGCCGTTGGGGTGTATAAACTTTACAATTGTTGTGTAATAGCCACTAATTATGTAAGTTAACAAGCTCAACCTCTTGCAAAGGGAAGCCATAAAGGCTATCAAACCATTTTCCTAGCAGACTTTGATATTGTACATTAATATTGCCACTTCTCAGATGTTACTACTATTAATAAGTGTAATCTTAACAATTATTAAAGAATAAACCAGACCTCTTATGATAACACGAAGAAAGGATATACCAATTAACTTAAGGTATGGATTAAAATTTGAGTCTTTCTCTGCTTTATGGAATAAATGTGGCTTCTTGTGAGGTGTAAAGGATATAATATTAACCTTAGTGGTACATGTAGAACCCTTTTTTGAATGAAAACCAGGCATCAGGAAACAGAAATCCGATTACCTAACACAATTCGAAAAAAAAATCGTTATAGATACATATTACCCCCAAAAAATGCGGCTGCTTGTGAGGGGTAAATTTTTGTTTTTGCAAAAATATGCTGGTCGTGTTAGCCGGGTGGCCTTTCGTGAGGGGTAGTTTTGAACACAAATTCGTCGGTGCCTTCAGATTCTAGCCGTAAGGAGCCGGTAGCCGCTGGTGACCGGGGGGGGGCCTTCAAGAGGGGGACTACTGTATAGAGGATGCTTTTTTCTCTCATAGGCATGGGAAGTTGTCAGCAGTGATTTTAATAGTTAAGTACACTGATTTTGTGTGTAAAATGTATGAAATTGCAGTGATGTGTGTTAAATTTGCATCATTGTTCCTTTCAGGGTGTGATGGTTGGTATGGGACAGAAAGATAGCTATGTTGGAGATGAAGCCCAGAGCAAGAGAGGTATCCTTACCCTCAAGTACCCCATTGAACACGGAATTGTAACAAACTGGGATGATATGGAGAAGATCTGGCACCACACCTTCTACAATGAACTCCGTGTGGCCCCAGAAGAGCACCCTGTACTGTTGACGGAAGCTCCCCTCAACCCAAAAGCCAACAGAGAAAAGATGACACAGATCATGTTTGAGACCTTCAACACACCAGCTATGTATGTTGCCATCCAAGCCGTGTTGTCACTGTATGCTTCTGGTCGTACCACTGGTATTGTGTTGGATTCAGGTGATGGTGTGACCCACACTGTTCCTATCTATGAAGGTTATGCTCTTCCTCATGCCATCATGCGTCTCGATTTAGCAGGTAGAGATCTGACAGACTATCTGATGAAAATCCTAACAGAACGTGGTTATTCATTCACCACTACTGCTGAGAGAGAAATTGTTAGAGACATTAAGGAGAAATTGTGCTATGTGGCTCTAGACTTTGAGCAGGAAATGGCTACTGCTGCTTCATCCAGTTCTCTGGAGAAGAGCTATGAACTTCCCGACGGCCAGGTCATCACCATTGGTAACGAGAGATTTAGGTGCCCAGAGGCTTTATTCCAGCCAAGCTTCTTGGGAATGGAGTCTGCAGGTATCCACGAAACTACTTACAACAGCATCATGAAGTGTGATGTAGACATCAGGAAAGACTTGTATGCTAACACTGTATTGTCTGGTGGTTCAACAATGTTCCCAGGTATTGCTGATCGTATGCAGAAGGAAATCACAGCCCTTGCTCCATCAACAATGAAGATCAAGGTCATTGCACCTCCAGAGAGGAAATATTCTGTATGGATTGGTGGCTCTATCTTGGCTTCTCTCTCCACCTTCCAGCAGATGTGGATTAGCAAGCAGGAGTATGACGAGTCTGGACCAAGTATTGTCCACAGAAAATGTTTCTAAATGAGCCTGTTCTAAGCCCTTGCCTTTTGTCATTCCATTTAAATGTATAAAGGTTTTCTTTCTTTACAATGGCCAGTATTAGTGTTGTGATTAACATTTTGATTTGATGTCCAAGTGTAGGAAAAATGTGATGCCTTGACAATATCAAGGAATTATGATAACCTTATTAGCATGTTATTTTTCGAACAAGCACCTGCATTCAGATCCAGCTCAACTTTGCTAATAAGGGAATAATTTGTTTCGGAGCATCTAGTCTGTACTCTTTATCTTGTTTAAGAATTGGTTTGCAGCCATTGTATATCTAGACAATAAAGTCTATGCAAATTGATCTTTAGTTATGTGCGACCTAGTAGTATTTACTAAAGTTGTTTAAGAATGATTTTCACATTTTATAATAAAAGCATTCAGGTTTGATTCTTTTTAGTTTTGTTTACAGTACATGGCAAAAATGGTTCACAAAACACGTCATTCACAAGTGTTGTATTTTAAGAACAGATTCAACCATCCTTGGTCACATGGACATGTTGAGGAAAAGTTATTTGCTTTTGGGAATTTGATTAAAACTTGTTTAGCCCCTTGAAATTCTTTTAATTTCATCAGAAATGGGTGTTAGGAAAATGGATTTTACTTGCAAGTGGATCCAGATGTGGCATTTTCATTTAACTTTAAGCTTGGGTTGAAAACCACTTTCGGTTTTGTTTCAGTTGCGTGAAAATTGGATAGGTGAAAATTGGATTGTTAAATTTGTTTGGTGTATTGGCCCGATTTAATCCAAATCTGAAACTTTTACCTTTTGCAAATATTAATTGGTCATGTGCAGTTCAGACCGGCCCAATCTTCATTCAAAGCTAAACAGTTAAAACCTGCATATGAAGAAAACCTGCATATGAAGACTAGTACTGTAATAGGTAATATTTTATCAAGTAGTTTTTCCACTTGATTTTATTGCGAGTAGAACATGTACACTACTGTTCTAGATCTTTCCGCTTTTTGTTTTACCCTCAATTTGGTGTATTGTATGACAACATTGTAGAGCTTGGAAGTGAGGAAGAAGTCATGTGAACATGGATTGAAGGAGTTGCAGAGTTGTAATTCCTGTCTTGATTTAGTACAACTCAACACTTGAGTGTACTGACAGAAATAGAGTAAACTTTAATATTGGTGTTTTAATGATTTTTTTTTTCTTCAGACGTGAATCTTTGGTCTTGTGTGGTATTGGAATTAAATGGAATTTTGAAGGTTGGGAAAAAATTTCCACCATTGGCACTGAGAACACAGGGGTATGCATTATAGTGGCTAAGAGAAATGAAGTGAACATACTTTTACAGCAGTTCATAGACCTCTCGATTCTTCCAAGTTTCCAATTGTCCACATCATTTTGTACCAACACTTGTTCATGAAAAGAACAAGAACTTTTCATTATGAATTTTTTTAATAAAAATCTAAGCAAAAATGTCTATCAGATTTGCTATCGGTAATGAAGAGGTAATCAATCCTGTTATTTCCATTATCATGGCTTTCTATGTTTAGCTCTGTTGGAGCTTATGTGATGGTCCATTGTCCATTCTATCACTGGGACAAGTTCAATATTGTGACTCGAAAAGTATTTTGAAGTTGGGCACAAGACTAAATTCACCCAAATGTCTATTTGGTCGTGAATGAAAATTAAGCGGCTTGAAAAGCCAGTATGGTCATGATGGTGGCAATTATTTGCTACTAGAATAGATGGTCATATAAAAAGTTTTTGGACAAAATGCAATGAGATGTCTACTTGGTCTTAAAGAAAATGGGATCTAGCTGAAATTAGATTTTGGAGCCAGCATGAAAATTAATTACTACTCTAAATTGCAATGTTGTATTTTCACCATAAGATTTGCGATGTTCATAAATGCAAGTGGTGTTGACCTGAACTAAAAAAACCTTGCCATCGTGACCATCTAGAAAATTGTCATTGTTCTGATTGTTGAAGGTCGTGATCAACATTTTTGTCATTAAAAGACTTGTCAGTTGGTTCTAAATGAAAATGTTGCAACTAAAAATTGTAACTACTCCTAAATGGAAAGTTTTACATTCCCAAGGTCTTGTGATGTCGATCTAGAATGGAAATGGCACCAATACAATGTGCACAGTGGCCTCCTTGAAATTTTAAAGTCATATCAAACCCCCATTAAAGACATTTTGTGCTGTATAGTTGGGCATAAATTAAAACTGCTGATGAGATGTTCAACATGGCCTCCACAGTGGTCATCTTGAAAATCTTATTTGTTCAGAAGGAGAAGCAACATTGACATAGTGTTTTTATCAAAGATTCTTTTAGATGGCCCTTGTGAAATCTTGAAAATCTTGTAATTGCTGCTACTCCTAAATATTATTGTCCACTTATTTTTTATTTTATTGCAAAAAGTCCATCCTAAATAAAAAAAATGGTGCTGCTCAGGCATTACATCGCTGCCACATTGGTCATCTTGGAAATGTTGCTTCTGAGGGAATGATCATAGTGGCATGGGATTTTATTGAAAAAGCTTTGTGTAATATTGGGTTCTTAACACATGGAATAATGGTAGCAGGTGTGAAACCTGGCTAAGTCATACCAAAGACAAAATGGTAAAAATGGCTTGCTTGTGTGGTACTCTAGTTAGTGTTGGAGCTGGTCAGTGTGGTACATATCAGGATAATGTGAGGGTGAGACAACATGCTTCATGCCTGCTGCATGATGCCCCAGTGCTATATGTTACCATAAACTGCCACACTTGCAGACATAGCTATTTGAGTGAAAAATATTTAAAGCTACATTTAAACTTAAGTATATGAGCACACACACACATGGAAGTGATTCTGATCAGACTTTAAATGTGGCTACCATGTTGGCGTTCTTGTCGTGGCTGGTAATATTATTGTGTTCACCAAAGGACTAGTGAAGCCTAGATGGTCCAATATGGAAGTGTGATATTCAGTGTGGTGACCATGGCAACAATCTAGAAAATCTTGTTATTGCAAACTTCATCATAATGGAAAGTCTTTTTAATATGATGTTAAAATCGGAAGACATTGCAAGGTATCTTGTTGGTCTGAAATTTTGTCTTGATATGGTGCCAATCTGATGTCCACAGTGGCTAATTTGAACATTTTATGGTTGAATAGTTTGAACCCTTGGCAATCAAAAGTAAGAAATGGTCTGGTCTTGAATTACTGGAAATTCTTTATTGACCAAAGGAGTGTAAGTTTCTCTGAGTGACCTTCATTTTATTTAATGCAGTAATATATATTTCTGGCAAACCTGAAGTATGACTGTACATAATTTTTTGTGATATTTGCAATTACACAGTTTTGCCTTGATTAAAGAAGAGATATATTTAAATGAAAGCATCTATGTACACTGCACTACAGTACAAGGGAATTTTTACCATGCCCCTACACCATGGTTGTATCTGTTCTTTCATTGTCATGGGTCTTCATGTTTGTGTAAACATCCATGGATTGAATGCTGTAGATAATTTGGTAGATTCATTAGAATCTTCAGAAAGTCTACATATGTCCAAGAAGTCCATAACTACTTGTTGCTTTCTATTACTTGGTTATGCAGCCACTATAACGAAGAAATTAAGAATTATAATAAATATAATAATAATGTGTAGTACTGGTGGATATTACAACTTGGAATGTCAATGCTGAATCGATATCCACTATAATGGTACAGAATACTACTGCTACAACCACCTGCAACAATGATCACATCAGCATCTAGTCGGATATAAATCGACACTCATATATGCTGATACTGATGGACAGTATGTAGGTCTGATGTTGACTGTTGATTACAATGTGCAATTTTGCTGCATGCACTTATTTCCAGAACAAATCTGCTACAGTACACCAGACACTACACTAGACACAGGTAATTTTAATAGTCCTGTATAGCACAAAATGAAAAATATGACAGCTCATATGGTTGTGTTATTCCATGTGGAATTACAAGCCACCAAACATAAGATTTGATCTGGTTGCATAATATATTCATGTCAACAAAAGAACCCTTCAACTGACAGTAGTTCCACAGCTGCAAGAAATGGTAAGTATAAAATGTACACCAGTGTGTACAGCCAATGTTTTTGTCTAGTTTTGCAGCTCTTAATAAACAGGTGAAATCAGTTCTAAACTGAAAATGAATTTATTGACCTAATCATCATCTTCATCATCAGAATCTTTCAATATAAATGTTTTTCTTTAACTTTTAAAAGAAAGATGTGAATAATTATAACTATTGACAAAATCCAGAATGTTTTGATAGATGATTGAGCTTTGCTGTCTACCTGTGGTACAATGACATTTTCATATCCTTGCATATTTTGTTGATTCTTATGAAAAGCATAGGTAAAAGTAAATTTAATTTCTCAGAAATAAGTAAATCCGTATTAATTGAGTCTTGTAGAGTGAGTGTTGGTATGAAAGCCTTTACCTTTTGTACAATATCAAATGTGGCCAAAGATACTGAAAATGGCACAAATCTGAAGGGTACCTTTACTTGAAAACTGCTGAACAAAATTTGACCTAATGTTTCTGAAAGCAACAGTACTTGAAGACATTTTAAACTTACAAATGATGCCAAACTTTCACCAATTTTTTCTGCCATCAAATTTTTGTTTAAAAAATAATAAACCATTGCTAAAAATTCAGCAAACTCTAATTTGCTTCTCAAAATTTGCTTAACAATTAAATTTGGAACAAAATCCTACTAGCAGAATTTGTTTCAAATTTCTATTAATGATGCCAAATTGATATACTGACTGCTGGTACTGAACCCCACCCCTCCACCCCAACCCCCCAGCAGAAATAAACTTTAAACTCGGAAAAAGCTGTTTAATATAACAAAATTTGATAATTTTGCACTAAGGCTTTTCAATTTTATACAAACGATGCATAACTGCTATGAAATATGTCCGTCGTTGTTACTAACATAGACTGACATTTGAACAATAACTCTTCATGAATTACCTGTTATGCAAGTGAGATTGGATCTCCTTGATTTATGGGCTTAATTTTCCATTATTTTTAAAAAGAAAAAACTGGTTGTCATATCTTAATTCTAGAGACATATTTTGTCTGATTTAAAAAAAAAAATCGTGCCATTTAGAATGGGCACATGTACATTATCTTTTAATTGTGATAGTTTTATGTTTCAAGGGAAATAACTCTCAAATTCAGCAAACGAATTATCGGTATGATTGCTCTCCCATGCAACACAATTCGGACACAAACAACCAATGATATGAATGGAATATAGTTTATATGTAGGTACCTTTCGTCTGTTTAAGTAATTTAAAAAGAATGTCATTACCAGATAGAGAAAAAAATAAAAAAGGGTTTGAAGACTGCAGATTTTAAGTTGGTTTTAGATTTTGAGATCACCTTGTTATGTGTAGTTAGTCTGTATTGCTTGGTTTTATTTTCTTAAAAAAATATGGTGTTGGGTATGCCTTGTAGCTGCCCTGGTCGGAAATCTACCTGACCAGAATCATTGAGTTTGTTTTTAATTCTGTAAACAATAAAGAGTTTGTATTTCTCTGCAAGTGTAGGGTAACTATTAAGACTATTATTTTACTCTGCGTAAAAGACATTATGTTTGTCATTTTCTTAAGTATAGTTTTAGTAATAGACATTGTCTATTCATAGCTTGGATCGTTCTGGAATACACTGTTGTCTCACAATCCAGCTGTTCTTTTCTGTCTTATGTTTTTTTTTTTAGATATACATAATTGTGTTTGCTGGAAATATTTTTTATTCCTACTATATCATCTGGGCAGAAATAATTTACATTGCTGTATTCCGATTTTGATTTGGGTGAAATTATTTAGTATTCTCTGGATATACAAAGTGTTGTATAATATTTTTGGAAAGAGACATTAATCTGGAATAAGTGAATTCAAACAAGGAAACATAGGGTTGTGTTATTGTGATTCAAAAAACGACACCACGTCATTATAAGTCATGACAATGTTACATTAGTATATAAAAGACTACGGATAATTACTGGTACATAAACACCTTCAGTGTTAAAAGTTATTTCGAATAAAGTTTATACGGAGTTTTATTCATTAAGACTTTGTTGGTAGTTCTTGGATTATTCGCAGTGCCGTACGCTCTTTATACATTTTCACTTTATATTTTAGGGACAATAAACTATTTGTTGAATTTATCAACTTTGTTGTTTCGCACTTTTTTCTGTTACCTGTTTTAAGACCATAGAGTGGTAATTAACCTCAAAAGTCATTTGTATCCACAGAACTATTCAACCACCTGTTGTTTCTTTTAGCCCTTCACCATTGACAATGTTATTTCATAAGGAAAGCACGAAAACTCAAGCTTACGTAGATGAAATAACAGTACTATTGGTTTATGAAACTCTGATCCGCCCATGGCGCAATAATATATATATATATATATATATATATATATATATATATATATATATATATATATATATATATATATATATATATATATATATATATATATATCAACATCTTTGCACATTGGTGCTGTGTATTCTAGGTCTACAGATCAATGCTGAATTTCCACTCTTTAATCAATAGTGATGTATGAAAACTACGATATAAAGTATCAATAATACCCATTGTGTATTCTCTCGGTCAATAGAGTTTGCCTGTAGTCAGTCTTAACTCCTTCTGAAGGGCAAATAAGTGTATTTGTATGTGATATAAATAAAATATATGTATAACAAGTGTACGCTGTATGAATGACATGCCACTCGAAGTATAATTGTTTTCATTAAAAGTACTCGGAAAGCCTATTTTCCTTTTAAAGAAATTATATATATATATATATATATATATATATATATATATATATATATATATATATATATATATATATATATATATATATGATGTTTGATTGATACAGCGTATATATATATATATATATATATATATATATATATATATATATATATATATATATATATATATATATATATATATATATATATATATTCTTGCCACTATATAGTTGATATAATATGCTTATTACTTTCTACAAATCATAGTAAGGATATATTTTTCTCGAACTAAACTCGATCCGGAAACTTAAAAAAAATATTTTCGTTCCTATCTACCCGTTCCTCTCTTTCATATTATGTCTACCTCTCTGGTGGCCTAGTGGTTAGAGCGTTTGCATCATATGCAGTAGGTCGTGGGTTCGAACGCCGGCTGAGTCACACCAAAGACGTTAAACAATGGTAATAACAGCTGTCTCGCTTGGCGCTCAGCATTAAGAGGTTAGTATTACGACTAGTTGACCTGGTGTCATTATTATGTGTCTGGGTGAGACATCATGCAACATGTTTGCGGCATGATGCCCCAGTGCTAGAAATCACTACAAACTGTCACACTGCAGACATCGTACGGATAGGACTTGTTAAGGTTACGTTTTCATGTTCGAGTAAATATGTTGAGAAGTATGTGTTCTTTCTTTTTATCAAACATTAAGTAGCGTTCCTTTAATTTTTTTTTTTTGGTATGACATGGGTTTGGCGGTTTGGGGAATTCATGTGATTAGCGATGCGAATGGCGAGTAATAGATTAAATTTTTGTCTATATTCTACCTTCGTCTTGTCTGTCAGGCAGATTCAAGACCTGAGGAATATTACAGCCATGCATTCTAATCAAATAAATCATCCTCCTATGGATGAACGTCGTCATCACGTTTTATCTTTTGTCCTTTTAATCTTTGAATAGCATAACCCGAATGATTAGAGTAGCATAACCTGAATGATTTGAGTAGCATAACCTGAATGATTAGAGTAGCATAACCTGAATGATTAGAATAGCATAACCTGAATGATTAGACTAGCTTAATCTGAATGATTAGAATAGCATAACATGAAACATTAGAATAACATAACCTGAATGATTAGAATAGCATAACCTGAATGATTAGAATAGCATCACTTGAATGATTAGAATAGCATAACCTGAATGATTAGAATAGCATACCCTGAATGATTAGAATAGCATATTCTGAATGATTAGAATAGCATATTCTGAATGATTAGAATAGCATAACCTGAATGATTAGAATAGCATACCCTGAATGATTAGAATAGCATAACCTGAATGATTAGAATAGCATATTCTGAATGATTAGAATAACATATTCTGAATGATTAGAATAACATATTCTGAATGATTAGAATAACATAACCTGAATGATTAGAATAGCATAACCTGAATGATTAGAATAGCATAACCTGAATGATTAGAATAGCATCACTTGAATGATTAGAATAGCATAACCTGAATGATTAGAATAGCATAACCTGAATGATTAGAATAGCATAACCTGAATGATTAGAATAGCATAACCTGAATGATTAGAATAACATGATCTGAATGATTAGAATAGCATAATCTGAATGATTAGAATAACTTGACCTGAATGATTAGAATACATGGGAGAAGAGTCTCCAGATGTGCACAATGGTTTAAAACGTTAGAAGCAACCTCTTGTATGGAGATTTGATGATTGAGGTGTAATTTACCAAATTTTAAGCCACCCACCTACTATCTCTCTGAATATTAAGACTAATACATTGTAGAACTGGTGTGTGTGTGTGTGTGTGTGTGTGTGTGTGTGTGTGTGTGTGTGTGATATTTGGACCCAATTATCCTTTAGCAGATTTTTCGGCGGAATGTTGACAAGGAATCTTTATCTAACACTATTCTGTTAGGGTCCCATTTTAATACAGTTATGACTAGAAAGTAAGAATATTGGGCTGGATATAATTGGAGCACCAACAGAGTTGATATTTCGGTGTTTAGAAATAGTAAAGAGCGAACCTTAATTCTATTAGCAACGGGAAAGAATGGTCATGCAATCACTTCCAACAATATTCATGGCCAGACTCTCATCTTACTCTTTCTGGACAGTTAAAAAAGTCAACAAATTTGTGCTTATTGCAAGTGGCTTGAAGGACCCTGATTCTCTATACTTTTATATTAAAAACATTCAAATTGTGGTTTGATACTATTGAAAAAAATATTAAATATGTATTTTCCTAAAATGAAAAGAAATTTATAAACATTTGAAAAGAATATGGCAAATACAATTTTTCAGTAGTCTTTACTATCAAATATTGTAAATTTGCATATATAATGATGAATTTGAAATGGGTCATGAGATTAGAAAAATCAACAGGATGACATCGATGTGGGTCTTGAGATAGTATAGACTGACTCACTCACTGTCTGTTATTATAGTCATGTTTCCACTCTCGTGTATTATGACTGGTTAAAGCCCTGAAAAGGGCTAGCGGCCTCCCCTCCTTCCGAGGCAGGGCTCACCCGTGTCTCAGAGCTCGACACTTTTTGTGCCCCGGCGCATGGGCATAATACCCCCCCCTAGATGGTTTACCACCTAAGCCGGACATCATCTTTTCGATAATGTTGCTAATCTAGGGAGGCACTCAACCCACGGGCAGGGCTTTTGGTCTTGTGCTTGACCTTTTTTCTGCCAACCTTAAAACAGACCTTGTGATCGTCATTGATACAGTCACCGATCGTCATAGATACAGTCACACTGCCTCGACCCCCGAGCTCAGAAAAGGCAAAGGAAAAGATCCAGCAAAGGGCGGTACCGTAGTTGATTCCTCTATTCTTGTGTGTTGGGATCCTCTTCCTTATGTCTGTCTTACCCTGGGTCCACATATTTTGGCTTTGAAAGTGTAACCTTTTCACATTATTTAATGTGGCCCAGGGCGCTTCCTACTGCCTTTCCTCATCCTTGATCGTTGGCTCCCAGGTTACCTTGAGTTGACGGCGTCGGCAATGGATGCGGCTTCCGCCCCCTAAGTTAAGTTCCTGTTTCTGCCCGTTGCCTATTGGGGGTGGGAGTCCCCTATCATAGCCAAACATGTGTAAGCCACATACGAGTCGAATGAATATGAATTGTGAAATTTCCTACTAAATAGTAGTATTATGTTTTTGTGTACTATGCGTACCTGTAGTTCCAAAAAATTGAGTCAAATTTGGAAGGTATAAGCTACCTTGTGCATTTCAGTGATCTTAATTTGGTTTGACGGCGAATAATACATTTTTTTTTCTCCAATCATCCCTTCAAGGGCCAAAGGAGTAGTTGTTAACCGAAAAAGAGCTCTTGCCAAAGTGAGCTCTGTGTCAGGCATTTTGACTAACCCTATTTCACTACGCTGATGTTAAAAAGCAGCGAAGTGATTGTCTCAATCTTCTTTCTTCTTTCTGTGGTCTTCTTTCTTCGGCTTGCCATTTCTTTTACGATTTATCGTGTGTAAAAAAATTTGATTATTACTTGCGTCTACTTTTCTTCCATTTTCTTCTTGTCTGTTTCTTCTTCTGTTCCTTTGTTCTTCTTTTCTTCTTTCTTCTTCTGTTCCTTTGTTCTTTTCTTCTTTCTTCTTCTGTTTCCTTTGTCCTCTCTTCCTTGTTCCTTTGTTCTCCTGGAGCTCCTGGTAAACACGTCCGTCCTCTTCAAAGGCTGCTACCTCTCTCTCTCTCTCCTCAGTATAGACTGACTGAGCTTTATTGTCTTATAAATGAGTTTATCTGACAGCGCCAGATCTCGCCCCTTTGTTCCGCTCTCTGACCATCACATCGACTCACTTTTGTGTTCAACTTAGCTTTGATTGTACCTACATTTAAAAATACTTTATTAGAAATGTACACATTCTTAAATTTAATTTTTTTCTTTTTCTTTTTTGACAGAGTGTTACTGGGAAATTGAACTAGTTCGTTTGAGATATTCAATTTTTTTTAAAAAAATATGCTTAATGGAATAATAAACATTACGTTAGAAATTGTGTAAACATTGATGGAGAAAGAGGCTGAAAGTATTTGAAATTCCCAGCTATAAATGCTATTTAAAAATATAAGAAAAGTAAAAGTTCATTTCCAGAATTTCAGGGATGATGTTCGACCTTTAAGAGATTTTCTGAACATTTGTCTAGCAAAATAGCCAAGATTGCTAAAATAATTTTTTGAATATTATTCAAGTATTCTTCACTCTCTATTACCATAATTTAATGTCTTGGCCTGACATTAAGTTTTATAATTTAAAAGAGATTGAATCACAAAGTAATTTTCCACTTCTGTTTTAAATAAATTTGGACACGTAATGTTAACAGTTGTTAATGACATTTTCAGGACTTGGTAAACGAACACTATCATAATAGTATGGTAAGTAATCAGTAAATCTTTATAAAGATAAAAACTCAAAAAGGAATACTGTTATTGCAGCTTATTTGATATAAGTTGTGTGTAACTTGTGTAAGTAATTACAGATTGCAATTTATGATAATGTATATTTGTAAGCAACATGTTTACATAGCCTACTTTTGTATCGGATCGTTAGCTTTAAATAGGATGTTGACAGTTTTTGACTTCAACATATTATAAATATAAACATGTTTACAAGTTGATTGGAAGTTTCCATTAGAATGACTCAAATCTAGTTCAAGTGAAAATGGATATAAATAGGGAATCGGTAAACAAATAATTCATTCTTGTTTTAAAATTAATTAGTGGAATCCTTTACAGTTGTGCTGTGATCCGAGAGGAATCATTTAATTTAATCATTCATTGGAATTAATAAATAAATTAAACCACTCATTGGAATTATTAAGTACTCATTGACTTTGGATTGACATATTAGTTTAGAATTATTGTAAACTCAATAAGAGGAATCTGGATTGATTCATTGTGCTAGATAAGACATTCAAGACTATTGGAATTTATTCAAAACGTTCTATACTTTTGGACTGGCGATAAAACATTTGTGATTATTTGGGATGAAAGTCACAATACTGTAAGTGTCTATTGAATTTTAACCTAGTAATATCAAGACAAAAATAACTTGTTGATTTTATCTAAAATTGTTGGTTTCACTTTCTTTCTATTACATAATTGGAGTCTAAAATTTCTAACAGAAATTGGGGGCTCGCTCGGGGTTTGAGTTTTCTTAACATTTTTGTTAGATATATTAAACTTGTCTTTTAAATTGACTTTGTGATTTTAATTTCACACAATTGAGAAATCTTTTGTGAAACCAGCAATTAACAATATCATCTAATGACGAGAACATTTTTTCAAATAATACATAGGTTGAGTTGGAGTCTAAAAGTGTGAAAAGAAATAAGCTTTTAGAATTCAACAAATAATTTATTTTCCTAGAAAACAAAGTGAAAAAAGAAAGAACTTACGGTATTGTATTGCTAATTAAATCCCAAAATAATCCTAGAATGAGTGACATAAGTCCTAACAATTTAATATTCTGAATAAACTTTAATCGAAATGCAAACCATGTCCAACGCTGAATGTGTTGATGTATCTGTGGCTGCCTGTATTATATTCTTTTACCAACAGTCGTTTTGTTTTAAAACACAGCAATATAATTCGAGGTTTGAATTCACCGAGTGAATATTATTGTATATACTCTGTATTTCCAGGAAAAAAATCGCTGAATTAAATAAATTCTATCTCAAACATATTTCTGGACACAACAATAATAAAAATTGATTCTGCAAGATCTTAATGCTGGAAAGAATAGTCTTTTTAGTAGTTCCTTGATTACATAGTCAGGTCACAATTAACATTTTATCAAAAACCCATTAATGGGAAATAACCTTTTAGATTGTTCTTAACGTTTAAAAGAATGTAGTTATAATTAGAAAATATGTTACTTAAATTATAATATATAAACCTGGACAATGTCAGCTACACCATGTACATTGTAGGAGAATTCCAATAACTTAGACCCAGATCCAAATACACATGATTATATTTATTGATAATGATCCTGATATTGAAACAATACACATAGAGAATATTTTTGTCTATGGATTAGTTGTTTACATAATTAAATAAAACAATCACTAATTCAGATTAAGCAGAAAATAGTCTTGATTTTGGAGAAGGATAAGTCCAACATACAACATTAGATTTCAATATTATGTAATGAAATAAAGGAAAACGAAAAATGTAAGTGGCCAGCAATGCAAATCAAATATACATGAAAGAACATTCTCTCTCAATTTAATGTCTAGACTGAAACGCTTTCGTGGCCATGTTATGACAACTATTTCATTGCTCATTACGGATCTGGTCAAGTAAGATAGGTGATTGTTCAATACTAATTATTACCAGGATAAACCATTACTAGAAATTTTGAAACATTTAATCTGAGCTAGCAGCAGGGAGGGTGAACCCTACAAAATTTTTGCTTGTGAAATTAACCTG
This sequence comes from Potamilus streckersoni, assembly GCA_016746295.1. Classification (NCBI taxonomy): domain Eukaryota; kingdom Metazoa; phylum Mollusca; class Bivalvia; order Unionida; family Unionidae; genus Potamilus; species Potamilus streckersoni. Next base: position 1,756,219 of record JAEAOA010000438.1, read on the forward strand.
AAATAAGGGTTCCTACAGAGGCTGAAAAAAAGGTCGATAACCCTAAACCAAAATATCTAACTTTTATATTACCGTACGGATGGTTATAAACCGCATAATAAACCACATGAGGTTAGCTTAGTTTTGTTATACTATTATTGACTTTTTTTACCTTGATTTTATTGAACTATATTTTACGTTAAAAACTTGAGCAAAAATTTTGTAGAGGTTCACCCTCCCTGCTGCTCCTGACTTTGTCACCTGACTTTGTCAGGGCATTAATATCGGGACTTTTAACAATAGATTTGGGTTTTTAAACAGACATACAGTTCATAAACAGATGGTCAAGGGGAACTAACCAAATATTTTATCTAGACCTATACGATATCTGGATCTAGGATCATGTAAATTTATCGTTATAAATCCAAAAGGAACAGATTGTGCTTTAGAAAAGAAATTTTTAAATTTAATTATGTCCATATCCCCTGAACACCATGTGTAATAAATATTTCGTAGGGTATAATTATCTACTCCATTAAACACAACTAAAATATTACAATTTTCTCTAATCACTTTAGGTATCTGTGTATATCTTTGAGTAACATAAATCACGTCTGTGTTTTTGTGACGACCTCGAGAAAATATTCTAGCTGGATTAGATTGTTTGTCCAACATTACATCATCATATACTACGAGATTATTAATGAATCCATCTAAATCATCTACAGATGGGGCTTCATCTATATCTGTGATAAAGTCAATAATATCTTCACCGTCTTTATTAACAGATTTTGCTTTTTCATTAAAATCTTTAAGTACTTCGTAACAATGCTGATCATCCACAGATGGTGCTATTAAATATAGTTTGTTCCATCTCATCCATCTCATTATTTAATTTAATAATAATTGTGTTTTACCCGATCCAGATGGACCTATTCTAATCATTCTTATCGAATTTGGTAATGCTGGATGGTGCTTTACTGGTTCTTGTTTTCGTGTCGCCGAAAAATCAATTATTGTATCCATATTATTAATAACATGAGTCTATATTGCTTTCGATGTAGATCATCTACACCCACCGTTGGATTGACAACAAAAAAAAACAACAAAAAATAAACGACATGCATTAACAGGTAAATGTGTAAAATGTGGTACAAAAAATATAAATTTTTCTCGGATAACAAAGAGAGGTGGGGATATAGCCGCATCATTAGGAAAATTACCCGGATTACCATGGGCTAAATATGTTGGTGAGAAACACCTCCCTGGATATAATTATTGTGGTCCTGGAACTCGACTTGATATCCGACTTGATGATCAAGATCAACCAAGACCAGGAGAGTATCCAGTAAATAAAATTGATCAAGCATGTCACATTCACGACGTTGCTTATAAAAATTCAGATTTGCAACAACGGCATCTTGCAGATGTAAAATTGATTCATGCATTAAATTCTATACCCAATAAATCTGTTAGAGAGAAACTCGCTAGTTTTCTAATAAAATCCGCTATGAAAAGTAAAATAATGTTAGGGGCTGGTAATTAATTATATAATTATTATAATGGAATCTATTTATTATAGTCCTAGAGGGTATTGGAGGGGTAAAGCAGCGATCACTAAACTTGCTAAAGCAGCAAAAGTTTCACATTATGTTGCTGCAGCGTGGTTAGCACGACAGGCAATATGGCAAATTTATCTACCACCACCAAAAACAATTCAATATGCACATTTTGATGTCATTATTCCTAACGAAGTTCATCAAGCAGATATTTTGTTTTTACCACATGATACTATTAAAACACGTGGACAAAAGTCACTCACGTACAAATACGCATTGACTGTTGTTGATATTGCAAGTAGATATAAAGAAGCTGAGCCATTATTAACAAAAACATCATTTGAAAGTGCATCTGCGTTTGAGCGAATTTATCAACGTGGTGGTCTACAATGGCCACAGTTATTACAAGTAGATCCTGGCAAAGAATTTCTTGGTGCAGTATCATTTTTGATGAAAAAGCATAATGTCAAAATCAGACGAGGGTATACTGAAATTCATCGTGATCAAGCAATCGTTGAACGATTTAATCGAACATTTGCTGAGCGGTTATTTGGATATCAATATGCGAAGGAAATATCTGCTGACTTTAAGTCCGGTGAGAGATCTCGTGAATGGGTTGCAAGGTTACCAAGTGTGATATCTGCATTAAATAATGAAATTACTCGTGCAACTTCCATGAAACCTTCTAATGCAATAACAAAAAATATATACCACGTAGCTATGAATACGGACAACGAGGTCAACAACCAGTATTAGGTAATGTGATTGTGAGATATTTATATGAACTAGGGGTGTTGGAGGGTGGCAAAAGACGAGCTACTGACCCTATTTGGAGTGTGACTACACATACAATTTCTAGCGTGGTTAGATCTACTGGAAGACCACCCATATACAGACTAGATTCTACTGCCCCTCAACGTGGATTTGTGCGTGAACAATTGCAAGTAATTCCTGCGGATACACAATTACCTCCGCGTTCACTTATGTAAATTAGCACTAGGGCGTCCAGCACCCCGACGTCGGTTACATTCAAGACAGGTCAGCATCACATTTTCACGTGGGTGACCAAGATCACTATTTATTATATCTACGGTAAATTGTCTTGGATTATTATTCGAATATTGCCATAACATTATTGTGTTACAACTTGCACAGTGATTTTTCTGTAATTGTTTTAGTTTTATAATAAATTCAGTATCAATATCAAAGTCACGTTTATTTTTTTTGTCACATTGTTTATAAGACGCTAATTTTTCTTTATTACATCAGCGTCATTAGTAATCTCCTCAGTTATCACATAATCTATGACAATTCTATGTAGTTGAGTTATTCTTCTGACGCGAGATACTGCGAGATATACTAAATTTGTCCACTCGATCCGGTCATCTACAATCCAGATATTTGTATCAGATATAGTTAATCCCTGTGACGAATGAATCGTTATAGCGTATCCTAACGTCCATGGTGATTTATCTATACTCAATGCGCTCTCAACATAATTGATATCTATCAAAATAATATCATTCAATACTAGATTTTGTACTCGGATATCTCCACCGGGAATTTCAACATCAATATTCTGTCGTCGAGTATCTGATGGACGATAACATGGTACAGGCAGATGTGAAAATTTTTCTTTATGTAGCGTAAATAATTTCTTTTGCAATTCATCACGAACTATCTTTCTACTTGCGACTATCAAATCAGTGGGTCTCCATAAAGCCCAAAAATCATTCATGGTAGTTTCTGGAATTATCTCACGCATTATTTCACATTGTATTTTATCTGGCTGTAGTCTGATTAATCTTTTAAGTTCTTTCAGTGGTTCATCAATAGCTCTATGATCATCATATATTTCTTCATAATAATCTATATTAATCTTTAGCCATTCATGTGGAGACTGTCCAACAAAGGGTGGTGGTTGACCATGATCACCGCACATAATCACAGCAGTATTTTTTGTTAATAACCATTCAAGGAATATTTTTAGTGTTTCTAACGACACCGTACATATTTAGTCCCATATAATATACTTAGGTATATATTTCTCACCCATTCGCTCAGGAGTCCACGTATCTCCACACCATCTAAAAAAAACTATGATAGGTGCAAGTTTTGACACCTCGTTCTTTTATCTCTCTGGCTAGTTTATGTGTAGGTGTCAAAACAATCATATCTGAATTGTTGTTCATAAATAATTTAATCACACGAGTTGTTTTACCTTACCCTCCACACCCATTAAGATAAACGGTCTTATATCTAGCCACAGGATCATACACATATGGTGCAAATGATTCTAATATTTGATTATTATTTCTGTAATATATTTCCTTAATTTCAACGTCAGAAAATTCAGAATAACTAAGTATATTTTCTTGCTTTATCCTCCATGTTCCCCACTCACCATTACCAAGTAGCGGATTTAATAAATCCTTATATTTTTTATGTATATAAAATGAATCCGTAGCAACTCTAACAGCGTAACGAGGAAATCTATTTATCATAGATAGTAGATTTATAGAAACATAAGCTAGCATCGAAGATCTTAAATGAGTAAACTGAGGTGAATCGCCCTCAATATAGCTAACAATAGTACCTAGTTTGGTCCCATCTGATAAATAAGCATTACTTCGGCTTATAAATGTGTTTTTCTCCGTTGTATCATTAATTATAAAATCTATCTCAGTATCGTCCATAATCAATTTTGTACAGTGTCGTTTATGACCGTATGAACTACCCTGAGTAAATTTACCAATTATCTTTATACCAAGATCTTTTGCACGCTTATCATCATGTTCATCTCTACATTTACGTATATTATTAGTAATTTTAATGTCATCTTCGGCAAGATCAGGAAATTCTTTCCTGGCATCATCAATATTAAATCTATCAGGTTCTGGTAACCAAACTTGCTTTTGTGTACTATAGGATATAATCGCTTCATTAACTTTTAACGATATTAATATTCCAACATCAAGAATTATTTTTCTATAAATAATCCAATCAATGCCAATAGCGATGATAACAACAAAACTAAATCCAATTTATTTTTACAATTATTTCTCAGTATTAGAGTAGCTGTCGTCTTTTTTCTTTAAGAATTATTTCCCTGATAATACTAATTAAACAATAAAAACATACCGACGGAATATTATCCCGTAGATAGACCATATATATTTTGGTAAGTAATACTAGACCATTCAAACATCTATTTTGGTACAGTAATACTAGACCATTCAAACATATCTATTTTGGTACAGTAATACTAGACCATTCAAGCATCTATTTTGGTACAGTAATACTAGACCATTCAAACATCTATTTTGGTACAGTAATACTAGACCATTCAAACATATCTATTTTGGTACAGTAATACTAGACCATTCAAGCATCTATTTTGGTACAGTAATACTAGACCATTCAAACATCTATTTTTGTACAGTAATACTGGACCATTCAAACATCTATTTTTTTTACAGTAATACTAGACCATTCAAACATCTATTTTGGTACAGTAATACTTGACCATTCAAACATATATGCAGTTTTGAAGGCAAAAATGGTGAATTGCATAAAGATTTCTCCTTGCTAATATGTGTTAATCCCGTTAACAGCTACATAAATGTAAAGAAGTTTCAAAATTTTTAATTTAGGACAGTGACGTTTTAAAAATTCATCCCTTACATGAAATGCTTCAAACTGTTTTTTGCCAAAATGATTTCTTTTATCATATGAAATTTGTGTATTTTGTCTAATTATTGACTAATGTCATAAGAGAATTTGGAATATTGTCAATTTATCGAATCTTGTCTTCATTCATGAAAATGAAAATATTTTAAATGTCGTTAATACGATATTTTCCGTGAAATGATAAGTGAACATTGAAGGGGGTTTACTCTTTAATCATCAATGAACAGTAGTGTACCACATCTGTTAGTCTGATTTGGCACAGATCTGTTAGTCTGATCTGGCACACACGGTGCTCCTAAGTTTCGATAGTCATTGAGTATCGGTTTGCTGTGTCTTTTTCAAACATGATTATGTTGGTGATGAGAGCTGAAATAACTAACACAACATTGTTAGTATTATGCGTAATCAAGAGTTATGGCCAAAAAATGTTTGCCACTGTTGCGTTTAGGTATTTTTTATTGCAGCGGCAGTGTACATTGAGTAATAAGACCTTGTGATGCTTTGGAAGTGAAATATGTGTTCCATTGCATGTTGTTTTGTTTACAGTTCAGCCTCTCAAAAACTTCAGGTCAACCATTGACAGGAACTTCACCGTGAAGTCATGTTTGAAGATATTTTAGATTAATATATGATTTGTATTGATTTTCACACAGGGGATAGTTTAGTACTGAAAAACAAATGTAGAGAAATTATAGCAAAATTAGTGTTCTATATTCTGTCAGTGCAGTATTGACTAAACTTTAAATTGCTGCAAAAATTTTATTATTAATTATAGACACATTAAAATTTCACACATTGTGTATATTTACTTTAATAATTAGAAAATATAATTTAGATTAAAAAAATTAATTAAAACAATTTATTTAAAAAAAAATAAGAAATAAATTTTTGGACGTAAATTCCCAAATATAGTATTTGTTGGAGATGACGCTTATTATTAGCAGCAGCAATGCAATCCTACACCATATATAAGCTGCAATTGAGGAATATTTTTGAAAGCCTGTCAGGGAAAATCTCTTTAAATTCTGTGCCAGCCCACAATAGTGATTGTATAATATGGACAGGAAATATAACAGCCAATAGATTATATGGCCTATTGTCATATAGCAATCCTGAGACAAACACATAGAAGAAAATACATGTCCACAGACTGACATTAATGATAAAGTTGAGAAGTCTGAATATTCCAAAGGAGCTCGATGCATCCCATTTATAACAACAGTTTGCGCGTGAATGTCGACTACCTAAGTTTAGAACTTAATTTCGTTAACAATAAATGGCAGTGCTTCAAAGGTTATGGGCATTGCATTGGGCATGGTGAATTTCCAGACTGCACGATAAAGTTTAAATTGTAACATGGAATAGTCCATGTATTATTATATTGGATGGATGGATGTGTTGAGTAAGAAGGAGAAAAGAAAGTGTGTTCTTTATTTTAGTAGACCATGCTGGTGACAGTGTTGTCTTAAATACATTCCTTCCTTCCTTTAATTAATTGTGCCGATTTGTTTATGAAGTTGGCCGACATATAGAAGCCATCATTGATTCCTTTTCACCTATATTAACGGGAATTTTGAAAATGAATTGAAACAATGAAGCAGTTTTTAAAGCGGCACAATCTAGTGCGTCGCGCATCAATATAAAGATGAACTGTATATTAGTTTTCAGTAGTTTCATCTAAATGTTCCTTATCCATTGTTGATAATGTTTTATTTTTCGACAACAAGAAGCATGAACTTCATCTTGTGGAGATAAATCTGTCATTTCCGGCTGGCGTCGTCTATACGAGGGAAATCGTAGCTAAGTGGTAGTAACTGCGTTGTTTACGTGTTTTTAAATAATTTAATTATCATTTCTTCTTTGGATTTGATATTGTTTGTTCTTTTTGTGCTAGTATAACCACTTTTAATAATGTAATGCAAATCTGATGTAAACAGGAAAATGTTGGAATGTGGCCGATGACGTTTACAACTACGTTAAAATCCAAATCACACACACACACACACACACACAAACACACACACACACAGTTCATTGCGATGATGTAAATACAACCAATGACGAACCACACAGAATATATGGAGTTAAAAAACTATAATTACTGACATAGATTCAACTCGCAATATAATCCTTTTCAAGATTGATCCAGTCAAACGCTTGTATTAGATTGTTTCCACCACAAAGAAACAACAGTTAAAGTACATATGAAATAGAAATACATCATTTGTTCATTCCTTAAAAAAGTTTTAAAAAATAACGCGTCGTCATTCCCAAGAGAGTATTCCTCAAATCAGCATTGGATACTGAATTTAAGGGCATGCGCACATACAACCAAAGTTTATCAATAATACCACACCAAACTTTTTATAATATTGTGTAAGAGATCTACATATAAATAGAAAACGATCAACCACAAAGGTGCAAACGGCTTAACAAGGTGCTCATGCATATTCTTCCAGATATGATGCAAGTTTTGTCACAATATTGAAAAGGAGCCGACATGACGTAAGAGATTCCGGAAGTTACTTCCTAAATTGCAGAGGGAATCAAACTGCCATTGGTGGCGCTTTACAGTTTCGTATTTAGCATAGGGTTAAAATTTTAAAGAAAAAGAGTTTCCCCGGGTTTCCTCACTAGTTATACTGGTTATTTAAAAGAGACTTTGTATATCTTAGGTGTTGTTCAAAGAACCTTTAATTCCCTTTATTTTGATGTATGATTGATGGGTGTAATATGGGTTAGAGAGTATACAGCTTGGCCTTACTCCAGATGTGTACCTTTCAAAAGAGTGCTAGCTCTACTTGCTCATTTTCACTTCTCGAACTTCAGAGGTAAATTGTAAAAAAAAGAGCCGATAACTTTTTTTTACATTTTATGTATTTGGTAATTCAGTCATTGCACTTTTAGAAGCTGGTATTATCTAGTTTGACAAAATTCATTTTCCATATTTTAATAGCTGCCAAGAATAGTGTACTTTAGACAAATTTAGGTTGATTTGTGGAGCACAAGGGAGCAGTCATTTTAGTTAGCAGTGTCCTAAGATCATTTAAAATTTCCAAAAGTACAATATCCAAAGAAATTTCATCCACATTACATGAAAGTAGTATATAGGTATGCCAACATTCTCTCAACTGAGCATGTTTAAAATGCAAACAACTTCACCTTACATACATCACTCTCTCAAAAGTACATAATAACTGGTGAGCGCCACCAGCAATAACGTCTGAAATCGACTTAGAGAAATATGTCCACGAAGTCTAACTTTCAAAGCATTTTTTATGTAACAAGTGGACATATAATTTAAAAATACTTTTCCATTCCGATTTATTAACAAGAAATCGGTCTTGACGAATGAATGACTGTGACGTGATTTAGGTTTTTGGACAAAATCGGTATACAAGTTTACTTTGAAGGCTATGATTAGACGAAGTTTTGCAACCATACAGTTCAAGGTATTGCATTAGTTTCATACAAAATCTTTGTTGTGAGTGGATTGTGTCAACTGTTATTTACTCCGATAACAATAAAACTAACTAATGTATCAATAACGTTTTTTATCTACTCTGCTATACGTAGACAAGTTAGCACCTGCATATCTACATGACTGTTTCATAAACACTCTCAAAACCGAAGAAACATTGTCTATTGTTTATTTTGTAGTCAAAATAGTTTGAGCACTGCAATGTTAGTTTTCTTGGATTTATACCCGAATCCCCAGTTTATGGAGAACTCGTTATATATAAGCAGTAAGGGATTTAAGTTTGACATTGAAAGACTTCAAAGAAGCATGTCGAAAGCTACGGTAGGACACGGGCAATAAATCATAAATGATGCCAACTTACTCTGATCATGACTGCAGTTACTCAATTAACCATCCACCCGCCCACCCATCCCAAAAATACCCAAACAAAAAACAAACCTAAGAAAACTTTAAACGAATTTACTCTGAAACCACTATATAACCAGATTTGACAATTTGACACTTAAAAAATTCATTTTTATACAACGATGCAGATCTGCCATGAAATTATCCTTTGTTACTAACCTAGATAATCTTTTAAGCAATAACTTTTCAGAAACCACTATACGTATTTCAACCAAATTTTATGGAAGGCATGTGTCAGTATTGCCATTAATTAGCAATTTAAAATATAACCAAAGAAAAAGAAAATAGATGGAAGAAAAAAAAAAAACAAAGACCCTCCCTCTCTCTAAAAAAAAAAACAACAAACAAACAAACAAACAAACAAACAAAAATACAACAACAAACAACAAACAGTTAAGTTTCGGAAAGCACCGTACTAACACGATATCTTGTTAACTGCTATCAAAAGCTACATCAGTGATCTCTGATCTCTTTGAGCCTCTTGTTTATGATAATGTATGGAATTTTTCCCTTTTGTTTACCCCCCACTATTTGCTGTATCTAAATAATAACGACTAATTTTGTGTGAGTTTTTATAAATCTGTAAGTTGGAATGGATATTAAACTACAATAATGTACATTACCAGTAGAGACTTATACGAAATCGTGTTAATTTTCATGTGTGAACTAGCTCAGAAAATACTGGCTCGTATTTGTGGTAGATACAGGAAACCGCTCGTCTATTATTTTTGCATCACTTTGTAGTGCTAAATCTCTTGCTGTAAAAAGACTCTAGTAATTCTAACATGTAGAGGTCCATTCCCTTTTGTAGATATTTTTTCAAGTGTTTGTTTTGTATATTTAAGTTATTTTCCCCTGATGAAGAGCTTGTTTAGATCGAAATTTTGGGAAGCCGTTTTCAATTTGCGTTGTATGTATGTATGTATATATATATATATATATATATATATATATATATATATATATATATATATATATATATATATATATATATATATATATATGCATGCACGCACGCATACATACATACATACAAACATACATACATACATACATACATACATACATACATACATACATACATACATACATACATACATACATACATACATACATACATACATACATACATACATACATACATACATACATACATACATACATACATACATACATACATACATACATACATACATACATACATACATACATACATACATACATACATACATACATTCATACTTTAACTTGTTGATACGTGCTCTTTGTTTGTTTGATGAATCTGTTAGCTGTTCTCTGAGAAATATTTTGAGAATTATGTGTTCTTTTTTCCCCAAAATTTTAAGCGACTTTCATTTAATATTACGATTTGTTTTGTACGACAACATTGGAAAGGAATTTATTGTTGACATCACCTAATTATTATATAGCTAATGTCATGGAATTATTGGTTGTGAGATTTTGGGTAGTCATGTAAATAACCATGCGAATGGCTAGTTACAGGTCATATTTTTTTCACTTTGTACATTGGTCTCGGTCTCGGTCTCGGTTATAAATAGATTAAATACATGACGAATATTATACTCCCGCTTTCTGAGAAAATATTCGTCTTCCTATCGACTTCATACAGGTATGGCTCCATGTAAGGCCGTTTAAATTTGATTGGCCCTCTAGTATGCATAACTCTCAGATTAGAGGAACATGAAATAATTGTATTGGAAGCAGGACAATATCAACATTATTCCTACTGTAGGACATAGTAAAGCATTAAGATATACCCCTACGGTACATTTATCGTATGCTTATAGTATTGCAGAAAAGTCTATGTTTTATTGATATTTTGGATGGAATTACTCGTAACATTAAATGCACATCTTCCGAGATTAAACATTTAATTAGTCTGTAAGAAATGCAAATACTAATGCCTGGAGATATTTACTTATTTATTGATAAATCTCTTGCATAACTGACTATACCAAAGGCTACGCCACGTTAATGTGAAACCTCATTTACGACACATACAAGTATAAAGAAATATTTCAGGAGGAAAATGGAAACTTTATATTGATACCAGTAGCGAAGTGAAATATTTCCTTATATCTACGAAAGAAAAAGAGAGGTGAAATAGCTAATAAAACATTGTTTTGGAGTTAGCATTTAGGCATTTTTGATGGTACCCACTGATTATTTAAATAAAAGCACAGACTTGGCTTTTTGTAGAATTTGTTCATTCTGAGAGGAGGTCTAAATATGTACTGTATTTGAAAATTTCTAAATAGTTTGTTATATAAATTGAATTTATTTTCGTTGAATCTGTAAAGCGAAACTATATCCAAAATAGCGATGCTTAAAATGACACGCAGATAAACGTGCAACACGCCGCATAACAGCATATGCATACATGTGGCTTAATAAAGGCAAATGACTATGACGTAATAATGTCAGAGAAGGAGAACAATTCTGCTGCTACGCAAAGAACATTCTGTAAAATCAGGAAACTCTTTTGGTTCCTTCCTCGTGATATTAGGCCGACTTGGATAAAGTTTAATAATGCAATTTACTGTCATGTCCAACAATTTTGAGGTAGTTTCATCCGTTTAAAGATGCATTGAAGACAACCTATTTTCTCAACAAAAAAAAAACAGTCTTTTAATGATGTGCAAAAAGTGGGTGCTGTGAAACGAGCAAATAACAAGGATGCTCGAAACACAGTGGAGTATATTTACATTATCACTGGCATTAATTCGTCAGCTCTGTTTTGATAATTAGAGTTTCAAGACCACCACAATCACAATCATCACCACAACCACCATCACTATTATCATCATCAACATCCACCATTGGATTTGATAGAGCTGAGTAGCAGGAATGAAAAGGACCGTCAGAGATTGCCTACGATATGATGACACAATCTTTATATTGCTAGGGCGAGCATAATTGATCAAAATCGAGATTTTATCTTTCAGCATTATTTGATAACGCATTCTTACACACCCTCAAAGATCCATACATGTAGAACCTGTCGGTTTTAAGACTACTTCATTAAAGGAACTTCAAAGCTTACGACAAAATGTTGATAACCGGAGATGACGTCTAAAGCCACGTGATTGTTTGAAAATAGAAATAATACAACATAGAGATTACCTATAATGCATTAAATTAAAATTACGTGGCACTTCAGTACTAAATATTAGTCTCATTTAACATTTTCCCAGTTTCCCTAAAACTAGCCCCCTTCCTCTCTTCATGAGAACTAGACTATGGAGGTACAACTAGAACAGTTTCGTCTCAACTTGAAATCAGTAATATGCTGTACACCATTTTCACACACTATCTTGTTCAAGGCAAAAGTAAGAGTGTGTTTGATAGAACATTAACCGATATTCGCATGCAAACACTGAGTGCAAATCATGATGGCGTATGTTTCCTGACATGTTTCTAATATTGCGTCATGACAGTCGGAATAATGGTTGTAGTTGTGACGTCACTAAGCCGTATTTTTACTATCTCTAATACATTAAGCAAACCAATTCGTTGTTGTCATGATTTTAGTTTGGGACTGTGAACGATGTTAAACTATATAGTAAATGTAAAGATGAATTGAGATTATGTATACACAATAAACAGGTATGTGGTAGAGTTGTGTGCATTTACAACATGCATACCTCTATTCTCCTTTTTTTGGTACTGTGACTTAAATTTCATTAACTGACTGAAATTTCATTAAATATAGTATTAGTGAAGCAATGCGCTGCCCCAATGTGCTTAAGCACTGAACTTAAACTAAAGTCCAAAGTACACCAGTTTTAACAGTTATTAAATGAGCAAAAATAAATTTTTATCTTAACAGTAGATGCTGCTAACTTTTGAAAGTACAATAAATAATTTATATGCAAGATATAAAAAAAAGAAATGAAAAACAAACAACAAAACACAAAAACACCAACCCCCAACCGCCTAAAATAAACAAAACAAAAATAACAACAAAAGCATGAGCGATGTTATAGATTACCGATATTTCTTTTATTCAAATTCGCTTGTTAAGTCCAGTGATAATGACCAAATGAGCTAGCACTTGTTTTAGAGATGCACATCTGAAGTATGGCCAAGCTGAATATTTTATCATCCCAAATTACACCAATCAAGTATTCGCCCAAAATAAAGGCATGTAAAGGTATTTAACAATATATAAGATTTATAATGTCTTTTGTTTTTGAATAATCAGAATAACCAGTAAGGAAAATCGGAGAAATTCTTTTTCTTTAAACATCAAACCAGTGTGCAAAGTACCCAACTGTAACTTAAATAACGTCAAAGTTACAAGCAATTTAACCGCTCTGGTTTCCTAAATGGTTAGAGCGTCAGCTTCGGGTGCGGGAGGTCGAGTTTTCGAACCCCGGTCAAGACATACCTAAAACCTATAAAATGGTACATGCAGCTTCCTCGCCTGGCGCTCAGCATTAAGAGGTTAGTGTTACGATCAGTCAAACTGGTGTCAAGTAATTGTGACTGATTGAGCATGATGTTACATATGTGCGGCATGGTGCACCAGTGGTAGACATCACTATAAACTGCCACTCTGCATACGTCGTGGCGATATGACTGGAAAAATTCTAAATCTACATTAAAAATCCAACACACACACACACACATACACACACACACAGACGCAGCGCGCGCACGCGCACGCATGCACACAGAGGCAATTGCTAATTTCACATCTGAAGAACTTAAAAATATGGCAATGTCCGGGATATCAGGAGTTCTCAATTTGCTGATCCGAAATAGAGAAATTATCCCTTATTATCAAAGTGCTAGAAATCAAACCTCTGATCCATGTCTAACATTTTAATCTATTTTTATAATGAAATTGTTTTGTCCTAGGCAGTTCGTTTCCTCCAGGTAGGTAATTTCTTTAGATATTGCATAAAGAGCAATAGTATTTGCTGGGTTATCTCCCTTTTGCCATGAATATAATCTTTAACATGCACGAGTTGCTGCTTGGCCGTCTTTTACCCTTGGAACATATATAAGAAGTACAGTAATTGTTACAGAGGTTAACGGTTCTTTATTTTCTTTTACGAAAGTAATTTTGAAAAGTCCCATTCATCATTTTTTCCTTGTAAATATCACCCTGTGTTTAAAAGAGTCACTGCAATAGTTTGCGAGCCCATGAGCCAGAATTGGATGACTGTCTCTTCTACAGTGCCACAGACTTATCAGAGATCTAGTGTTCTGTTTATTTGATTAAGATAACTAATTATTTCTTAGCTATTCTGCAAAACTCAATGATACGTGTGTAACATCAGGATTAGAGTTTCTCCAACAAGAACACAGAGGAACATGAATCTCTAAATCAAAATATTAAGAACAAGAGTATAATTATGGAATGACAATTAATTTTTTTTAAGTCTGATTAGATCAAATGCATTTAATCCAATTATTTTTTTAAAATATTTGTTCATTCCCTCTTGACAGCATTATAACTGTATTACAAATACCTTTTAAATAAAATTAAAGGATGTTAAAAGTTTTGTTAACTTGTTGATTTCAATGCATTATAATATAAAATAAACTTAAATAAAACGGATACTTTATAAATATTTGATATCAGTCTTTTCAAACGATTTACGGTCAATAGTCCATGCGGGTGGCATTAGGCACATGTGCATTTATGTGTTTTGTTGAGATCCTTTTCGAGGATCATCTAGACAGATAGTATTATTGTCATTTACAGTTACATAAACGAAATGTCTTGGACATTGCCACGTAAATTTTACAATCAAATCTCACAATAGCAGTATATAGTACATAACAATTGATCTTTTATTCGTCAATAAGATTTTAGTTTTCATGAAAAGAAAGAAACTAAAGACTTTTTATTCCACTATAAACAATAAATATCATCCTACAATATATTATAAAACACTTAAAAATATTATTAAGAAGAAAATATGACAGTTTAATTTCACTCTGATATATTAGTAGTCTATGAAGAATTACTGCTAGATCAATGGTGACTAAACTGTCCAAAATCAATTATTTAGATTGTGCCCAGTGTAACTCAAAGACGTAAACGGGGAAGGACAAACCCCAGTATTCTCTTTGTCGCGCGAGTTCAGAAGCGGAATTCATAATTGTTGGTTTTCTATTCAGGACCCAAGTCAGGTATCAGTCATCCAAGATGTTGTAAAGCTTTCAATAACATACAATTATATTATTGTAGCTTCAAAATAATGCTTTGTCTCTTTAATAAAGAAAGTAAAAATTGCACCAGTTTTATGACAAATAACAATATTATGCAATGTTCTCTATCGTGGTCGGATTTACCCCAGATTAACTTTCATAAGAGGGCAATTGCGACAAAGAACATAAGCTTAAAAAAATGTTGAATTATGATTAGTTTGTATTTAATTTGAAGTAAAAGAAAAACAGGATAAAGTTCGTTAATTAAAAACAAATAAAAAAATATATCGATTGGAATTACACATATCCAAGGTCGGAATAAGCCACAACACGGTCGGAATACCCCTGCGTATATAGTCACAATAAAACAATTTATTCCGTAAAATGATCTAATATTATGCTTTTGGAAAAATGAAACTTGTTGCAAGAAACCCTCTAGACTGCTTCCCGTAGCTGAGTTAAAGATGCAGTAGTCCACTTCAAATATGAAGTAGTCAATAAGCCTGGACGACATAAGTGGACGGAGTATGAACAGATTACCCTATATTTATTTTGTTAAAAATAATAATATTTCTACCTAAACCGATGTCAGTATCACCGGATTTCGTCGCTCTTCAACAAATTGTACACTTGTCCATATCTTGCGTGAGAATCTTAATTTATTAAAGAAAAGACATCAGGGTAAGTAAAATCTGACAAAAACAGAACTTTACTTTGTAGAAAAGTGTCGTTAACGGCTGCAAGTTATTTGTGATATTCTTGAAAATTTGACTTTCGTTACACTGTTAGTCGACAAAAACACTACACAGCGCCATTAGTTAAGCGATAAGATATATCACCCACCAGAAGAAAAATATATAACGTGATGTGTCATATGTCGTACGACTGCAGTTGAAATCTGAAATAACCTTGCACATAATGGAAGATTCTGGAGAAAGAATACTTAAGTATGAATTATGTAATAAACTGTTGATTGATCGTGGACATTTGAATCTGCACTTTGTGAGGCATACTGGAGTAAAACCATTCAAGTGTGAAGTATGTAAAAAAATGTTTAGTGAGAGTGGATATTTGAATCGGCACAGGAGGTTACATACTGGAGAAAAACAATTTAAGTGCGAAGTATGTGATAAAATGTTTAGTGAGAGTGGAAATTGCAAGCAGCACATGAGGATACATACCGGAGAAAAGCCATTTAAGTGTGACGTATGTAATAAAAAGTTTAGTCGGAGTGGACATTTGAAAGGGCATATGAGGATACATACTGGAGGAAAAACATTTAAGTGTGAAGTATGTACTAAAAGTTTTGGTGCCAGTGGACTTTTGAATCAGCACATGAGGATACATACTGGAGAAGAACCATTCAAATGTGAATTCTGTGGTAAAAGGTTTAATATCAGTGGAAATTTGAAGCAGCATGTGAGAATACATACTGGAGAAAAAACATTTAAGTGTGAAGTATGTAATAAAATGTTTGGTGATAGTGCATCTTTGAATCGTCACATGAGGATACATACTGGAGATAAACCATTTAAGTGTGAAGTATGTAATAAAATGTTTAGTGAGAGTGGATATCTGAATCGACACATGAGGATACATACAGGAGAAAAACCATTTAAGTGTGAAGTATGTGATAAAATGTTTAGTGAGAATGGAAATTTTATTCAGCACATGAGGATACATACTGGAGAGAAACCATTCAAGTGTGACATATGTAATAAAATGTTTAGCCAGAGTGGAAATTTGAATAAGCACATTAGGTTACATACTGGAGAAAAACCATTTAAGTGTGACATTTGTAATAAAATTTTTAGTATGAGTGGACATTTGAATGGGCACATGAGGATACATACTGGAGAGAAACCATTTAAATGTGAAATATGTAGTAAATGTTTTGGTGCCAGTGGACCTTTGAATCAGCATATGAGGATACATACTGGAGAAAAACCATTTAAATGTGAAATCTGCGGCAAAAGGTTTAATATCAGTGGAAATTTGAATCAACATGTGAGAATACATAGTAGAGAAGAACCGTTTAAGTGTGACATGTAATAAATTGTTTATTCAGAGTGGATATTTGACTCGGCACAAGAGGATACATACCAGAGAAAAACTATTTAAATGAGAAGTCTGCAGTAAAAGGTTTAACACCAGTGGATGTTTGAATGAGCACATGAGGATACATAACTGAAAAAAAAATTAAATGTGAAATCTACAGTAAAAGGTTTAATACCAGTGGAAATTTGGATCAGCACATGAGAATGCAAACTGGAGAAAAGCCATTTAAGTGTAAAGTATGTAATAAAAGTTTTAGTGAGAGTGGAACTTTGAATCTGCAATTGAGGATACATACTGGACAAACCATTTAATGTGAAGTCTGTAACAAAAGGTATAATACTAGTAAACATTTGAATCGGCACGTGAGGATACAGACTGGAGAAAAACCATTTAAGTGTGAAGTTTGTAATAAAATCTTCAGTCTGAGAGTGGACCTTTTAATCAACAGATTAGGATGCCTGCTGTAGAAAAACAAATTAATTGTCAAGTATGTAATAAAATGTTTAGTGTGAGTGGATCTTTGAATGGGCATATAAGGATACATACTGAAGAAAAACATTTTAAATGGGAAGTATGTAGTTAAAGGAAAGATTTAGTGCCAGTGGAAATTTGAATCAGTAGATGATGATTCATCCTGGAGATCTACCATTTATATGTGAAGTGTGCAATAAAAGGTTTAGTGTGAATTAATCTTTGAATGAGCACATGTGGATATGTACTGGAGAAAAGCCATTTAAGTGTGACATATGTAACAAAAAATTTAGTGACAGATCTCAAAAATGCTTAATTATGCATATTTGGGCACCAATTTTTTGGGACGCATAAAGTTGCTGACACAGGAGTCCTCCATACGCACTTTTGCAAAGACAAAAGTTTTGTGGCAGAATAAATATCTTCGAATCACTATGAAAACTGAAGCAATGCTTTTATTTTAGTTTATTACTGATGTCTTTGATCAATGGTTGCCTGCTTGCTTTGATGAAGGTGCATCTGTCATTGAAGGTGCTGTGAAAGGCTCCCATTGAACAACCAAACAAATACCCTTTTGTTATTGCTGCTGCAACATCAAATAGCAATATGACAGAAAAATTGTTAAAGCTACATTAAAATTCATAAATACATCACATAATCACATCATTCAGTAAATGTTTTGGAACTTCATTGTTTGTGTTTTAATTAGCTAATCTCCCACATAGTTTAGTGTTTTACATTATATGTGTTCAAGAAGAATTTTATTTATGTCATTTAAATCTCTTTGAAGTAATAAATAGTCACATTGCCCTCTTTTATACATTTATTCCATAATGTGACAAGTCTTATAATATATTCCAATCTGAAATTGAGTGGAAATGTTGATAGCAGTTCATTTGAGTAGTAAATTATTAGAAGTTTTGGAATGTACAGATTTTTATCATCACATGTTATTATATATTGTTTGTTTCCAAGTTTAAATAGAAATGCATTGTCATTAGCAATATTAGAGCACAGCAATGTTTCTATTTTGTAGTCATGATCACTGCATTTGACTAATATAATTCAATTAGTTGTATCACCAGTTTTTTCATAAACTTTTCATTTAATATTTTTAAATTTTTCATAGAAATATAGTAATTATTTGCAAGCCTTTTATATGGTAATTCTGTTTTTGTTTTCTGACCAGTGTAATGCTTTTTTCTTGTTTTATAAGGGAATAACAATTTTGGAATGTATTATATTTATGAGAACAACATTTTATGGAAAATAAAAATATTTGTATTAGATAACATTTCAGAAGTTGTTTAGTGTAAACATAACCATGATAAAATGTATGAGTATATATTCAGCATGAACTAATGTTTCATTCGTTTTCTGGCAGCTTTTTCCCCATAATCTATATTTTAAGCTTTTCTTAAATTATCATTCACAATACATAAACAAGAAATAATTTTCTATATAGCATAAAAACTTGTTGAATAAAACATATTCACATTGTTTTGCATAATTACTCATTATATCATAGCCTAATGTTGTTTAAAATTAATTTACATTAATTTGGCATAATATATCATTTTTACCAGGTTCATGCTACTAGACGAAGCGATCTACTAAGTTGTCACACAAACGCAAACTCTGCCTCCTTCTGTTAGGAAATTTAAAATGACTTCGCCTTGTGATTTATTTAGAGGTATGTGACTGAAAATACTTTTTGAGATGCCTCCTCACCTTAGCCAGGTTATTTCTAGTATGGTGTTGTAGCGAAATGTAGTTGTCAAGCTATCAGAAGCTTAGCCTAGCAGAAATTGCCATTGACTGTGCAGTTCCCAAGAAAGCAAGCAATGATCAGGGTCCCAATAAAAAAAATATCGAATTGCAAAGTTTATTTCCATCAGCAGTGCGGAGCTTCCCAAAAACGCGGCACCCAAGGCGCTTGCCTGCTCCACCTTGCTCTAGGGTCTGGCCTGAAGCCTAGTTTTGATAACAGTTACTCGAACAAACTCTTTCACATTCACAGGCATGTATTTTGATAGCTAATTTACCATTAACCTTTCCAGAGTAAGCAACTATGCAACTATCACGGTTCTACGACCAACAAATAAAGCTCCGGGTTTTTTTTTTAGTTCTGTCAGAATAAACAAGAAAAAAAAAATGCTGAGACCTGCATATTGGTATATTGTGGTCCAATTTATGCATGTTATCCTTTGGTGATAAAAACTTACAACTTCGTGCTTCGAAAATTTAATGATAGCAATTTTATATCTTAAGACCAGAATCAGTGAGCTGGATATTTTAAGTGCTTTTCATTCACTATTTTGTCCTAAAATTAGTTTGAAGCTGAATTGAATCAATGACGGGGGAAATAATGACGGACATCGCTATAACTGGGAAGTAGGCTTACTAGTTTACTGGATTGTTTTCGTGAATCACCGAGCACATATATTCAGAAAAATACAGAAAGCAAAGCCTGGGCATTGTGTTATTTAAGATTTAACTTTAAAATGCAATTGTGTAAGTCAGACAAAGCTTTGCTATGTTGTGGAGAAATTTGCGAGAAGCGTTGTCAGGTCAAATTTGTTTGCTGACGACTCGTATTTGGGAAAATAAGGAAAAAAAACAGCGAATCAAGTTCTGTTTAATAATGCCTAAAATTAAAAGTACATAGACAAAAAATAAACCATAATTTCGCAATTCTATAAATGGACTGTTGTAATGAAGCTATAGATTGTGATTGATAATGAAAACCATCCTAATAAAAGATGCACTCAAATTTGTATTGATTTGATTAGAAAAAAGGGTTTAGTTTAACTACCTACTATAAAGGCGCCAATTCTGTAATTATATGCATTTTAATTTGTTATGTATGAATAGTTACAGTAATGTTTTATTAGCAACAAAAGAAATAATTAACAGCATGATCTGAGACACGTTTTCATTTGTCCACATGTTCATGGTACAGAGTTTGTTTCAAACTGGCTTAGAAATCTTTGAAAGTGCCATTCTTGTGAACGTTTAGAAACTATTTTCCTTTAAAAGTTTTTTTTTAAATAAAAAAAACAATGATTAAAGATAGTTGATTAAACGTTTTTACTAATTTGCAATTACAGTAATGCAAGTTTCTACTTAGTTGAGATGTGTTACACTGTATTTTTGTTATTCTCTTTTAGAGTCATATGGCAGAAATAACTCAGAAAAAGGTCTCCTTGAAAATAAAGCATCGCATAAATTGAATGTTAAATGCAGATATTTATACTGTGAAATGGAGGCATAATTAAAACAAGAGAGCATACACACATATATCGCCTTTGTTGTATCACGTCCACTTCTCCATGTTCTCTCCAAAAGAAGTCACATCTCCCTAAAATTCAAGTCTAGCCTGACCCTTGTACACAAAACATTTTAGATTTTTGTGTAAGTTTATAGCAAAAACCAATCAACAAATAACAACAACAAAGAAATGAATTAATAGAAAAATGCCTGTTATACCATTCCATATTAAAGAAACAAATATCAGAACAAGAAATAGGAAAACAAAAATATCAAAAAGGTTTTTAGAAACCAGCATCAAAACTTGAGAGAAAAATCAGAAAAACCACAAGAGAATGGTCACAAACAAGATCACTGAATTAAATGATAAAAATTAAAATAAGTTAACTACAGCATTACTTCTACTCCAAATGGAAAAAAGATGGGTTGCAAGAAATAGTACCAAGAAACGACAGCCATAAGACTAATTTAAATGGATTATTATGGCTATCGAGATATAATACTAATAAATAAAATTAAATTTATCAAATTTTAAAATGATGGTTTGTGAGAATCAATGTCAAGAAAAAATATAAGTGATGATGTTCTAAACTGATTATGATAAACTGCGAGAAAAATTGCGATGAAAAGACAAAGTAAAGCTATTCACAATGGATTACGGGTGATTGTGAGTAATAATGCCAAGAAACGACAAAGCTATTCCAATAATGAACGAGTAATTGCGAGAAATAATACCAAGAAAATACAACAGGAAAGTAATAAGTATTAAGTCAGTTCGATGTTTTCGAAATGGTTGATGAATAGATAGACATGGCCAGGATTAGTTTAAAATAAATTTAGATTTTAGTAAAAGAAAAAGACCCTTTTCAGTTTATCGTAGTTGTAACTGAAGGAAATAGAGACATTGTTTTTTGATGGAGTTTCAATCCTTTTAACAGATTTAAGCTTGAAACACTCATTACTGAAATTAACATCTGACTCTTTGATGCGAAACTGAAGCACAGGTGTTTACACATGTAGCTCTAAATGTATTCAGAAGACATTGTAAGTAATTTCTGTCATTTAATTCTTGAAGTAGTACGTGCATCTGTCATATACCTATATATTTGTTGTTCCGAATTACTTTACATTGCTTCCAATTATCTGTAATGATATAATACTATTAAACAATATTGCACATCTTTGTGTAAAGTGGTACGCTTTAAAGAAAGCCAATAACCAAAACACAACAACAAAAAGCAATTCGAAACAATGGTCGTGAAACTATATTTATAATTCTTTGTAATACAACAATCCTATATCCTTTGATTTCTTTCATAAGAATTATTTACTAGGTCGTCATGCAAGTGTGTCTGCTACTCACGAGCTCATATAACACCGATTCAGTGTCATAATTTATTTGGTGATGCGTGCTTAGTCGTGACGGTATATGAGTTGGTGCAAAATCCATTTTTATCCTTCGTAATATTTTTCGCATTCCATCAATTAAAAGTCTTTCTTGGACGAAATTCCAAAATATTGAGATGCAGGAAGGGAGAAAACCTGCCAATAATTAAACATTAATATAATTATATATGCAAATTTCCTTGAGACAAACGACGGTTTTGATTCTTTGCACAAACATTCCTTGGAAAATTCCCATAAACCATCAATTCTACTTCCTCTTCCCGCTTGAACATTATTCGTTTAGACGCCTTTCAAATTTCACGAATAACGATTTTTAGTTATTGTTTTTAAGTTACATATTTCTTCGTTCTTATATATGTACACAGTTTTCTCATATATGTAATTATAATTGCTGACGCTTTGATTTATTCAGTTTATTTTAGTATGCAAATTTAAACGAACTTGTTTGTATGATTATAGGCACGTTACCACACAGGGATTCGTTGCAAAGAAAATTTGGAGTCTAACCTGCAATAATATAACATTGTTACAAGTTAGACTCCTAATTTTCTTTGTAACGAACCCCTGTGCGTTACCACACAGATGCTCGTATCATTGCTTATATTTTACCTGTCATACATGTACTAAATAATTTCTGTAGTAAATGTATAACAGGTAAATTATATTATAAATTTCCATTAATCATGAAACGCACAGACGATGATGGTATTAGGGCCACACTACTCACTGACAGGTTAGAAATTATAACTCAGTGAATGACTAAGTTCCTTGCGCCATTTATAACCTTAAAGTTTCCATTATTGAAATCGGTAGAGGGGTACAAACAAACCAGGAGTTATAGTCAGACTATATGCATTCAAGTTCATATCGACTATTTCAGTATGAGCTAGTCCTACAATGTAAGCCCTCAACCCTAATATGTATGCTTCAGGACTACGTAATGTGTGTCATATTTTGACAGTTGATTCTGTACACATCTAAGTAGCAAGCATACGGTAAAAGTAATGTTAGAGTATGTAGACATTTGTGGATGAAAGGAACCTAAAGGTTAGTCCTACTATGTTAGACTTCGACTCAGATATTTTTGTCTTGAACGTTGACGTCTAAAAGATAAATATTAGGGTTGAGGTTAGTCCTACATGTAAGACATTATTACTGCTATAGGGTTTTGGTTGTCTGGGTCTCACTGCCCAAATAATGGCGATGTATATCGTGTTCTGCTGTCCTATAACATCGGAACATTTTTGGGAATATATCACACACTTAGTATCTCATAGCTGCGCTTTTCCGCAAATTAAAGTTTTAATGTTTTAGTAAGACTTTACTTACTCTGGTGTCTTTTTTCCTACTAATTTAAATTAGATATGGATATATTAACGATGTGTCCCGGGAATTCTTAGACCCTTCCGTACCATGAACGAGGGTGTCCTGGAAGTCTTAGACCTTACCCTGTTGATTTTTAGGAAATTTTACATTTCTTTTCTTATTGCTTTCTTCAATTCCATCCCAGGGGCGATTCCAACGGCACCGAATGCAGCTGCTTTTGCAACAGCTGGTGCTATGGCTGTGGCTGCTATCAACGCTGGTATAGATGCAAGAAGTGGAAATATCCTACCCGTTTTGGCAATGCCGCTAGTGGCACCCGCAGACAAATCCAGTCGTAAGTAGGAATTTGATTGTTTGGCGTCACTGAAGCGCTTGAGTTGACATTCTGTTAGTGATAGTTTATTTGAACCATCTCCGAGCTATGCTGATTTCCGTAATATTTTTTAATACCTAAAAAATTATATACATTTAGTAGAACACTGTTGATGCATGTTGTATGCTACACGCTGAAATAAATTAGATAATATTTAATTTTATTTTAAAACAGTATCAAATGTAATTGTGTTTCCCACTGTCGTAGCCGCTTCACTCGGATTGTGATTAGCTTTCATTTCTGAGAAGAGCATTACTTTTTTTTTAAAGAGAGAGAGAGAGAGAGAGAGAGAGAGAGAGAGAGAGAGAGAGAGAGAGAGAGAGAGAGAGAGAGAGAGAGAGAGAGAGAGAGAGAGAGAGAGAGAGATCATTGTACATCTTGGCAAATATATGGATGTATATTGAATAAAGTACATGGACAAATTAGATCATCTTAAGTTGATAATTTTTTTTTATGAAGCTTGTAATTTCCCATCATCTTCAAGGTACACATATCAACAGAGTTTTAAAACTTCTCCTATCTTGAGGCTGATGTAATTATCCATGACAGGCGTATCCACGGAAATGCTTAACATGTGTATTTTTTGTTTGTTTATTATTTATAAAACTGTAAGAAAACAAATAAATTTCTTATCACCACCTAGTTGTTATCATATCATTTGTATCACACAATAATTGATAATACATTCAATCGAATGTAAAATTTCTTTTAGATACTTCTCAGATGTAACCCATTGTAGAAATAGGTGCAATACGTTTATTAGCGTTAATATATAATACTCATTATTGTCAAAAAATGCAAGGAATATATCTGAAAACAAACAAAAAATGTCTTTTTAAATCAATTAGTATGTCTGCATGCTTTCCTTATTAACTCTACTCATCATACTCTCCATTCAAGACCTTTTCTACGTTTGAATCAGTTTTTCTATGACTAAGTTCTCAAAATAGCATGCAAGAATCATGCAACAACTTGGAATAACCCCCATTGCAATTAGCGGTGAAATATAACCCTGTTTGGGTGATTTTAACAGTCTCTATATTCCAAATATTCATTGTATGCAACAACTTCCCAGAATATCATTCCAACCTACGTATTGGTTATTCTTATTATTTAATTTCAAAGAATGGCATGCAAGGATAATGCAAGAAATTGGAACAACGCCCAGGGAGTTGAAATACGATTATGTTGGGCAATAGTAAAATAAAATCCCTTTAAACCATGAATATCTTCCAAAGTATTCAGTTTATGCAACGACTCTCCTCAAGACCATTCCAACCAATAAAATAGTCTTTTTTGCACGAAATTCCAAAGTATAGCATGAAAGGGTGATACATCCACGTGGAATATCCCCTGTAACGGTAAAATATCACTTTGGATATAGTAATTTTTAACATATTCCATATTCCTTCTCCGTAACAACTCCCCTGAAAAACCTCTCCTACCTTTACAATAGTCGATAAATATGCGCTCACAACAATTTGAATTCAAAACTTCTTGGACTTGCTGGAAAAATTGCATGTAGCATCTTCCAACTTGGACGAGGCCATTTCTTGAGACATTGCGTTCAACGACTTGGTACTCGAAATTTTACCTATTTGAATAGGTGTGTGTGTGTGTGTGTGTGTGTGTGTGTGTGTGTGTGTGTGTGTGTGTGTGTGTGTGATATTCCAAAGATGACAAAATGTTTCATTCAAAAGAAACTAGGCTTGCTGCGATATACTTTGCAAATCGATTATTTACTTTATTTAATTTTTGAACTTATTTTTTATTTATACTGCTTAAGTAAATATAAAACAGACCTATGATTTAAAACAAGAAAGATAAAAGAAAAAAGTAGACCACGACAAATTCAGAATAGCTCACTCCATCAACATTGAACGCACTGGCTTTCACGTACGGCCTAGCACATCTAAACGCACTGGCTTTCACATACCGCCTAGCACATCTAAACGCACTGGCTTTCACATACGGCCTAGCACATCTAAACGCACTGGCTTTCACATACCGCCTAGCACATCTAAACGCACTGGCTTTCATATACCGCCTAGCACATTTAAACGAGTTGGAACAAACGCTAAATGAGGAACTGTTAAGAGATAATAAAAACGTTAAATGTATTTACAGTTCATCTAAGTCATTCTTTTATGATTTAATTAAGATTGCTACCAACCACACAATTATTTATATTTTACGTTTACCATTGCTTCGTGTGACTATATTGTTATATTGTTTATAGGTCCAAAAATAAAGCCACATGACGAGAGAGAGAGAGAGAGAGAGAGAGAGAGAGAGAGAGAGAGAGAGAGAGAGAGAGAGAGAGAGAGAGAGAGAGAGAGAGAGAGAGAGAGAGAGAGAGAGAGAGAGAGAGCATCTTGCAACGATTTAGAAAAAGACCCACAACGTTACTTGGTGTTAGTTACAGTCACTTGAGATGTTTAATATCTTCTGTATATTCATTTCATGCAAAACCTTCCTTCAAAACCTTTGCTAAATCATTTAAATTTTTCTTTCTAGGACCAAATTCCAAAATACGGTATGCAGCTACTTGGAATAATCTCCATATAGAAATATAACTCTGTGTAGTAACAGCAACAACACCTTCAGACCTTCTTAAGTATCTCAATCTTTTCCTGCAACAATTACCTTGTAGATTTTTCCTGGCTTTACAACAGTATTTAAAATGAGTAGTTTGTTCTTAAAAATGCATGTATACATCATGCAAAGTCCACTGTAATAACCCTCATAAGTGTGAAATACAAGTCTTTATGGCAATAGTGAAATTCACATTAGATATTTAATATATTTTTACTATTCATACTATGCAATATCTCCCATCAAGGTCTCCCTACATTGAGAATAATCTTTGCAGAACTAAGATTTAAGAAAAGGTATGACGAGATAATGAAACAGCTTGGAATAAACCCCTTAGTCTTGATATTTTTAATATATTCTAGATATTCATTTTGTGCTACATATCCCGTAAACCCTTTCATACCTTTAAATCAATCTTTCCAGAACTAAATTCAAAATGCGACATGCAAGGATAATGCAAAAACTCTGAATAACTCCAATAAGTTCCATGTGATAATAGTAATAAGTTCCTTAGACCTTTTATACCGTCCAAATATTATTTCTGTACAACAATTCCCTTGAAGACCTTTCCTACCTGTACAGTGGCTTTAACATTATAAAATTTCCAAATATGGTGTGCATGCACTGTGCAGCAACTTTGAATAACCCTCATAAATGTGTGTTATTAGGAAAAATACCTTTAGAAGTTTAATATATTCCAAATATTCATATTATGTAAGAACTCCCATCAATACATTTCTTACCTTCAGTATTGTAGAACTAATTTCCAACTTGGAATAACCCCAATTACAAGGAAATTAGAAAATCCCTTTAGAAAGTTTACATCTTCCATATATTCTTTCTCTGTATCTAATCCCTTGAGTACCAATTTCAACCTTCAAAATGGTCTTTGAATGATTAAATTTCCACAAATGGCATGCAAGTATCATGCAACAACTTAAAAAAAAATCTGTATCATTTTGAAGTGTAACTCTTAGTGGGATAGTAACAATCTGTTAGATCTTTAGTACATTCCAGGAATACTTTTCATGAAACGACTCTCTTTAGAACATCAAGCAACAGTTTGAAGTAGGTTTCATAATGGTGAAACTTGGCAATCGTCCAATGAGATCTCTCCTACATTTAAGCTTTACAACTGAAGACAAAGATTTGCCTCATGACATCATTGAATAGATTGGCATAAATTTTATTACCGTGAAATATTTCCCTACCATCAAATAAACAGTTTTCTTACTGACAATTAGATTTGCAAAAATCTCTGTACAACATGCAAATAAAAAGTTTTGCTTCAATCTTATTCAACAACTAAAATTCTAATTTGTTACAAATTATAATACAAAAACAATATTAATAGTTAAATAAATAAATGAATATATAAAATTAATTATCTTATTTTATTAAATATTTTATGAAATATTTTACAAATATATTTACAAAGATATTTCAAATACAAATATTTTAAAACATTTCAAGCACAATTTTAAAAAATTGCATAAAAAATCAGATTAAATAAATATGAAGATTTTAAGTAAATATATAAATGTTTGAATTTGCCATTTAACTTAGATTCTAAGTTCTTGTGCCCAATTTGTCGATAAATGGCTATTCCACGCTATAGCTAACTACCATGCAAAGAGCACAACAATTTAGAATTGCAAGTTTTTGCCTGCAATTTCTGGCAAATGGACTATTCCAAGTTTGAGCCCCATACCGATAAAGTGATTTCCTATTGTCAGAAATGGAATCGGATCATAATTAATACTTCCTGTTTAGTACCCACAAATGTAGTTATAGTATATGTTAGGACATTTTTCCTCTCTCATTTAGGATTCGATAGAAGAGGTATATTTATTCATTTTTGGTAGGGGTTGAAAGATAATTGTTTATTATTGATAATTTGAGCTTATGGTGCGGGTGTCTGTGTGTATTTTGGACACAGTGCACAGTGAGTAATAGAGCCTTGGTGATGATCCTAAAGTGAAATCTGTGTTCCACTGCGTGCTGCCTTGTTTACAGTCCAACTTCTCAAAAACATGCCAGCGAACAGTCGACAAGAAGTTCACCATGAAGTCATCTTTGAAGGTATTTTAGATTACCTGATTCGTATTGACAATCACACAGCGGAAATGTCAGTTTTGGGAAAACAATGTAGAGAATATATAGTAAAATTAATTGTGTTATATAGCCTGTCAGGGCAGTATTGATTAAACTTTAAATTGGTATAAAACTTTTATTATTAAAGATGGGCACATGACATGTTCACACCTTGTGCATATTGACAGTAACAGTTAGAATATAAAATTAGAATTTAACAAATTGAGTTTAAATATTTCAATCACTTTAAAACATTAAATAATTAATTTCTTCCAAAAAATTCATAAAATGGTATCCGTTGGAGATGGCATTCATTATTATTAGCAACAATATATTCTTACGCCATATACAAGTTGAAATAAATTTTATCAAAGCTTGTCAGCAAAAATCTCTTTTAAATTCAGTGCCAGCACATAGTAGTGATTGTACAATATGGATGAATGGATGAAAGGATGGATGGATGTCCTAAGTAAGAAGGAGAAAAGATTATATATATATATATATATATATATATATATATATATAGATATATATATATAGATATATATATATATATATATATATATATATATATATTGCTATGAATATGTAAATACATTACTTGTGTGTTAGTTTGATCTTGACTTATATTTTTTAATGCTTTTATAGTTTTCCTTATTTCTTCTTGTTTGATTTCGTTCTCTTTTTAGTGGGGAGAAGGTATAAACATGGAATAATTTGTTCCTGGCTCTTTGAAGGGTCTCCCTTATGAAACAGGCTTTTTTACCCTTATAATTGCAGGTACATTTTACACACCAGCAGTAAACGTCATAAGTACGAATAGCCTTCATTCTCTAGCAGCTCTTGATAACCTGTTCATATGACGGAGGGGGATCATCATATTGCTTTATTTCCAGAGGGAAGTTGCTGCTTGGGTTACAATACTCATATAGGGGATATTCCTCAATGATAGGATCGGTCGGCCTATATGGTGGTGGATTTAGCCCCAATGTCAATGCTGTTGTCGTTATTTGGACGTCACTGGTCGTTGGTGAAGCTGTTGTCATCGCTGTTGTGAACCCTGAAAGAAATGTAGCCAAACGTTAACTGCAGCTAGTCGGTCATAAACAGCAACAAATTTATGGTTTGTAAAAGAAAATCTTATTTCTTATTTCTTTACTTGAAACCTTTGATGAAACGTTTGGGTGAAACTATACATATTAAAGCATCATATATATATATATATATATATATATATATATATATATATATATATATATATATATATATATATATATATACACACAGAGTTAATTTATGATAGATTAGCATAGATTTCTGGATCTAGCAAAACAAGATATTGGTTTTAAAGAGGAGGTAGTGTTCGAGTAAATCAACACGGTTGTTAGTGACTTTTAAACTACATGAAAAGCGACATAAAATAGGCAAATTTGGCCCTTTTTCAGTTTTCAGTTCAGAAAATGTTTAATTTTAATAAATATTTGTGTTTATTATTCAGTTTTGAGACTTATTCACCATACATACATACATACATACATACATACATACATACATACATACATACATACATACATACATACATACATACATACATACATACATACATACATACATACATACATACATACATACATACATACATACATACATACATACATACATACATACATACATACATACATACATACATACATACATACATGCGCACACACCCCTGAATGCAAGTATTATTAAAGAAACACACCCAAAATTCGCTAATGCGGACAGTTTGGTGGTTTGTGTGTGTTCATGTGGCGGATAGGGGCGGTTGTACCGTGTGTCCTGTTCCAATGGTATATTGACTTCACTCATTTACAAAGCCGCATGAGACAGAGTACTAGTTTCGAAATATAATGTTTAATTTTAATAAATATTTGTGTTTATTATTCAGTTTTGAGACTTATTCACCATACATACATACATACATACATACATACATACATACATACATACATACATACATACATACATACATACATACATACATACATACATACATACATACATACATACATACATACATACATACATACATACATACATACATACATACATACATACATACATACATACATACATACATACATACATACATACATACATACATACATACATACATACATACATACATACATACATACATACATACATACATACATACATGCGCACACACCCCTGAATGCAAGTATTATTAAAGAAACACACCCAAAATTCGCTAATGCGGACAGTTTGGTGGTTTGTGTGTGTTCATGTGGCGGATAGGGGCGGTTGTACCGTGTGTCCTGTTCCAATGGTATATTGACTTCACTCATTTACAAAGCCGCATGAGACAGAGTACTAGTTTCGAAATATAATATTGCGGCCATCTGGAAACTGCAAAGAACTTTTAGGACTCACGGTACTAATGATGTAGATAAATGGTAACCAGTCTGGAAATGGGTGAAGATAAAATAGAGTATAGATGGGTTTGACTTGTCAGGACTGTTTGGACAGCTTATCATTGTTATATCTGAAAAATTCGAGACATTGTTTTCTTAATAAAAATTCATTCTGTTAATAGACTTTAGTTAGGAACACTCGTTGCTGAAATTAGCACCTAACTCTTTGATGCCAAAGTGAAAGCACATGTTTCAATTACGTGTAGATCCAGAAAATGCATCGGTTCATATAGTTTCCTCTGCAGAGAAGCTGTCATCCAGGATGCATGTATACATACATACATACATACATACATACATACATACATACATGCATGCATGCATGCATGCATGCATGCATGCATGCATGCATGCATGCATGCATACATACATACATACATACATACATACATACATACATACATACATACATACATACATACATACATACATACATACATACATACATACATACATACATACATAGACAGACAGACAGACAAAAGACAGACTGAGAGAGAGAGAGAGAGAGAGAGAGAGAGAGAGAGAGAGAGAGAGAGAGAGAGAGAGAGAGAGAGAGAGAGAGAGAGAGAGAGAGAGAGAGAGAGAGAGAGAGATGATCACAGAAATGTAAAGTTACTGAAATTTTAATATCTTTATGTTCGCATAGTTTACTATGGGAACTGAATAAGTAAGTACGTCTCAAAAGGTGATTATGGTGACTAGGTTATATTCAATTGCTTTTGCATCGATTTCAAAGTAGTGTTAAAATTCTATGGCACTGCATAATGAAAGACACTTTCTAAAATTTATGTCATGGAAAGTGGAACTTTACGTATATAAACTTTGAGAAGCAACAGAGAAATGACTCATCCCTACAACCAATCAATATATCCAAGTCTAAAGAAGAAATAAATATCGAGGTGGAAGCACCGACGGTAAATAAATCGTTGCTTTTTAGTTTGTCTTTGCCTTGGTTCTTTAATATCAGCCGATTCTAAGTTTTTTTTCTCCATATACCTTCATAGTGGCAGCCATTTATTTTAAATGTGGCATATGATACAGTGTTTGAGGGCCACGCAATTTTATATTCCATATAGAATAGTGACCATAACTTTGTATAAGCAAGGGCCGCAGTCTGCTAAGTCAATTCCAAATCCTAGGTGATATTGGATGATTGCTGTTCATAATATCAATTTCGAATAGATTTTGTTTTTCATAAAGCAAAATAACTGATGCTCCAAATCAATAATTTACCGTAAGACTTAAATTAAAAATGGATAAAGTTTTCTCGTAATCATAATGATGTGACATCCCGCTTGGACTGTGAGTCGAATCAAATTGATTTCAAAATTACACAGAGGTAAGAGTGTTCAAGTGTTCATATGTATGGTTGAGCATCACGTACTTAAAGTATTCTCAAGTAGGGATGAGTGGGCGCAAGTACTTACGTGTTTGCAAGTACGAATGAACAGGCGCGTATATTTATATCTGTATGTTATCTGTAAGTATTTCGAATCGCCGGAATAGTGGTGACCTACAAAACAATGGCGCTCCCATTTAAAGGGCAATCTACCTTTAGATGATGATGGTGATGGTGGTGGTGGTGATTATTTGTTACTGAGACAGTTATTACTTCCAAATTGCCTGGTGATTTTAAAAAGCTTGAGTGTGAGATACCTACTTGGAATTGAATTAGCTTGGAGTGTTCTATCACCCGAGGCTTTGGCTTTCCTACACCAATTACAGCAAAATACAATAGTTGTTACAATAAGTAATCCCAGCACGAAAAGACAGCCGGCCGTAATCCCTCCAATGGTTCGGATATCCCTGATAAAATAGAAACACAAGGATTGATGATGCAGAAGAGAAAGTAATTTCTTATGTAGGCTTAATACATTATCATTGGGTATGCTTGGAGTGAACATGAGTCGGTGCATGAAACCCAACCGTCTGAACAACGTAGATATTCCCCATCCACCACCCACTTCATACCTTTCTTGTTTAAATATACAATGAACTGAGTGACTTCTAGGGAAGGGCTAAGACTTGATCCTAAAAGAACGTATAATATTAAGCTACCTGCGAAACAGCTCTTTTTTGAAGTTGTTTTTACTGGTAGTTTTTTCTTGAAATTTCCTCAACGCAAATTTTTAATCAAATAAAAGATATGGTCACACTATAGCGCATCCCACTTGAGCGCAGCTCAGTGAGGCGCTGAAATTGGTTGTTGTCCCATTATGGCTAATCCCATTAGGGCGCAAACAACTTTACCGTAATGCTACAAAAGATAAATACGACTTTTTCTTATTTGATAAACTTACACATGATCCATCAAAATGTTTCGCTGTTGTATTAACACTTACTTACAGTAAGGGGTTTCAATTTTATAAAATTTATAATAATAATAATGGACAAACGAGCAAGATACAGACAAAATATAGAAGATCTAAAAAAAAAAACTTGCTCAATCTCAGGCATTACTTAAGCAAAAAGTACAACAAGCACGACGTGGACAAGTGACTGCTACAGAAGCAACATTAGGATTAGTTTAAATTATTTATGGCGCTCTAGTGGAATATGGTCTAATGGAGTGCGCTCTAATGAGACTTTACCAAATAAAATACTTGATTTTTCGGACGCACTTGTTACAGCTCCTCACAGATATTGTCTGAATTGCATCCCTATTGGATTACCGGATAAATTATCCTACGGCAACGTATGTTTCCCGCCAAACAACATTTGCAAGTTCTAGACGATGTTGGAAATTCCATATCAAGTAGCCGTTGATTCTTATGCTACCTGGAACTGTACCTGGTCCAACATTATTTGTCGCTAAATAAATGGCATCCACCGTTCAGTTAAATCACAAGTACGTCTTTAGGAATCACCGTACTAATTCAGCTCCCATAGTAAACTTATGCAAACATCATTATATTCAAAATTCAATAATTTGAAATGTTTGAGTGTTCATGACCACACCTATATAGATGAAACTTGGAAGTTAGCTTCTGTGCATAGGAAAGGATATGAGCCGAGTTTTTTTCTGGACCTCCATATGTTTGAAACATGTTCTTTCAATTTTGCATTAAAAGAGTCAGGTGCTAAGTTTAGTAACGAGTGTTCCAATCTCAAGACTATTAAAGAACTGAAATTCCATCAACAAAACAGTGTCTCATTTTATTCCCTTTCAACTAGGATAAGGTCTCAAAAGATTATGTTCCCTAAAACATAACTTACATTACTAACCAATCATGGTCACGCAAACCCGTATATACTCTATTAAATGTTCATCCATTTCTAGACTGGTTTCCGTTTTTCAATACAAATAGTGCCGTGTATAATTTGCGTAGATGACTGTCTAAAGTATAAGAAAAATATAATCTCAAACTGACCATTCGAGCTACAAAAAATGTGCCACAATTAGGGCATGTCTTTCAATGCTAAAAATGTGATCATCATTTATAGCAAGCCATATTCTGATTCCGAAGATATTGTTTTCCAACATGTCCTAATTTTTGTTTTAGCTAAACTTTTATCAGAATATGAAATAATGTTTACACTTAACGACAATCACCAAAAACAAAATAAGTCCTCCCTGTCTTGTCTGATGAGTGCTAAAATATGGGTAGATTTTGTTGGGACCTATACTCGGCTTATGATATTGATCAACAAGAAAAGTTGAACAAGTGGATTGTTTTGTCAGCGATTTTTATAAATGTAGAAATGTAAGTTGTTTAACTGAAAACTACCAAAGATAAGGCTGCTGTTTTTATAAAGTAATATCATTTAGTAAGCATATTTGATTTCTCTTGTACCTCCTTGGAGGTTTTACTGGCAAAAAAAATAACTCGACTTTCTCAAACGTGTACAACAAATAACGCATCACTGTCCAAAACAATTCAGAGATCTTGAGAAAATAACTACAGCAGACGAATAAGCATCGTATATTGAGCAATGTAATAATAATTAGTCTCAGGACTCTGGTAAAAGTGTAATGGTTTCAAAACCTGGTGTACACAAGGATATACTTACCCTTACATTAGGAATGACCACTACAGTAACATGGAGTCTACTTGGGTCATTATTTGTGCTGCATGAAAATATACCTTGGCTCTGGTGTTCTATGAAACGAAGGTAGAAGGGGAAGGTCGTCTCCAAAAAGTGGCTATAATAACATCTTCCAATGACGAATGAGTTCAATAAGCTCACGCGGTAGTAATGGCTTGAACCGCATGGGCATATATACTAGTGAATGAAATCTCGCTGTCAGGAAAGGGATTAATAAGCCTTCTTAATATCCCAATCTATATAAGAATAAGGGATGCTGAAATTATCATCAGAACCCTCTATGGGAAGGAAAAGAAGCCTCTTATCATTCCATGTCCCCTAGAAGCGGCCAAATAGAATTGCAAAGCCAAAACTGGGTAATACTCGATAATGAATATCCTTAGAACAGGTAAGATTGAGACTGGAGATTTCAGTAGGGTACAGTTACAGACGGAAGCTGATTTTGCTTTTTTTTATAAAAAAAAAACAAAAACAAACTGGTTGGCAAAGCAGAAATTCCAACTCGGAATTGTCACTGAACAAAAATCAAACTTCTGTGAGGCTCACTTCTTTCATTCGCAAGCAATAAACAGTCGTAAGGGTAAGGTTCAGTTCTTGAAAGAAGCTCACGCAAAGGTTCACATGGAGCTTTTGTTAAAAACAACAATACGCAAGAAATATTCCACCTGGGCATTAGTGAGAGAGCCTTCGGTCTGCAGCTCAAAACAATACCTGATACCGTTGAATATGAGAATTCGAACCAAAGACCCAGTCTTTTAAAAATTAAGAATGGATCAACTGTGGTCTTAGGTGGGCGGCAACTACTCCCATTACTCTGGTAAAGGCTCTAGGTGTTGCGGTTAGGTCCAGGGGTGTGTACAGGGACTCCGGTCAGCAATCCGTCACGATCTTCTTACCAACTCAAGTGGTGGTAAAAATTCAGATCCAAGACAAATATTAGCCGTCAGGTGATTTATGTGATGTTTTCCCAGTAGGAGAAACTGGAGGGGCACAAGCTAAGTTTCTTTAGTGGAAATATGTCGACATCTTATCGAGCTAAATAGTAGCTCTCCTATTCAAGGGTGGTTTGATATTTATGTCACTAATACCTGGCTATGGGCTATGAGAGGGTCTTTATCTTGCCTCACAAGAGGCGCGATTCTCTTTCTCTATGTGTGTGTGTGTATGTATGTATGTATGTATGTATGTATGTATGTATGTATGTATGTATGTATGTATGTATGTATGTATGTATGTATGTATGTATGTATGTATGTATGTATGTATGTATGTATGTATGTATGTATGTATGTATGTATGTATGCATGTATGTATGTATGCATCTATGTATGTATGTATATATGTACGTGTGTATGTATGTATGTACGTATCTATGTATGCATCTATGTATGCATATATATGTACGTGTGTATGTATGTATGTACGTATCTATATATGCATCTATGTATGTATATATATGTACGTGTGTATGTACATACGATATGAATTTGAATACTTCCAGATTGATTTTAATTTCATGATTATCTAAACAAAAATGGACGAATTCGGTATATTGATATGTGTATAGGAGGGACAGAGAGCACGTGAGAAAGATTTATATCTTAAGTACCAGTTAGAATTTTTTATTTCAATAAATGTCTCACAACTTGCAGAAAATTTTTTACCAGAACATTAGAAGACAAAAAGGCCTTGCAATATATGATTTTCACCAAGTGAACTTGATATCGAAATCACTGTATAAACTTAATGAAATTTTATCAACTGCATATAGCATTAGCGATAATAAGCTTACATAGAACGATTGCAGCAGTTTAGGTTGTCGCTTGATCTGCAGCAGCCGGATGGACAAGATAGTTTGTGACTCTGATTTTGGCCGTTACAAATATCTGATGCATCTGGAAAAGAAAAGGAAAACTTTGCCAATAAGAACCATCAACTTTTGAAATGCATGTAATAGCTCTATAATATTAGCAATATTTTTAGGAGAGAATCATGTGTTGTATTGTGCTTATGAGAGAAAAGTTAGTATAACAAGAAATTCAAAGTTTTGAGATTGTGTAAGTCATTGTATAGCCAAGTAACGTGTAAGGTGAAAACTTTGTTATTTATATTCTCCAGTATTACGGAACATGTGCATTTTGGTCCAGTCTATATTTTATTTTATTTATTTATTTGTTGTCTTGTCGATTTTCAAAAGCCGAGACAACAAACCTGGCAGGAAAAAATATTTTCTAAAAATCATTTGCCACCATTAACCTAATAAACTACGTTTTCATTTTTAAAAAAGTCATAGGCCAGCATAATAGAATACATCCATATTGGTTGGCAAATTCCCCGCAAGACACTGGAAACATGCAGTCGTGCAGTATATCCATCCGAAAAACTCGTTCATATTTTCCCATACAGATGCAGTAACCTATAATTATTATTAATTATTAGGCCATACTTTTCAATCACTATATTTGAGATATAATATATGGGCATTACTAGTCAGTGTGAAATGCCATGCTCTGCATCCACTATAGCTGAGCCATAGGCATTAATAATCATTAAAGAACCATGCTCTGCATTCACTATAGCCTGACCACAATATTATGGCATTAATTGTCAGTATGTATAACCGTACGTTGTATTCACTTTAGCTTGACTACAATTATTAGGCTTGTAAGAAAAACATTTGTAGTACCACAAGATATATTATATCATAGATTAACGTTGTTGAAAATCTTTTTGTTTGATATTAAACGTTTGAATGAAAACTTTGAAGATTAAGCTCACTTGTCAGCACCCCACCCCATCCAACTGATGAAAAGTCACCCCAGTTGCAAATGCATTTATTGACTGATAATAAAAAAATATCGGAGATCTAAATGAACTGCTGCTTTGGAGTGAACTAATCTGGTGCAAACTATAACATTTTGACATTTTGTAAACTATTGTATCCTTGCTAACCGCAAAAACAAGTTTGATTGATGTCACGCGAATAAAGACACAAATAGCGAAGTTTCAGATATGTTCAGCAAATAATAACGTCAATGTCTGTCAGAAAATACTTATTGCTTAGGTTCACAAAACTCTTGTTTTCTTGCCACAAATATCACTTCTAGTGAAACACAATCAAGTGCCGCATGGTATGATGAGAAATTTTGTGTTTTCATATGTGACAATATTAGATTATCTTTTCACATGTGAAAATACAGGACTCTTAAAAGTTTAAAATGTTTCCATGACAATTTTCTATATGTCATATTTAAGCATACAGTAAAAACTTATGAGGGTAAAGTGATGAAACAGTAGTGTTTCACGGCAGATTAGCACATTAAAGACTATTTGATGACGAGTCAACGAGAATAAAGTTTATTGCTTGGAGAATCACCACGAAAGCCGTCAGGGGTTACGATCTGAATATATTTGGTCATTCGCCTCTGTTGGAGTACACCACATACGGTACTACAGGAAAGGCCGATAATATTTCGAGTGACGTTGTTCACCTCTCTTCGTTATATTATACCACTAGAACAAAATTAGTTCTGAATAGAGAGTTCTTAATGTTGGCGAATTATCTCCAATGTTTCTTTTCTCGATATAAAGGAAATTAGTTGACGATGTTCTGACTGCAAGTGGTTGTAAATCCGGCATTCTAACCTCTGAGCAACGGTTGATACTGGGCGCCACTGTAACAGTTATGACCTGTATTCCTCGCCTTGGCAATACTACTACTGTAACTGCTGCAGCTACTACTTATGATGCAGCAGCTGCTGCTGCTAATACTATTAATATTACTACTACTACTACGAAGGGGCCCCGAGTGGCTGAGTGGTCTAAAGCGCTGTCCGTTACGGATCACTGCCATCTCACCTCTGTCTGCGTGGGTTCGAGTCTAAGATTCGGCGAATGTGGATATGTGAGAAAGCTTGCCAGTAGCTTCTCGTGGGTCGGTGGTTCTTTCCGGTGATTTCCCGGTTTCTTCCTCCACCATTAATGCTGGCCGCCATGAATAGCCTATCTTGTGCTGAAAAATGGCGTTAAGCCCAACAACAACAACAACTACTACTACTACTACTACTACTACTACTACTACTACTACTACTACTACTCCTGCTCCTACTCCTACTTATGTTACAACTAGATTGAGTCGGGCGAGAGGATATATCCTTTTGATATGTCGATCAGGATATAATTCATGTTATGATACAAAATACGTGATATTATAAGCCGTGATAAAACCTGCATGATATAATTAGCAGCTTTGCTAGAAAACGTATTCCAACGGATTGATCTCTTAAGATGAGCCAAGTGTGAAGGTTGAGAAGAGACTCCCTGAGCTGCGACATTAGATCCCTTCTCGGAGGTAATATCCTGGAGTGGTCTAACAACAAGTCGATTAGATTGCTGCACTACGATTGTGGGCCATACAGGGTTATCAGAATGAGCTAGGGAGTAGAATTCTTGACAGTGTGGAGGAATTGCAAAATCATTCTTAAACAATGAGTAGGTGTAAGAGAAGAAGCAGAGGATTCCATCTTATAGTGAATGCGTCCAACGGCCAAGCCCTCCTATCTGATAATGGTAAAACATAAATCTAAAGCTTATTGTTTAAGTCTCGTCGCGAATACGTCCAAGAAAGTTTCGAAACGGACTGAGCTTGGTCTTCCCTACAATTTGGCGCAGAGACCTCTGTGCCTGTCCAGGACAGACTGTCTGCTAGAAATTTTTTTCTTGCCTGGAATATGACGGACACAGCACAGATACCTATCCACTCCTCAGTTACACAGCGAAGAAGTTTCCATGCATCCACACAAAGAGAACAGCACGTGTACTT
Source organism: Potamilus streckersoni (assembly GCA_016746295.1). Classification (NCBI taxonomy): domain Eukaryota; kingdom Metazoa; phylum Mollusca; class Bivalvia; order Unionida; family Unionidae; genus Potamilus; species Potamilus streckersoni. Next base: position 1,796,462 of record JAEAOA010000438.1, read on the forward strand.
TCTAAGGGATGTTAATATTGGCGTGTCCTTGGAGAAGAGAGTGACAAACCGACTCCTTTTTTGGTTGATACACTCATGACGAGCTAAAACTGCCATTCTCTTTCCAATTTATATGAAAGGTTGCTTCATCCTGGGACTAGTAACGCTGAAACACTACCTCTTCTGGCCCACAATCCATATCGGAGTACTGAAAGGAGCAGGAATGTGAGCTTACAATAGGACTTTGTTTAGAAACTAGCCATGTGTAGCCCGCCAAGTCTAGTAGTCTCCAGTTTGTACCAATGTCGACCTGTAGAAGGCGCAAGTAATGTATTCATATAGGAACCAGGCTCACCACTGAGTTCAAGGTCCCAGGAAGGATAGCCAAGCTGTTAATGAGATATTGGCTTGAAGCGCCAAAAGTAGTCAGGAATCTGCCAATCTCGTCCCGTGGCACGCGAATTTGACAATGACTGGTAAGGAGTTTCATCACTAAGCAAACGAAACCCTAAGAAGGGTTCAGAATAATTCATAACTTGCTCACCGCAACTTTGACTATGACTGGTGAGGAGTTTCATCACTATGCAAACGAAATCATAAGAAGGGTTCAGAATAATTAATAACTTGGTCACGGCGGTCAATCAGCGGGAAAGATCATGCAAAAGGGACTCTTGTCATAAGAGTAATGTGCCCAGCGGTCTGAAGTTAAGGTATGTCTAGGTGTGTATCGAAATCTCCAGTTACAATGACCCAGTATCCGTGGTGGAGATTGTGGTTGAAATGAGGGTGAGGTTTAAGAGACTAGGTACGAGAGTGATCTCTGAAACCTTTGCCAAATCCAGACGTTGACGTGTATATATGAAACAAACAACTTAAGTTGCCAGTTGAATTCCTGGCTCTCGAAAACCTTTGGAAAATTTATTTACCCTGACTGGAGGTGAGAGTGAAAGGTGATCTGAGCGTGATGCCACCTGCAGGAGTCTTTCAAAACTAAAGAGAGTTTTGTTGTCTTCCAAGCCTGAGCCAAGAAAGAGACAGGAAGATTCTCTTCCATGAATGCATGTTTTCACATCCAAAAAGGATGAAAAATAGCATTGGTAAAGAGTGGATATTTGTATCGAATATATGACCACTCCCTACTTTAACATAATTAATTGATATTACAAGAGTGAGGATGATGGTATCAACCGGAACTATATCTCTATCGCAATGGCAGGTATCCATTCACCGATAACCGGTACACAGTGACCAGAAGCATGCCAGAGACTGGTCAGACGACTCGCATTGGATGGAGGAGACTTTTTTTGAATTTATAGAGAGTACTCGCTGATCTCCATTTTCAGAGAGATCCGAACTGTTTGTCGACTTCACCAGTCCAAACATCCTAATTGGATGCTGCTCCTACCCAACCGAGAGTAAATATTCAATCTCAAGCAGAGAATTTTCTCTAGGGAAGGAACGTTGATCGAACCCTTTCCGGAACTTGCTGCATCTCTAGGATGAACAGGAAACCCTGGGTCTTATTATTCTCTGAAAAAGAAATGTCCCATACACTCCTGTGATCAAATGGTCTTACCCCGAGCCTGGAAGAAGAGTTCTAAACCATCCTGGGATTCCTGGGATAACAATGTTCCCCTTTGTAACGACGATAACGATCTCATTCCATCATGGTATCGTGAAGAAGAGGAGAAAGAAATATATTTTCTCTTCACCTTATTTGTAGCCTACTCTTGGCGAGAGACCGAATCTCATAAGACCAAAGATAGAAAAACTGATAACTGTCCATGCATTGGCAATGAGCACAAACTAAGCACGTAAGCTGAGTTTGCCCTTGCGTTTTATGTGCTAAAATTGTCCCCACCCTCTGCGACATTTTGAAAAATGTAAGAAAAATATTCTATAGAGCAATTTACTGGTAAAAGGAAATAAATTCCTGAAACGAGAAAGGGTAGCAAATACTTTCCGGATAAAAGAATTATGTAATTTTTGAGCATCGTTATATTCGCACGGTTCTCTTTTGTAAAGTCCTCAAATCTAGAAAGGAACGCATAACAACAGTCATGTTTGCAAGGACTAAAGGCTATATCACTTATTCAGCACAGTAAATGGAATTGCCAAACTAGGCATTTGTAACATGTACGAGGCTAAACTGTCAACGACAGAGTCTGTACAAGTCTTACGCGTACAGTTCTTCAAGGTAAAAGATGAATTGCTTTCTGTTTTGGCTGTGGGAGTCAGACGGGGAATGTGTTCTCTCTTTTATAAATATTCTGGAATCTTCCTTCTGCTGGGAGGAAGGAACTGTGATCTTTGACAATGGTAATATCGTCCCGAAAGAGATAAGTAATAATGATAGGTAAAGTATTACTGCTACTAAAAGGTTAGGTTTTACTGAAAAGTTCAGTGAAACTTAAATGACGTTTGAACAGATTTTAGCTTTAACAGAACACTGGTTGTAATAGATATGGCAATTACATTGCACAAGGTATGACATGTGTATTGCAGATAGCTTGAACAATGATACAAATATGAACAGGTTCAAAAGTAACGTCCACTTCTCCATAAGAATATTCGAGACAAAATTAATGAAACAGTCTTCGTGTAAAATTTGATTTAAAACTAGTTTACCCTTCGAAAACAATGAGAAAAACGAATTCATAACAAAAAAAAAAACGGCGCTTTCTTACTTAATATTAGACTAAAGAAGCCGTGAGTTTAGATTCAGTTAGTGCGAAATGGTCTGCTTGCAGGACACTTTAATTTCAACAAATACACGTTTCTGAACGTAATTAAGTTGAACTTAATTATCATATTCTTATGGTGAAATAATGTTCAAGTGTTGATGTAAATTGAGAATTGTTTCCTATTTTGTGTTTATTATACACGCTGTTGATAAGGTGTTAAGTGGAATAAAACTAACCTGCACCGGTGTTCTACTCTGGAACAAACGGTCATACACATATAGGAACGTGATAATCATCTGTACTAACCTTTTACGCTAGCTTTTATACGAAAGTTTGAAGAGGACGATTTGGGTGCTACTATACGAATAAAGGCAGTATTCTTTGATGAACACCACAATGGCGGGAATTCATTACAGCTGTATGTCTGAAATAAAATAAATTATTGTAAAGTAGCCTTGTTTTATCTAAATCTACATTATATCTTTCTTTAACATGCAATATATGCCTGGGAAAGCAGATATGTCTGTTGTTATACGATTACTTGATACATCATATTAAGGTAAATTCTGGCAATTTTATTATCGATCTCTCCGTTAAATTAAACTATTAAAATTGTTCTGAAAGGGTTATCTTTAAATAGTAAAATAATTTTAACAATTATTGTTTTCAAAGTATTCATTTATGTAAACCTTTTACCATTATCATCATGTTCAGAACGATGCACTTACCTTATCTATTGCAATAGTTTCTATTCCTTCACAATATTGAACCTTCACACTACAGTCAACATGAAATGATTTTGCCTCAAAGCATATAACATCATCTACACGATGGCCAAGTTCGTACTCAGCCTTGATATGAAGGTCACATTTTCGAACTCTGGCGCCGTTGTACTGGATAAATATAACGTCATCGTCTTCCAAAGTTTGATCTCCCAAAATGCAATTCATGCCACTCGTTATTGTCACTGTGGCAGAAAGATTTAAACAACATGATGTGCAGGAAACAATGTTGATGGTATGCATCAACAATGAAATGTGTACAAATGCACCTGAGCCAAACCTTAAACTTATATGCACAAGCTAAGAACTATTTCTGTAGTGTCTGTAATTTTCCATTCATTCGCATTGTTTATGCACCATCATTACGTACAATTTATTTTGTCACTCTAATTTTTGGTTAAGGAATTCACAATGTATATACTCTTATTAAGTGTTTGAAAATTATGGTAACTACAGAATAATAAATGCCTTTTTGTCCTATAATTATTAAAACACTTGACAAACTAATTTATATAAATGGTACCAAATTTACAGACAATACAGTAATTTGCATACAAATTGGAATTCACTTATGTTATTTTATATGTTATTTTTTATAGGGTTCAGTTTAGCTTCATAAACACTGACAACAGTTATCTACTGCACTTTTGATAAATTCCACAAAAGACAGTTTACAGTGTTCTCCCCGAAGCCAGAAATGTTGTAGTCAAGCCATTTCAAATTTCTGCAAGACCAGTTCTTCCCTCCCCCTTTAGACCCTCTTAATCATGTTTGCCACTCTGCTTACACAGCTTCATCACACTTTTATATGGTTTCATTACAGTCTGAAATTTCCCTGTTAATTAGAATAATTTGATAATGTGTTTAATGACTAGTTTATGTTTTACTGTATATACTAATTGTTTTTTTTTAAAGCAAAGGCAAACGCAATTCAAACACTATCCGGACTAAATATGGTAGCTTCTTTATAGTGGTGGTTAGTATATGAAGGTTCACTAAATATTACAGCAACTATATTATTATCAAGTTACGTGACCAGTTTTAAGTAGATACTGGCTTATAGACAGGCATGTATGGTAAGGGGAGTTACACTAACATTTATGTATGAGTAACCCTGGTGATGTGCACTCTTCGTTACTTTTGGTTTTCAATTGAATTAAACATCATCATCGTATCGCTTCACCGGAGTTATTAAAATCTATTAAAAAGACCGCATTATGACTAGTAACGTTTTAATACATATACACAGTGGTTTCCCTTGATCTTGAAAATTAGTGTTAACGACCAAGCTCGAAAACTGAGAAAATTCAAAGAAAATCCCTGTTCCCAACGAAATTACAACGTCCCAGTCAATGTGCAAAAAATCAAATATGTTTTGAGTTATACTTCATGACATAAAACAATTTAACAGAATTTCTTTTTACAGGTTAGTATAAAAAAGCATATCGGTTTTAATGGCGAATAGCACAGAGAGGGAGGGAGAATTTCTATCTCTTTATTGGAGAGATGGATAAAGAATCAAAAGAAAGTACCTGTCCTGTATATGTCATGCGTATTTTTTTTTTATATAAAAACAACATTTTGTTAAATCAGAGGTAAATTTAGAATTCGCTTAATCAAATAGAAAAAGACAACAAAGACTTAAATGAAGACTTTAATAACTAGCAGTAAATCATGTATTCGATCCACAGGAAGCCACACACCTTCCAACAGTCACGATAATACATTGCCATGGGAATGAGCGTCACTCTGAAGAGAAATTACGTAAAGTAATTTGGTTCTTGCTTGAAACCTGTTTCCAAATCTGTGCGTGTATTAACTTGGAGCCATTATGGCTTGATAAAGCAGTTATATACGGACAAAGCTTATGATGTAGCATATTTTGATTACGTACTTTTAAAACAATGCAAGCAATCCTATCAACAACAAAAAATGCATCTTGGGTTCATACTGGGGAAAGGGGTCTAAACCCTAGGCAACTGAGGCGATGGAACCTGCGCGTTTGAATCGAAAGAAATCCTGATATATAAATCATGTGTGTGTGTTTGTGTGTGTGTGTGTGTGTGTGTGTGTGTGTGTGTGTGCGAGAGAGATATGAGTGCGTGCGCTCTGATGTTTAACTCAACACAAACGTTATAATTAATATGGTTTCTTCACTTTTCACAAATTTTTACAATGACTATAAATCACTCAAATGGTTTTATAATTAGTACATCTTGTCCACTCCACACAAACGTCAATAATCGGTATAATTCCTTAACTCTGCGTACGCTGTTATATTCAAGAAAGTTATAGTTCACAACTTTACTGGATTTGTTGAGGTTAATGCATGCTCTTTTACTTGCTACTTCTATGCTGAAATTCATTGCATACATATAGATGTTCTTTAGTTTTATGGGCATCATATGAGTTTAGCTGCTGTACATAATTTCGGCGCATGCAATTTTAAATCTATGTGTAGAATACTTGGTATCCCAGGATATCAAGAATCCTTCATACCGTTTACATTTACCAGAACTTCTTCATTTTCTTTAGAGTATTATGAATCACAATTTTCCACATGTGTGTGTCCATATATATATATATATATATATATATATATATATATATATATATATATATATATATATATATATATATATATATATATATATATATATATATATATATATATATGTGTGTGTGTGTGTGTGTGTGAGTGTGTGTGTGTGTGAAGCAGGCATTTACATAATGTTAACATACAGCTGTACTTGGATTTAGGTGAACACACACACACACTCATACACACACTCATAACAGCGATAATGTGCATGGAATCTGAAAAGTGTCTTCACAAAGTCTTTATATGAATGTGTATTAATAAGAGCCAATCATTGTAATATAGTCAAACATAATAAGCATTTCAATTTAAGTTGACTTGGAAAATAAATCAAATTGATGCAGATACAGAACATGCTAATTACAGGCTTAGTATATTGCCATCTCGATGCATTAGACAAAAATATGGTTTATTGGAGTGACTGATACTCTACTATCCAAAACTAATTTCCTAGAATGCAAAACAAGACAGTTTCTTTTGTTAACAACCGTGATTTGAAACTATGTGATATTTTTGATCGATAAAAATATTCATATAATTGCTGTTGTATTGGATTTAAGATTGGCACAATTTTTATTTAAGCCAATCTTAAAATTAATATTATTAAAGTCTTGTGCTGAAAAGCTCTTGTCTATAGAGCCATCTATCCACGAGTAGCAATAAGGTTTTTAAGATAACCACCATGGTGGAAGTCAGAGTTGTGCCGTTTTCGTTTGAAACTAACTTGATAAATGACACACGTTAACAAAAGCCATACAGATATGATTTTCCATCTGGAAGAAGTAACAATAAACAAAAAAAAATTCACAATGGTCGCCAAATGCGCCATCAGATCAACACCGTCTTCATATAATAATGACTAGACATTATAAAAAAAACTTTAAGTAGCGACACCATTTTTCTATCATCATCAGCTTAGGCGGATGAGAGATAACAAGATATTCAATATGATTGCCGTGACAGCCATCATGGCTGTGCAAGCAGTCTAATTTTCATTTAGATCCTACAAGACCATATGTGTGTGTGTGTGTGTGTGTGTGTGTCGTTTCATGGCAATCCTCCAAGTAGTTTTGGAGGAGTCATAAGAAAGGTGCTATCAAGGCAGGAGAGACAATAAATGGCGCACACCTGGCCATTCCAACCTTCTGGTCTATGGCCAGTAACACGGCTGGAAATTGATTCTAGGAAGCCAATATTTTGCTAGTTACAATTGTGGTGTTTCTGGTTGAAAATGAACTAGAGGTTTGTTACTAGTGATATTTTAGAAACATGTTTACATTATTTGTAAAATATTGTTGAGACGAAAAAATGATATTGGACATTGAAAATAGCTTGATGTTTGCTAGTTGGAAATGTTACAACAATCCAAATGCTGCTATTACTGGAAAATTCTAAGTTTGAAATCTGCAACGGAACTATTTCAAAAAGTTATTATTATCAACATCTTTATCATTGCTGATTGCATCGTACGTCCGTTGTGAAATGAAAATGAACGATGCAACATTAGATGAACGGATGTAATTGAAATTAGTTTAGTTGGCTCTTTTGGTCGTTATGATTAGCCGGTACATCTTGTAATAAAGAGTAACCTTTGGGGTAAGTTTGAGTGCCAATGATAATGTTGCATAAAAAATTCTTTCATAAACATGCTTATATCCTTCAGAAACAACTTATCATACACTTAGTAACGACCTTTTTATGTTATGGTAACTTGGGCAGTGAGTCCAAAATGTTCAACATGTTATCCACACTGGATACAGAACAAGCTCTTTTATACCCACAGTATACATAGGTGCAAAGAAAAATTAATGAAATGTTATTATCTAATCCATGATCATCAGCAGCTGAGTAAATTATCATTAAATAACAGCACATGAACATGAACAGCTAAGCATGCTAACATATGGTGTTTGCACTAATTATTTTACTTACGTGTTTTGGTGTCACACTGTACCAGTAGAACCGACCAAAATGAACAACACAGAAATAAAAGCAATGAAATCGCTCTTGCAGCAGCCATGGGAAACCAATTTCATAAAATCAGCATAAAACGTATTACAACTGCGGTTCTTTTTCTCAATTTTAACGTCTTCAACTACCTTTTATTCTTGAGTCTCACCTGTTAACTGAAAACAGCAGTAGTAATATTAGCAGTAAGTGTGTCATAGGATAGAAATGCACATCACCTGTTTATTCAAAGAATGGAGAATAATATTATTTATCTAAGACCCAACCCAATAATTTATACTTGCAATATATTACAACTATCTCTTGAGAAAATTGTACTGCAGGTTTTTATACATAACGAGATAAGATTTCTACTGTTAATAGCCACATGAGGTGAGTCACCTGTAGAGACACATAGTGAGTCAACAAAATTCATATTGCTTGCAACTTGTAAATAATAATAAAGTCAAGTACTTTTATTAGTAGAAGACAATTAAAAGTCAAAAGACTTAATTGTTAGTGCGTTCTCTACTATTAAACACAAGCAGATAAAACTTGCCTTATGTCTGAAATTGAAGCAGTGAATACGTTTTATTCTACTTTAAATTGTTAGGCGATAATTCGGAAACAGGCATTCCTCAAAAATTTTAAGCAAATTATGTAATTTCAAATTTGATACTCTTTCTCGATAAATTAAAACTTTTAAAGCCAAACTTTATCACACGGCAGCTTTAAAGATTTTCATCGTGATGCATGTGTAATTTATACTTCGCAAGGTATAAATTTTGTATTATTAGCTTAAGTGTGAAATGCAGAAAACTATTGTTGAAATAATTTTTGGTATTTTTCGTTTCTATTCTTTTAAAATGTGAAAATACAAGATTTAGCATGATGCCATGAGACACTTAATTGTGTGTGCATATAGAAGCTATACCTGCGGCAGGAAAAAACAACTAGAACGAATGAATGGAAATGGGAACTGCATCAGCCTACATACATGGAGATTATTTTTACTACAGAAATTTGACTCGACGCTGCTTGCGTCTCAGTGAATCTAGTTTTCCTTATTGCCATGGCATGACCACAGGGGTACGGAGTGGTCTAAGTCGCTTGCCTTTACAGGTCACCCACATCTCATCTATGTCTGCATGGGTTCGAATCTCTGGCCAGTAGCTTCTCATGTGTCGGTGGTCCATCACATGGCTTTCCCGAACTCTTTCTCTACCACATATACTGGTATCCGTGAATAGCAGATTTTGTGCTGAAAAAATAGTGTTAAACACACACAACAACAACAACAACAACAACTAACTTGACAACAATGATATCACCCTGTGTAATGTTTTACTAAATCGAACCTGGTTTTTGGTCAAGAACTGTCCAATGTTTTATAAATGTAAAAACTGGATATTCTGATGAGAAATCAAATCCTCTTGGTCTTTTAAATGACTCGTATATAAAGGATCATCCCACGTTCGAGTCTGGAGCAAGTTTGGTATATAAGCAAATTTCTTTTCTTCCGTAAATACCGGATTTTTTAATACAAAATAAACAATATATTTTGACTCGTACCTTGAGCACTCGTTGCAATATCACATTTTCTTGCTGTTGCTTGCTTTTATTCTTCGTTACCCCATAATGAAATGATGAAATATGTCCGGCATTAACTTAAAAAAGAAATTATCCTTCTCTTGGTACCTACTGCCATAACAGTTTACTTACGTTATATTTGTTTTAAAATTTAATTTATTTATTTATTTACTTCTATTTAATGCATATTGAATATTTTATTTAGTTCCAATTTTGATTAATAGATTATGAAATAGCAATAGTTCCGAGTAAAGAAAAGCAAGTAAATATTTATTTTCCTGCTTTAATACCCATTAAAAAACATGATATTTTGACAGTTGCGAAGCCATAAATTAAAATGTATCGTTATTCTTAGCTGGGTACCACTAAAAATGTGTACCACTGCATACCGCGCTATTTGTGAATATACGTACAAAAATATGCCGTAATTATATTTGGGACCAACAATGTCATTTTCTGGCTCGGGGGTGAGGACATTTTTGTTATATTTCAAGCACTCACACAGCTGAACAAGTTATCCTGACACCAATCCTATCAGTCATAACACTAACCTTTAAATGCTGAATGCCAAGAAAGGCAACTGTTAGTACCATTTTTCTAAGTCTTTGGTATGACTCGGACGGAGTTCGAACACACAACCTCCCGCATCCAAGGCTGACGTTCTAACCCCTTAGTCCACTGGAGCGGTCTAAAGCTATCTGAGATAGGAGATGGATAATTTTTGGAGGGTACAAGGGTTAAATAGGGTCAAGTGGTCAAATAGGTTTGTTTACATTAGAAGGAGCAACGCAAGGTGAAAAGGTTGCTGACCCATGACTGACACGATACATGAGGTACTTACTAGGAGGCATGAGTATACATTCAAAGTATAATTTAAGATAATGAGTTGATGGTGAACCGATTAAACGTTGTTTTCAGTTGAGTAAAAGAGGTACAAATTAAGAATAAATCAAATCCATTTTATGTCACATTAATTTCACAAAATGTACAAACTCGGACATTGCTTGTAATTTCACCATGCCTCGTTCCTCCATACATAAATTGCATAAAATAGTACTAAGTATTGGTAACGATATCCCTTATCTATTTCTTTCCACAATTTGTAGACATGCCTCTGCGTACGCTGGCCCCTTAACATTTCGTAAATGCTATTTATAGTTGCATGAAATATGGGTAAACCAAAGCTGATTATACATATAACAAATAAATAATAACTAGTATTAAATTGTTGGACAATGACAGGAAATACGAAACAGACAAATATACACAAACTTGTACAGCTCAATGGAGGAGTGTTGCCCAGAGAGAGAGAGAGAGAGAGAGAGAGAGAGAGAGAGAGAGAGAGAGAGAGAGAGAGAGAGAGAGAGAGAGAGAGAGAGAGAGAGAGAGAGAGAGAGAGAGAGAGAGAGAACACTAGTATAAATTCAATGTTGTCTATATACAACCAAATGTGTAGTGTCGATATCTATTATTCATCGCAGCGTGGTTTAGTATAGCACATATCCTCTCACAATTCACAAATGGATGCTAAGGATGAAGAATTCGTAATGAAAGGCAAATGAGAAAATGACACACACACACAGATAGCTCACTCGTGTACAACACATGCTACAAATGAATGATATTGACAAAATGAGAGTATACATGGCTTATGAGAATTCAGACAGATAATATTGAACTGTTTTGCATCAAAACCGAAAGTCATAGGACAGTAGTTTTATTTATAACGATATTAGTATGACTCATACATCTTTGTTACCTGATGCATTTAAAACTTCTCTGCTTTAGGCACGAGTAAATTAAGCTATAAAGCAATACGTTATATACCCAATAAAACCGTCATACCCGTACCTTATTAGTTTTTATTGACCAATATTTTACCTGGCCAAGGAATAACAAGTAAATGTAAACAGATTTAAATACACATCCTGGTTTAATTATCAGTTCAAAGTACTGAGCAGAAATATAGTCAGTAGTATAGAATACATTCTTCAATGGCCAAATACCTCAATTCGTTGGGGTTTTTTTTGTGTTTTTTTGTTTTGTTTTAACTAACACCCCCCACCAACCAATATTTCAAAAGTGCTAGATGAGCATAATACTACCTGCACCAAAATTAATTCTGGAAATGAACACCATAATATCCACAAACATGTTTGAAAAGTTTGCCCTAAGCCCCTTAATGTCTTATTATAAATAGAGGTCGCCATAATACTACCCGTAGAATAGACCGCATATATCCAGATCCACCAATCGGATTTCTAATTTTTTAAAGACATCACCCTACATTCCCTGGATGATAATAATAGTCTAATAATCACCATGACCGTACTATCCACACAATTTTACAACCAAAAGATAGGTCAAAGATGACCTTATTATCAAGGATTTTAAAATAAAATCCTATATCAAAATGACGCTATTTTTACATGACGATTAAATATAAAAACTAAACATTTATTGACCAATTTTGAGGTTATTAGCCGACTAGCTATGTTCTTAAGTCTGATTATTTAAGTAATTGGAACTAAGTAACACGATCAGCTAATATAAACATATTATGTTATAAATAGTGTACGTTAAATAATATACAATAAACAATATAAATATTGACCGCTTTGAGGTCAATAACTAGGTCAGTGAAGATATTATATTTGATTTGTTTAATTAATTATAACATAGTGACGTACAAAGCTAAAACGTAAATACCATACATTGAACTTTCTATTTTAAACAGTAAATATTTTTAAAAATTCAGACAATAGAATGTAAACCACAGTTCTGGAGCCATTCATTGGCTAGTTGATTCAATGTCTGGTATTTTTACATAGAGCTCAGTAACCACCAACACCATCGTCGTTTCTAGCCACTCAGTAAATCTTCACCCGCCATCAACACCAGCCAGCCAGCTAGCACGCCACCAGAACCACACCACCTCATCTTAGACTTCTGTAATCAAAATGTAGTGTAAGTTACAAACTTAAGACGTAAATCTACGGTCAAAATCTGTACTGTTTGGCGAGACTTTCACAACCATCTCTGCATTCTAACAACAAAAAAACAATATGTAAGCATTTCCCTGAACAACGGTTAAAAAAATAAAATTTGGAATCCAAAATAATAACGTTTTTTTTATTCATTTACTCCTTTGTCTCAACATTCGGAGCCCAACTTTGTATTGCCAGTGTAATGGGGAAATTTTTATGTTGATCTCTGTAGAACACATTTAGTTGGACACGTGTACAATTAATTAGATTTATGGAGACGTGCGCGTATTCAAATCGTCATAATGCACGGTTTAGTACAGTCTCCGGCATAAGTTTAGTGATTTTTAATAAAGGCTACGTTTGTTTAAACTGAGCAGTCGGTGATCAACTCCAGATTTGTAGCGGAGTTGTCATATTTGAAAAATTGCAGAAATAGTATTTGCCGATCTGCGTTGTCAGACGAACTGCATTGTTTGAACCTAGTTCTTGCGGGAAATATATTTCATTGGGATTGGTTACGCTAAAATAAGGGGCGAGGTTCCACATGAAATTTCTGGGTTTTATATGAAAATCGCAAAATTGAAATCAGTCTACGCTTTTCTACATCAGAAAACAATTGTAAAATGACTCCGAGTGAATTTAAGGAGTAAATTCACTAGTAAAATATACTGGGGAAACGATTGTCTGGAAAATCGTCAGACACACTTCTGGAAGTAAAAGCTTGCAAGCGCAAGGTATTTAAACCAATCTTATCTATTTCGTTGATAATGATATGATAATTTGTTGATTTATTTGCTCGTGTTTCCATGGATTTATTTGTTAAAATTCGTAGATTAATTTTCTTGATGTGAATATATCTGTGTTGAGTTCATTATCTGAATTTGTACCACGATACTGCTTTTATATACGTCAAAGAACCGTTTGAATGTATAGTTTCGATTATTATATGAAAATATGTATGTAGAATTACATGCCGTATTTTAGTTGAGATGAATTACGAGAATCCGTGTGAATTCACCGATAGACAGTAAAACTATTACGGTACAGGATTCAAAAGAATAATAAAGTGATCAGTACAGCAACTAGACGCGCCAAATTAAAACTCGAAAGTATGGTCGTAAGTTACACCAACAAAACAGGTCGTTTATATCAGCCTCATTGCACAACCATACGCGTCGTAACCCTACCACAAAACACACAAATACCAAAAAAGGCAAACAGACCAAAACCTAAATTTTGCAATTCAGAAAACACCCCCCCTCCCAACTAGTTCGACTGGAACAATAAGACAAACATTAACCGGGTGCACGAATATCTGAACAAACCGCGGTTTTATTGCGTTAAGAATAATGCAGCCATTTCTGCGGCAAGTTGATATTCAGATCAAGGTTAATTAATTATGTGGGTCCACACCAAGGGAAGTGCAAATAAAAAGATCAAAATGTGTAAATTGTAGGGAGTCCCACCCATCTTGGTCAGCTAATGCCCATGTGCAATATTGGAAAAAAAACTATATAATAAAAAATACTAAATAATGTAACATTCGGAATTGCAAAACCTCGCGTCAAACTAGACGGAACTCTCATTAACAAATCCACCAACATATTATCGTAAGGATCAAACAAAATGAATCAAAGCAAACAATAAACCAGAAAGCAGCAACAAACCAAACTCATCAAAAAACAAAACCTACCTTACCTAAACCACAAGCCTCTCCCAAAATAAATGAAAAAGTAAACATTTCGCTCACAAAGAAAAACAAATTCCACAATAAAACTAGTAAATCCCACTCATAAAAGAAGAAAAGGGCAGTGACAAACGCCACTGCCCCCAAAACAACCCTTGAGAGGTTACGAAGCAAAATATGAGTCCTCAATAAAGTTAGTTTATAACCAAACGATACTGCACAGAAACAACTAGCAGTAAACACAGTAATCCAACTCAAACATTCCAGAATTCAAAGTTTGGAACTTATCCGAGGTATTATCAACGGGGTACTGAAACTAACTATAAAATAAAGACAAATATAGACACGCCGATACCGTATGTAACTAAATAATTACCTTAACCAGGTTACAGATAAAATGCAGGGTACCAAGAGCACCAAATGCTGCCGCCAGACACAATGTTGAGATTTGTAGGTGCACCCAACGTGAATACAAAATAAATAATCCGCGTTTGGCAGTGGAACTGCATGGGAGATATTTACCAACATCCCGATACTGATTATAAAAATACAAGCTAAAATTAATCAACCAGAAATTGTGTGTCTTCAAGAGACTAATTTGAACGAGACTTAATCAGGGAGGAAGTCTGGCAACATTTATCAGTGACGCTCGGTCAACATTAAAACGTGAAAGTTGGTCAGTAACCCGAAACATCTGATCCAATGGTACAAAGTGGCACTGATTGCATGATATCAAACTCAAACAAACCAACTGTATAGAGTTACAAATTCCGGAAATGTTTAATACTGCAATCTTTGGCACTATACGATCTATAGGATAACAATTTCTACTCTTTTAACAGTTACTGACCTGGCATGCACAGGTAGAGGGTTTTCCCTTTCAAAATTATGTAGGCGCAAGACGACATTATTTTATTTCGCAATAAAATAAAAATTTAAACCTTGGACCATCTGGAGGTCGCCAACGACCTCGATGCACACTCATCGTCCAACCTCTCCGCCTTTGCCTCGCCCGGAAATGAACAATTAAGACGCGTGCTCTGTAGTGCACACCTTAATGCATTGGATGGGTGTCTAAAAGCCATTTGACGAATAATTAAATGGTACGCTGTACATGCAGAAATAAGTCGTATATGGCTAAATGGCCGCTCACGTATCTAAATTCCAATACAAGATTACTATCATCATGAGTCTGGTGACATATATCATTTCTCAGCTAGCAAAGAAATGAACAGCAAGCTGTATAACACCTAAAGATGGCACCAATAATCCCAACACGGTCCTGAAATGATTCAAAGTGTGTAGTCTTAGTATTGTTTCAGTGTGGAGCCCTACAGCTCAAGCTAAACGAACCACGCTTTTGCTGATATGAGAAGATAATGCAAACAAGAAAGAGCTACCAGCTGAGACCTAACAAGGGAGACAACCGAAGGAGCTTTCTACGCAGACTCGACCCAGCCTAAGAGCCCTGACGCAGTAGTTCGAGCAATAACACCACCTCCACTAAGACCACCGCAAAATTCCAAAGAAAGCAAACACAGTAGGCACAGAAATACTGGGAAGCGAAGGGGAAGAATGTAGAAACAACTCGAGGAAAATGTGCCTGAGAGAATATAACCCCCACCTCCAGTTACATCAACCCTGACATTAACGGCAACAGAGGTTACTAACCAACAGAATATAGTAAATATATGCCTGGAAGCATTCTGGTACTTCCATAAGGCAGCATGCACAATGAGACGAGGTGGCCTTTATTAAAATCAGAATATATTGAAGATGTTACTTGTAATAATATATTCTAAAGAGTGGACCAATACATCCAAAATACGACGGGGAAATGCAGTAAACTACATCAGGTTCAGAAGAAGAGACTTTACCGAAGTTCCGTCGTCTTGGCCAAGCTAATCGGCAACTACCTGAATTTCCACAACGAGATCCAGCAGGAACAGTTCGACTTCGCTGAACACCAAAGAATAATCTCATCTTCGAGGACCTGATAGAACTAGGGCCAGTCAAGAACTGCCTGAGACGCATGTACCAATACCCACAAACCTGGTAAGGGACCCGGAGAAACCGTCATTCAAATAAGAATCAACTTGCCTGAAGGCTTTCAATATGCCCTCCAAATCCTATTTCGCTAATAACTCCTTCAATATGCAAAGTTGATCCACTTGACTACCAGTAAAAAATTCAATCTGAAACATATTATACTCGATTAAGATCACTAAAACAATATGGCTTATAGAGTTTGGGGTTTTGATTACTAAGACAGTAATGTAGAGATTTATTGGAATATTCGAAGACACAATTCGATCTGCTTGTTGTGCCACCGAAAATGAATACGATACAAGATACTCAAGGGAGGTAAAATTTCATTCCATATTATCTTTCACTACCGCAGCTCCTACTGACTAAGTCTGAAATCAAATGACAAACCGAAAACTGCAGTGACCTGAATAACAGGTACTACTACTTGAACGTTCAAGATTTTCAAAACGAAAAACACCAATGCATCTGTCAACGACAGAGCATCTGTTGTATTGTTCTGCCTCTAAGTAAAGATTATATTTTGTGTTTGAATAAGTCGCAAAATACTTATGTGTATTACATTTACGTTAAGGCAGTTCCTATGACATAGCTTCGAGTCTTTTTCGGAAAAGAAGTCGATAATACTAATTTTCACGGCAGGACTAAAGAACTGACAATCCATATTTACTGGATGATGACCTGTGGTTTTTGGTTGAATCATTTTGCGTATGAATGCATGTATAAGACTATATTTACACCAAACAGAACTGAACAGGAAAATGCCTGATAATACTTACATAATTTTTAATAAATGTTAATTAATGGCACCCATCCCTTATATATATATATATATATATATATATATATATATATATATATATATATATATATATATATATATATATATATATATATATATATATATATATATATATATATATATATATATAATCGTGACATTATCCTTATCCTTTTAAGCTATGTGTGGGACAATAAAAACATTTCCAATAAAATTTCTGCTCGACACCACCTTTACCACATACCAAAAATGAAATGTTTGATCCCTAAATTTTATGAGTTTTCTTTGAACACAAGTCTGCGTCCAGAGAGAAAAAAACGCACATCTCATGGACGCGCGACTTGGAGAAACCCGAGTAACTTGTTACAAAATAGATTAGGAGTATTCGTCTAATCTATGACTGATTCATTGGCGGATATTCTTAATATTCTTTATAACGAACCTGTGATAAAATGGTTGCGTTCGTTGTGATTGATTCACGCGTATTGGGCCCAGGTGCTGGGGTCGCTGTCCTATTTATAGAATGATACGTCATACTAAGAAGGTAAAGACAGATGTTGGAATGCGTTATGGAGCAAAAAAAAAAAAAATCCCAAAAGTGAATCAGTTTAGTATTAATGGAAACCATAAGGCACGTTTAAACTTTCATCGTGGATAAAAACCATATAAATGTGAAATTTATGGTGTAATGGTTGGTCACTAGGAATCAGAAGACCTATTTAGCAATTCACAGTGGAGAAAATCTGTACAATTGGACTGTGATAAATTATTTTCTGAGACAGCAAAACTGAGGAGACACTTGATAATAAGAGGAGAAAAGCCTTAGGGTGTGCAGTCTGTGGTAAAATATTTAGTGATACTGGGAGCATGGAGACAGATTTAAAGATGCACAGTGGAGAAAGACCATACAAATGTGAAATTTGTGGTAAAGCGTTTAGACAAGCTGGGAACCTGAAGACACATATAAGAATCCACAGTGGAGAAAAACCTTTCAAATGTGAAGTATGTGGTAACATGTTTTCAGAGAAGGGACGACTGAATAGACATTTCAGAATTCATACTGGAGAGAAACCTTGTAAATGTGAAGTTTGTGGCAAAATGTTAAGTGATACTGGGAGCCTGAAGAAACATTTAAGAACACACAGTGGTGAAAAACCATACAAATGTGAAATTTGTGGCAAACTATTTGGTCAAGCAGGGCATTTGAAAAGACATTTAAGAATCCACAATGGAGAAGAACCTTATGAATGTAAAGTATGTGGTAAAATATTTAGAGAACTTGGATACCTGGAGAGACACTTGGGAATCCACAGTGGAGAAAAACCTTATAAATGTGAATTATGTGGTAAAGCGTTTCATCATACAACAAGCCTGAACAGCCATTTAAGACTTCACAGAGAAAAGCAATACGAATGTAAAGCATGTTGTAAAATGTTTAGTCAGGCAAGACACTTAATGGAACACATACAAAAAAACAGTGTCTAGTTTTACAGGATGCTTGAAGCAACATGTAAGGACAATTGGTAATACACAATTAAATACAGGTGTAATTGGTAATACACAATTAAATACAGGTGTGTTGGGGATGGCGCTCTGATTATGATGAAATTGCTAAAACTTGTGGTAATAGTGATGCCCTATTTCTTTCAGTGGTTATGTGAAATAAAAACTTTCAATGAAAACAATTTAATATTTTTTTGCCTACAGACTTTGATTCAGTGTACAGCAATATGGAGTCAGTACATAGTGAATATGAAATACTACTGACACATATAAATACTCCATTTAGTGGCAAGAGGAAGTGGATTTTGAATAAAGCTTTGAGAAGTTGAACATGAACTATTTTTCTGCACATACTGTTTGCATAGAAAAAGGGATTCTAGTTAGCCCTGAATAACCTTGACAATGGTTAAAACCTGGTGTGGAGGTCTGAATTGGTCATAAGCAGCATTTTATGATGAAGACAGTATCATCATTTTCCATATATTTTGGTATTTATAATAATTGCATCATGTTTCAGAAACAAGCATAATGATATTCTACTAAAGAGATAGTCTTGAATATTCATTTTTGTTCTGCTCACATGTCTTGCTGTAAATCTTTCTCTATCATATTGGTAATTTCAGTCTTCTAACCTTTATTAATTATTAAATCTTGAGTAAAATCTCTAACTACTTTCTTGGTCTTGGTATCCTAATAATGGATTCAGTGCAAAATATACAAAATCTAAGAATTTGGTCAAATATTTTCCATTTATGTAGACCACCAACCACATTAAAGAGCCTTGTATTTTGGTTGTTAAAGCATCTTTGCAATTGACTACAGTGTACAACTATAAAAACTACTTTGACCATTATTCAAATGTCAGAACAGAAGAACATAAAAAACTAGAAATCAAACTTGAGAAAAGTGTAACTGAAACACCACTAATATGTATGGTACATAACTAATTGTACAAATAAGAGTTATCTCTTTTGGGGCATGTTTGACACAGCATACATTCTGGAGTGGAAAAAGCACTGTGAATATATAATTGAATTCATGTCATTCTGACCCTAATTGATTATGTGGTGATATATGATTTTTGAAAATAGTGATATCAACCAAAACTGTATGGGGACCCCAAGTGGCCTAGTGGTCTGAAGTGCTGACCATTACGGATCATTGCTATCTCACCTCTGTCAACGCGAGTTCGAGTCCAGACTCTGCTAACGTGGGTAAGTGAGAAAGCCTGCCAGTAGCTTCTCCTGGGTCTGTGGTTCTACCAGGGGTTTTCCAGGGTTCTTCCTCCACCATTAATACTGGCCACCATGTATAGCCTATCTTGTGCTGAAAAATGGTGTTAAACCCTACAACAACAACAACAACAACAAAACTGTATGGGGTACCATCTTGTAATGTATCAAACTGCTTATATAACTTACTTGATCAGTTTGTAATTTTTAAAAATGTCTTGTTCTTAATTTGATTTACTCACTTGTTATGCTTTTAATGGGTGGTGCGCACCAGACAGAAGCCCTCCCCCACTTAGCCAAAAGAAATTACTTTTTTATTTGTTTCTGTATCCCCCATCTGATTGTGTTGCAAGTGTTTTCAAAATTCTGAAACGAATTTGAAAGTCCAATTTTGAATGGGGTATTTTGTAGTCCCTAGTGTTTCTAAAGTATGAGTTAACTTCTGGTTTCAATCTCCAAACTTTACCCTATATATATATATATATATATATATATATATATATATATATATATATATATATATATATATATATATATATATATGCCCATTGCATGTGGTCCCTATTATGTCCTGTGTTTGTTACCTGAGTGGTGCTATATTTTGTGTATGTTATAGATATGTTTGTAACGATGGCAGATGGATAAAATTTCCTCTTAATTTTCCAAAGATTCTGGATAATTTTTCCCCCTTAGTAAGGGTTTATTGTTTTTTAATCTTTTATAGAAGTTAGATTTTTGTATAAGAAACAGTGCGCTACTAATATAAAAGCAAAACCTGCTGTTTTATATGCTTGCATTATAAATTGTCATTTCTTAAATAAATAATAATGATAGGATGGTGATCCTAAGGTTTGTTTTTAGAGGAACTGCATGTCCTTTTTAATTTCACTGACATGTTTCCCTCATCAAAACCAAGTCTTATTTACCTGCTTTCTTTTTTAAACCCAAAATTAAATATTTTGCAAAAGAAGTCCTTTTGAAATATGGATGTTGATCGGTGTTAGTCCCTGCTCTTTTAATGGAATCCTTTTACTTGCTATTAGCCCCTATATTGGTGTATTGTTTGTCCATGTTCTACGCATGTATTTTTTGGAGGTTCTTCCACTGGCCTTTCCACTTTGTGTAGTGCCCTGTGGTATCTCCACATGGTGTTCCCATCTCCTACTTTATTCATGCGCAGGATCCTGTCCCTTTTGCCTACTTGTAATACTTATATGTTAAAGATGACAAAAATGGAGCACTTCATACATTAGTATATTGGATTCCATTACTATAAGTTGATTAAAGTAAATTATATCAAAATGGAAAGAATTTCAGAGATGTAATATTTTAAAAGATTTGTTTGTTTTTTTTTTTTATCATAATGACCTGTCCTCATTCCCTTATATTGTCTATTTAGTTAAACTGAAAAAGGTTGTCTTGTCAAATTTCTTGTCCAGATATAAGATTCGGTTTTTCTGGTATTTCGTTTTATTTTTAGTTATCGAGGCAATAATGTTGTCTTTTATCCTTCTTTCGTTTTTGCATTCTAACTTAACGTTTTATGAAATTATGTGCTTTATGTAAATACACTGTGGAATGATTTTTATCATACCCTTTCTTTTTGCTATTTCACCAGTAAGCCAAGCATTAATTTATGTAGATATTTGAAGATTTACTCTAAATTTTGAATGATTTTATGTTTGTCAATTTTGACAATGAAGTGTTCCAATCTACCCACCAGTTCTCCCTTTCTACTTTACATGTTTGATTTTTAGTATATTAGTCTCTTACTAGTTTATATGTTTTATCACACCTCCCAAATTTCATTTTTGTCCCAGTATATAAAAATTAGTTTATCTATGAAAATGTTTTTAACTAAGAAGTTGTTTCTAAAGATGTCCTGTATGTTTTTACTGAGAAACCCAAAACAAATATATATATATATATATATATATATATATATATATATATATATATATATATATATATATATAGCATGTGGGAAGCTTTAATTTTTAAAAATCATTTTATAATATTGGCTTCCAGAACCCATTTTATATTTGGTAGAGCTAGACTTGCTTGTTTAGTTTTCAGATACAATTTTTCTTTGTCAATGTGGTGTAACTTAAAATTCCAAATATAGTTTATTATTCCTTTATCAATATTGTTTAGTACTCTGTGGTTCAGATCTAGAGATTTAAGCATTTAATTTATATTTGAATAAAGTAAGTTTTAGAAAATTGTGCATGCTTGATTATATTTGGTGACGTTTGTGCCCATATTTCAATATTTTTATTTACTTTTTTTTTAAGGTTATGTGGGTTTTCTTTCTCCTCGTTGTTTCCAAAGTATATACCTAAAGCTTTTACCCTCTCTTTTTTTAGGTGGGGTGGGAGCCCAGGGTGGTTCCCTCTCCAGTTACCTATTTTTAGTATTTCAGTTTTTTCATGATTAAGTTTTGGCCCTAATACTTTACCAAAATTTTCATACTCCTTTTCCATGTGTTTATACACCTACCCAGCCACTCCAGTAGCGAAAACTTCTGAGATTATAGAATATCTGCCACATAGACGAGGAGAGCATAGAATGGGACGCAACTCTTAACAAAGACTTGGAAAGGTAGAAATTCAAAGGGAGTGACTCCCCTTTAGAAACTCACCAAAAAATTGTATATACTACAAGATTTCTCAGTTTAATTTAGGAGAATCCAACTCAGATGAAGAAGGCGAGGAATGATGGTGAAAACACATCAGAGGGGATATCGGCAGACCTAACAGATCGTAAATCCCTCATCTCAATGTCCGCTAATGCTGAAAGAAAAAAACTAGGAATAGCCACACGATGGGGACCAAACCACAGATAAAGAAAGCAATAAAAAGAAGCCTAAATCAAATATTCCTCATCAGAGGACAATTGTTATAAATTACAAGAAAGAGGAAACGGAAAAGACCGAAACGTAAAGGACGACCACGAACAGATGGAACAGGGCAGTGCGACAATGGAAACGGATAACAAAGAGAACAAAGGACTGGAAACAAAAAAAAAGAAATAGACGGACAAACAAGGGGAGCTTTAGGATACGCCAACCGAGAAAACGAACTAATGGACAGACAGGACGGTGGAGATGGGGCAGAAAAAGCACAAGAGACGCTAAAAGATATAATTGAACAAACTGCCACGACTGGAGAGGGCTGTGTTCTACTGAACCATATTGTAGAAAACGGAAAGTAAAGCTAAACAAAAAGGGAGGAATTACAGAAAGAGATAAAGACGTATACAACAGAAATCGAGATTAAACAGACGGCAAAGATACAATTAGAATTAGGAATGAGGTATGGGGGTCAATTGGGGACATATATGAAAAAAAAGGATGAAGGATTGTACAAAAAGGAGAAAATTAGATCAGGACAAGATAAAAGTAGAACAAATAAAAGGAAACATAGTTCATATTGGAAAAAACAGCAATGCTGGGAAAATCGGAGACTACTACAAAGAGTGTTATACACCACACAAAAAATAAATGCCTAAGTAATTAAAACACATATGCAGGGAGGGGGTAACTTTTCAACAAATAACAACATACCTAAATGGTGAAAAAATTTGGGAAACAATAAAGCCTTCAACAAATGAAACATCACCCAGGTCAGATGGCCTGACCCCAGAGTTCTATTAGACCTTAATGCGATCATACCGATTTTACGATCTCAATATAACAATGTATGATTACAAGGGGAAATGACTAGTTCAATGCGGAAGGGGGTAATAACTATATGTCTATATTATATAAAGTGAAGGGGTGGGGTGGAGTGGGAGAGGACCTAAACCCTAAGAGATCAGAGGCCTATCAAGCTATTAAACATAGATTATAAGATTTTAAGGAGAATCTTAGCCAGAAGATTTTTTTTTTTAAGGATTCTAGAGTCATCAATGTAAATCAAAATTGCGGGGGAAAGGGGAGGGCCATACAAAATAACCGTTTAACCATACAAATCACAATCAACTGCAGGGTTTAAAAAGAGCAATGACACTATTTGATCAAGAAAAGGTCTTCGACAGCTTTGAACATAACTACACTGATATGGTACCAGGAACATTTGGTTTCGGATACATTGACGAAGATGGCCCCATGTCTATTTTATTTCACGTAACAGCTGTAGAAGTGCTCTGCTTCAGACTTAGAAATAACATCAATCTGATTAAAATCATATTTTCACTATCCTACGTGAAAGATATTGGAGATCTGATTTGAATCAGACTGAAACGAAGCTAAAATAAAAGATACCCATACTCCATTGGAAACAAGAACTGCATATGGTACCGCATGCTGATGATTGCCTCAAATTCTTTCAAATATCTCCAAATTTTTTTTTAGAATTTTGGAAAAGCGACAGGATAGAAAAAAATGTGATAAAAAGAGAATTATTACTAATAGGAAACTGAAGAGGAAATCACTCAGGACTTCCTCCCCACCCAATAAAATAAAAGTCAGAGACCTAGAAATCACCTTTAGAAAAAATGCTATTTTATAAATTTACAAAAAGATAACAGGAAATATTGAAAAAAATCATAGCAACCTAGGTATTAACGACATTAAGCATAATGAAACGAACCAATGTCACAAAAACATATATCTATAGTAATACTAACTATATAATTTAATTGATGGATTTGGAAAACAAACTATTAGACAAATTAGAGTTTTCATAGAAAACTACAAAAGCATTATTATGATCAAAGTACAATGGAGAAGCAGTCTAGTTCAGTGCTAAAGTCAATCATTGAAAATTCAGATCATGCTTTTGAGATATTTACGATGTTTGGCATAATGGTAAAGTAGTCGTTTAGAAGACATACGATTTGAATCGTGTAAAAATATCCCCCATGCTGAAGGGGCACTTTTGAGAGAAAAAAAATGTCATTACACAATGCAATACCAGTCACACGGAACACAATATTTAAAACTACATGCTACGTCAAAAAGAGGATTATGATAACAATAGATTACTATATTTAGACAGTATACCCAGCAAAAGCGAGTACTATCCAAAATAAGATTGCATCACCAAATTGAAGCACTATCCGAAATAATATATTTTACCACCAAAACTAGGCTCAGTTGTGGACAGGTCATTACTCTAGATCGAACATGTAGACATATAACAACATGATAGTGTTAGTAAATAATTTAGAAAATGTCTTCTGTTATGATGCAGGATCACTGAAGGAGATTTTAGGACGCCACTCTACATAAGGGTGGTATCTGCCTGTGCGCGATCTGGACGCTCTTGCCTTACATGTCAGTTTTACTAGAGGGGGCTCTTTGAGATATCAGTAATGGAATCTTTGATATATTGAATTTTTTATATAGGAAGTAACAAAAATAAAAATGAAAAAAAAAAAATAACGACTACTAATCATCACCACACAAGAAGGGAAAACTCACATGTTTAACATGGACTATAACATTATCACCATCGTAAAGGCATATATTGCAGAAGAAGCAGGGGAACTGCAAAACTAGGGACGTATTTGGTCTGGACACCACATTGCGCTATGTGAAGTATTCAGGCCTATGTATAAGCCCGAGAAATCCGACCTAAGTGAATATATGCAAACAATCAAACAGACTTAAAGGATACATCAACACAAGTAACCCCTTTAACCCCACTCACCCACCCATATACAGAAAACAAACACCCAGTTACGTATACTAAGTAGTTTTTAATTATTATTTCATTTTCGGCTTTTTTTTCTTCATACGGTTTGATTAAAGTTACTAGTATAAAGGAAACGCAGGCTGAGTACAATGAAGGAAAAATAAAGATCGACATCTAGCTTCTTTTTTTAAGACAAAACCATGTTTAAAAAATGAGAGGCGTAGGATATACACACAACATACATATAACACCAAATAGAAGCAAACAGAAGGATTTATTGTTATTTTTATTTTTTTTAATATTGTAAAACTATGCACACACTCATTATTAGAAGAGAGAACTATTCGGAACAGATCTAAAAGGATCATAGGAAGAGGAAGAAAATAACTTCCTCCCTCCACTTTTTAAATAATATAAATATGAACAAAATAGACAACTATGACAAAATTTTATAATAAATCCAGTCCTTAACAAACATAGGGAAGCATATAACCATTATTGCATCGAAAACATCGCAAACATAGGACAATATGGAGATCTACTGGAGAAAGATTAAGAACGAAAAATAGGGGGAAGGAACCCGGTCTTTGGCATATGCCTATGTCAGGAAGTACAACCTCCATAATCTTAATCATTTATAACCGGAGTAGGGGAGTTGGGGAACCAGACCGGGAACGCTAATAAGTACAACCACCCTACCATCCCAAAAAATAAACTCCGGGAAAAAAGAATAAAACCCAATTGAAAAATCTGGCTAAATACATTTTTATAAGTAAATTCTCTTTGATTTTGTTTACGAAAAAACAACACCAAAGGCTATAGGGCAAAATATGAACATTATAAAATCCTTTATACATTTTCGGCTTAAAGGGAGGGGGGTACTTCAAAGATTACCAATTAACATAGCTGTGAGCTTGCAAGGTGCCCACATATAAAGAAATAAAAAAAGAGAGCATAAAGGCAACAATCGACTAAACAACTGCTAATACTTTTTTTGAATTTACCAGAAAAATAGTTTTGCTGAGACTTCAAAGAAAACTGATTACCTTTGAAGCACATATTGTCCTATTTAGATACAAAGCAAATTAAAAAATTCAGCCTCATTTAGAACTACTTACTGTCAACAGTGCAACATTATCATGGATAAAGGTAAGTTATACATTGCGTGTTCATTATCTCCTCCTAAGAGTAAGTTAACAAAATTAGCAGCTTTGGATTTCAGACAAAATAGTCAATAAACCTGATGTCATATCTAACAGTCCAACAAACATCTACTTGTTGTGATCGTATTCGATCGTATTCAAATGCAATACCACGTCAAAAGTTCCCGAAAATTTCTCGACAGTTAGAATCTTGGGTGTCCGCAGCTGAGGTTATGATTAAAATTTTTAGATGTTCTGTGATATTTGTATCAAAGCGCAACTCGTTAATTCCTTTACGACTGACTGTGATATTCTGAAGAAGGAGTATGATCAAAATAAATATAGGCTAGTATAAATATATTAATGTTGCTCATTGATATTTAGATGGCTAGAGCGTCCGCCTCAGATGCGGGAGGACGTGGGTTCGAACCCAGGCTAAGTCATACCAAAGACTTTAAAATGGTACTAACAGCTGCCTCGCTTGGCGCTCAACATTAAGAGGTTAGTGTTAGGACTGGTTGGCCTGGTGTCAGGATAATGTGACTGGGTGGGACATCATGCCACATGTCTGCGGCATGATGTCCCAGTGCTAGAGATCACTATAAACTGTCACACTGCAGACATCGTAGCGATATGACTGAATTTTTTTGAAGCGAAGTTAAAAAGATAAATCTCTCTCTCTCTCTCTCTCTCTCTCTCTCTCTCTCTCTCTCTCTCTCTCTCTCTCTCTCTCTCTCTCTCTCTCTCTCTCTCTCTCTCTTACCATCCCTTTTATGTTACGACAGTAGGGTCTTAAACTAAGTAACAAGAAATTGCTAGACAAAGGCGTTTTGTTTAATTGAAATTGTTTTATTTCCCTAAAACACAAAAGTGAAAGAATTATAAATGACTTACACTATGGTAAATGAATTCCTATTTTCTAAAAGTATTTTTAATGCTAATTGTTCCAAGTAATCCGAATACGTTCCAAAGACGAAATCACCGATATGTTCTCCAAATGTCTTTAAATGAATTCAGTAAATTCCAAATAACCCATATAGTCTTTGAGAAAATGAGTTTATTCTGCACAGCTATTATATCCTTTTAATGAATCTTAAAACACTATAATTCCAACGAAAGATGAAAATTAGAGTGCCATTTTACGACAACAAAATCAACTGATGATTTTGCATGACAAATCTCTGATTTGGTTGTGTTTCGAACAACACTATTTCAGACCTGTCAATTTTCAAAACCCATATAATGAATATATATAGAAATCAACTCTACAATGCATTTTTTTTTTCAGGCTCCGCTCATCGCTTGCTGCCTTGGGCTCCGCGCGTCCTAGAGCCGTTTCTACCAGGTTCGACTCCGCGCGTCCTGGGGCCGTTTCTACCAGGTTCGACCTCCTAGTTCTCTTCTATTGGAATACACACTAAATTTTCTTTGAAACCAGCCACTGTGATCCACATTGGAGAATGAAATCTTACAAATAAGTAAAATATGGTCAAAAATTTTGAACCCATGATGGTGTCATAAAATATGTTTATGGATCCATAGTGAATAAAACCTTCACATACTCACATACGTCAAGTATGCGGTAAAATGTCTAGTGATCCCGACTACTGTAACATACGTTGAAGGCTTAAGAGCAGAGAAATTCCGTACAAATGTGATGTATGTGATGAAACGGTGAGTGAGACAGGAAGTGTGAAGGCACATTTTAAGGATTCGCAGTGAGGAAAAACATTACAAATTTGAAGTATTTGGTAACACGTTTCGGCATTCTAGGTACCTAAAGAAACATTTAAGAATCTAAAGCGGAGAAAAGCCTTACAAAGGCGAAGAATGTGGAAAAATGTTTAATGAAACAGGTAACCTGATGTTACATTTCAGAATCCACAGGGGAGGAAAACATTATCATTGTGACGTAGGCCCCTATGTGGTAAAATGTTTAGTAACACTGGAAACCCAAAAATCCATTTTAAGACCCACAATGGAGAAAAGCAGTATAAAAGTGAAGTATGTGGTAAAATGTTTTGTCATATGTTAAACGTGAAGAAGTATTTAACAATCCACAGTGGAAAAAAAATCTTACAGATGTAAGGTTTGTGGTAACATGTTCAATTATACTGGATATTTAAAGAAACCCAAGAGTACACAATGGAGAAAAGCAGTACAAATGAAAGGAATGTGATAAAGAGTTGACTCGAAGTGAGGCTCTCAAACAGCCATCAACAATTCATGATGGAAAAGAACAGGATTAAACAATCTGGAGGAACGTTTAGCCAGCTTTAAACCAGAGAAGACATCGCAAAGTACATAGAATGGTGGATACAAAACGTGTTAATGTCTAGAAGCGGCTAAAACCCTAATTGCAGTAAAATATAATGAACTCTTTAATTTCACTACCTAATGGCTATGTAAGCTGATGGTCTACAAAGTTGTTACTGTTAATAGTTGCATCTCAAATTGTATATATATATATATATATATATATATATATATATATATATATATATATATATATATATATATATATATATATATATATATATATATATATATATATATATATATACGCACGCACGCACACACGCACGCACGCACACACACACACACACACACACACACATATATATATATATATATATATATATATATATATATATATATATATATATATATATATATATATATATATATATAGGATGTAATGTTTGCAATAAAAAAACATGAAATGTACAACATAAACATTGAATTGTTGATTTCGTTGGACTAAACTAGTTCTGTTAAGTCTTTTTTTATTACGTTTTTGCATGTTCAAGTAAAATTGTATGTTCATCCTAGTCAGACACATTTTCGTACTTATTGGGATGGTCTTGTGTTTGGCAAATGAAGAAAATTGCAAATTTATACTTCCGCTTTAACGAAAGAGTTCATCTTTTTTAATTATGTGTCCGGAACAAAAACACGTGTATCTCTGACTACATTTGCTTTCATAGCTACGGGAAATTCTTTACCCAGTATGACCGCCATTATCTTTTCTTCAACTTCTGACCGTCATTTATCTTATCAGCCTCTATGTGAAGTCACGTCCATTACTTTTCTTGCAGCACAGGTGAGCTTGTTGCTTTTACGTTTTTCCACAAAATATTAATGTATTTACCATATATAGTAGGACACGATAAAATAATTTGTTCTGTCCCAGAACTTATGGTGAAACTTTTTTCACCTAGGTCATACGTCCCAAGACTTAAGAATAAATTTGTGTTGAATTTGTGCTGCCTCCCCTACACACTGCAATAAAATAGATCAACAAAAATTTATTTGATAATAAAATGAAAGAAACACACCTTGTATCGTTATCATTTATTCCTCCTTTTTTCATCATGAGCATTAAAGAAAATATATCCACGAACTCCATATAATTATGTAATACATTAAAATCTATGAACTCCATATAATTATGTAATACATTAAAATCCATGAACTCCATATAATTATGTAATACATTAAAATCCATGAACTCCATATAATTATGTAATACATTAAAATCCATGAACTCCATATAATTATGTAATACATTAAAATCCACAACTCCATATAATTATGTAATACTTTAAATAACATAGGCATCCATACTGTAGCATGTGTATCACTTATATCAGATAATACATGACTTAGTGAAGTGAACATAGAGAAGCAAATCGTGTTTCGTTTTACTCTAAGGTTTGAATATATTATCCGAGTGAAAACTAGATCCGAAATTGCAAAAAAGGGAAATAATCAAATGATTGCTTGAATGTATATGTTATTCACGGATAGAACCGTTTTGGATGCAAAATAACGAAGATTGTATTATATCTAGGTCAACTGTATGACAGTATCTCACAAATTAAAACCTTTATTTGGCAATACATTCGCTGAATGCAATGACAAACTTTTACCTAGCATGGTATTTTTAAAGCAAGATTTGATGTTTTTTACATTTTAAACAAAGGATAAATGTGCTGAACAGCACATTGTTCTTTGTTAGTTCACTACAAATGAACACTTTGGGACTTCTAACATTTAAGGCGGGGCCCCGAGTGGCCGAGTGGTCTAAAGCGCTGACCGTTACGGATCACTGCCATCTCACCTCTGTCTGCGTGAGTTCGAGTCCAGACTTGGCTAACGTGGGTAAGTGAGAAAGCCTGCCAGTAGCTTCTCGGGAGTCGGTGGTTCTTCCCTGTGTTTTCCAGGGTTCTTCCTCCACCATTAATACTGGCCGCCATGTATAGCCTATCTTGTGCTGAAAAATGGCGTTAAAACCTACAACTACTACTACAACATTTAAGGCTGGGACTTGTATTACACGTACGAACTTCACTGATCTAGGAGGCAACTATAACTCGTGTAGAGTATTAAATAAAATCATAATCAAAGGGACACAGCTCTGCAAATACTGTGTAAGAAGGTAGTGCACTTAGAATAACCTCCCATATGCGAATCAATCTCGGCGGTCTCACGAGCAGCGAAACTGAAACAGTTTTCAGCAAAGAGTTATATTTGGCGTTAAGTAGTTAATCTCTGCTACACTGTAGACGAATACCCAAGAAAGTAAGGGGAAACTGCTACACTGTAGACGAGTACCCAAGAAAGGAAGGGGAAACTGCTACACTGTAGACGAGTACCCAAGATAGGAAGGGGAAACTGCTACACTGTAGACGAGTACACAAGAAAGGAACTGCTACACTGTAAACGAGTACCCAAGAAAGGAAGGGGAACTGTTGCAACAGTAAACTTGCACCAGGAGTATTTCTTGAGTTGATTGCAAGGTGATTGCAAGAACCGTTAAACACTGGGCATCCATGAGAGTTGTGGCTTTCTTCTTTAAAAGTGCACCCAGAGAGTGAAAGGGATAATAGAAAACAAAAAAAATATAAAAAAAAAAACAAAACAACAAAGACTAGCGCGTTTTCCTAGTTAGCTGGAAGTAAAAAACCATTTTATATTTCTTCATTCTATCAGAACAAGGTAACAGTAATCAACTGGATAAAGTTTATGACTGTTTAACCAATTTTTTTTAAACCTAAAGTAAATGTTCATAATTGAAAAATGACCTAAAGGAAAAAGTAAGTTGTGGATGGACGTGTCATGAGACTAATACAGAAAACAGTTTATTGTGATTATGGAGATAAACATGGTATCGAGTTACATACTCATGCATTTCAAACTCAATCAGATGCAAATTATTGGACCAATAAAGAAATGTTAAAATTTTTTTGACATTCAAATTAGATATAGTTTTACTCCAGCAACCAAAACCAGACTGGAATAGCAGTAATTCTGAAAACATCTATATCTATCGATTAGTTTAGAAAAATATGAATTCTGTAAAAGTAGAATAAAAACATAACATTAGCATTCGAAAGCGAAGACTAAAAGTAATACCAAAAATTCCGAAACTAACACGGACTTCAGCTGTGACTAAACAGAAATCAGGGGAAAAAATGCAAATATTATGGCCCAAACAAAAAGTAGTAGTAAAGTTCAGAAACTCTCACCGACTCTAGCTAAGACTGAAAATCTCCTAGCATTTTTCCAGTGGAGTTAAAAAGAAATATTGATATCTTACTGATTTTGTTTGTGCCAAACTGTGTGTGTGTGTGTGTGTGTGTGTGTGTGTGTGTGTGTGAAAGTGAGACAGGGATAGAGTTCAGTTTGCAGCATCAACAGCTATCATTATCACTATAATAATCTGGATGTGAAAAAAAACCAAACAAACATCTGTATACAATTGCAACTCAGTCGTGGCCATCTGACGCCTGACATGTGTCTGGAGAGGAAGGAGGAAGGAAGAAATATGTAATTCATGAATGTCGCCAAATCGTTATTGCTAGGTGTCATTACTTGACATGAATATGCTATCTACACATTCAAAATATTAAACAAAATGAGATATATGCACCTAATGTTTTTGGTTCTCATATATAGGAATCACAAACGTAGTCCATGCGTTTTCGAAATACTCTTCCAACTTTCGTCGTGATTCATCGTCAAACATTTGTCTGGTTGCACATGGATATGATCAACAATGTTCTCTAGTTGGAAACCTGATTTATTTTCAGTCAAGTTACAATGAAACAAGAGAATAAATGTTCTTCTTGTTCTAACCATCGTGACACTATGACTATCTTCCGTTCCGTCACCTAACGGCTGTAACTGGTGTTCTGGCTGGAAAATTTCTTCGTCTACGTCCACGAATTTGTGTTCTAAATCTTTGTTTTGTTGTTCTTTTTCTCCACTTAGTGTTTGTGAGTTCTTTCCTGAAAAGAAGCATCATCTTCACCCATCATCCAGATTTTAAAGTGGTGAAAATGTCCTTTCTTTCTTCCTTAGTCTGGAGGAAAATCAAATCCACAAATCCTCCTGCACTATTGTCGTACTAAATGTCGTGGCTACTGAGACTTCAAACAAAATTAAGCAAAATCACAAGTACCTTTCATGGCCCAGATTAGGTTCAACGGGTCTGTTCGAAGCTCCCGTGGCCTGGTAATTAGAGAGTCCATCCGCCTCGAATGCAGGATGCCATTCATACCAAAGACTTATCATAAATGATCCTAGCGCTAAATATCGCTATAAACTGCCACACTGCAGACATCGTAGTGATATGACTAAATAGTTATTAAAGCTAAGTTAAAAATAACACACACACACACACACACACACACACACGACGGGTCTTGTACACAACTGCTGACCATCTTGGTTACCTTCTTTCGTCTACATGCAGAAGTGTTGGAACTCGAAAGGATTTGCACGATAGCTCTTTGGAGGGCTGAGTTGCTGACTTTACCAACATGCAAACATCTTGGAAAATGTGCTTGTTCATTTTGGATCGGACTCCAGAGTTAATGTTTGATGCGTTCGTCGACAACATGTCTAAGAAGTATATTTTTATTTTGCATGTTTTCAGGATTGTAAAACTGACTGTATTTACTGTGATAAATGTGCATGTTTTTTTTATCTAGTTGATAAGCAACTTTTGCAGTGAGAGAATAATAACATTATTTTGTTTTCTTACATCAATGAACAATCGCACTTAGAGAACGTTTCTTAAGACAACACTACAGAGAAACGAAAAGCAGAATATAATATAATGTAATGGGTTTCTGCTTGACATTCATATGAATGGTCCAATCTACAGATACAGTTAAGACTTGGGTTAATCACAGTTTCCAGACATTGACGAGCCAAAAAGCACAGAATGATCCAACATTGCGAATCATTACCTGTGTATCCAATGCCTCGGTAACGATGACTGAGTATTTGACTACATGACTGGCATATAAGGATATAAGCAGGTACGCATATCCCTTTCTCCAACAAGTTTATCTCATATAATGTGGTACCTTTCCTATCGATATAAGAATTAAACTATTCTCTTATCTTCCTTACCATTATGCTAAGGAAATAAATTTCGAAATAACTATGAGAAAGACTACTGTATACCTGAGAATATGATAACACCTTAATAAAATGTGCTCCATCCAAATCGATATTTTATTCAACATATAAATGAAACAATCCTTAAAAGGAACTCTGGTTATGTATTACGTATAACATCATGGGCCAATTTTAATACGAGCTAGAGTTTCCTTCATCTTTTATTAATTGTCATGGGAAACCACGATTATGAGTGGTCTGTCTGGAAGCACTGTTTTCTTATTAATCAAACACTTTCCTATACAAATCTAAAGAACTAAAAGATCAAAACAACCAAAATGCTAACAAATTAAATCGCTAAATTGCAGTGCATATGAAAATATTATCAGAAGTGTAAAGACTATAAGAATAATCGTTTGTGTTATCATGTTAAATAAAAATCTTCTTCTTCTTCTTCTTCTTCTTCTTCTTCTTCTTCTTCTTCTTCTTCTTCTTCTTCTTCTTCTTCTTCTTCTTCTTCTTATTATTATTATTATTATTATTATTATTATTATTAGTAGTAGTAGTAGTAGTAGTAGTAGTATTACTACAACATTTTAAGTCATGTTTTAGAACTGATCAATATTCTGATATTTTATCTCTGAATGAAGTTAGCGAAACAAGGGTTAAAGAGATGAAAACTTGGCCTGGCCAGAGAAGTGATGTAATTGTTGAAATTTTACCTTCAATCTGCAATAAATGCTGACCATTATCAACATACTAAGGATGCCGTGCCAAATTTAAGTTTATCACAATATTGCTGCTGCACCAAACCTGCACTGAGTACGGGTGATTGCTTAATTCCTTGTCTGAGTGCATGGATGAAAATGAATTCATAGTTGTTGAATTAATGTACAGCTATTGTTTAGAAATGGTTTCAAAAAGGCACAGAATTATTTAAGATTACCTCTATCCAAGACTGAAGATGATTTCTCCGGACTTTGGCTAAGACTGTAAGGATTGCGCCAAACTAGATTCCTTTTAGTCTGTTTAGAAAATTGTCCCCTTGTCAAATGTGCTCAACCTGCTTATAGAATCACTCCACCCAAATTTAACTGGCACCAAACGTATTGCATTTCAAACGTTGAATACTACTTATATACAGCCCTTTCTCGAGCCAGAAGAGGGACAATTAATTATAATATGGACAAATATAGGAAAGCCTGAATGAAACTTATTTTCTGGAAAACTAACCAGTAGACAGTAATAAATTTTAAACCAGTTTGTCCCATTTACAGATGAAAAGTATCAGCTACAACATAATGCAAAGACAAAAAAACCAGCAAAGACAAGCAGTTATTTATGAAGAGCACTCTCTCTCTCTCATTGAATATATATATATATATATATATATATATATATATATATATATATATATATATATATATATATATATATATATATATATATATATATATATATATATATATATTGTTACGTATATGTAATTTATTTGGTTGTGTTAGTTTTAAATTCTCTTTCATTTTATTTCTATATCATTACATGTTATTGTAATGATAACTTTGTTCACTGGAGTTGACAAGTTTATTTCCAGTAAATTCAGTTCAGTTTTTATTAGCCTGATAAATGCGCTTTGGGTAGACTGAAACATTGTATTTTAGCTGACCTAGCTCTCGTCCTTGATTTAGAATTGTAAACAACTTTTATTTATTTTTTATTGTTGAATCTTATAGTAAGATTTGTTTAGTGTAATAAAATCTTTAAATGGTCTAAATGATAATTGACATAATGTTTCTACGCCGCTGCAAATGAATTGATCACGTGACTGTAAAGGGGGATTTCAAACAATAAAGACTTTTAAATTGATTTGGCGATCGTTAACTAGTGGATGACCTCCCACGGTGTTATTTCCTAGTGTGGACTGATTTAGATGGAACGTTAACAGATAATTGAGGAAAGCTATTGAAAGAAATAAACAACTACCAACGCCTTAAACAATAAAAAAATTAATTTAATTAATTAATACATAACCAAAATTTCGCTTTCAATCTAGCAGATTTACATGCTTGGAATTTAGTCGTAGTGTTCAATTTACATCATGTTACATGTTGTGATTTAGAGAGTACAATTTCCACGCTTGACAGCATCACCTGGCTTCTCTCTCCTATAGTCTTGTATTTCCACGTCCAATGTGAACGCTTTGGTCCCCTTTCTGACCCTGATTATTCCGACCTCTAGATGCGGACATCCCTCTTGAACTGTTCCATCGGAGTTTCTTTTTCTCGAGAGGGTATAAAACTTTTCCCTTAAATACAAGAGTATGCCTAAAGATAATAAATAGAACGTTGGGCGCTCGTATGTGGGATATATGAATTTTGGCTAAATTATGTTAGAAAATTGGATCTTTTTTAATCTAAATTCTCATAGTTTTCTGATTTTTTAAAAATCACAAATACTATTTCACATTTTGTTTGAAATTTTTAGTGAAATCAACAGGCTTTTTTTTACAATATCATCAGAAGTAGAAAATGTTTTGAATTTTACCCATGAGTGTTTGGGCATTTTGAAAACGGAAGTACAGATAAGAAAACGTTGGAATTAGACATAAGACAGGTTCAGTTTCAGATAGAAAATACAACTTTATATATATATATATATATATATATATATATATATATATATATATATATATATATATATATATATATATATATATATATATATATATATATATATATATATATACAGTTACAATTTGAAGAAAGAGACAGACAGATTTCATTGCAAAGAGAAAAAATGAAAAGGGATTTCAACTTCAGTTAAAAGAATTAGATCTGGCAAAAGGAAAATACTCCCCTACTTTTGATGTTTATAAAAATATCAATATTCGATCCCTTTTTCTGCAAAATGAAGTAGACTGATATTTCATTCGTTTTGGGAAAAAAAATTGCTGAACATTTGAAATCGCCAAGGAAGCATTGGACTCTATTATCACAATTTGTACTTACTGGTAGAGTTAGTGATATTTATTTTTCACTTTCGCAAAAGAGGTCAAGGACTGTATTTTGAATGGTTATGAATTAGTCCCCGATGCTTATCCGCAAAATTTCAAGAATTCTGGAAAATCAACTGGCTAGACCTATAAGTAATTTTAATAGGAAAAAGCACATCAATTCCATAGGTGATGCTTATACAGAAAGGTCTATAAAGATTTAGAAAGTCTTAGACAAGACAACTCATGTTAGATGAAGAGTTCATGCTCGAAACCTTGGAAAGAGTAGCTGATGATTATTTCTTAACCCATAAAGTTCCTGTTATAGGAAAATCTTTTACTCAGCATTATTCTGGTAAGAGGGCATTTCAGCCTAATTCGAGCCCTTCTAAAACTTAGTCTAGCACAACTTCTAAAAGTCAAGCTTCTAATATGCTTGATTCAAAATCCCTCTATCTTCCTACGTAAACATATTGCAATAAGAAAGGACATGTCATTTCTGATTGCTTCAAATTGAAATATAAGTAGCAGATTCAAGATAGATCTATCCCAAATGCTCTTATTTCTAAAAGATCAAGGTCGCGGACATGTATTGAAAGAAATATATTTGTTGGGTCTGATTTTATTATGCAGAATTATGAACCATTCATCTCAAAGTGTTCTGTATCACACTTAGGTGATTTGGCTAATCCTATCCATATTACAGTTTTAAGGGGAACATGAGTTTCTCTGAGTCTTTTATTATCAAGTACGTTGCTTGTTTTAGAGAGAGTGTTCTTATTCAGGAGTAGAATGCAGCTTTGTTATTGTTATTATCCATTGTGTAAATTTGTCATCCGACTTAATCTTAGGAAATGTGACAGTAGAAATAGTGTGATGTTTGCCCGTTCAGGCATTCATTTGGTACTAGGCAATGATCTAGCTGGAGACAAGTTTGTGGTCAATCCACTTGTAACTGACAAACCTCCTATGGATTAGAAACACGATCCTATTAAAAAGACTTCCCTGATTTTACCCAGTTTGTGCAGTTAATAGAACTACGGCAAAGAAAGCCCATGAGAATGATGTTGATAAGGAAAGTATTCATTTAACTGACATATATGTTGGTCAGAATTTTCATGAGGTCACTTTATCTCCTTGTTTGGATCAATCAAAAGGTATTGATCACATTGATCCTCTTTTGACTACTCATTCTCTTTTTCTAATCAGAATGACAAACAGAAAAAAGATCCAGAGATCTCCTGTTTGTTTCAGAAGGTCATTTAGTGAAACTGCAGCACTGAAGTACGTGTCTGGTATTTCCTTAAAAATGGAATTCTTATGAGAAAACAGATATCACCTGATTTACCTGCTGGTGATGAATTGTCAGTGAATTATCAAATTGTAGTTCCAAAATCTTACAGACAGGAAATGCTTTTTTCTGGCCCATGAAAATTCTTTGACTGGTCATTTAGGGATTAATAAGACTTGTCACAAGATCTTGACTCAATTTTATTGGCAAAAATTAAAAGTAATGTTTGTATGTACAGTAGATCTTGTAATACTTGTCAAATGGTAGGATAACCCACTCAGAGGATATCTAATGCTTATCTGCAACCTATTCCTTCATAGGACGAACCATTTAGCAGACTAATGGCAGATTACGTTGTTCCCTTACCTAAGACCAAGTCAGCCAACCAATATATGCTGACTGAATATGTGCGTCAATAAGATTTCCAGAGGCAAATTCTTTGAGGAATATAGAAACTAAAGAGATAGTAAAACCTTTGATAATTTTTTGTTACTCAATTTGGCTTTCCCAAATCTGCCCAGTCGGGTCAAGGGTCAGATTTTAAGTCTGAAATTTTCTAGCTAGTTATATTTGAATTTGGCATTTAGTAGTTCAAATCAAAAGTGAAATTATTGTTTCACAGAAATTTGATGGAGAAAACGTTTGAGTCCAGTAATGGAGTTCTTTCTCTATTGCTCATTCATCAATACTTTCCTTTCAGATCAGGTATTACGGCCCTTAAGTCGTAATGAAGAAAATAATTGAGTTAAATTATAGTAATAGTACTCTAATGCAAATAAACTAAAGGCGTACCATTGTATTGAGAGAGATAGCCAGATAAATCATGCAATTAATTTAGCTGTACCTATCCCAATCACCTAGATTTAAGTGTAAGAATTAAATCGGACAATACTGATATTTGGAGTGCCAATCTTCGGAATTCTAACATTATGAATAATCTGGACCACATGCTTTTACATTTGCAAGAATAAGAGAGGAATGAACTTAAACAGTTATTTTTTTTATATGATAACTTATTTCTAGATGTTCCTACGAGGACAAACAAAATTTTTCATGGCGTGGAAATTATAAATCCCAAAACTGTGAAACAACACCCATAGAGGATGAACCTTTCCAAATAGGAATATATGAGAAAGAAAAATCAATATTTGCTGGAGAACGATTTCATAGAGCCTAGTAATTAGTGACTGGAGCTCACTTTGTATACTTTTTCGAAAACAGCAAAAACTTTCCGTATGCGCACTGATTATAGGAAGGTGAACAGGGTGACGAAAACAGATTCATTTCCATTACCAAGAATCGATGACCTTCTGAAAGGATTTTGGCAAATTTTACTAACGGAAGGAGCAAAGGAAATTTTGGCATTCTTGACTCCAGATTGACTCTATCAATAATGCCGTTCGGGATAAAGGGTTTTCCAAATACTTTTCAACGTTTGATTAATATGATTTCCTCTGGTATAGATAATTATTATGCTTATATTGATGATTTCATAAATAAAGCAACACCTGGAAATAACATATAGCAACAGTTCTGAAATTCTTTGACAGACTCGGTGATATAGGTTTCACAATTAATTTTTCTAAACATGAGTTATACCGTGCTTAATGCTAGGGCATATTGTGGGACATGGAAAAGCTACATCTATAAATGCAAAGGTCAAGGCTATGCTGATTTCCATTTGCTTGTCAGTAAAAAGCAACTGACGATACTTTTAGGTATGGCTAAATACTATCGGAAATTTTGTTTCCATTTTTCTAATATTTTGCTGCACCCCTGACAAATTTGTTCAGCAAGAAAAGCAAGTTTCTTTGGAACAAAAATGTCAGGAGGCTTTTGATAGGTTAAAAGCCATACTTAAAGGTTCACCAGCTTTGACAGTTCCAAATTTCAGTGAACCATTTAAACTATCTGTGGATGCAAGTGATTTTGGGGTTGGAGCAGTATTGATTCAAAATATAAAAAAAACGGTGTTCAATATCTAATTTGCTATTTTTCTAAGAAATTAAATAAGCACCAAAGAAATTACTCCACAATCGAGAAGGAATGTTTAACTTTAATATTAGCATTACAGCATT
Source organism: Potamilus streckersoni (assembly GCA_016746295.1). Taxonomy (NCBI): domain Eukaryota; kingdom Metazoa; phylum Mollusca; class Bivalvia; order Unionida; family Unionidae; genus Potamilus; species Potamilus streckersoni. Next base: position 1,836,834 of record JAEAOA010000438.1, read on the forward strand.
TTGAAGTTTACATCAGTTCAGCTCCTTCTACGGTTGTTGTGTTTAGTAATCACTTGCTTTCATCGACAAGATGAATAAAAAAAATCAAAGATTTGTAAGATGCAATTTGCTGTTACAAAATATAATCTTGAAATCATAAACATTAGTGTAAAAGACAATTTAATTACAGATACACGTTCCTGTGTATAGAAATATTATTTCATGTACACTTTGTATAGTTCATAAGGATTTTTCGTATGTAATTTTGCTTTACTTGTGCAAAAATTTACATATAGCAAAAATAAAGCTTTATTATATAAATCTTTCTTTTTGGGGGATGTGTTAGGTATATGTAAGTTAATTGCTGCTCTTAAATTCCTTTTTATTTTATTTTATTTTATTAAATGTTATTGTAATGATGATTTTGTTCACTGGTTTTGCTTTGTTTGAAAATTCAGATCTTTAGTTTGACCTGATAATGACACAGAGGTGTTCTTAAATTGTATATTTATCTGACCTAGTTTCGACCTTTATTCAAAAGTTTGTAATCACTAAGTTTAAGTTAAGTTCAGTCTACGTGTTAGCTTTATATTGTAAACAACTTTTATTTTACTGACTCTTAGAGTGAGATTCGTTTAATAGAATTAAGTTCATTTTAGATCTCTTTAGTGATAGGACTTATTTTTAAATTCCAGGATTACTTTTTGGATTATATTCAAAAACCAAAGTCCCTTTTCATATTTTTACAGTGTTTCTAGGGAAATACATTATTCTGTTCCAAAATACATAGCTTGTTGGCTTTCTCTTTTCTTTGTTACTTTGTACAAGCCTTGTCACGTAACAATGAACAATTATTACTAAACAAGTAATAAGGGTCGCAAGCACCACATGGAACATAAAGACAACGGAACAATTAATGGAAATTGAAATAAGATTAGAAGGTTTAGAAGGGTGAGTTAGGGAGACGCTGTCGTGTTCCACAAGAATAGCCATTCTAACACATATTAATTATCATAAAAATTCAACCAACAAGTGCTTCTGATCATATTTAACAATGCCGTATGTTTTGCCTCTAATATACCTCTCCTCAAAGAAATTAAAAACCTGTAGCATGGATGAAAACCAGTAGAACGTCAATCAGACCTGACCCAGATGGGAATTTCTGGATTAGACTGGAATTACTCAAACAAGAAATGCTTGTGCAATGTTGTCTGAGTTTTAAAGACCATCAAAGCCTGGGTGAAAATAATTCGAGTCATACTGGAATATTTTTGTAAATACATACAAAGTAAAGATATATAAGCAATCTATGCGACTAGTTTCGAAGTGGCGTCAAAATGATGTTTGTGCCTTCCGACGAAATGCATCATCTTTCCCACTGGAATAAACGTGGACAAGTTGTTTGTGGTCTTGCAAGCAACATTACGACAACCAAACGATTCCATGACAAAAAAGAAATTGCATATCTTGATTTCTATGATTTTTGTTCAGGTCATAGAAAATCCATCCACTAGAGGGACTCTTGTTTAATTTATTAAAATTCCCAGGGTGTCAAATATACAAGTTTTATACGCCAGTACCTCAGATTATAAATTTAAAAAGAGGAATATAGTATTGAAGATACAGTATTAGAAATAGCATAATGCTTTAAAAATTTTCCTGCAAAACTGTTAGGGTTTAGAAAATAAAAGAAAAGCAAGGCTTATTATCTTTGGTTCCAAATCTGGTGTTGTTTAGTCCAGTGGTGGGTGTATTTCACGTTGCATTTCCCTTTGCTGCTATATAGGTCAATTGGGTTAAAGATATGAACGTAGTTAGCATTAATTTTCCCTTGTTTCCATACAGAATAGAGGGAAGGGGAAAATGTTAATGGTAATTTTAAGATAATATTTTCCCTTCTCTCCAAAAAGACCCAGCCTGTTAAAAATACAGACTAATGTTAATTTTCGGTATCGCCATTCTGATCAATAATGTTCAGTAAATGGACTAATGTTCAATTCCCATTCTCGTCATATCGACCTATTTAAAAATGGTAGTCTGATATTTATTTCCATTCTGACCATGTCGACCTAACTGTCGCTAATCTAACCCATACGCTACTAAATAGATACGGGGTCCCGAGTTGCCGAGTGGTCTAAAGCGCTGTCCGTTACGGATCACTGCCATCTCATCTTTGTCTGCGTAAGTTTGAGTCTAGGATTCGGCGAATGTGGATAAGTGAGAAAGCCTGCCAGTAGCTTTTCGAGAGAGAATCGGTGGTTCTTTCCGGTGATTTCCCGGTTTCTTCCTCCACCATTAATACTGGCCGCCATGAATAGCCTATCGTGTGCTGAAAAATGGCGTTAAGCCCAACAACAACAACAACTAAATAGATACTAGAAATTCGATGTTTCATTGTCAAGAAAGACCGCCAAATTAATCACAAATATGGAATGTTTTTGTGCTATATTCATATACGTCTCTCTGCCATACATGAAACAATTGTTTCATCCAATGTTTCTCCACAAGTAATTTATTTATAGACAGCATTATTGTTTGAGGACGTACTTTATGAGGACATATATGGTTTTTGTACCACTTCCTCTGCAGCAAAGGCCCATAAATTACCTCCCTTACAGCCATAATATTGATATTTGAAAAGAACTTGCATATTATTATAACAATTTGTATATAAGTAAAATATCGCTGCAGTACACAGTGAAGAGTGAACTAATTAGAGATATAATGGTTATATTTTTAAGGTATATACAATATACTGATGCAACATAAAGACTAAGTTGTGTCATCATTTATATCATGCGAAAAACAGCTGGAATTGTCCTATGCTTTATTTGAATCCCCTGGAAGTTGCCAGCAACAAGAGTTATATTGTAAGGCATGAAAATGGAAAATGGAGTAAAGAGTTCATTCCTTCAAAATCTAAATCAAATTTTATTCAAATGAAAACTTTGTAAATATGTGTTAAACACATCGGACACCAGTCCGTTGAGGATAATATTGTATTTATGGAATAGCATTACATATGGGTGTGTAATCTGTATTTTCATTCTATTCATCTTTTATTTTAAACTCGTTTCACTGATAATTATTTGGCTGCAATGGTGCGTACATTTCGCGCAGCCACTAGTTTAGTTTTCAATAGATTCTTACCAATAAGGTCATATGGCGACGATATTCTGCCAATGTTCCTGAACAATGGGCTACCTGGCAGCTTTTTCTAGATGCGACCACCAAAACTGTTCATTTTGTACAAAGTACATTATAGCAAAATCGAATAAAAAAATTACAAACATAGAAACTAAAAGAAATCCTGATTTGGGTTCTGTTTGTGTATGCATGTTTTGTTACAATATCTTGAGATTCAATAAATTTATTTCAACTTTAAAACACCATTTAAACCCAATGGCAAATCTGCCAGCATACCACGAATATGGCTGCTGATGACGTCGTTCAGGAACTATCGATAAATGGTTCACCTCTGGAAACATCGTGAACTCTCTTTTTGAGTACCAGTCTGATTATTACTCGGTCTTCTCTGAAGCTGCTAATAAAATTTTACAAAGTTTGTTATATTTGTAACCATGCAAACGATTGTGTTCATCTTAGGTTCCCTCTCTGGAAGGGAGCAAAGGTTGAGTCTATATAGTTTCAGCACAAATATGATTTTCATATTTTTCTTTTTCTACTATACAGTTTTCATAAAGTAATGCTTATAATTTAACTCAACCGAGATTCAAACTCAGTTTGGTCTAGACACCTATACGACTTATATTACCTGATACAATAGCGTGTATAAACAAATTTTGGTACCTAAGGATGAACTGTGGACTTTTGTGCAATTATGATGTTAAGCTTCACATAAGTGGTGTAATAATTGTTTTTGCTCGTAAACAAATTAGTGGTCAGTGTACCTTCACACGAGTGAAGCCTCTATCAATTCTTTTCGTAAACGTGAAAGAAAAGGAGCTAGTAAGAGAAACACGCACAGTGTAAAAAAAGCATATTCTTTGCAAGTTACCAATATTGCTATTGATTAGTTATGGTCCCTAAGTTCATAAAAGACACATGACTTTCATCAAAAACTGTCACATATACTAATTGTTTCTCGAGATAAATACCAACCGAACCAAGCCGGACAAAGACCACTTCTACATACAACTAAACTGTTTACATATGCACGCCTACATAAATCCGGCTTCTTATAAATAGCCAAGAACGTAAATAATAGACCACTATTTATTTATAAATAATGGATCTTAAGGCAGGCCATTAGAACAGCAACTCCTGTTAAGCAAAATACACCCATTTGAAACCTATCATTTACCTGAATAGCTTCATTGAGGTAAATAACGTGAAATACGGGACATCATAACCCATCAAACCTGCCAGGTGCGTCTCGCAGAAATACTCAAGCCATTTCGGAGAAACACGGAATGTTTATGTCCACATGGAAATACAAACCTTCGAGGGCGGTATCAGTCAGATTTTTACTGGATATCATTATATGGTCTGCAGGTAAGAGGCATCGCAATTTGTACTTTTTATCTAATTATTTTTTATAACGATGTGTTTCAGCTTGTTTTATCTATGTTGTGCCATCCAATTTAGAAGACTATATCGCTCGACTGAAACATTGTATTTATATAATTAGTAGGTTCTGAATTTCATCTCGTGCAATGCGAAGGTTGCCTTTTTACGGTAGGGTTCTATGAATTTACCAAACGCAAAGAAAACCAACAACAACAACCCCCCCCAACAAAAGAATCAAACCCATGCGTCATTATCTTACAAAATGAACATATATATATATATATATATATATATATATATATATATATATATATATATATATATATATATATATATATATATATATATATATATATATATATATATATATGTGTGTGTATCTATATATATATATAGACAAATTTAGACTAAGAAATAAACTAATTTATCACTGAAAACATGAAATGAAACTTATAAAACAAAATTGTATGAACAATATTCAAAATTACACAGGTACTCGCGAATACCTTTTCTTTAATTTTGTCGACCTATCAATACTTTTCAGTGTTAGAATAAATACTTATTGCATAATTATTTGCAAAAACGATATTCGAAATGTCAAACTCGCTACATTTCCACAATTCAGATAAACGCAGTAAGAATGCATGGAAATTCGACTTCACGTTGCCCAATAATTATTGAGAGACAAATGCATTTATCACATTTATACCAGAGCTATAATTCTGAGGTCTTGTAATAGATTAGATTAAAAATATGTGTACTGTCTACCATCATCTTTCTCAATATTTCTTAAAAATAAGTTATCGGAAACTAGGCACAAACAGTGCCCCAGAAAGAGCAATACATTTTCAATCGCGTTTGCAGTGCAAATATATCATGATGCTTTCATATGGTTCGCAAACAAACTTAAAATGTTTTGGCCTGTCTTTCTAAGTTTAAAAAATCGGTAAACTCAAAGTGAACATTATCAAACAGAAACCAATGCTTTCATTACAAATCAAAGTTGCAATATATATATATATATATATATATATATATATATATATATATATATATATATATATATATATATATATATATATAGTAAAATAATTTGTAAAAAAATGTCTTTTTCTCTTAGTTTGTCTCTGTTCTTGTTAAATTTTAATTTTTACATTGCATCAGCATGTAACGTTACTGGTGACGTAATGTAGTTGATAATTTTATCAGATATATTACCACCTAGAATGATGCAAGATAATGCGATAATCTGCGGGTTTTGATTAAATTGCAAAGCGAGATTATAGGCATCTATACATCTTTGTCATCTACTAGTCCGCAGTGACTCATTGTATGTATTCAGTTCCTGATATATTTCAGCATGTACGCAATAATTTAGATCAAGGCGGATACATTCCATTATAATCTGACAAGACGAGTCTCCGGTTTGGCAGAATTATGAAGTACCCAATTATAGATCAATATAGGTCAAACCTATAATTTTCAATGGCCATGAATTGAACGGGGTGGTGGTGTTGGCGAATGAGTTTTTTATTTTCGGGAAACTCAGCCCTTTTTGTCCTGATCTAATTCTCTGTTTGGCAGAGCTTCTCCATTCATATCTTGAAGCGAAATATATCGTATATTAATTGGAAAATAAAGTAACATTTGCATGAAAGAAAATTCCACTTCCACAAGCTTCAATAGTCTTTAAAATATATTATTTTTAATACTACTGTTTTTGCTGTTGCTACCGCAGCAACAACTACTTCTGCTATTACTACTACTACCAAAACAACAACAGCAATAAAAACAACAACAATAACAACAACTACAATAATAATAATAATAATAATAATAATAATAATAATAATAATAATAATAATAATAATAATAATAATAATAATAATGATAATAATAATAATAATATGCACTCGACGGCATACCAACAAATAGTCACTTACAAAACTGACGTTAGAATCATATTTGTTACGTACAAAAGTGAAATTACAGTAATATTGGCGGTAAAAAAAATGTTTTTAACTCGTCGTCATTAAGACCAAGTAAACTTTATAAATAGCATATTCCGAATGAGGTTGCAAAGAGACGTCAGTTTCTTGGTCTGAAGCTCTGATTTGATCTCCAGTATTTGTATTCTCAGTTTCATAATGTCTTTTAATTGTTTAAATAATGGGGAAGCCATCAGTGCTAGAGTCTTTTAAACTGTGAGATATGATTAAATATAATAAATATAACGTAGATCTGTTTGGTGTTTTTCAAATTTTGATCCACTTTGACATTGTCGCGGTGTCCATCTTGAGTTTGGTGGGAGAATGGAGTAAAATATAGATAATACGGTAACTAACGGTAACTAAAAAGAGCTTAAGGCTCGAAATTTTAATATTTTCAATTTAAGTTTTTAATCATTTTATTGCAGCTTGACGTATTTTGGTACCACAAATTCTTAAAGCCCTAAAAATGTGTGCTTGATATTGCAATGGTTTTAAAATATTGGGATATATATATATATATATATATATATATATATATATATATATATATATATATATATATATATATATATATATATATATATATATATATATATATATATATATATATATATATATAGACACACACAGAGTGCTTTAAGTACTGAGTACAACCGGCTCTATGAAATACACAAATCAATTTCGGGAAAAGGGACTTTCAGCCGACAAAAAATACATTTTTTTTAATCTATGACATTTTATCTAAAATAATGAGTGACAGTGAAATGTTTCCTTTGGTAAAGAATAAAGAACCAATTATTTCGATCTTGATGCAAGACTATGTCTTGTGATTTGCTGTTTGATTATTTTCTACACAACGTATATATTTACGATCTAGGATTCGGCGAATGTGGATATGTGAGAAAGCATGCCAGTAGCTTCTCGTGGGTCGGTGGTTCTTTCCGATGATTTCCCGGCTTCTTCCTCCACCATTAATACTGGCCGCCATGAATAGCCTATCATGTGTTGAAAAATGGCGTTAAGCCCAACAACAACAACAACAACAACAACAACAACGATCTAAAATGTGTTTCGGCCATGGCCATAACGCAGTATCGCCCGCGACGTGCTTTTTACGTTCTAATATTTTATTTTTTTATTTATATTTTTAGTTGGATTACCAGTCATAATGCTGCACCTGCAAGGTAATCCAGTCGAAGTTGGGTTTTTCTGTGATGATAACAGTCTAAAGTACCCTTACAGAGAAAGCACAATCAGTAACCAAGTATTATTGGGAACCAGTCTAGGTGGTGTTGTAACTATGGTATGCAGAAGGAAATACAAATCAATACGTGAACCAACAAACCACCAAAAAAGTTAAAACCGATAATATCTCTCAGCATTGTGACGTAAAAACAATTGAAATGATGTTACTCGATGATGCAATCCAAGTTACATTATTATTCACCTAATCCCACTAATTTCAGTTTATTTTTGATAATTATCCAACCCCTACCTACCCGTTCTCTCTCTCTCTCTCTCTCTCTCTCTCTCTCTCTCTCTCTCTCTCTCTCTCTCTCTCTCTCTCTCTCTCTCTCTCTCTCCCATTTGTACAACAGTGAACGTTTCTCCTTTTTTAAAATTCCTTAATTTTTATTTATTTAAAATGTCTCTAATATTTATCCTTCCAAATTAGTTTTATGCTATATAGCAAGTGACGGCTCAGTAATAGAAATGCTAAGACACATGCTCCAGTGCTTAGACATAAACAAATTTTGCTCCGACTCTTTTATCGTGATTTAAGCATCGGACAAATCACACTTTATCGTACCGATGATCGCACATTACGGTTCACCTCTCTAAAATCACCCAGTAAATTAGTATTTAACCTCTACTTGAACTTAACATAATTTTATCTTTTCAAAGTATACCTTCGAGGTCAATCTTCCATATATCAAGTTAGTATCATACCGTGTGTAGTTTCTGGTAGGTGACCCTTGCAGACTTATGCTTGGAATTCGTGAAATTATGTCGATAGGTACTTCACTCAACTGGTACAACATTTTTTGAGTCATGTTTCTTTATTCGTTAAAGGACCACCTTTTACTCATTTTGGTTTTTAAATCTGTACTATGCTTATGAGGTATACAAATCACAATAGCGTTTAATCTAGCGTTGCTACAATAACTCTTAAAGAAAATAAATGGTCTGTTTCTAAATTGCAATAATCACATTCCACCACAACATAATTTATTATTCACTGTGCATCATTAAAATAAAGAAAGAATTGTATTCCTAACATTTTTTTTGCATCATAATAATGGCTTTAAATTTTGAACACAAGCGATCGGTCTATGTATATTATTTTGTTTTTTCATGTTCACATGGTTAGAGCGTCCGGGTAGGATAGACATTGCCATAAACTGTCACACTGCAGACATCGTAGCGATATGACTGAAAACATTTTTAAATCTTCATTCAAAATCCAAAATCACACACACACACACACACACACACACACACACACACCTTATTCACATATTAGTAGCATTTATTGTCACTGAATTATTCTTTAAAATGAGTTTATAATGACGTTTTACATTGCACGTTTCTTTTATTTATAGATGGTACTTGCAGAATTTCTCATATATCTTGATAAAAGAAGCAGAACGAACACCTCTTGGCCAACAGCGCATGTCATGAAACATTTGGGAGTTTTTCTGTTCGGCTTTACAGTTAACGAACTATTCACCATTGCATTAAAACAAAGGGTAGGCCAACTGAGACCACATTTCTTCGACGTCTGCAAGCCAGATTTTAATGCCATCAATTGTAGTCAAGGGTAATCTCTCTCTCTCTCTCTCTCTCTCTCTCTCTCTCTCTCTCTCTCTCTCTCTCTCTCTCTCTCTCTCTCTCTCTCGTTTCTGTTTAATACCCGTTTATGTAATAAAGACGCAAAATACTACAATTATTATCAGTGTAGTTATTTCAGCCAGTATTTATTGGGAAAATCGATAAAAAAATTACTCGTGTCTCCTAATGATAATGAGTAATTGTAGCAAAAATTTTGCAGAACTTTTTATCAGTGTCAAGAAAAAAGAGCAGACAAGATAACATGCAAATGACCTTAGGTAATTTCCAATGTTTGTCATCACGCATGCGTAAATAATCGGCGATTAAGTTATGATTTATTTTGCTAGATTCTTTTTTTTTCTTTTTTTGGCGCATTTGTATGGTTCGGCCTAAATCTCCTGTCAGACGTTTGAACATCTTGGCTCAAACCATTAATTTAAAATCGTGTTGACAAGCTACAGAAATCAAGCCTCACTTCCTAAACTTCCTTATCGCTGAGTGTAATGTGTAATGAGTACTATTTTAGTCCGCAACAGTACTGCGTTTTTCCCCCAAAATTAAAGAAACTTACTTGGACGATCTATTTAGACATGGTAATAATATACAATTAAAAAGAATTTACAGCTTTGAAGAACACGCTATTTGTATTAATTTAAAACTGAGTTATAGATGGAACATGCCTTCAAATAATTACATGCTAGTACGTCAGCCATTACATGATACTTTATAACAACATTGCGTACCCTACTCTCGAATTCTTACGTATAGAAAACAATATATATTCTAAATATTTCAATGATAATAATATTAATACCTCATGCATATACTTCAGAGATGCAATATTTTAATACAAACTAAACATGAGAGTGATTGTTATATATCGATCACATACTGGATCATTGTGTTGGCCATTTGAATGGCATAAACAGATGGTCACCTCTCTAGTACAACTTATGCCACAACTGAAAGTTTGCATATATGGAATATAATTTAAAAAAGTCAAATACCTTTCGAAAATAGCACTTGTTCCCACCATTCCCAAATTAGCATGAAATTTATTTCCTCTCCGATTCGACAGCAATATATATTTTATCACAATACATGACAATTTTTAAAGAAATTTGTAAACCCACTGAAACATAATGATGTTCTATTCATCATTCAGGTATAGGCAGTACATGTTAACAAAAAATAAATTTGAAAGAAATTCTTTTATAATTGCTCTTTCTTTGCAATCCAAAGAAAGCCAGTGTGGGCTACGATTACAAAATGTTCTCAGTCCATACCGAATTTAGCGGGAAACTTCATTAATACACATTAACCACATTACATTCCCAACACAAATACAATATTGTTATAAACTAATCATTACAAAAAATACATTGATCAATATCAGAAAAAATGAATGCTGTACTAAAATTTAGCCTTTAGTAAAGTTATATGTATAACACGATGCTGAAATTAACGCAATTTTTCATTTTTCTTTACTCTATACATTTTATATGTTGTTGTTGGGCTTAACGCCATTTTTCAGCACACGATAGGCTATTCATGGCGGCCAGTATTAATGGTGGAGGAAGAAACCGGGAAATCACCGGAAAGAACCACCGACCCATGAGAAGCTACTGGCAAGCTTTCTCACATATCCACATTCGCCGAATCCTAGACTCGAACTCACGCAGACAGAGGTGAGATGGCAGTGATCAGTAACGGACAGCGCTTTAGACCACTCGGCCACTCGGGGCCCCTATACAATTTATATATATATATATATATATATATATATATATATATATATATATATATATATATATATATATATATATATATATATATATATATATATATATATATATATATATATATATATATATATCCTATAGTCACGAGAATAGATATTCTTGCTACCTTGTTCACAGCTTGATGAAACATTTTGGTTTGTTCAAAAACATTTTCTTTTATAAAAAGTGTTTTGTTCGTCCCGGGGCTATATCCTCGGTTGCTTACCATTTTCAGTCCTACAGATCATACGCCCAACTGTCCTCACCCGACATAAACTATACTAACCCTAAATACACCGATGCTGTGTTATTATCAAAACATTAATACAGATAAGCTTTATATATATATATATATATATATATATATATATATCTATATATATATATATATATATATATAGAGAGAGAGAGAGAGAGAGAGAGAGAGAGAGAGAGAGAGAGAGAGAGAGAGAGAGAGAGAGAGAGAGAGAGAGAGAGAGAGAGAGAGAGAGAGAGAGAGAATGGTCTAAAGCACTCTCCATTACGGATCAGTGCCATCTCACCTCTGTCTGCGTTGGTTCGAGTATATGGTTCGCCGACTGTAGATATGGGAGAAAGCTCGCCAGTAGCTTCTAGCATGTCGGTGGTTCTGGTCTGAGTACAAAATTAATTTCACTATATTGTCTCTACATTTGTTTCTTAATACTGAACTTTCCACTGTGTGACAATCAATACAAATCATATGTTAATCTAAAATACCTTCAAAGATGATTTTACGGTTTAGTTCTTGTCAAGGTTTGATCTGCATTTTTTTTGAGAGGCTGAATTGTAAACAAAACACCAGGCAACGGAGCACAGATTTCACTTCCAGTTCATCACCATGACCTTATAACTCAATGTGCACTGTCAACGAAATACACACAGACAACCACACCATAAGCTCACATTTTAAAGAATAAACAATTGCCTTTAAATCCTTACCAAGAATGCCAAAATCTAACTCTAGTATCACCACCAATTTCAGACAGGAAAAAGTGATCTAAAAATAGACTGATACTACATTCGTGGGTACTGAATCGGAGTTTATTAATGGTGTCCTGATTCCTGAAAGGGTCAATATTTTTGTCAAACTTTATATTTGCATTTTATTTTGCATGCCACTACTGTTTCAACTTCATACATAAAGTCTTTTGAAATTTCCTTGCAAGTAAGACATGTGACAGCTGTCAGAAAGTGTGTTGTGCTGGTGTTCTATAGGGTGAAATTTAATGTCCAATTGTTCTTAAGAAACCAAAACTAAATTTGCTATATTTTCCTTAATTATAGGAATTTTTCAATGCAGTAAAACCTAATTGTAATACTTGATAAGGCCTGTCTGAGAATATTCTTGAAATTAAAAATATTGATATATTAAATTTTAAAGAAAATTTAAATAAATATTTAAATTTTAAAAACTTTTTATTTTTAAAAAAATTAAATTTTCATACAAGTTGTAACATTCAGTTTGACAAATTTAAGGCAGCAAAGTTGATTAATGAATGGTGTTTAAAACAAATGGTATTTTGGGTCTGTACAACTGATAATACTCTTCCCAGGGGTACTGAAGCATGACAACTCACAGTGATTTGGACGGCAAATTGCAATATGCCTATCCAGCTGCGTATAGGTGTACCTACTTAAGAAACAATGACAGGTGCTATGTTACACATTTATTGTTTCCAGGTGCTATGTTACACATTTATTGTTTCAGGTACTTGGGCAGTTGTTTGTATAACTAATAGCCCACTCAAATTTAAAGTTTTGATGGGACCACTACCATGTTTTATAGCAAATATGCATTCCATTTTAATGCCGATAACTACAAAAGTCAACAATGCAATATGAAAATACAGTTTCACCTTACTGAAAAATGATGCAAATCTCTCTCATGAAGATCTAAGCCATGTCTTTGAGATGCTTTATATCAGTGTACTGATATGAAATCATCTAGGTCACTTATAGCAGCACACTGCACATGTCCTTATGAGACCTTGCTATCACCATTGGACTACTAGAAAGCTTCCAAATTGATCCTACTTTAATACTTTGTTCCAGATACCAGACTAGACCTGAAAATATATAACATGTTTCACTTAATTCTAAAAAAGGAAGATGTAGTCAAATGAAGTTAAAATGTGCTAGATATGGTGATTTCAAAATAACATTCAGCTTGCAAATATGGGTAAAAAAAGTACACTTGACAGAGTGACACTCAAAGATGTGAAGCACTGATCATGTATTAAAGTGATATATGCATCCTAAAAATAGATGAAGTTTCTGCAAGCATATTTAGCCATTTACATGTTAAATACCTAATCAGACAGAGTATGTATCATAAAGTTTAAGGCAATGTTGGAACGGTGAGGTTTGATCATTGGTGCAAACATTGATACATACCAATATAGTGGAAAGTCAAATGACAATGTACCAAATTAAAATTTATTACTATATGCAATCCTATTCATGAAGGAAAATCAATTTTAGATATTGTGAGTGAAAATAGCAAAATGTGGCCACACAGATCAACTATTGGTACCAATAGATCCTATATCATCAACTAAATGTGAAATTTTCATCCCGAAAATTTGTAAACAAGGATGGATATTTGCATGTGTGGGACATATGCAATGTACTTGTTAAGATCACATGTGCAAACATGATTCAAATAATCTGTTTGAATATTTTTAGTCTATTTTTAAGAGTCTTGGCTACCAAGTTATTAGGTTCAATGATTCAATGATTCAATGGAATCAGATATCATTGATGTTGCAATACCGCCCTCTGTCAAAGTACGAAATTGAAATGTGTTACCATACAGAGGCATATTCATGATGAAAATAACATCTTGGGATATTTTAAGTGCACACAGTCAAAACTGAGCCTTACAGATTTACTATAGGTACTATGTCAGCCTAACAATGTCAACTTTCGATTCCAAACATTACAAAATATATGCATATTTGTTCATGTCAGCTATATAACCATGTTAGGAACAGTTGTAGAAAGTTAAATTCACATAATCTGTTTGAATATTACTTATGTAATCTTTAAAGTGTCAGATAACAAATATTATTAGTCATTAATAATGCATAAAGCCAAATGGATCATGAGAATTCCCATAATATCATCTGGGCCACAATGCCGCACTACATCAATCAACATCTTAAAGAGAAAATGAGCAATAAAATGGAATGCATTCTGTGTTCAATTTACATCATTTTGCTGTTTTCTTACATGCAATGGTAAATATACCTGGGTAAAGTATATTTTACACCTCTGACCTGTATTTCATTCTCTGACAGCTTAATATCATTTTGTAGAGAACTTGAACAGGTTATAGCATAAAGTCTTCATCTCTGTCCTCTCACTAAATACTCTATAACTATGTTTATAAACAATTACTGATAGCTATACAAGCAGATATGTGTTACTTAGGAAGTCACCCAATCATAAACACATAAATTAACTGTTTGGACCCCAAATAAATAATTTCAAAAACATAAAGGTACAAAGCAAAATTGATTTTCGTCTTTATGCATTTTAAATGAGGGTCTCATTTTGACTAATAAAAATATTTTCTCTGATCAAATTTGACAAATATCCATCGTTTAAGCTTGTATATGGTGTAGGAGTATATATATATATATATATATATATATATATATATATATATATATATATATATATATATATATATATATATATATATATGCTGATATAATTTAATATCATTCCAAAAAAATATTTGTATGCTTGGTAGAAATTTTTTATTTTTTAATTGTTTTTTTAAAATTCATTTAAATTTTTAAAATTAAAATCATTTGTTATTTTTAATTTCATTTTTTATTTTTAAAGTCAATATACATAACATATTAAAATTTCATGTGTATGTCATTAATAATAAACATTTTATATCAGTTTCAAGTTTTTACTGACAGGCCTTAGTACACAATTAATTTCACTATATTGTCTCTACATTTGTTTCTCAATACTGAACTTTCCACTGTGTGACAATCAATACAAATCATATGTTAATTTAAAATACCTTCAAAGATGATTTTACAGTTTAGTTCTTGTCAAGGTTTGACCTGCATTTTTTGAGAGGCTGAATTGTAAACAAAACACCAGGCAACGGAGCACAGATTTCACTTCCTGATCATCACCATGACCTTATTACTCAATGTGCACTGTCGCCGAAATACACACGGACAACCACACCATAAGCTCACATTTTAAAGAATAAACAATTGCCTTTAAATCCTTACCAAGACTGCAAAAATCTAACTCTAGTATCACCACCAATTTCAGACAGGAAAAAGTGATCTAAAAATAGACTGGGACTACATTCGTGGGTACTGAACCGGATTTTATTAATTGTGTACTGATTCCTTCTATCCGCGAATATCGTGGTTTCTTACTCCACCATTAATACTCGCCGCCATGTATAGCCCTATCGTGTGGTTAAAAAATGGCGTTAAGCCCCAGAACAACAGCAACAACATTATATATATATATATATATATATATATATATATATATATATATATATATATATATATATATATATATATATATATATATATATGCAATAAACTGACGACGAACAGTTACTATTTTCGTACTGTTCGTCGTCAGTTTATTGCATCTATTTTAATTAATCCCTGACAAACGTGATCCCTTGGTGGATCCAGTACGCTTGAGAGGGTTGTTATTCGCCATATGATTTGTATTCTTTATATATATATATATATATATATATATATATATATATATATATATATATATATATATATATATATATATATATATATATATATATATATATATATATTGCCCCATTAGTATTATGAAGTGTCCAGACTAATAGGAATGAATGAACCTTGAATGTGTTACATATCTCAATGCAATTTATTTATTTACCATTGCAAAATTAACAAATTTATTTGACTCAAGGTAAATTCACCAAATATTATTTAAACATGGAACGGAGAGCTTAAAGGTGGTCACACTACAAAAAATTTGAGGGCCTAAGGCTATAACTTTATTCCACTGTTTAATCCGGCTCTGTACAAGTATTTGTCGAAAATGTTCAGTTTTGTAATAGCTTCAGTATTGTTCACTCACAGACTCCGTAACACATCTTTACAGATTCATCACAGAATACACGTGTATGAATACACATGTATCCCAGAGAGAGATCAGAGAGAGCCGGTTATCCTTCCCTTCCGGACACGCCTCTTTATCCATGTACTGTGCTGTTTATATTGGGGTAAGAGAGGATGCCTCAGGGGTAAAAAAAAAATCTAGGAAAATCAAATGCACACTACAGCGCAATCAAAACATAGTGTTTTATTTAGATTTTTACTTCAGAGATTTCTAAAACTCTGGAAGTAGTGGCACTACATTATTTAATGTTTCAATCTTTGTAACTGTTCATAAGAAATAAACCGCCCTCTCTAGAATGAGATGTGTTGAACTTAATATTTATCACATAGGGGATCTGGCTGAGACACTCCAACTACTTTTACTGCAGCATCATATATTGTGATAGTCACTTGATTGATACGTACGTAGTAAACACGACGAGCCAGCATTCTTGATATATCCGGTCATCCTGGTATTCACGGATGTAGCTTCATTCGGTGCAGATGAAAACTCGGCCCTTTTTCGGTAGAGCGCTAGAAAGTAACAATATTGAAATGCAAATTGAATATAGTTCCATACTATTTATTTTTTGTCACCTTGCAATTCAGACATTGTTAACGTTCAAAACTACTCATTGGTCACTTGATTTAAAGTTTCGTTGTTTATCATGCAAGACTGGAAAAACACAAAAAAGGAAGAAAATTTCATTCAATCAAATATCGCACTTTTTCCTAATTTGGAAATAATCAAAACTGGTGCTCCGTTGCATTCATATTAGGAAATTAATATTTTTCTTATTCCATTTTTAGTACTACATTCAGGTGCACATGAGCGTGACGTACTCCAGCGTCCTGAAACCAGCCCTTCAGTCTGTGCTAGTTCTTTTGGCGGTTCTTAACGGTCTGACGAGGATAAATGACCACAAACACCACCCAATTGACGTCATCGCCGGTTTCTTCTTTGGAGCTGCTATTGCTTCCTTTGTTGTAAGTGCAAATTATGACGATTTTCATTTCGTCTCTTCCTTATGACGTCTTCTAAAGCTTATGTGAGTCTTGTCTTTAACTGGAAAGTATGGAGAAAGAACTAAACGAAAGATCTTTTAAAAACGACTACAAGTTCTGTCAGGCCGATACTTAAAAAGTTGCAAATGTGATCGTTAGTCATCAATGTGACACGTTTCAGCACGGTAATGTTTAATTTTTAATAGGAGTTGTCTTGGAGGAAATAACTTTATTTTCTTTCCTTCTTTAATTATTATTGGGGGTTATCAAAAAATAAATATCCCAACGACCCGATACCTTATATGATATATAGCTTTTACTTCCATAAAATTATCACTGATTATATATATATATATATATATATATATATATATATATATATATATATATATATATATATATATATAGAGAGAGAGAGAGAGAGAGAGAGAGAGAGAGACTAGGTTCCAGGTTCCACACTGCAGACATCGTAGTGATATAACTGAAAAATTGTTAAAGCTACGTAAAAATCATAAACACCACTACCCTATATATCCAATTCTTGCAGTAATGCGTACATTTTTTAGTTTTCCTTGTTGAACAGGTGAGTCATTTATAAGAATGCAGGCATTTCAATAATTTAAAGCAACATTATGGTTTAACCAATTTTGATAAATACAATATGTTATATGACTATGTTTCCATCTAAATCAAATTCATGGCACATAAAACTTAAATGACAGTAGTCTTTGTCATAGAACCAGATTTCCCTTCTAAGTTTGAAGCAGGGATTGATCTACAATAGTCTTTATGAGAAAATGAACAATACCTCACGATCTCTTATCTGTCATGTTTAATTTTTATATCAGTTCGGAACACTTGGGCTAAAAATTCAAAAGACTTCAAAAGTGACATTAGATCAGAAGGTTTCCGAAACGTTTAATGCTGCTTCAGAGACTGCGAGAATGAGTCTGAAGAAGAAATACTTATACCAGGGAGAAGTTTCTTGCGACACGACAATCAGCATACTTGAAGAAGAAAATGCAAAGGAGACACCAATGGACTTTGTATTGTAACTTCATTACAGGTTGTTATTGACAACGCAGTGATATATCAGGGTCGTTATATGTATATGAGCACTCGCGCATACTGGAAATATATAAATGTGTTCTTTGGATAAAGAATATCAAAGAAAAGGGATTTCAAGAAATCGATGAATTGCTCGTGAAATGAACACAACCTTCTTTGGAAGCAATTCAATGCCACCAATGAAAATATATTGAAGTAAGCGCCAGTAAATAAAGACATTTGTCAGGGACTTCGAAACATATCAGATATGTATGTATGTATGTATGTATGTATGTATGTATGTATGTATGTATGTATGTATGTATGTATGTATGTATGTATGTATGTATGTATGTATGTATGTATGTATGTATGTATGTATGTATGTATGTATGTATATATGTATGTATGTATGTATGTATGTTATCCAAACATAACGTACAATAACAAGCATATATATATATATATATATATATATATATATATATATATATATATATATATATATATATATATATGTCTGTGTGTGTGTGTGTGTGTGTAATGTGTAATGAAGTTAATTTTTCAACAGTGCAAAATAAAGTTTATGAACCTTCCCCAGAGTATCATTGTTGACAAGTCTGCTTCGGTTTAATGTTTCTTCTGATACAAATGTAGATATTGTTGTGATGTTGTTGTTGTTGTTGCTGCTGCTGCTGTTCTCTGGACCCGTGGAAACTTTTACATAATGGATGGTGCCGACTGGGTTGCATACCATATTTATTACAACCAATCTGCAAACTCCATCGATCAAGAACTGTGATTGTTAGTTTAGCTGACAGATCTGGGATTGTATCGAACAGCATTAGCCCCTTTTATTAACATAATTTTCCTTCTTTAATTATATTACCATCTGTCTGATTTCAAGATAAAGGATCAATAAAACTGTGAAATAGTCAAGCAAACAATGCGTGTGTCATAACATGCTTGCATCATTCCGAAAGCAATACACGCACAACATTATTGAGAAAAAAGAGAAATATGCAAACAGTACTAGCGACAGAGATTTAATCAAAGTGTTGAATTTATGTAGTCCGTTCGATCAGAAACCGTAATTGATTGACAGAACTTCATAAGACAATGTAATTTCTGCTACTGGTATTGATTCTTTAAATGAAGACAAGAAGCTTCAGTTCCTTTATAATTAGAAATTTCACAACCCTAAATCAGTAACAGTTCCACGAATACTTTTGGATGTAAATTTCATTCCTTCATTTCAGTATTATGACTGAGATACTTGGCGTCGTGTGAACCGTTTTCGACTGGCTCAGAATATTCTAAAATACCCTGTCAACAATTATATCGACACTAATGCATTATTTTTCAAACATTATATAATCTTAATGCATGCAAAGAACAGCTATAATATTTAAATTCATATGAAAATGCTTAATGCTTTCAAACAGAACAAAAATTGAAACAATATATCCGTTTACGGTCCATGAGACTCGTCACTCATTTCAATACATTGAAGGGGACAAACATGCAAAACTGAAATTCGCGCAAACTCCGTATATATATATATATATATATATATATATATATATATATATATATATATATATATATATATATATATATATATATATATATATATATATATATATATATATATATATATATATATATATATATATATATATATATATATATATATATATATAATTTTCTGAAAATTTGTACTTTTCTTTTTTACTCGTTACGAAGAAATTTATGAAAAACCGATCATCTCTCCCGATCCGTCTTGAATAAACTAACGCACTTCCCTCCCCCTGAACAATTAGCGGATGTGACGTCATTTGAGACACTGTACACGCTGGCATTGTTGATAATACCACAGGAGTCTGCAGTGTTATCAATAAAGCACGACGAAATTTTTAACTACATGAAATCACCTGACGGTATTATAAAATAATTATTTTATATTACCGTTAAGGTAATTTCATGTAGTCAGAAATTTCGTCTTGCTTTATTGAAAAATACTGCAGACTCCTATGATAATGAGTTGGCTGTACTTGAATGTTTAAATTATGTCGACTGTCAGTGATGTGGATGACAATCCAGAAGTAGAATATTTCATGAAAATTCAACCTTATATGTATGAACCCGAGACAAATTCGTGTGACAAAGATGTACAGGAATCGTCAGGTTCTGACAATGACGATGATTATAAACTACCTTTAATTTTAAATACCAAACTAAATAGCAGTAAAAATTCTAATCAATAAACTGGGTAGGGAGAGGGCTATAATTTTCTACCGATTACGATTTCTTTCACAATTCATTTTTGTTTGTTTCATTAATTCTTCTTCTTTCTTTTCATTTTCTTTTAAGTCAAAACAATTTAATATTACAGATCAGAGTTTTCTTGGCATTGTTTGGGGGGGGGTAGGCTGGAAATTGGTTTAAACTTTCTATAGCCTGGAATAATCCAACAGCTATTGATATGGACTTGTACATGCAATAATTGGATGAATGCCCGTCAAATAAATGGACATTTAAAATATCAAACAGGCAACAGTTTTTTTTCAAATAATTTTAGCCTTTTTTCCACACAGGTGCTTGTGTAGTAAATGTGTTCCAATGTCAAACCAAGAAAGGAATTCTTGTTGCCAATCTCAGTGGCTCTCGGAAGAGAAAATATGTGTGTGTGTGTGTGTGTGTAAGAGAGAGAGAGAGAGAGAGAGAGAGAGAGAGAGAGAGAGAGAGAGAGAGAGAGAGAGAGAGAGAGAGAGAGAGAGAGAGAGAGAGAGAGAGAGAGAGAGAGAGAGAGAGAGCACATGTTACACCCCCAACTCTTCCAAGGCTCCATAAACCATTCTGTTAAAAAAATAAATACCACGTAGCCATGTATAAAGTGATTGACTTGTTGTGGAATTATGTGTAATAACTATACTATTCAGTAAATTATTTTGTCCTTTTAGACTCTACCGACACATCATATAAACGATTTTTCCGTAGGGTGTAGATATACTAGGTAAAAAAATATAAAAATATTACCATCATGTGTAGTGAGCACGATTCGCAAGACCTTCTCATCCGAAACCTTCATATGATTCATGTATTCTCGCTTCTGACTGATGAATCTGAAAACTTATGACAGTTCTAGAAATATGTGTGAATGTATGTGTATAATGGCAAAATAAAATATCAGAAGCTACTGAGGTTTTAAACTTTATTGGCTGAAATTACACGTTCATGTATTGAAACGTTGACGGTGCTCCTGAATTAATGAGTCCTTAATGCTCCCACAAGAGTCTGCAGCTTTATCAATAATGCACGACGAAATTTCATGTAGTCAGAAATTTCGTCGTGTTTGATTGATAAAACTGCGGACTCCTGTGATGCTTCCTGGCCTATGTCGACTACGACTCGCCGGCGTGCTTCCCGTCTTCTGTCTTGTTATCAGAATAGAAAAATATTTTAAAAAAAGAGTCGGCACTGCATCAGGCTTCAAACGCTAACGTTTTGGCTCAGACCCAATAGTTTGAAGAGTCTCTGGTCTTTTGAAAAAGTTTCATGTTCGAAATGTCTCGGTCATAAATCCCTTCTCTCTTTAATTTGATCACCCATACAAATCACCCTTTAGGGTCCTATAGAAATGTGAAGAAAAAAAATATTTGTCGGGAACTGCTTTTATTCACACAATTCAGAGCTGCGCATTGAAACATCGTTTCTACTTGACACTGAGTATTTATATGCCTGTTGTACGGGAATCGTCTCAAATGACGTCACATCCTGCTTGTATGAAAGGGAGATAACAACTTGAGGGGTAGGTTCTTTCCATTTGATCTCGGAATTCAACGCATTTTATTATTAAATGTTTGTGCAAATAAAATAAATGCAAACAAAAAAATAGTCAGGATAGATTATATACACAAATTACTACATATCTTTCTATTTACAATAAAATTTTGCAGGTTAGGGTGTTTGTTTCCTTTAAATGTCAATTACATGCAAAACACTCTAGGCTATGTCAAAAGGAGTTACATCCCATTGTCCATTACTTACTGTTTCTGAGTATTTGCATGGACACATTTTTAAAAATATTTTACTTGCGAAAGATACACGAAACAATTTTTTTTTCAGTTGCTACAACGAAATGCAAACTTAATAATGTAAAATTAACTACTGAAAAAAGTAGTTTACTGGAACTTACTCTGAATGGAGAAAGTTTAATATTCACAAAACGTGGCTCCAGTGGTTGAACTTTATATATTCTGGATTCCTGTACAAAACTTCAGATATGCCCCTCCAAACATATTAAAACATGGAATATTGGACCTACTTTCTGGATGTCTCCTCCACCTCCTCAACCACCCCACCCACCCCACCCCCACATACATTGCAGGGGCGGTGCTTACGCCCATGATAACGTCTAAAATATGAATTTTCTTATTTTTTTATTACATCATAACTGAAATTGAAATGAAACCTCTTAAAGACAAAAGCAACATAATAATTTATAACAATCATAATAACATTGATAATTATCAAAATAATGATGATGATGACTACGGTGTTCTTGTTGATAATGATGACTATGACGATAATGCTGATGACTATGATTTTGTAATTGATAATAATGACTATGATGATAATACTGATGATTGATTTTGTTATTGATGATGAGTATGACGATAAAACCCATGAAGAATATAATGCTTTTTGTCTCCAAAAAGGATGCATTCAGAATTAGACTAATCTTCTATACAATAATTACAGCAATTACGTATACAATTTACATATATTTAGTAATTACAAATTTAATTTTTCCCATGTACACATACACCTATAATTTTAAACTACGTCCACATATAAAGTCTGTCATTTACACACAAATTCGTCAAAATCGTAAGATATGTTTATCTTTACTTTCAAATATAGTCAGGAACCTCAGTACAGATATAGGTGTAAATAATGAGTGGCTGCATCGACCTTTGTCAAACCTAACATGCACAACTTTGACGGCCGTTAGTAAACACCTGTAAATCATAGCACCTCCCTTATAAAAAAAACCCCCACGATCTAACACACTAAAGACCCCTCTACACCTGAAAAAAATCCCTATCCCAAAAATCTAAAGGTGAGACACACTGCAGGTGTGTCAATTATTTCTTTTTAGATGATAGCTTCTCTCACAGCTAGAATGGCACTAAATATCCCTCTACACTTGACAAAGATTCGTTATCCTCCTGAAATCCTTCTCTTGCATTGCATTAGTTGAAAAATAAAAAAAAAAACACACCTCTTTTGATAAAAGCAACACATTAAACAGGCAACAAATTCTTGTGAGGGCTTGCAAAAGCGTACGGTCTTAAAGCAACACCCACACGTCTCTCTACTTACGTACATACTTACCTGTAAATACATACATATGTACTTACGCACGCATACACATACGTATTCATACATAAATACATGCGTGCGTGCGTGCGTACGTACGTACGTACATACATACATACATACATACATACATACATACATACATACATACATACATACATACATACATACATACATACATACATACATACATACATACATACATACATACATACATACATACATACATACATACATACATACATACATAACTTTTCCTTGAAATCATCTCTCTGTTATAAAACCTTAATGATATAGTTCATTAAATATATTACATTTGCCCTTTTTCGTTTCTTTCTTTCTTTTTTCCCATCTATTAAATATACCATAAAGTGAAAATTACATGATACACGAGAGTGAAAGCACACATTATGATTTAAGAATTTAGAGGAATTACTTTTCTCGTTAAGGTCAACCTAGTTTTTTTTCGAATGGTCCGATCGTTTTGTCATAAAATAACCGGTTGTGGTAGACAAATTTATCATCTCGTAAAACGTCACTACTCATCATAAATGATTTTAAATATACGAATATTTCGCTCTGTGACTTTCCGTCGGAATGGAATTTTTCGTGCAATAATACAAGAACAAATGATCGTACTAGCTAACATCAATACCTCTTTTGTTGCTATAGATACGTATCATATCCTCGTTGTAACTCTTTCAAATGTGATATAACTTCTCTTTCCCAGTCATTAAAAAATCATGTTTTATCTGTACTATACAGTGAAACATGTACAGCATAAATGTTACGAAGAAAATTCCCCTATATTTTTATTTGAATGTAACACCAATTTTTTAAAATCATCTCAAACAAAAGAAAATGAAAAGCATTACGGTTGTTGTTGTTGTTGTTGTTGTTTTATATTTTAACACTGGGAGATGTTAAATATCATACCAAAATACTTAGCTTTTTACCTTTCTCCAGAATGCCTGTATCAGATAATTCATACCGAATTGCTTTACTTTTTATTTTTGCTTTTCTGCAGAATACCTGCATCGGATATTCCAAAGTTTCAAATAAATGTTTAATTGTTGATGATATAAAAGGATCATACTTGGAATCAAAATCATGACATAAGGAACACATGAACTGGGTGATGTCAGACATTGCATGCATTGTGTCATTGTCTGATTGGAGAAAAGAAGCTGCAGTATACATAATTTGTCAGTAGTCTGCAAAACATATTTTACAAGTGCATCACCAGAGATTACTAGTAGATTGTTCACAAGATGCTATCAGGAAACACAAATCAATTCTAATACATTTAGTACTAACGAAGCTGTCATCTAATAAAAAAACTGTCTATCAACACTTGTAAAGATAATATGTTCAGTTTGTGGGATTTAACGCCAATTTTTAAAGAAATGATGTGCTGTAGATGCCAGTATATCTGGGGAAGGTCGATTCACAGAAAGAATCACTGACACATGTTAAACTAACGGCAATCTTATTCACACATACTGGTTCGTTGTGCATCTGGACCAGAATACAATTAATTTTACTATATTGTCTCTACATTTGTTTCTCAGTACTGAACTTTTAACTGTGTGACAATCAATACAAATCATATGTTAGTATAGAATACCTTCAAAGATGAATTCACAGTGAAGTTCTTGTCATAGGTTCACTGGCATTTCTTTGAGAGGCTGGACTGTAAAATAAGCAACGTACAGTGGAACAGAGATTTCATTTCCGGATCATCACCAAGACCTGTCGCTGAAACATATATGATCACTACATAAGCTCATATTCTAAAGAATAAACAATTACCTCTAAATCCATACCAAAATGCATAGATCTAATTCTTGCATCTCCACTAAAAGAAGACAGGAAAATAAATGTTCCAAAAATAAACCGGGACTACATTCGTGCGTACAGAACCAGAACTATTAACTGTAATCTGATTCAATCAAATTCACACGAACAGAGGTGAGATGATGGGTGATCTGTAAAGTCGAGTGCTCGACCACTCGACCAACCTAAAGCACCTGCAAGAATAAAGACTGAAAATTAGTTAGCTCAACTTAACTTTCAACGAATTCCTGCAAGACAAATCTCATTGCATTATCTAAATGTAAAAGTTTTGGGTGATCTCTAAATATTAAACTACCTGGAAATGTTTATCGAAACTGGACTTTTAAAATCATTCAGATAACCACGAGTTCTCATAGTATCCGCGAAGAACCAAGGACATGCTTTGATTTCCCTGATTTATAAGTCTGTTTCAAAACATTCATCAATCCTGTGTACTTTACAAAGTAACCTGTCTTGTCTATGAATAAATGCATGAAGCAATTCATGCATTTGATTGCACTAGGTACAAACAATCTAAAAAGAGATAGCAATCACTCCATAACGACTTAGAAGCACTACATAGATTCGTGGAAAGACTAGTTAAAGCTGTTCGTTGAAAGATGCAGAGAGATGATGACAAGTAATCAGATTATAATGATAACTATTTTGATAATCTTCATTGTAAGGTTTTAATGAAAAAGAAGATGAAGAGGTGCAAGCTCGACCCTACGGCAAGGCAATCTTAGGCTCCGCGCTTCTCCCCATGCAATTTTTCTGCTTAGGGTCCCGCGCTCATCGCTTGCTGCTTTGGGATCCAAACATCCTAATGTCTGGCCTGAAGAGGTGGATAATAATACTGTAAAAGATATTTGATTTAAAATTTAGAGGAAATGAGATAGACAAGAACTTGCAAGTTTTTTTAATGATGAAATCCAATTTTGCATGCATAATTATATTATAATTTTACAGATATTTTCATAATTTCAAGCGCAAATACATATTGGTTGGAAGTATTCCAGCCTTCAAACGCTCAGGTTTAACTTGCATCTCTCGTTACAAATATTTTTAATACTTTAAGAAAAGTTCAAACTCAACTTCAGTAAACGGCCGTACTTGATACCAACAATAATACGCTGCAAACGGCAATAAATATTTTGATCAAGAGTATGCCGATCCTGTTCCATTCTGAAATTCTAATTTATTTCCCTCTGTGAATCAAGATATCCTAAACTAAATAATTAATTCCATATTAGCATCCATTGACAGGCAATATTTCATGGAACTTATCAGAACACGACGACGTTAAGAGATCTTCATGCATGATCTAATCCAGTTCTTTATTTCCTCCGGAACTGCTAATGGCATTTTTCATAATACGCTGTGACAGAGCTATGCATTCCCTTGAATTGTGCATACTTTATCTCTCAATATTAGTTTCACTGCCGCTTGTAAAAGAACATATATTAACGACTTTTACAGGAAAAAACGACAGGACGCCAGCAATAAAAAATTTGTCTGGTTTGCTCGCTTGAAGCTATCGAGCAAAACCACAGCAATTACATATACTCCAGTAATATAGCATTGCAAATCATCGTTTGCTAAAAGGAAAAACGGTAAGAGAACGAACAGCCCTATCAACCGTTCTTCGTGCAAATGTCAATGCTATAAACGTCTTTAAAATAATTTCTTTATTATTATGACTTAAATTTATGTTCTGACTTCAAATATATCATTTGAATAAAGATAATATTAAATATTTAAGTACATCATACATACATTTTTTTTGCGTATCATAATTCTTATTATTCTTAATCCTCAGTTTTTTTTTTAAATTGTAAGCTGGCCATCAGATTTGCGTTCTGATAATGCGATATGCCGATTTATAACACGACCCTCAGTTGCCCTTAACCGTCGATAACACCGCCCTCAGTTGGCTTTATCCACTGACAATTGTACTGATATACTTTTATAAAATTATAACATCAACATACATTGCCGAATTCAGGATTCGAGCAGAAGTCCGATTTTGAGAAGTGTGGATGATTTTAACGTACAATGGGCATCATTCTAACACTTAAAATTAATTGCTCTATAAAAAAACCCCATTGCTATATGCGTATCCTACTATAATCAATTCAAGTAATGTGGTTTCAGCCGTTTTAAAATTGATACATGTGTAACAGTCATAAAACAATGACATTAGTCTGAGGGGAAAATATAAAGCTATCCAATCCCAAATAAAAACTCACGACCAAAAGCTACACCACCACCACCACCAGCCCCAAAAGACCCAAAGCAAATCACAAGAGTAATAACAAAAACAAAAACACAAAAGAATTGTGATAATTTTAACGTATTTTAATTTAGTTATTACCATACACAAGCTTAAACAGTGAAAAGGATCGCGGAGTTGTTTTTCTTTGTAAAATACAACTGAAGTGTAGCATATTTAAAAAGCGATATCTGACCTTTCCATCAGTCTTTAATGTCACATTGGAAAAGAGCTTGTGTATAAATAAGTAAAGATCAACTAGACGTTAACAAGTTCTGCAATATTTTGCAAAACTGACTTCAACGATGATGCGACAGTTTTTGTACTGATCTTTTACTGTTTATTTTCCGTTTTTACTGATCTGGGCTTAATGCGAGCAATGTATGATTTGCTGCATATAATATAAAAATGTGACACTCCGTCCTTTTGCTTAATCTGTTTCATTATCCTTCCTCAATAATCTATAATTATGAACACACATACATACATACATACATACATACATACATACATACATACATACATACATACATACATACATACATACATACATACATACCTACCTACCTACCTACCTACCTACCTACCTACCTACCTACCTACCTACCTACCTACCTACCTACATACATACATACATACATACATACATACATACATACATACATACATACATACATACATACATACATACATACATACATACATACATACATACATACATACATACTTACATACATACATACATACATACATACATACATACATACATACATACATACATACATACATACATACATACATACATACATACATACATACATACATACATACATACATACATAAGGCCAAAAGCTGAATGGTGCAGATCCTTAACATACATATAAACCAATAAATATGAAAACATTATGTGATAGTATCGACAACCATATTGGAATAAAATATTAGCGATTATATGATCCAGAATGGGAAGCAAACATTGAGAAACCCTATAAACTCATATCGATATTGAGATCGTGGAAAGAAGAAGAAAGACATAGCTAATAACAGACATGCACGCCTTTCAATTCAATATACATTTTTGCATGATCCAACCATGGAGTGAAAAAGCATTTTCATGTTGAGGAGTACTGCAGAGTATCCAGTGTCTATACTCTGTTAAGCAAGACGTGTCATTTCACTTTCTTGTATATATTATCTTTACCATGCTGTTCCAGCCATCTATGTTACAGTGTCAAAAATAGAGAGAGCCGTGTTTGAAAGTGGGATTCTATATTGAAAGATAAAGGTGTATACAATGTGTATCCGAATATGGAGTAATCAGAGCTTTGGATGTAGAAGAGTACATTTATGCCATTTGCAAAACCATTACATGTTTGCTCCCTCCCTAAAAAAAAAAAATGAATCTGCGGAAGGTCCTGAGACTAGTTATTCATGAAATTTCACATAGTGAAAGATCAATGGAAGTTCGCAGAAATTGAATCTCTTCCCTTTGCTGTGTGTAAAAGCCAGTAAGATGTTAAAACTAATTGCGGGACACGTTTGCATTGTCCATTTCTCGGAATTAATAGTAATCAAGATATGCATGCATATTTCCACTGAAATGAGGTACAAAAAATTACACTGTCAAATGTTTCACACTATATTATGCTTTTTTGCAAAATGTAATCTGCAATTAGCAGAAAAAAAATCTTCAATTTCAGTTTTATAATAGCCTAACTGATCTGATATGAACAGGATTTATTAACATGACCTGGACAATTAATTTACGCCATTAAACATACAATATATATTTATCAAAGCCAATTTAGATTCTCTCTCCATATATATATATATATATATATATATATATATATATATATATATATATATATATATATATATATATATATATATATATATCAATATTAATATCTATATCTATCTATATGTATATATATATATATATATATATATATATATATATATATATATATATATATATATATATATATATATATATATATATATATATGGGTTTTGCGTGTCTCTGTGTGTATGTGGCGATCATCGTCCATACATATTTTCAATCAGGAATTGGTCATATCCTTAAATTTATTGGATCATTTGGAACAGAATAATTTGTCATTCTTACAGTTCCATGTGCCATTTCGTAATTTGCTATTATACACTTGTTGATGCATAATTTCACATATCGTTATCTTCTAGCATATAATTCAATAGCACTGTATTAATCTCTCAGAAACGATAAAAGTTAAAAATTTGAACGAAGACTAAAACTTAATACCTACACAAATGATTTAATCTTTAGTTGACCTGTATAAACTGCTCTGTCCGTTTTCAACAGAGAAGAGGTTTCGCCGATAAATCGTTGTGTCCAGATTATATCCTTGTCTCCTGAGTAAATCCTTGTGACCTGAGAAATTCCTTGTATCCTAAGTAAATCCTTGTATCCTGAGTAAATCATTGCATCCTGAGTAAATCAGTATGACTTAAGTAAATCCTTGTGACCTGAGTAAATCCTTGTGACTTAAGTAAATCCTTGTATCCTGAGTAAATCTTTATGTACTAAGTTTATTACTTTATTGGCAAAGTGTAAATGCCCGTGTAGGCAATTTTGGATTATGTATTAAAAAAAAGGAAAATTCATAAAGCAGGAAGAAAGTTATGTCTTCTTGAAGATTGGTATGAAAGGGTCGGATACCAAAAATTTGGTGTTTTAACGAGTGGCGATGTTTTTAATACCGAAGATGAAATATATATACGGCATTAACGTAAGAAAAGAAAAAGCGCTTCATTATAAACCAGACTTGCTCCAGAATAGAAGTTGAGAGGATTAAACTTACCTGGATGCGAATTAGCACTTAGTGTCTGTTTGAATGACGATTTCTCGATATCTGACGCAACGAGAGAGCAGATGATGTTCTATCGAAGAAACAGATTAGATAAATCATTTATTGTGCATATTTAACTATTTTCAACGGGAAATAGCTCAAACAGAGGACGTAGAGGACACATGGTACTAATTGTATTGAAAAGGGAAACCAACCTAGAAATGGGTGAACTTTAAATAGAGTGTATACGTGTTTGACTGACCAGAATTTGTTAATAATGTAAGTTATGTTTTAGGGAAAGGAAACTTTTGAGACCTTATCCTAGCTGAAAGTGAATAAAAATAGAGACACTGTTTTATTGATGGAATTTCAGTTTTTTAATAGTCTTGAGTTTAGAACACTCATTACTAAAATTAGCACCAGACCCTTTGGTGCGGAATTGAAAGCATATGTTTTAAACATATACAGCTCCAAAACATTCCGCGGCTCATATCCATTCCTCTGCACAGAAGCTGACTTCCATGTCTCATCTATAATGATAATTATAGGTTTGATAATGAGCACCCAAAAATATTTTAATTTTTAAGTTATAGAAATTTTAATATTATGGTGTTTACATAGTTTTACTATGAGAACTGAATTAGTACCGTGAGACCTGTTACTAATAGGCTGTTGAGTGTGTGAAGATAAAGTATTTAGTTATCTCTCCGGGGTTATTGGTGACGGCATAGGACCAAGTTGTTTCCTCTACAATCCTTACAATGGAGAGAAAGTTGACATACTTGTACATGTCTTTCACTTACTTGGAGCGACATTTGGTTCTGATGAAAACGATTACTTCTTCAGACGTAGGTAATGCACTTGAAATTGCACAAAGTGCACTAACTTTGCGTGTCTTTTAAATACGGAAACGAATTTCCATAACTCAGGTGTTATATTTTTCGTAAAGTGCTCTTACGAAATTTTAAAATGTCACAAATTTAAGTAGTTATCGACTCGTTTTTCTTCTTCAATAATTCACCTCTGACGTTCAGAAAGTGAAATGGGCCAAGCATGCAATTTTCAGTTTGATGCACACAAAGAGTAAGCCAGCTGTGTACACTTAAACCCAAATCCCCGCCGCCGCCCACCACATTATTCAAATATCCAAATAATGAAAACTGATAGGCTTTTAAGCTTTCCATAAAAGTGATAAATGTAAGTTTAGTCATGAGCACTCATAAATTTTAAGTTATGGAAATTTAATACCATGATGTTTGCATAGGTTTACTATGGAAACTGAATTAGTACCGTGATACCTCTAAGTAATACGACCGATATTGCAGTTAATGGCCGTAGGAGGTTGAATGCAAGAGAGGTCATTGTAGGCTGAATGTAAGAGAGGTCATTATTGGAGGCTGAATGCAAGAGAGGTCATTATTGGAGGCTGAATGCAAGAGAGGTCATTATTGGAGGCTGAATGCAAGAGAGGTCATTGGAGGCTGAATGCAAGAGAGGTCATTGGAGGCTGAATTCAAGCGAGGTCATTATTGGAGGCTGAATGCAAGAGAGGTCATTGGAGGCTGAATGCAAGAGAGGTCATTGTAGGCAGCAGCACAAGGGAGCTAGGATGATAAATGTACTACATCCTACTATCGGAGTTGAATATGGAGTGGCCTACAACCAAGTCATCAGTCAACGCTGGCATGGTGGACAATTGAGTTCACGAAAACACGCACTCGATTGTATGATGAAATTTATATTCACTGTGTAAATGGAACTGCTACGTATATTTTTCTTAAAATAAGTATTTGGTAATTATTTTCTAGTGAAGTGAGTCCTTCAAGTGTCTTGTACGATTTTATTTTCTGTGTATCTAATTGACTAAATTGTTATATTTTATACTCGAGGGATCGTGTTGTTCTTTTCTATATCTCTGTTCCGAGTTCCATTTATTCCATCCATTAATTTCATTGTTTTACGATTCATTCGATCCGGACCACAACACCAAAGTATATCATCCTCTATATAACAAAAAAAACCCCAACCCCCAACACATCACCTATTAATTAGTCATTGTTAATTGATTATAGATTGAATATGGTAGTTTTCTCAAATTTATGTACCTTGTTATTCAGACAGACTGACGTAATCTAACTGGATCCGATTTTATACGCCATCGCTGAACATACCAGTGCGGTGAAGTCAATATCGTTGTTAATGAGATCGTAATTATATCTTTATTAAAATTTGGAATAGTTTTTAAGCTTATCATTTATATTTCCTGGCCAAATTGGCAATCATATAAAGGATATTGTCTTTGTCTCATAATGTGGTATTAAAAGCATGAAGCCAGGTGTTACAATATGTTGTTTTTTGGTACCACAAGATGAAATATATCCGGTATTAACGTAGGGAAAAAAATGTTATCTTTATTATACACCAAACTTACTCCAGAATCAAAGTTTCGAAGGGTAAAACTCACTTATCGGAACAAAACTCACCCCACTTCTTCATAAATTCACCTCACTTCCACGGCCTAATCATACAAATATACTTATGAAACCAGTCGGATTGGATTAAAATGATCGGCACAGTAAATTATATTTTTGCAATTTTGTACATTATTTGGTTCTACCTGAAAACAATCCAAGTCCGATTCATCAACGCACCACGACGGGTTTTTGTCGTAGTTGTCAAGTAGGTACGGGAAATAACTTCAACGAAACGCTCGCTCGTCTCATCAAATTTCATTATCAAATATTAATTTTTGAAATGTAAGAAAGTTTCTATTTATTTGATTTAGGTACTCTTTTTTTATTGCTGCATGTATAACTTTTGTAGGCAAATACAAGAAAGCATTGCATAACGTGTGAAAATTAAAGGATATAGTTTTCACGTGTGAAAACATAAGGATATATTTTACAAATGTGAAAATATAGCAATGAAAAAAGTGAAATTAATTTCACCATTAAGTCTCTATGTTTCACTTACGAATATAATAAAGTGGTCGATTTATGGTCTAACTAGAAATTTGCAACTTTGAACAACTTTTATAATGTGTGATTTTATGAAATACAGTGTGCAGTTTCACACAAAAGAATGTGTGTGTCATTCCGAAAATTGTCATATTTTTCACATAATGTGTAAACCGTGAATTGCTCTTTATTGCAACTAATGTTAGGGTCAATAGTTTGTCGTGTCTTGTTTGTCCACTCGATTGGCATTGACATTGATTTGAACCCTCAAAACATCACACTGCTGAATAATGTTTAACGTTGCACTAGAAAATATAATATCGGAAGCTTAATACCATGTTGCGTCGCAAAGCGGAAATCTTTCTGGTCATACATACCTTCGTCTGTGTCATGAAAATCGACGTGTTCCATAATATATCTAGTAATACGTTTTTAAATGCCAAAGCATAAGTCATTAAAAACGGTAAATGGGGTTTGACTGTAATGTTCATTTGTCAGCATGTGTCATGCCCATTTCAGTATGCACTTTTTGAAGTCAATGTTATGACATTATGTCTTAATTTATAAAACAGAAAGAAGAGTGTAATACAAAATAGGTGGACATGCGATTCGGCGGAATGTAAAGCGCCGTTGAAATCATGTTACGTATAATGCAAAAAAATTGTATGTTTTAAACATTTGATTGTAATGCATCATCTCTGGGTTTTTTTTATTCAAACATTTTTTTTTTAAAAATGATCTCAGCTAAATCAAATCTGTCCAATCAAATCATCGACCTAAATCGTCTTTAGCATAACGCTGACATACGTAATCCAAGTTAATGGCCTTTTCTTTCTGAGACGGATAACTATGTCGTCTATATTTAGCCTGTACCCTATAATCGTCTGACCTAATTATGACAGTTAAAGAGAAATATGTATTGTTTTAAAAATACTAATATACAACGAATTCTTTACATCTTTAAGATCATTTATTTTCAAATAAACAGTGAAATTGTTGTTTTATCAATCGACGAGAATACAATAAAGACATATGTTGTACGGACTGTTCCTGCTTTTATCGCAGACTATACCGTGTTATTCACCAGCTGACATTACCGTATCATTTATTGCATGAAACAGTAATGTTGCAATTATACTAGTTATATCTGTCATAAATGATTCATGGATGTTTTATCATTTTCATATAACGTTATATATTCGTTTGGAAGTCAAGTCCAACTGTAAACAACATAGACACTGATATGGTGTCGAATGCATGTTCTGTTGATTATTTCAATTTGATTGGCCCAGATCTTCTGGCAGAGGCATAGCTATGATATTTTGCGCCCGGGGACGAACTATAAAATTGGCGCCCCAGCCCCCTCCCCGTTTACTCACATTTTTCTATTTTACTTATTATAATGTAACGTTGTAAGCCTCATTTTGGCGCATTGTACCTTGGCGCCCGGGGACATATGTACCCCCTGCCCCACCCTAGCTACACCTCTGTCTTCTGGTGCATCAAACGATATTAGGTTCTCTGCAGTTGGCAATTGAACTTGATTTATAAGCGAGTATATACAGTACATATCATTCTTTCTTTACGAAGGATAACTTTAGTTGTTTGGGAATCTTTAAGAAGTAAGCATCGAATTATTAAAACAAAAACAAAAAAAATCAATTTCGTATTTTTTCTAGTCGTCTTTCTTAATGAAACAAGATGTCAGCATGGAGAAATGCTATATAAGAATGAATATGAATGAAGAAATCGAATAAGGAAAACCCACGCCTCTGTGGTATATTAAATGGAGAAACACTTAGATGATAATCGAACACATGTGGTATATTTATTACGTAAACTAGCACGGCTAGCCATGCCGATAAGCAAACCAAGCAAATAGAAAGATACTGCAAGATGAATAACTCTTGAAGATTTTAGATTTTATAACGATATTGACTGACAGGCTGTTCATATCCTTGACATAAAATGCTTTTTTTTAAAAACGATTTTAACTAGATTCCATGACATAAAAATAAACGATATAATGTTCAATTTCAAGCAATTTTACACTCTTCTATATTTCTTTGTCTAGAATGGTCTTTCGATCTTGTGCAACGTACTTTGTTATAAAACTAACTTGCATCATGACTAAACTTCCAAATACGTATCACGAAAATGCAAATTAACATCGTGCTTGTAAATGAATGACCAATCATTGTAAATCATGACCACATGTCGGCACATCTTTCGCAATAAAAATAACATTTATATTGATTTTTATTTACTTTATTTGCAAGACAATTGACTGAATATTTTTTTTATAAAAAAACGTAGTTACAAATTGTGCAGTTCAGAACATTCTACGTAAAGGTATACTTGAAGCTAAATATTCACGGTTACACAACAGGATATGAGATTTCTTTCCAACACAAAAAATCGCACTTTCCTGATCTCTCTAATGGTATTATTCACCATCCATGACCTAGTCGTGCCTTGTTACTCCTGTTGATTGGCATGACGATCTGACTTGATATGCCGACCCTCGAAAAAAAAAAGCTACCGAAAAGCCATTAACCTTCCTCGAAAATAGATTACGTGAATGTGAACTCCACACTGCAGAACAATATGTCAGCATCTCTCACTGAATAAAATTTCTGAATATTCTTCCAGATTTATATCGCTATTATAAGCAAGCAAATGGTTTTGGTTTGTTGTGTAGCTTCAAAGTTCAAGTTCTGCCAGCATGTTCCATCATTCATTACATAAGTGAGTTTTTTTTTTAAAAGGCCGATTCTTGTTTAACTGGCTCTAACATTAATTGCGACTCTCAACATTCCGAAATATGTTAAGGGTTTTATATTTCTTGATTTACATTTCATTTAAGTTTTAACATGTTTACACTGTATATTTTGTATTACAGTACATAATGTTTACACTGTTTTAGAATGGTTTATCTTTTTTATGTGTATGCTCAATTCTTGATTTGAACATGTTTTAGATACTTACTTTCGTTTGGCATCATAGACCCATTTTGTGCCGTCAAACATACATACATACATACATACATACATACATACATACATACATACATACATACATACATACATACATACATACATACATACATGCATGCATGCATGCATGCATGCATGCATGCATGCATGCATGCTGCATGCATGCGCGCACGCACGCACGCACGCACGCACACACACACATACATACATACATACATACATACATACATACATACATACATACATACATACATACATACATACATACATACATACCTACATACATACATACCTACATACCTACCTACCTACCTACCTACTTACCTACCTACCTACCTACCTACCTACCTACCTACCTACCTACCTACCTACCTACCTACCTACCTACCTACATACATACATACATACATACATACATACATACATACATACATACATACATACATACATACATACATACATACATACATACATACATACATACCGTCACTTAAAAAAATGTACACTGTATTTCGATCTGAATATATGAACTGAATTTTTCAATCCATATTATGTAATTATCTCTCATACAACAAAATATTGGATACAATGAAAGGTATTTACAATTATGGGAAGTTAAATTGAAACATTTGTTTTAAAGGAGAAAAAAAAAAGGACTAGAAAAAAAGTTGTCGAAAGTTAGTCATATCGAATTATTTTCAATAAACTAATTTTTAACTTTAACTGTTTTGGTCGATAAGTATATCACCTTGTGGGGTAATATACAATTGTAACTCTTCAGTGAAGAAGACAGTGTGTTTCGAATCAATAATAAATATCCCTTTCCTTCTAAATATAAACGGACGAAAAAGGAAACTGACATACAATTAGTGTCTCGTATCTTAATGTGCTGGTTAGTGAACTCGATACGCAAACACAGCTGACAGATAGGAACGTCATTAAAGTATTAATGACCGTCATCCTTCATGATTAAATGCTATTTAATTCCTTCAATATTTAACTACATTTGCGTCGTATGTACTAATATCGTAACTGACTTTTGGCTCAGCTGCAAACGGCGTAATAAGTACCATATAGCTGTGTTGTGCTGGAGAAAATTTAGCGATTTATTAACATCAAATGGATGTCACAAATATGAATTAAATCAAAAGGCTTTATCTGCTAAAATATATAGTCAAAACATTTATTATTTAGCGAATTTCGAAGTAAATACATGACGAAAGAGTTTTTCAATTTTAAGGTGATCAGAAATGCTCAAAAAAGGGCTGAATAGCATCTTAAAAAAACGTTTCTTCCTTCAGGTCTATAGTATTTATACGTGAAGTCAATAATTAAAAATAGATTTGATTCATTTCCAGATAGTCTCAAGTAACTGTAAACTTTGTCCCCATGAATAATTATGGTTTTAAATGGAGTTAACAATTCCGACATCTATCGAAAACAAGATGGACACGTCGTTTTAGCATGAAATTCACTCTGCCATGCAGTAGCTATACATGGGATAAATATATATATATATATATATATATATATATATATATATATATATATATATATATATATATATATATATATATATATATATATTTATATATATATATATGTATGTATATATATATGTATGTATGTATGTATGTATATATATATATATATATATATATATATATACATACATATGTATGTATGTATGTATGTATATATATATATATATATATATATATATATATATATATATATATATATATATATATATCTGCATATAACTGCGTTTTAATGCGTTCGCTACGCAATCTGTTGCAAAACATTCCCATTTTTTAACTGATATGATATTGGTCTTATAGACATAAGTGGGTTAAAGCTTTATCTACCAAGGCTCTACGTCCCAAACACTTAAAATATATAGAGATTAGATGAGGAAAAAAACTGCAAACTGGATTTTGAAGAAATGTGTGGAAGAACCGAAAAATTACTCGTGTGTTGGCACATGATCATCCAACGTTCCATGGTGCTTAAGGATTTATTCAGGGATACTTCCAGCACATGTCTGTTTAAACAGTTTGATACAAAACTTTCATGGTGTGTTAAACGCCTCTGGTCACCCTACTTTTTCTCAATAATATACATTTCCTCACAGTATAAACACTCACTAGCTGATTTCATCACTAGGCAATTCCCACAATCACACCTATAAGGAAAGCGCACAACGTAATTTGGACCCTCCACAAATATTTAAAAATCACTTTGTGATCTGTAAACATTTTGTGCAATGAAAAGGAAAAATGCGGATAATACATATCATTTTGTATCTGTAATGTTTTAAAGTTTGTCAAAGCAACCTTAGTTTTCAATATGTTATGTTTCAAAGTGAAGAAAGAGGCAGCATTAAAAAGTCAGTGTGTTACTATTGAGTAGACTTGTTTAGTTTACATTCACAGGAGAACGTTTGATCAAGTCTGACCGATAGTGCATGTTTTTATAGATTACAGAAGGATCTAGTCTTTGACTGGTGTTCACTGATACTCATTATGAGAGTACTGAATCCTACATGGATTTTTTTTTCTTTTTGAAAAAAATTTTTATACCTCGCCGCGTTAAGGAATAAGTAGATGAATCTCAAGATAGGGAACAACTAATAAACGGGGATTATACTAAAGATCATGTCATTGTTTCCGCTTGATTCTATACTGAAACAATACAAATTTCAAAATTTACCAAATCGTTGTGTAGCTTTCATAGGTCTTAAAAATTTTGAAAATGTTTGCTACTTGTGATAAAAAAATGTTGGATCTAACACGATGTAAGAGCTAGAATACATTTGTATATGTACCTAGTTTGACAACGCGCAGGATTTGTATAGTTTTATTTGATCTAGGCAACTGCACCTATTATTCAAAAGGAGGGTGATCGAAATATTAGTACAAAATTACCCAACTCGAGATCGATTTAATGTCGACGTTTTGTCACACTGTAGACCGTGTAATTCCTTTTCTAATGTACTCTTTTTCTCAGATTCGCTTTAGCAAAAGCTGACCTACCTCTTCATTCCCTCTCGAATGAATTTGTCCTCCACGTGCGAATGTTGTTCGTATTACATTAGTCACTAACGGAATTTACCGAGTGCATAATATCGCTACTTTTTATGCACTCCCGAAAAAGAACGGTATTACGAGGACTTCGGCGAGTGAATTAAGAGGAGGCACCTTTAAACTCAAAACTGAATATTTGAATCCCCGTTTGAACCTAACGTCTTGATTATTTCAAATACCGGTCAATGTCTGAAAGGTTTTTTTTTTAAACAAATCATTTCCTTCCTACCAAACTTCTGTTAGATCAGAAGAACAGTGACATATAAAAAGCGGCGACGTTGAAGCTTTAAATTAGGTAAGAGAGAAGTGAAACCAAGTTTACTAAAATCAACAAATAATTTATTTCTCAAAGTTATAAAGGAACATTTAAAAGACTCTTGCATTATTCTAAATTAAATCCCAAACAAGAATATATGTCTTATCACAAGTCCAAATGTAGCAAATGTTCGGAATGAATTACAATAGTACTGAATAATCTGATGTAACAATAATCTTCTTTAAATGAGTTCACAATAATTCAAAAACATCCATTATTCATACACCAAATTAAGAAACATTAAAGGTTCTTCAAACAATACCGGTCGTATTTAAATAATCTGTACAACTTGTGAGGAAACATGGAGAAATTCTATTTCTTTGTTGGAAATTCTAACCCAAGAAAAATATGGATCGCTCAGGTGACCTAGAGGTTAGAGCGTCCTCCTCTGATGGAGTAGGTCGTGGGCTTCATCCATGACCGAATCATACCAAAGACATAAAATGGTACTTACAACTGCCTCACTTGGCTCTCAGCATTAAGAGGTTACTGCTACGACTGGTCGGCCTAGCATTAGAATAATGTGAATGGGTGGGACAACATGCTACATGTCTGCGCATGATGCCCCAGTGCTAGACATTACTGTAAACTGCCAAACTGCAGACATCGTATCGATAAAACTGTTAAAGCTACGTCAAAAATCCAAATCACACACATTCGCACACACACACACACAAACAAATACGAAACTGCAAAGCTCCACCTACGTGTCATTCTCAAAGACACGTTGAAGACAAGGATATGAGCTGACATGGGCTGATACATCTTCGTTAGCCAAGGTTCCGATATGGTAACCCTATTTAAACCTTGGGGGATAGAACTGGTATGTTCGTGCTTTGTCATTTCGATATTTATTGTATTTGATGAGTTGCCTCCATTAGTAAGTAATGACAAATTGACAAGAGCATGGTGCATCGTACATTAGCCGAAAGTGGTGGATCCAATTGACCTCAATATGCTACTTTGTAAGTTTAACATAGAAAGTACGACTATGTACCAGAGGGAAGCCAATACAAGTGTATTTGAGCGAAAAGGATTTACGTAAAAAAGGATCAGCACTGGATAACTGCTTATGTATTGAAGTTGTACGTATCCCATATCTCGATCATGTAGGAACGGTGTTCAAATTTGACATTGATTGGATGCGGTGGTTGTCGCCACATAAAATGAAATACACAGACCCGAAGCACATAAATATCTGCACGAAATGCCAAGGCGTTAATAATGGTTACCACATCTGAGCCTTGGCTAGCTAAGATAGGGAGGATGTTGAACTTGTGACGCATAATATCACAACTATGGCGATTCCTAGAAGTTTAAATATGTTCGGAGCGAAGTCAACCAAAGATGAAACAAAATATCAAGTTAAATACATTAACAAATCTAATATGAACATTTGCTTGTATGAACACATCTATATTAATGCGTAGACTTGTTTAGTTTACATTCACAGGAGAACGTTTGATCAAGTCTGACCGATAGTGCATGTTTTTATAGATTACAGAAGGATCTAGTCTTTGACTGGTGTTCACTGATACTCATTATCAGAGTACTGAATCCTACATGGATTTTTATTTTCTTTATTGTGTGTGTGTGTGCGTGCGAGCGTGCGTGCGTGTGTGTGTGTGTGTGTGTGTGTGTGTGTGTGTGTGTGTGTGTGGTTATGGTAAAACCCTCCTCAACTTATTTGTGGCGGGTTTACTTGTTTTGATTCGTATCTAGGAGTGACATCCAATGATGAAATTAATAGTTCAATATTTTGTAGACACTTATGCAGTACATTTTGCCTTGGTCAGTGTGGCAACAGAGAAGAGACAGGAAATTATATGATAAGTGATGGAAGACTCGGAAGGTAAAAAGTATGGCATCAATTAAATATAATATGCACTGATGTAAGCATGTATTTTTTATGAGTTTATTCATCATAAATTCTTTTTTAATTTTTCTTTGAGTTCAGAATTGAATTGCTTGCCTTTATTTGCTTTGAATATTTTATATATATATATATATATTTATATATATATATATATATATATATATATATATATATATATGAATATATATATATATATATATATATATATTTATATATATATATATATATATATATATATATATATATATATATATATATATATATATATATATATATATATATATATATATATATATATATATATGAATATGACTTAGCCGTTCTTGGAAGTGATGCAGTATGTTATTGATATGAATGTGTTCGAATTGAATGGTTTACGTAATAGAAAACATGTATTTTAGGATTTTTTTGCATTGTTCTGGCACGAATTGTGAGAAATAATTTATCTGTCTTAAATTATATCTATGATGTATGCTATCAAATGGGTTTTCTTTATCTAGGTCAGTTCATTGCTAGTTATCAAGTAACGTAATTAAGACAAGACGTGCGAAGTCCATTAATTCCTTTTGTAACTTAGCTGTGAATTCTTTCCACCAAGAAATTCGGTTCTAATCGAACGACATTGTTAGGCTGGTAATGTATAGCCCGTAGCGGAGCGTAATAGTTATCAAAAAGGCGTTAGGTTATGTTATAGTTCCAGTTAAGAATTTAATTAGCTGCTGGAAGAGACTCGAATTCGTGTTAATATGTTGTTAGTAAAATAGATCATGTTAGGAACTGACCATAGGGTATATCCTTTGAATTACAACAAGACGATATCTGACGTAAAAACATTAGGAGTATAGTTCGATCCTAGTAGAAGAAAAACCTGACAAATATTAGGTTGCGTAGTATATTTATTGGCAGCAAAATTAGCACCATACATGTACCACGAAGTGGGGAAAGACTGCAGAGAGAGAGAGAGAGAGAGAGAGAGAGAGAGAGAGAGAGAGAGAGAGAGAGAGAGAGAGAGAGAGAGAGAGAGAGAGAGAGAGAGAGAGAGAGAGAGAGAGAGAGAGAGAGAGAGAGAGAGATCATAAACATGGATTTGGAAAGGAGCGGAAGCGATCAGGTTTTGTTGACATGCCGGCAGTTTGAGTTTCTTTAGTCGCTCGATTATATGATGAACTTTGTGTTGACGGTATAACGGAACAGATAATTTCATTTAGCATTCATTATGTAATTCTACATCTAACGGAACGTGTATCCTTCGAATGTCATGTCAATTTCCTTTTGTTCATGAATTTGATAATATTGTTATATTCTACATAATTTGACTCATGTTGTCCTGTTCAATATCTTTGCTCAGATCTCTGTTGTTGCATCCATTAATTTTATACTTTATGATATTAATAATTACTCGATCGGGACAATAACACTGTGGTCGATCATTTCCTAGATAAGGATGACGAAATCACCATAGCAGGTGGGAATAGCATATACGACATATCATCATATCCTATCCACCATGCCTCTCTCTCTCTCTCTCTCTCTCTCTCTCTCTCTCTCTCTCTCTCTCTCTCTCTCTCTCTCTCTCTCTCTCTCTCTCTCTCAATCGATCGAAAAATTAAAGCAAACAAAAACTTAAATGGAATTGCGCGGCCTGTCGCACTTGAAACATTTTTTTTTAGAAAAATAAAATATGTGCATAATTGTTATGAACGTATTTCATTTCATATTAGTGCACCAAGCGACACCGTCTGACCTGGCACTGGTTGCAACATCAGCTTTATACGCCATTGAGAGTAAAGAAAAATGCTGATATGTAATTGGGAATCAGTTACAGATTAGATGGTATCTTCCATCAATGGCTTATCTCCAAGTAAATAAATCTCTACGCTTTCTATTTTCCACCAGATTGTATTTGGAGATTCTAGACTAGAGGAAGACTGTAATACTCCTAATTGACATTGATCGTTAGAATGGAGGCAGTCAAATGCACGTGGCCAGATATTTTTTATATTAGGCGTGAGGGAGAGTTAGTAATGATTTACTTGTCCCCTTTTCACAAAATTTGTATATTTTCTTCGATCAACATTGACTTTAAATAACATATTCATTAATTTCATTTTTTGTTTTAGATGGGGATATGTTTAGGTAAATTCGTGTAAAAACAGAAAACAAAATCGAAAAACAAAGTAGGTGCATCTTATCAAAGAGAAAAGATGGCTAAAAGAGAATATTATTATCAAGAACATCTTTAATATGCCTTGTATTTATTATGCATATAGCCAACATTCTCTATAAATATTTTCTCATTGTTTTACACGAGCAACGCCATTGCTTTTTTCATCTGTAACACCAGATATTGTTGGCGAGATTTCGTAGATGTCTGGAACAGTCTTTTTACACATCAGCTAATTGTTTTAAGGTATTCTTAATAAACTGATACGACTGATGAAAAATCCGCCAACCCATTAATGTTATTTATTTGGAAGTGAAAGGTATGTAATGGCTGACCTGTCGGAACTTCTAATGCTGAAAGAGTTAATTAACCGACATAAGGAAACGACGAATGATTCGACTGTGAGTCAATGGATATGGAAGTGATTATAATCGATATAATAAAAGTAGAATTCTGGTGATGATGAAAATGACAAATGATGATGATGATGAAAATGGCAGTTACATTTATGTCCAGGTTGATTTCTATTATCATCCGTCAGTGTGTCAGATGTTATACTTATCACGCGTAGTAACATGTGGTTCAGCAGCGAGACCTGCTGCAGAGTGCGGTGCTCGTTTTCATTCTATCACCGACTGCGCAAAGATCTGAAGCGCAGATTATCGAAAGTTATAAACTATCGAT
Organism: Potamilus streckersoni; assembly: GCA_016746295.1. NCBI lineage: Eukaryota > Metazoa > Mollusca > Bivalvia > Unionida > Unionidae > Potamilus > Potamilus streckersoni. Next base: position 1,881,564 of record JAEAOA010000438.1, read on the forward strand.
ACAAAACAGCTCAGTCGCACTGCCTTCCTTTTCCATCATTTAGTAACACAAAAGTATTTTGTAATATATAAAGGATCTAAAAATAATAGCTTTACATGATTATATATATATATATATATATATATATATATATATATATATATATATATATATATATATATATATATATATATATATATATATATATATATATATATATATATATATTCATGGTTAAACATAATTCAGAGTATCAAAGGACGTTATGTTAATTTTATCTTATTAAACAGTGTTGCTGGTGTTATAAAAATAAAAATACCTATTTGCATTGATCTGTCTATGTGTTTGTGTGTGTGTGTGTGTGTGTTTGTGTGTATTTGTGTTTAACGTAGCTTTAACAATTTTTCTGTCATATGTCTACGATATATGCAGTGTGGCAGTTTATAGTGATGTCAAGCACTGGGGCATCGTGCCGCAGACGAGTAGCATCGTGTCCCATCCAATCACATTATCCTGACACCAGGTAGAGCAGTCGTAACATCAACCTCTTAATACTGAGTGCTTAGCAAGGCATCTGCTAGCACCATTTTTATAAGTCTTTGGTATGATTCTGCCGGGGTTGGAATCAGCGACCTGCCGTATCCTAGGCAGACGTTATAACCAGTAGGCCCCTGGGGCGGTAGCATTCATCAATAAAAATATAATATAATGAGAACTAACATTGCTGCTTGTATTTTTTACTTTTGTTTAGCTATATATGTTTTTAAAATAAGATGTTGTTCATCTCGGTAATTGATACAATTTGTAAAAAAAAAAAAAGGACAAGCGCATTGAAATACCAATAACATGCCGAGTCTTTCCAATTACGAAGAATGAATTAAGGCTTCACTTATACTTATGAGGATAAATAGCTTTAGAGAAAGTGTTGATATTATTCTGAACTCTAATCTTTGTGCTTTACGAAGAATGACATCGTGTCATGCTAATAAGAATGACGTCGTCTTCATACTTAGAAGAATGTCATCATGTAATATTTAGATGAATTACTTCATACTTAGAAGAATGACTTCATGTAATACATAGATGAATTACCTCATACTTAAAGGAACTACATCATGTAATACTTAGATGAATTACTTCATACTTAGAAGAATGATATCACGTCATACTTAGACGAATTACTTTATACTTAGAAGAATGACATCATGTAATACTTAGATAAATTACTTCATACTTAGAAGAATGATATCACGTCATACTTAGATGAAGTACTTTATACTTAGAAGAATGACATCATGTCATACTCAGATGAAGAATTTCATACTTAGAAGAATGACATCACGTCATACTTAGATGAATTACTTCATACTTAGAAGAATGACATCATGTCATACTTAGATGAATTACTTCATACTTAGAAGAATAACATCATGTAATACGTGGATGAATTACCTCATACTTAAAAAAATGACATGTTATACTTAGATGAATTACTTCATACTTAGAAGAATGACATCACGTCATACTTAGATAAAGTACTTTATACTTAGAAGAATGACATCATGTCATACTTAGATAAAGTACTTTATACTTAGAAGAATGACATCATGTCAAACTTAGATGAATTACTTCATACTTAGAAGAATAATATCATGTAATACGTGGATGAATTACTTCATACTTAGAAGAATGACATCACGTCATACATAGATAAAGTACTTTGTACTTAGAAGAATGACATCATGTCATACTTAGATGAATTACTTCATACTTAGAAGAATGATATCACGTCATACTTAGTTAAAGTACTTTGTACTTAGAAGAATGACATCATGTCATACTTAGATGAATTACTTCATACTTAGAAGAATAACATCATGTAATACGTGGATGAATTACTTCATACTTAAAAATATGACATCATGTTATACTTAGATGAATTACTTCATACTTAGAAGAATGACATCACGTCATACATAGATAAAGTACTTTGTACTTAGAAGAATGACATCATGTCATACTTAGATGAATTACTTCATACTTAGAAGAATAACATCATGTAATACGTGGATGAATTACTTCATACTTAAAAATATGACATCATGTTATACTTAGATGAATTACTTCATACTTAGAAGAATGACATCACGTCATACTTAGATAAAGTACTTCACACTTAGAAGAATGACATCACGTCATATTTAGATGAATTACTTCATACTTAAAAGAATGACATCACGTCATACTTAGATGAATTACTTCATACTTAGAAGAATGACATCATGTCAGACTTAGATGAATTACTTCATACGTAGAAGAATGACATCACGTCTTACTTAGATGAATTACTTCATACTTAGAAGAATGACATCATATCATACTTAGACAAATTATTTCATACCTAGAAGAATGACATCACGTCACACTTAGATGAATTACTTCATACTTAGAAGAATGACATCACGTCACTCTTAGATGAATTACTTCATACTTAGAAGAATGACATCATGTAATACTTAGATGAATTGCTTCATACTTAGAAGAATGACGTCATGTAATACATAGATGAACTACTTCATACTTAGAAGAATGACATCATGTAATACTTAGATGAATTGCTTCATACTTAGAAGAATGACTTCATGTAATACGTGGGTGAATTACTTTATACTTAGAAGAATGACATCATGTAATACTTAGATGAATTACTTCATACTTAAAAGAATGACATCACGTCACACTTGGATGAATTACTTCATACTTAGAAGAATGACGTCATGTAATACATAGATGAACTACTTCATACTTAGAAGAATGACGTCATGTAATACATAGATGATCTACTTCATACTTAGAAGAATGACATCACGTCATACTTAGATGAATTACTTCATACTTAAAAGAATGACATCATGTAATACTTAGATAAATTACTTCCTACTTAGAAGAATGACATCATGTAATACGTGGGTGAATTACTTGATACCTAATTGATACGCATCATCTTGATACAGGCCCGGCTCTAGAGCAAGTCGAACGAAGCAAACGCGTTTCTCCGCAATGCAGTGTTTTTATTTGGGGTTATTTTGTTGTTGTTGTTTGGGACTCCGTGCTCATCGCGTGCTTCCTAGGCCCCGCATGCTGCCTTGGGCCCCACACAATCTAGGGCCGAGCCTGTCTTCATACTTAGAAAAATGACATAGTGTCAAGCTTAGATGAATTAAATCGTTTTCATACACAGACGATTAATATAGATTAATTACATTATCTTCATTCTTAGATGAATGACATCTTCTTCATTCATTCTTAGATGAATGACATTTTCTTCATACTTAGATGAATGATATCGTCTTCATACATAGATGAATTACATCGTCTGCATACTTAGATGAATTACTACGTCTTCATAATTGGATGAATTATATCGTCTGCATACTTAGATGAATCACAGTCTTCGTACTTAGATGCATTAAATCGTCTTCATATATAGATGAATGACATCGCCTTTATACTGGATAAATTACATCGTTGTCATACTTAGATGAATGATATCGTCTTCATACTTATAATAATGGCATCGTCTTCATACTTAGAAAAATCAATAAGACTCAGCAGGTTAGCAGTTTACAACACTTTTTCTTTTACCACTTTTCCCCTGTTTAAATATAACATGAGAGTGCGCACATCCTTTAGTTCCGTACCCAGAGGTTGGATGATATTTTTTAAAAAGATCAGATCACAAGTTATACCTTATCTATCCCATAATTTAAATTCTGCTCAAACTGTGTAGGAAGAGGTACGCAACATCACTCGTTCACACACGCCTAGATAGGCAGTGCAACACACTCATCCTCTTAAAATTTGGATATCATTAATTTGTTTATTTCTGTGCGAAGTTTTTCTGCGAATAATCATAAAAAGTTCGGTCGATATTTGTCACAGCAAAATTACTTTAGACGAGTCAGAATACAAATTGTTCCGGGAACAATATATATATATATATATATATATATATATATATATATATATATATATATATATATATATATATATATATATATATATATATATATATATATATATTGAACTTTTACTTTCTAGAATACATTACTAACCCCTTCTCTTCATCCAATTATAATCGTATATTTTTTTTCTTTTTTTTCTCTAAATCTCAACCGCCCCTATGATTATATCAGGCGTATCGCTTGCAAATCTAGTTTTAATTTAAACCACTCAGCTCTCTCAAGCGCTACCTCCTATCACATTAATCGTTGCTCCACCCTGCATCAACTGCTGTTAAAGCCCTAGTTCCCCTTTTTGTAGTTGAATATTATCGTCCTGATTGACCGTGTCTTCTGAACCGAGCTTGAGTCATCACGACCTGGAACGATACTTTGGCAGAAGTGAGGACTAAATTTAGAAATCTTGAAATTAGGCATTCCCGCTGGTCATGTTACACTCTTAAAATAACCCTTCTATGAAGTAAAGTAAAATAATAAATCCTTGCACATATTATACGACGTGTTTGATCACTTGCATAATGGAGAATAACGCAACCTTAAAGGAGTCACGGTACTAATTCAACTCCCATAGTAAACATATGGAAACACCATCATATTTAATTTTCAATAAATTAAAATTTATAGATACTGATGATTAGACCTATATTTCTCCATGTAAAACTATCCATGGTGCCAGCTTCTGTGTGGAGAACACCATATGAGCCGCGGCATTTATTTTTTGACCTACATGTGCATGAAGTCAATGTTATTGATTCTGCAGCAATCGAATCAAGTGTTAATTTCATTATTGAGTAATCTTAAGTCAAGTCTGTAAAAAATACTAAATTTGCATCAATAGAATTTTGTCAATACTTTTCTTAAATTACACATAGGTTAAGCCTTCAAAAGATACCTTTGCTAAAAAATTTATTTTCATTATTAACCATTTATGGACAACCAAACCCGTATATACACTATTATTTCTTCACCCATTTCTAGACTGGTTCACAGATCTTCCATATAATTAGTATCGTGTATCCTATAGTATTCGCACCCACCCCTCCACTTCGACTCCGTAACAAGCTCATATTACTAAGAAAGGGACAAGGAGGGAGATGCAACATAAATTCGAAAATAGCGTTCATCGTAAACCATGACGGAATTAAATGGAAATGTTTCAGGATGCGAAACCACGCCAGTAATATTTTAAAAAAGATATGCTTTTACGACATCAGCAACAACAGACGTTAATTGAAATCGGATCATGATGGCTGCAAGTTTGCCCAAAGTGTCTTCTAAATTATGTCCGATGATTTGATTGTCGGCAATAATCTGCGCACGTCAGCCCAAATCATCGTGGCAGACGACGAGTGTGCCGTACACATCCAGCAAATGTAGTAATTTATTTCAAATGACTTTGATACCATAGTGTATGATTTACATGTACAACCGTGTGTTCCTGCGTCCGCATTGGATGCTCCAGGCTGCGGGTTCGAACCCTGGCTGGGTCATGCAAACTGCTTCAGAAAATGGTAATAACAGCTGCTAGGCGCTCAGATTAAGATGTTAGTGTTAGGACTAGTCGACCTGGTGTCAGATAATATGGCTGGGTGGGACATGATGCTTCATGTATGCGGCATAACGCCCAAGTGCTAGACATCATTATAAACTCCCACACTGCTGACGTCTTGGCGATATGACTGAAAACTTGTTAATACTACGTTAAAAATCTAAATCACACACACACACAAACACACACACACACACACACAAACACACACCGTATGTTCCATAAGATCCAGAGTCTATTAAATCGTAGGTTATATTTACACATTTGTGCTATAATAAAAATTTGTAAAAGTAATATACAATCAATGATTAAAATGTGTTTAAAATGGCGAAAGCAGCAACATTGAAAACAACAACAACAATAGCAATGACAACATCAATACCTGCGATGACAATTTATTTGTATTCAGCTCTCAAATAAATTTCTTTAAGTGCTATTTTGATAGTATGAGCGCATATGTGAGTGACCTCTGTTCACAACAGAGGCCATATCTATATAAAATGGATTTAAATAAGTTCTCACTCATTAAATCGCTGAATTTCTTTTAGCCATTTAATTTTGTTAAATTATTTAATGCTTGAAAAAAATTAGTGAATTTTTAAAATGTGTATTGAACAAAAATATTATGATTCATTTTAATAAACAATTGTTTAAGACAATATTTTGATATATGGGAATGTATAACTTGAAAAATGCCCATAAATCCCGTTGTTGATGTTTTATGTACAACTACTTATAAAGGTCTTGTAATTTATATACATCATCGTGTTTGTTTGAATGTTTACAATTAAATTAACTACTTTGAAAGTCGAATATTCAGATTATACTTTAGTTAAACCTTGTTAAATTTCTCTCTGAAACAAAGTCTGTAATGCTTAGATTGCCCATTATGTTAATATGGCACACGTAATAAAGCTTTGAGTGTTCATAGGAAATTAGTCGGATTAATCTATGGAACCGTGTTTACGATGCATTAATTTTTTATACTCTTCTTTGCAAAGGTTTAGTTTCAAATGATGTACACATTTCTTAATAAACACCATTTCTGCAAATGGCTAGTTACAAACGACTTACACGTTTAGCAACACTTCTTTGTAAATAGCGTCTTACCTTTGTTTAATTGCCCAGTCAGTGAAAGCCTTGTTTCATAACAAATTAAAGCATTTTTATTTGCAAAGTCTGATTTTGTTGGGAATTGGTCCATATTAGAAACTAAACATAAATACAACTTTCAATTTTATTCCCTTACTTGTGCCAGTGATTACAAGATTTATAATGACGGCATTCTTTAAATTAGAGTCCTGAACTCAATATGTCGATGCAAGAAAAACGATACTGTGCAATTTATTCAGCCTATAGAGATTTGGCAAACCTGACAATATTATTGAACAGGCTTCATTACTAGATTGTTGTTATTCTTATGGCCAAATAGTCTCCGTGATGGATAATTGGTTTTCCCTATGCACGATAGCGCACTCTTAGCTAAAACAAATAAACATAAAACAGTGCAAAATAAGACTCACAAGAATGTTCTTCAAATCTAGGTGGCTACTATACGATAGACACGCAATTTAATCTTCATTCGTTAAAATTAGAACAGTTGGAAACAATTAGACACATGTTACTACACTAGTATCCTGTTGCACTAAAAGTATATTGCTTTATAAATAACAGTGATGTTTACATTACAAACCGTTTTTTAATGCAATTCTCGTCAAGATAGAAGAAGCACACCTTGTCTTGTTACCTAATTGATTACTTTTTGTGAAGTTTTTACGTAATGAAAATACACGCTCTCTCTGAAGTAAAGTAAAAAATGTGATGAAGGAATGGCCAGCATGTTGCACTGATATCTCAAGGTATACAGTCTATGCAAAGCCAGTATTATAAATATTAGAACAACGGTAAAGAGATTTTTATGATAAAATGACAAATAACTTTTCTTTAGGAATATATTCTTTCAGCTATGTTGTCTTAAAATAATTCGTTGTGGTAGGTCTTCCTGAACTATAACTTGTTTGCATCAGAATTTTGGCTAAAGATATAGCTTTATTATATGCCAAACATATACTAGTCGAAGTCCAACGCTTAAAACGCAATCAAAATGTTGATTACATATCATTGTTCTATTTATAAATATATATTTATGTACATTCATCAGAGCAGTAGCGTCACTGGGGGGTGGGAGTGACACTATCAGAACGGGTGACACCAAAACGACTGTATATAAAATGTTTGATTTTTTTTGTAGGACCCTTCCATGGTAATGACACAATAAGGTACCCCACTGTTAGACACCAACCCCAGTGACCCCACTGCGTTGGTGTTTTCTTTTCACGCCCTTCTTTTTACCTTTCTGATCCATAACTCTACGGCAAAATGTTTATTCTGTGCATCATTTTATAGTATATAAAGGTATATATTAATGTGAATCTTACTATATTAATTATGAAGATGAAATGAAAATGCGTGAATTCCTTTCAAACTGTGAGAGAGCAGTTTTCATCTTTATTTCATATTTGATTCCCGACTATGTTGAACAATAACCATTATATATCTAAGACACTGACTTGTGGTGGAGAAATTACAAAATAAAAAAGGCCCATAACTCATGGGAAAAAAGTTACGAATTCCAAATAATTTTCTAACATTTCCATTGATGGATTCAGGACCGGCCCTAGGGGACTGAGACAGCATGCGGGGCCCAAGGAAACAAGCTATGAGCGCGGGACCCCAAGCAAAAAATTGAATTGCGGAGAAGCGCAGAGCCCAAGGCGTTTGCCTCGTTCTTCTTGCCTTAGTGCCAGGCCTGGATTACAAGTACACATAAATTAATATTCATCCTCAATACATTGGCCATTTTAGCTGGGGCACAATTTATATAGTATTCTTTAGACCACTACAGAAATAATAATCGGTCTTCCGGACTCAATCTTTAAAATCAATATTTGGAATAAATTCATTTAGCGAGTCTTTAACTCATTGTTTGTATTATCTCAATCTTCCAACAGCCGTTAAATCACTATTTGGAATGCCTAAATCTAGCGAGAGTTATTAAATTATTATTTGGAATACTTATATTTAGTGAGAGTCATTACACCATTTTTTGAAATACCCAAATCTGCCGCGACCCATTAGATCATTCTTTAGAATACGTAAATCAATTGAAAGCCCTTAAATCATTATTTGGAATGAATAAATCTACTGAGAATCTTTAAATTATTATTTGGAATACCTAAATCTTGTGAAAGTCCTTAAATCGTTTTTAGTATTGCCTAAATATAGTGAGTCTTAAATCATTATTTGGAATATCTAAATATGGTGAGAGTCCTTAAATTATTATTTGAAATACCTAAATCTTGTGAAAGTCTTTAAATCCTTTTTTGGAATGCCTTAATATAATGAGTCTTAAATCATTATTAGGAATATCTAAATATGGTGAGAGTCATTAAATTATTATTTGGAATATAATTTTTAAATCTTGATGGAGTTATTAAATCATTATTTGGAAGACATAACCAAAATTTTGGAATAAATAAATTTACTGAGTCATTAAATTATTATCTGGAATGCCTAAATTTAGTGAGAGATATTTATTCATTATTGGGAACACCCAAATCTTATTAAAGTCATTAAATTATTATTCCGAAAACCTAAATCTAGTGAGTCATTGAATTAATATTTGGAATACCTAAATCTAGTGAAAGTCCTTAGATCATTATTTCGAATACCTAAATCTAGTGAAAGTCCTTAGATCATTATTTCGAATACCTAAATCTAGTGAAAGTCCTTAGATCATTATTTCGAATACCTAAATCTAGTGAAAGTCCTTAGATCATTATTTCGAATACCTAAATCTAGTGAAAGTCCTTAGATCATTATTTCGAATACCTAAATCTAGTGAAAGTCCTTAGATCATTATTTCGAATACCTAAATCTAGTGAAAGTCCTTAGATCATTATTTCGAATACCTAAATCTAGTGAGTCCTTAATGATTATATGTAATGCCTAAATCTAGCGATATTCCTAAAATCATTATTTTGAATACCTTATTCTAAAGAAAATCACTAAATCATTATTTGGAATATCTAAATTTAATGAGAGTCTTGAAATCGTTACTTAAAATACCAAAATCTAGCCATTAAATCAACTTTTTAAATACATAATCAAGCGAGAGTCCTTAAATAAATATTTGGTAGACCTAAATCTAGTGAGAGTCTTTAAATCAGTAATTGTGCTACATAAATCAAGTGAGAGCCCTTAAGTGGTTATTGAAAGGCCTAAATCTAGTCATTTAATCGACTTTTGGTAGATCTAAATTTAATGAGAGACTTACAAACTTAAAATCATTAGTTGGGCTACATAAGTCAAGTGGTTATTTGAACGGCCTAAATCTAGTCATTTAATCGACTTTTGGTAGATCTAAATCTAGTGAGAGACTTAAAATCTTAAAATCATTAGTTGGGCTACATAAGTCAAGTGGTTATTTGAAAGGTCTAAATCTAGTCATTAAATTGATTTTTTGTAGACCTAAATCTAGTCATTTTTTCCGAAAATTGATAGGCAGCATTTTGCCAATGTTTTTTTTTGCAACAAAAAGCAATAACTAACAGAATAGGAAATAATAAAAGGAAACATATCAACTCATATATTGTAAAATAAGCACTGTAAATTTTGAAAACGTGCGGCAGCATTATAAATGGTATGGAGAGAGAGAGAGAGAGAGAGAGAGAGAGAGAGAGAGAGAGAGAGAGAGAGAGAGAGAGAGAGAGAGAGAGAGAGAGAGAGAGAGAGAGAGAGAGAGAGAGAGAGAGAGAGAGAGAGAGAGAGAGAGAGAGAGAGAGGGTAGCAGGATGAGAGCGATTGAAATGGTTAATTAAGGACCTCAAAAGCTGTAATATAATTTATCTCATGAAGTGCCAACACGAAACTCAATACAAATGTGTAAAGTTTATAGTGCTGTTGTTGTTGTAGTTGTTGTTGTTGTAGGGTTTAACGCCATTTTCAGCACAAGATAGGCTATACGTGGCAGCCAGTATAAAAATGGTGGAGGAAAAACCCGAGAAAACACCGGGAAAGAACAACCGACCTACGGGTAGCTACTGGCAAGCTTTCTCACATAACCACATAAGCCGAATCGGAGATTCGAACCTACGCAGACAGAGGTGAGATATCAGCAATCCATAACGGTGAGTGCGTTAGACCTCAGTTTTCAGAGCAAAAGTATCATTAGTCGTCAGATTTTGTTGGCTTTCTAGTTAATTATCACGTTTTCAAAGAATTTCATTGCTTTATATAAGTATAAAGTAATATTGAAAAATCGACTTGAACGAACTTGGTATTGGATATTTAAAATTTCTGTCTGAACTGGAAATGTGGTAATCTTCATTTTGTATTTATGATTTAAGTTTAATTTGAATAGCCAATTGACTTTGAACAAGCTTCAAGTAAATATTTTACTTAATTTCGGAGAATTTTTGTGCAAATATAGGTATTGGAACAAAAAGATTATTTTACAAACAGAACCAGTCTGAATAGAGTAATACTAGCAGCTAGAATTGAGTACTAACCAGTCTGAGATGCAGCACCCACTGGCTATTATATGGATTTATTTTTACTTTTCCATTTTACATTTCATGATGTTCAGTTTATGTAGTATAGTTGACAACAAAATATTTACTTTTATATTTATATCATTTTTTTTAATTTCCTACTGACAAAATATCATATGGACGTTTCGTGCGAGGATATATATGTTGTAGACCCGGCAGTCCCCTGTTTAGCAGTATAAGACACAAGAAAATGCGAGAAAAAACATGTGTTTCAAGGCTTAAAAAATTCACTAACTCTAATGAACAGGAAACAAATTTGCTGTGTATACCAATCTAATAAAGAAATTAAATTTTATTTTTTATATATTAAGATTAAGTTCTTTGGGGAAAATAATTATTAGTCCGATCACGATATAATAGTCGAATATATTCATATGGTCCACTTTTTCAGCACAATAGCATCATACTGGAATATTTTTTCAGATGATCAAAAATATCTCAAACTATATGTAACACTAATAGCATTATGCCATAGCTTTTAGAATGTAATACCTGTCTTCTGTCAACAAGATATCACTAATGATTACCTTTATTACATGCTCTTTGTCTGTCCGGCAAGTACATTGCTACATTTATTTCAATAAAATATTGATGTGAAAATAGAGAAATAGCGAAATAGAGAAATATATTTAGTTATAACTTTTTGGGGATACTTTGGATAGTTTACACTGAGGGTACCGTCCGGTGACTTTAGCGATAACGTTAATTTTATAACATGGAAATCTGATCAACTTGTGTCTTGGCGCCAACCTTCCATCTCTTCTATTGTCTTTTCCGTCTTAATAAGATCTAAATATTCATTTGGCTCTAATCGCGTCCGCCCGAAGTTACTGCGTTGGATGACAAGCACGTGTCAAACAAAAACTTAAAAGAAGCATAGTTTATCAACTTGTCGGGAAATTGTGATGAAAGCAATTGTTAACGTCAAAACAATTATCTCGGCTGAGTTTCATTTGGAGGAAGGGGAAACTGGTACAAGTAGAGAAGTAGAGAACTACTATTGGCATGGATGGTTAATGATTCAACTTCGCGTGTGAAAACATAGAGAACTTAAATGGGCAGATTGAACATGTGATTTATAATATCTGCAATATCATTGTTATTCATTTCGTAACAGAATAGAAAATTACATGTCTTACATGTAGCAGATCGCAGCACGTACCGTTAATTCAGGAGGCAATGATATACTTGTCTGCGTGGGTTCGAGACTCGGAGTCGGCCAGTGTGGTTATGTGAGAAAACTTGCCAGTAGTTTCTCGTGCGTTTTTTTTTAGTGTTCCCGGGTTCTTCCGCCACCATTAATACTTGTCGCTATGTATGATCTATATTGTGCTGACAACAACGCCAAGAACAACAACAACAATGATAAGGATAAACTAACTTCTGTTTGCCATGAATAATGAGCCAACGGACTTGAACTCTCTTTAGCCCATCGATTTAGTGAAAGATATAATGTTAAGGATTAGAAGGTTTAGCTAAGCTAATTGTGTCAAGCATATATTATTACATCCGATTGCTTTCTCTAACAAAATTATTTAATTTGTTTTTAAATATATTTTTTCATGGAGATTTTGTAAGGAGTAGAAAGGTTACTTTCATTAAATATAAAACAACAGTAAAGTCTAAACAGAAAATAAAAACGTTTAATGCATTCAGCCACTATACTTTAGGATGAAAAGCAAAGAGGTGTAATTATTTTGGTTCCAAAAAGGCCACTTGCACTTTTAATAATTCAGCTTTTTTCTTTCAAATGAAGCTAGTTCCAAAACAAACATCCGGGATTTGTTATGTCCAAGTTAGTGTGCCTAACATACGGGCATCTGAGCCTAGAACCAATACACTCGATGACATTAAAAATGTGTAAGAGTAATGCAAATATATAAAGAACTTAACTAGTGTAGTGATATCCTGAATAGTAAAATGGGGAAAATCCACTGTTTCGATCTGAAGAACCCTACATGTATTCATAGCCAACTATTTCATAAAGAAATAAAAAGTCGTTTATTCTGTTGTATGTTTGAAAACTGCCATGCAGAATCATAGCTTTTTATTTGTCAGTACTAAAAAGCACCACACCACTAGATTTAAACATGAATCCTACATTACAATTTCACACTGCTATACACATCAATATGAGATATTCTTGCATTAATGAATTTAATTACAACTGCATTGAATGCTTGTTACTGCCTTTGTTGACTGGAACATCGCTCGGTCATTTCCTCTAAAAACAAAACTCGGATACAAACTGGACTACATTAATTTACATGGAACAACATGCCGGCGGAAGGAGACAAAAGTCACAACTGGAATTGAATGGCCTTTGATGTCGTAAAACATGTGATGAACTCTACCGGAGGCGGATCATCAACACATCAAATTGATTTTAATATCTACATTTATTTTCGATATTTTTTGTCAGGACTTGGTGAAGATGGCTGAGAGATGTTTCGATCGTGCCATCGTTTGATAAGGACACATGAGGGTGTTTCGATTTTTGTAATTCTCTTTCATTGATGGAAGGTTCTTTGGTTTTAATGAAGCTTGTAGTCGGCTTTCTATAATAAAGAGTTCATGTGTTACCGAAGTCAGCGCTAAAGGACAGCTTTGGATGACCAAACACATCCCCGTTTCTTATCGCGGAGGCATCATCCAATAATTGTACTGTATGTTAGAGGGCTTCATCACTCAATAACCACAAGCTAACAATCTATATAATTCTGCCTCGCTCCTAACTATTCTCTACGTAGGCTCTAGCCCATGTCTCAAATACACGTGTAAATGAAACACTACAAAGGTAATTATACATATTTTAACGATCCTAGTAATTAAGTATCCATACTACAAATAATTACAATTATGATGCTGAAATATTCTGCAAAATTCGAGCAAATAACTTACTGAACTTTTCGAAGCTCTGCCTTTCCTTAAAATCGACCTGTAAGGTTTGCCCCATATAACCGATGGCTTCGTTCACGAATTAAACCCTAATGACTCACAATTCCTCTAGCCGAATACTAAATTTTCGCTTACGAGTTCCGAAAGTTATCATTGTAATCAAACCTTTTATCTCAATTCGGATTTAATATCGCTGTGAACCAATCCAATCAAACTTAACGGCTAATGTCCCGTCCCCCCGCGGGCTTCCCTTATATCTATAAACTAAGCTTTAACACATAGGTGTGATAACTGCAAGTCTTTGTTAAGATGGTGTGATTCAAGATTCTGTTCTCCGGCTGATAACGGTAACCTTATGTAAGAATATAACACTAGCCCGCGGAAATCTTTAGGCATCAAACACATGGCCGCGGTAATATTACCAAGTTAGGTAGATTATATCTTATACATGATTTTATAGCTGGGGCTTAGCAAACATTATACCTTACATAATACGGAAAATTTCATCACAAAATTGAGTGTTTCGAAATTTAATTGTCCTTCATGTCTTCATGAACTGAAAACTTGTTGGTCATTCTCTAGAAAAATGATAGCACATCTATCGTATAAAGTCAGACTAAATCGCTGCACAGCAAAGTTGTTTGAATTGAACGCGATATTAAATTTTCTATACAGATTTCAGGCCCGTGACATAAGTTAGTTTATATTAACAAGTCGCTGTCAAATTCTTTCCCTTTTAAAGTCTAGGTAACTATTTAGGCCTGTTACGTGTAAAATTTGGAGCTTCCGTGTGTATCCAAACTTTGCATAACGAGAAAGAGCTGCAAGAATAACCACAATGATTACCTACCACAATTGTGTAAACATGTTTCTCATCATTCTATGAAGTGTAATGATCAAATAGTGTTTACTACTTTTGTGGTTATACGCTATAATTACATTTTTTTCTTTTTGTTTGTACCAAACTTATACTTAAACTGCTCAAACACTAAAGTCTACATGTCCCAAAAATATTGCAGGTAAACGAATGTTTTGCAGTAGATCTAGTCAAATGAAGGTGGAAAAATCCTATTGGCAAAAATATAGAGGTTCGTACTACTGGAAAGATACAATTATATTCATAAATTATATACACGACAAAGTGCAGCGTTAACTATTTTATTCTAATATCACCATAACAGAGTTCTGAGTCTATGCAAACCCAATATCAAATTCATTTTCTGCCACTTGTTTCAGTGAAGAAATGAAAGACAATCAGGTCTGGCATAAACGATAACTATGTCTATGGTAAATCGATGATATGTACTATTTATGACGTTGCACAGACATCTAACAATTTATAAAGGTGGCGCTCTGTTTTAAACTTCTGAGAGAATGACAGTTGTAACAAGAGATGGCAGAATGAGGAAGGTTGACGTGCGGGATTTACAGACCAACCACCCACTCCGGTCAAATAAAAACAAGAGATAAAAATGGTCTTTCTTAAACAGCCAGTATAACCAGAGAGGAAAACCTGGGAAATTCTTTCGGGTTAAAAGTTTAACCCCATGCAAAATACGAATCTGTAGAGAGCCACCCAACCAATTATGAGAGCCAGGTCCAGACCAGACAAGTACATGTCATTACATTTATCAGCCATAATATCTTGATAAAAATAAATGTTTAAATAAATTAATAAATGTAAATAATTAAAACTATAAATAATTAATTAAAAAATAATGAATCAACTCATGAACTAATTAATAATATGGGAATTAATATAATACTTTTATATTGATCTATGGAGCGGCACTTGTGGGATCAAGAATATCTGATGTCCTATACACGAGTTGTCTTTCTGATCAACGAAATTTTAAAATATCAAGTTTAGCGGCTAGAAACAAGAAACCTTTGAAAAATAAGCGTGAGCTCTATATTCTGTTTTTTAAGCAATCAAACATTAGATTACTTCAGAATCAAGTGAGTGGAAATGAATCTCGAACTCAAAAGCACAGTGTTAAATTCTCCGGACATCAATATTAATTTCAATCTAGGAAAATTCTACTCGCCAGCACCAAGTCATATAATACAACGATTATGTGGCAACTTGCAAAAAACAAAAGAAAAAACCCGGACCCCGACCCAAAAGTAAACATTATTAAACGCAGCAACAAACGTCTCGGATGTTTATATTCATTGCTTCCATGGAAAACACGGATGGTACATTTTCATAGTAAATGACTGATTTTCTTACGAAATATACACATCGGAATGACAAAGCAGTTAAACTCAAAACCTTCAGGAAAAGTATAGCAGAATTTTAATATTTTCCAACAAAATGTATAGTAAAAGCTGAGTGTACATCATGGCAAACGATACAGTAAAAACTGACTGTACATCATGGTAAAATGTAAAGTAAAAGCTGACTGAACCTCATGGTAAAATATTGAGTTAAAGCTGACTGTACATCATGGCAAAATGTACAGTAAAAGCTGACTACATTATGGTAAAATATACAGTAGAAGTTGACTGCACATCATGGCAAACTTCAGGACTGGTCATGTATTAATTTGTAATCCACTCGAAACGAAGGAAGGCGGTGTTGAAGAGAGCAATTATATGCTATCTTTTTTCATCAAATATCAAAGAAACGTAAATTGAATTTCTTGCTTTTGGCAATATATTCTATTATATCAATTTTGACATCATGTATTGCACAGGACAGATTGTAGGTTGCAGTCTATACAGGTTGTATGTATCGGCAGATGGCAGCAAAGCCCAAAGCTAAACGATCATCCTTCTTCATTTCAGCATTCCTCGTCGCCATCGTATAAAACATTGTCGTTGTAGCTTTAGTGATTATCGTCGCCTTTTTCGTCGTCATAGTCGACATCGTCATCGTCGTCGTCATCATCAACACCACCACAACAACCACGATCATCATCATCATCATCATCATCATCATCATCATCATCATCTAACCATGATTTGGTCATCACTACATTCCGTAGAGATCGTAGAGAAAAGAGATGGGTGAATAAAAAAACAAGGTCCAGGTTATCTGAGTCGTACCTGCAGGTGATCGGATGAACGATAATTGGGAATTAAAGACCTTTATCGTATGATGGTATGAATATTGTACAAATGTACGCGAAGCAAATTCCATTCCGTGTGGGTGATATAGGTGTAAGAGTTAAAGATTAGAAATGTCGCTCAACACACACACACACACACACACACACACACACACACACACACACATATATATATATATATATATATATATATATATATATATATATATATATATATATATATATAGTGAGTCTTAAATGTGATGTTAATGTATAACTTAAATGTGATATTAGTTCTAGGAGACAGATAATTGAACATAGGGATTAACTCAGACAAATATTTGAAACAGACGAAACGCAGACAGACGGACACATACCAAATGCTGGAGAGATGGGCACAGATTGTTTCATATGAATCTAATAGTGTGGAGTGAAATCAACTGATATGAAGATCATCGAATTAGTTTCTCTTTAAATCGGTTATAGGTCGTAAAACGTTTTCAAAGAGAGTTTAAAGACCTCACAAGTAGTAACAGCAGTTCCTTAACTACTAATATTAGTAAATATTCAAATGCAGAGAACCATGATTTCAAATAGACTGCATGGGCGTCAGCAATCTTGCGTTCTAATCGTATCACTTCAAAAGGCAACTTTTCTGCTGACGACATCAATAAATATCATTTTCGACAGATCTCATATTGATCGAAAAGTTTATCAGAAGTGTTGTGTTTGGTTCAGTAGATAGACCAACTTTTCAACATTTCTTGAGTTTTCCATTTCTCAGTGCTGCTCGGCAATGAAAGATTCCTAGAGAAGGTTATCGGAAATGCTGAATTTGCTATTTAGTTCTACAGCGAAGGGCATGACCCGTAGTCACGACACCATCTCAGCACTCAAGTTTTAGCGCCTATTTAAGCTTTAAAAAACCTGGTCGTCTGTAATTTAACTTGACGTGAGGTTACAGTCATAAAATTTCCTGAAGTATATTTGTATTTTTATTCATGCGTACAAAACTTTGCTGATAGATTAACGACGTTAAGTATTTTTTAATTTAGAATCTAGAGTATAATTGCAATGTTTATACAAAAGAAACAACCTTGGTGGCGGCACTGAAATTCCACCACTAAACATAGTATACGAAAGTGAGAAAAAAAGATTAGACAGTTAAATAAAAACAGACGCAATTCACAAGTCAAAACTAATTTCGTTTTTAAAAGATACATAATCTAAATTTACCATGGCATTATGCAGCTGTTAATTTATTATGGACGAAGTAATTGCTGTAAAATCTATTGAAACAGTTTTCCTCTTTTTCTGTCTTTTACAAATTAGATATTTACAACTCCCATAATTATTTTAGAGTCAGAATATCGCTCTATGCTCTCATCAGATTGGTATTTTATATTTTAGCTTATGTTGTTTTTCAGTTTTCAAATGCATTATTTTATTGAATTGATGATGCAATCCGCTGATCCAGTTACTTCATTATGTATATCCGAAATTTGGATAAGGTCGATTATAAATAATGTCTTCGACTAAGGAGATGGAAAATTTCTATACAATGTCTTGCATATTTTTTCGAAAAACCCAAGATAAACGCCAATGAGCTAATTTTTACGGACAGTGGAAGACGGGATATAAATAGTTTGTATCTGAGTCGGAATCTATATTGTTCCTTCCGTAAATAAGTGTCGTCTTCAACCGATATTGCAAAGACTGCCTTCCCCCAAAACAAGGACATTGTCCGTTGTCTAAAATGTAAAAATATTGCAAAAATACAATATCACGTGTGCGTATTTCCGTCACGAAATAACAAAATAATTATTATTTATACATATAGACACATTGTTGTCGAAATAACAACAGAAATTACTTAATATTCTAAATATCAGTTTATACCCTTACTATTTTTCTAACGCTTAAGAAACATATAGGTTTTAGTGTACTGTTTTAAAAACAGTTTTCTTTTAAGTTAAACAAACTTGAACATGGATTCATAAGGTCATATAAAATTAAATTTTTGTGATGTAAAATTTGGTACTTTTTAAATTTCAAAGAAATTAACGGGGAATTAATCTTAAAGAAAAACCGTCCTTTCCTTGTTCCATATAATCTTGCACTTTGCTAACCCCAAACGACGTTGTTTACCTTTTCTTCCGTTTTCATTTCTTTTTTTCTTTATCTTCTCGGTTTTTCCTTTCTAGCGTCACTAAAGTCCTGAAATGTTATCTGTCTATTCTTACCGTTTCCTTTTATCGTATTTAGGGACGATAAATTTTACAATGTAATTAAAACACTTATGAGGAAAACCTTTTCTTTGTAAAATATTATCACTGAATGAAATCCTGAGTACAAAATAAAATGTGTGCATAGCTTTCTAGATATTTTCTTTGCTTGTTTTAGAAGATATAATAAGTACATAGCTGGTAAGTTGGGAAAATATATGTGGTTTCGTTATGAACTAGATGGCATGTGAAGTTAGTGCACTAGGACTCACGGTACTATTTCAGTTCCCATAGAAAATCGATACAAATGCCATGATATTAAAAGTTCAATAATTTTATATTTTTGAGTGCTCATGATCAAACCTATATTTATCAGTATAGATGACACCTTTTATGACAGCTTCTGTGCAAAGAAAAGGATATGAGCCGCGGCATTTTCTGGACCTACCTGCATTTAATACATACAAATACTTTCCATTCCACACAAAGAGTCAGGTGCTAATTTCAGTAATGAGTTGTCCGAACTCAAGAACTTGAATTCCATCAGTAAAACAATGCCTCTATTTTGTTTTCAGTTACAACTTGGATAAACTCTCGAAAGATTCTTTTTACTAAAATCGAAATTTCATTCAACCAATCCTGGCCAGGTAAATATATATATATATATATATATATATATATATATATATATATATATATATATATATATATATATATATATATATATATATATATATATATATATATATATATATATATATATATATACACTTCCAGACTGGCTCCCATTTTTCAGTACAATTATACAATTAGTACCGTGTGTCCACTACGTATGGCGAGTCATTGTACTTGCAGAAATAGACGCGACTCCATCGTACTTCCGTTAATGGCTTGAGTTTCCTATGCATCCCCCTAGCAATAGGCCATAGTACACAATTAATTTTACTATACGGTCTCTACATTTGTTCCTCAGTACTGAACTTTCCACTGTGTGACAATCAATACAAATCATATGTTAATCTAAAATACCTTCAAAGATGACTTAACGGTTTAGTTCTTGTCAAGGGTTGACCTGCATTTTTTTGAGAGGCTGAATTGTAAACAAAACACCAGGCAACGGAACACAGATTTCACTTCCGGATCATCACCATGACCTTATTACTCAATGTGCACTGTCGCCGAAATACACACAGACAACCACACCATAAGATCACATTTTAAAGAATAATCAATTGCCTTTAAATCCTTACCAAGAATGCCAAAATCTAACTCTAGTATCACCACCAAATTTAGACCGGAAAAAGTGATCTAAAAATAGACTGGGACTACATTCGTGGGTACTGAACCGGATTTTATTAATTGTGTACTGATTCCTGAAAGGGTCAATGTTTTTATCAAACTTTTATATTTGCATTTTATTTTGCATGCCACTACTGTTTCAACTTCATACATAAAGTCTTTTGAAATTTCCTTGCAAGCAAGACATGTGACAGCTGTCAGAAAGTGTGTAGTGCTGGTGTTCTATAGGGTGCAATTTGAGGTCCAATTGTTCTTAAGAAACCAAAACTAAATTTGCTATATCTTCCTTAATTATAGGAATTTTTCAATGCAGTAAAAACCTAATTGCAATACTTGATAAGGCCTGTCTGAAAATAGTCTTGAAATTAAAAAATATTGATATATTAAATTTTAATGAAAATTTAAAAAAATATATAAATTTTAAAAACTTTTTATTTTACAAAAAAAACATTTTCATACAAGTTATGACATTCAGTTTGACAAATTTAAGGCAGCAATGTTGATTAATGAATGGTCTTTAAAACAAATGGTAGTTTAGGTCTGTACAACTGATAATATTAATCCCAGGGGTACTGAAGCATGATAGCTCACAGTGATTTTGACAGCAAATTACAATATGCCTATCCAGATGCATATAGGTGTACATACTAAAGAAACAATGACAGGTACTATGTTCCACATTTATTGTTTCAGGTACTTGGACAGTTGTTTGTATAACTAATATCCCACTCAAATTTAAAGTTTTGATGGGACCACTACCATGTTTTATAGCAAATATGCATTCCATTTTAATGCCGATAACTACAAAAGTCAACAATGCAATATGAAAATACAGTTTCACCTTACTGAAAAAAGATGTGAATCTCTCTCATGAAGATCTAAGCCATGTCTTTGAGATGCTGTATATCAGTGTACTGATATGAACTCATCTTGGTCACTTATAGCAGCACACTGCACATGTCCTTATGAGACCTTGCTATCACCATTGGACTACTGGAGAGCTTCCAAATTGATCCAACTCTAATACTTTGTTTCAGATACCAGACTAGACCTGAAAATATATAACATGTTTCACTTAATTCTAAAAAAAGGAAGATGTAGGCAAATGAAGTTAAAATGTGTTAGATATGGTGATTTCAATATAACATTCAGGTTGCAAATATGGTTAAAAAAGGTAAACTTGATAGAGTGACACTCAAAGATGTGAAGCAATGGGCATGTATTAAAGTGACAAATGCATCCTAAAAATAGATGAAGTTTCTACAAGCATATTTAGCCATTTACAGGTTAAATAACTAATCAGGTAGAGTATGTATCATAAAGTTTAAGGCAATGTTGGAACGGTGAGGTTTGATCATTGGTGCAAAGATTGATACATACCAGTATAGTGGAAAGTCAAATGACAATGTACCAAATTAAAATTTATTACTATATGCAATCCTATTCATGAAGGAAAAAACAATTTTAGATATTGTGAGTGAATATAGCAAAATGTGGCCACACAGATCAACTATAGGTACCAATAGATCCTATATCATCAACTAAATGTGAAATTTGCATCCCGAAAACTTGTAAACAAGGATGGATATTTGCATGTGTGGGACATATGCAATGTACTTGTTAAAATCACATGTGCAAACATGATTCAAATAATCTGTTTGAATATTTTTAGTCTATTTTTAAGAGTCTTGGCTACCAAGGTTTTAAGTTCAATGATTCAATGATTCAATGGAATGAAATATCAGCTGATGCTGCAATACCGCCCTCTGTCAAAGTACTAAATTGAAATGTGTTACCATACAGAGGCATATTCATGATGAAAATAACATCTTGGGATATTTTAAGTGCACACAATCAAAACTGAGCCTTACAGATTCACTATAGGTACCATGTCAGCCTAACAATGTCAACTTTAGATTCCAAACATTACAAAATATATGCATATTTGTTCATGTCAGCTATGTAACCATGTTAGGATCAGTTGTAGAAAGTTAAATTCAAATAATCTGTTTGAATATTACTTATGTAATCTTTAAAGTGTCAGATAACAAATATTATTAGTCATTAATAATGCATAAAGCAAAATGGATCATGAGAATTCCCATAATATCATCTAGGCTACAATGTCGCACTACATCAATCAACATCTTAAAGAAACTGAACAATAAAATGGAATGCATTCTGTGTTCAACTTACATCATTTTGCTGTTTTCTTACATGCAATGGTAAATATACCTGGGTAAAGTATATTTTACCCCTCTGACCTGTATTTCATTCTCTGACAGCTTAATATGATTTTGTAGAGAACTTGAACAGGTTCTAGTATAAAGTCTTCATCTCTGTCCTCTCACTAAATACCCTATAACTATGGTTATAAACAATTACTGATAGCTATACAAGCAGATATGTGTTACTCAGGAAGTCACCCCATCATAAACACATAAATTAACTGTTTGAACCCCAAATAAATAGTTTCAATGACCTAAAGGTACAAAGCAAAGTAGAATTTTGTCTTCATGTATTTTAAATGAGGCTCTCATTTTGACTAATAAAGATATTTTCCCTGATCAAATTTGACAAATATCCATCATTTGAGCTTGTATATGGTGTAGGAGTATATATATGCTGATATCATTTAATATCATTCCCAAAAAATATTATATATGTGTATACTTGGTGGAAATTTTTTATTTTTTAATTGTGTTTTAAATTTTATTTAAATTTTTAAAATTAAAATTATTTTTTTACTTCTAATTTCATTTTTGTATTTTTAAAGTCAATATACATAAAATATTAAAATTTCATGTATATGTCATTAATAATAAAAAATTTATATCAGTTTCAAGTTTTTACTGACAGGCCATAGTACACAATTAATTTTACTATACGGTCTCTACATTTGTTCCTCAGTACTGAACTTTCCTCTGTGTGACAATCAATACAAATCATATGTTAATCTAAAGTACTTTCAAAGATGACTTAACGGTGTAGTTCTTGTCAAGGGTTGACCTGCATTTTTTTTGAGAGGCTGAATTGTAAACAAAACACCAGGCAACGGAACACAGATTTCACTTCCGGATCATCACCATGACCTTATTACTCAATGTGCACTGTCGCCGAAATACATACAGACAACCACACCATAAGATCACATTTTAAAGAATAATCAATTGCCTTTAAATCCTTACCAAGAATGCCAAAATCTAACTCTAGTATCACCACCAAATTTAGACCGGAAAAAGTGATCTAAAAATAGACTGGGACTACATTCGTGGGTACTGAACCGGATTTTATTAATTGTGTACTGATTCCAATAAAGCGGACCAGATGACCAACAGTGACACACGAAGATGAATCGGTAATATTTATTAAAGCAATACGCCAGGTTAATTTAACGAAGTAACTGCAAAAAAAACATACAATAAAAAAAAAACGTTATCGTTGCATTGACATCAATAATCCTACACGTCCACTGTTTTCAATCATAAGCAGAGAGAGAGAGAGAGAGAGAGAGAGAGAGAGAGAGAGAGAGAGAGAGAGAGAGAGAGAGAGAGAGAGAGAGAGAGAGAGAGAGAGAGAGAGAGAGAGAGAGAGAGAGATGGTGATGATGATAGGTAAAGATAGAAAGGTCTCTGAGAAATCAGCCCAATCATAAAAACTAATATATCATCGGTAACGATAAAGCAGTGACACGATTTAGAAATTGCATAACAATTACATGCTGCATCATTATTTGTGAATGTATATATTTATTATTTGCATAAGTACATTTGTAACAGATATACATAAGTAGTAGACAATAGGCAATATACACGTATAAGCAATAGACACTCATAAACAATGGATACACATAAGCAAATGATACACATACACCGTAGATATAAAAGCACTAGACACACTTAAGTAGACATAACTAAGTAGTTGGCACACATGATTGACATACTGACATACATAAGTAGTAGACATACATAAGTAAGAGATATACATAAGAGACATACGTAAGTTATAGGCATACGTAAGTAAGAGACATGCATAAGTAATAGACATACATAAGTAAGTTACATAAGTAATAAATATACATCAGTTGCAGAAATAAACAAGTAATATACATATATAAGCTGTAGACATAGATAAGTAAGAGACATAAGTAAGTAATAGACATACCTAAGTAATAGACATAGAAGTAAGTAATAGATACACATAAGTAATAGACATACACACGTAATAGACATGCATAAGTAGTAGACTTACATAATTAATAGACGTACCTAAGTAGTAGACGCATAAGTTATGCATAGACATGCATAAGTAACAGACATACATAAATAAGAGACACGTATAAGCAGATATATTCCGTTATTATGTAGGTGAGATGTAGACGAAACACACGCTTATTAGCATCTTTAGAATATTCATACGATACACGCACTTATTAACTTGCTAGCACTTTGGAAGGAAATAAGGTTGAACTTACGGTTTATATTTACTCAGCTGCCTATGTGACTTCTGTCCCAACTTTACAAACAATTTCTCGAATCATAAAGGCATTCATACTTAGGCGTGTCTGAAAAGTTTCAAAATTTAAGTGCAATGTCCTGTTTAATTTCGCACGCTGACTAGTAACTTTGGAACAAAAAGCATCTATTTCATAATTATCAGAAGGATGTTTCTTTGAAGGTTTGGAGTGGATAATTGTCACTTGCTATTATGGGATATGACATGTGCTCACGCCAAATAATTATGGATTTACAGATAAAAAAAATTTGTGTTTTCTCTTTGTCCCTTTGTCGTCATTTTAAACCGCTCTGGTGGCCAAGTGGTTAGAGCGTCCGACTCGGATGTGGGAGGTCGCGGGTTCTAATCCCGGCCTTTTGATACCAAAGACTTAAGAAAATGGTACTAACAGCTGCCTCGCTTGGCTCTCAGCATTAAGAGGCTAATGCTACGAATGGTCGGCCTGATGTCAGAATAACGTGATTGGATGAGACATCATGCTACATGTATGCTGCATGATACCCCAGTGCTAGGCATACAATGTAACTCTGCAGACATCGTTGCGATATGACTGAAATATTGATAAAGCGTCGACAAAAATACAAATTACATACAGATCGTCATTATACAAGCATCTATTTGGGGGACAAAAATGCCACATTCATTGCTTAATCGGACATCAAAATTGACTTCGTCGTCACATTATTTAAAAACAGTTGTTTAGGTTGTCTGTAGAATCTCAAGGTTTCGAAGAGACTGTCAATCAGACTTAGACGATATACCGTGTGTGTGTGTGTATGTGTGTGTGTGTGTCCGTACATATTTACGAAGAGCGACCTGATTGACCGTCTCATACAGGCAGGGAGTACAGGCAAACCTCATTTATTTTTCCACTGAAAAAAAAATAGTCTGTACCAACCAGTATTTGTCATGAAAAGCCTAATTATTTTCTATGTTGGATCCCCATGAATCACATATTATCTATTTTGTGCAAATCAAAGTTAAATAGTTCGTGTCTAGAAACCTTTGATGGACTTGTTTGATCAATGGTTACAGTGCTGGGCCCCGTTTCACCAAACAACTTATGTTGCGAATACAATTTAATTCACAGAGCCTTACTATGGCATTTAATCTATATGCGGTATTTTCTTTCCAAGTGCGTCGGATTGTAAAGAAAATTTTACAAAAAGTAAAATACACAAAGAAGAAAAAAAATCATCAACAGAATTTTTTGTGTGCATATTCTAGGGTGTTTAAATGCTGTTCAAAGCAGAAAACTTAAAATTATTATCTTTTCAAGGGATACTATATTCCTTTTCTATGAGTGCTACTTTCACTTGTTTATTTATCGTCTTGGTTTTATTCAGATAAAATTGCGATAAAGCAAGCGGATACAATAGACAGGTATATAAAACTACTCAACGTCAATTGAATTATAAAGAGACATCATACTGACTGGTGCAAAAGCGTTATGACAATTATATAGGAGAAGACAAGAGCATAATTCATTGTCAGAAATCTACAAACTCGAAATAGAAGCATGTAGAGAATGCAATTAAGCTATCGATATAATTCGAGTTTTCATTTCTTTGGAAATATTTTAATTCTTTGGATTTGCTGCAGTTTTTAGCCGGAGTTTGATTGATTGTCCCCCTGGTTCATAATTGCTATCATCCATAATTATGTGTACTTGTGTAAGATTCCATGTGGTTTGAATTATTTCAATCGAATTTTAATATCATGTACTGTGCACCATATTGTCAAAGTTTACCGGATGTATACATAGACCCTATAATTTGCTGTAATACCAGTTTGTTCATGTTTACATAGATATAAGATTTCTACATCTTATGAATCATTATACAAAATATTAAACTTCAATGGAAATAGGAACATAAAATGGTGAGAATAGATTTTTTTTTTTATCTCAATATGGAATTATAATAAACCTTTGGGAATATTATATTAGTATCTCTATAGAATTGATGTGTTGTACACTTGTAAATATGGAATATATATATATATATATATATATATATATATATATATATATATATATATACACATACATACATACATACATACATACATACATACATACATACATACATACATACATACATACATACATACATACATACATACATACATACATACATACATACATACATACATACATACATACATACATACATACATACATACATACAGTTATGATGCAAAATAGATGTATTGCAAAAAAGTAAAATGTATTATTGAAAGTGCAATAAAAGCGTTGCAACTAATCAATAATTAAAGTATGTAAAGGAACGTTAATGGTGACGAGATGGGCGAAGATTGATCTTTTTGTCATCCAGATTGAGTATTTATTTGCATTTATTGGTGACTCGATATTTATGTGTTGATTCAGGCCACACTTATTTTATCATCTTTGGGAATATCAAATTTATAAACACGAAATGTTATATTAATAAATTAAAATTTATGGAATTTACTGGAGGGATAAGTTAAATTAAAAGAAATTAATAGTTAGTGTAATTATATATTAATACTGTTTACGAGATATTATTAAATATTAGTCTGAAAACAATGTCATTAATCATTTGAGTATCTATTATTAAGATTATGTGCCATACGAAGGATAAACTCTTATAACGGAACGTTCCTTTTTGCTGCTTTAATTATTTTTAAAACGGCAAATCTAAATTGCCAGCGGCATTTACAAAATTTTCGAAACGGTATTCGATTCTCACGCACAGCCATGATGAAATACGACAGACCTAACCAGGCACATGGCTAAATACACGCCAAAAATAATAACTGTGTTTAGCATGCATGCACAGTTGGTTTACCTTTTCCTTTGAATCCAACGTTTTGGGGCTATAGAGTGATAGGTGATTGGTGGGAAGGGACGGGAAATGATGCAAAAGTTTAAGTCGAAATGGTGCCTACAGTCAGTGCCGAGCGCAAACACATTAGAAAAATTTGTGAAATCCTGACAAGCAAGTAACATCTGCTCAAATAGTTTTCAACGCTATTGTTAGCATTTAACTCCTTTGGGGAGATTTATTTCAGCTGACTTAGAACCCTTATAAATAGAAAGTTTCGTGTTGTATCAGCTGGAACAATCAACATACTCAGCAAAAAGTAGATTCTGTCTTGTTAAAGACTGTCCTTCGTTCAGTTTTATTATTTGAAATGTACCATAAGGTCCACACAGTGCGAACACCTGGTGAGTTGATCTTAATTGTTTCAATCGGTTTGGTGTTGTAACTTAAGCCAGACACAAATTGTTCCAAGCATTGCGACGTACGCTTTAAAAGCCGCCCACTTTATAGACTAAACATCATAATCATCAGTACGTGCACATTTCTATGATAATAGAATTAAAGCAAAAACTAATCTGTATGATAATTATTGAAATAACAAATATAACGGTATGTGTATACGAGGTAACCCACCCCCAGAACCTTGTGACAACACCCAAACTGACCTCCTCGTTAAACTGTATGGTCTCTAAATATGATTTTTCTCAACCAAACAAAAAGACTACTGAAAAATAAATCAAATCTATTTCAAATTTAGAGCGGTAACAAACAAGTTCGATGTATTAATTTTAATCACTATAAAAGTGGGTTATTCATGTTTCTAACTTTTACATAAACTCGCTTTCTTTGTCTATATCCTAAAACGACAGAAATCAAATCTTGGAGACAATTGGCGGATGCTCATGCAAGTCTAAAGTCCAGATGTTAGCATAAACGCGACTGGCACGTGTGTTTATGAATCATAAATGCAACGCGTACATTGTGCATGGATCTTACATTCTTGACAATGTAAATAATGAAGCAATTGTATAAACATGGACATACACACAGATACACACACATACATACATACATACATCATATATATATATATATATATATATATATATATATATATATATATATATATATATATATATATATATATATATATATATATATATATATATATATATATATATATATATATATATATATATACCTAACCTACAAGATTCCTTAAGCATTATAAATTCATATATAATTATGCAGTTATCGCTAACTAACTATTTTCAATATCGTCCTAACAAAGAAAAGAATTAATTCAGTTGACACTATAAAATCCTACACATCTAAATATTTGGATCGCATGCAACCCATCAATTCTATCTATGAACTAGTAACCGTAAAATTAAAGAAATAAATTGCATCAACAACTCTAGCATATCAACAGATTTCCATGAATCGATCAAACGATACATAGAATGGATCATAGTCATATCAAACACATTTGCATAAACAAGACAAATAAAAAAAACAAATTATATAAAAATTAAAATTTCGTACATTAATGCTTCTCTCTTTCAAAACGTGTGCGTCATATCACTAAAGAGTATCTTTTCATACAAGACAGCCTCCTGGTCACATTTTACTTGTTTTAACGAAGAAAGCCCTATTCATACTTTTTTTCCCGGAGCCAGATCTTATCCTCTCGCAAAAACTTTTGGACTAAAGAAATTGGATCAAGCTCGGTACTTTTAAATTCATCATTCACCAAGTTGTACTCCCTAATTGAAGCTGACAATCATAAGCAGCGGCTCCTAATTTTTCCACAAGATTATCATTTCTTTCGTCAGATATGCACAGTCTATAATCTAAGAAATATAATGCATATCAACTTCCCTTTGAAAATGACTATTTGACATAGGATTCCTATGAAGCGGTTATGGTGAGTAACTCTAATGTTTACTTTCCCAGGCCGGGAATATCCCGATCAATTCTCTATAAGCCGTAGATGCGGGCCTTTCAAGTTTAACACTAACATGGAAGAAAGGTCGAAGTGACCCTTCACAAAGTCTTTTCTGGTTTGTGTGTAGTAAAATTTTAATGCACAATGAATTCAATTTTAAGGTTCCATACTTATTCAAAATTCGAGATATTGCAATTGTTTATACTTATTATTTATTATTACCACACACACAAACAGACATACTTATATGTATGTATGTATGTATGTATGTATGTATGTATGTATGTATGTATGTATGTATGTATGTATGTATGTATGTATGTATGTATGTATGTATGTATGTATGTATGTATTTATGTATGTATGTATGTATGTATGTATGTATGTATGTATGTATGTGAGGAGAAAGATTTGAACAACAGTGCTGACACTTACACAAGGAAACAATCTATACGCAATAATTTGCTGTAAAGTGAAGAAGCATACATGTATGGATATGAAACGGCTCAAATGTCATAAAAAAACCAGACTGAATTTAAACTTATAGTTTTGTTTGAAATGTTGCAATAAATTTCGATTTAACTATGCGTTCTTTTTGAATGACGTTCGTATGACGTTTGATGATATGGACTCTTATTCAATAAATAGTACACCCATCCACCCCAACAGCCAAAAGAATGCACTCTCAAGCATGTTGTAAGAGGCCATTAATGGGGCTCAAAGCTGCATTGATAATGTAATTAGATTTTCCTGACTCGAAACCAATAGTATGTTGGTTTGAATCTTATATTGGATCAGGACTCAAAAACAATACTGCGTTTGCTTGAATCTTATATTGGAACAGGACTCAAAACCAACATTGTGTTGATCTGAATCTTATATTGGATCAAGTCTCGAAAGCAATACTGTGTTGGCTTGAATCTTATATTGGATCAGGACTCAAAACCAATATGGTTTGACTCTTATATTGGATCAGGACTCGAAAGCAATACTGTGTTGGCTTGAATCTTATATTGGATCAGGACTCGAAAGCAATACTGTGTTGGCTTGAATCTTAAATTAGATCAGGACTCGAAAGCAATACTCTTTTGGCTTGAATCTTATATTGGATCAGGACTTAATACCAATATTGTGTTGGTTTGAATCTTATATTGGATCAGGACTCGAAAGCAATACTGTGTTGGCTTGAATCTTGTATTGGATCAGGACTCAATACCAATACAGTGTTGGCTTGAATCTTATATTGGATCAGGACTCCATACCAATATTTTGTTGGTTTGAATCTTTAATTGGATCAGGACTCAATACCAATATTGTGTTGGTTTGAATCTTAGATTGGATCAGGACTCAAAAGCAATACTGTGTTGGCTTGAATCTTATATTGGAACAGGACTCAAAAGCTATATTGTCTTGGCTTGAATCTTATATTGGATCAGGACACAATACCAATATTGTGTTGGCTTGAATCTTATATTGGATCAGGACTCAATACCAATATTGTGTTGGTTTGAATCTTAGATCTTAGATTGGAACAGGACTCAAAAGTAATATTGTGTTGGCTTGAGTCTTATTTTGGATCAGGACTCGAAAGCAATACTGTGTTGGATTTAATTTTATATTGGATCAGGACTCGAAAGCAATACTGTCTTGGCTTGAATCTTATATTGGATCAGGACTCAATACCAATATTGTGTTGGTTTGAATCTTATATTGGATCAGGACTCGAAAGGAATACTGTGTTGGACTTAATCTTATATTGGATCAGGACTCGAAAGCAATACTGTCTTGGCTTGAATCTTATATTGGATCAGGACTCAATACCAATGTTGTGTTGGTTTGAATCTTATATTGGACCAGGACTCAATACCAATATTGTGTTGGTTTGAATCTTATATTGAATCAGGACTCAAAAGCAATATGGTTTGACTCTTATATTGGATTAGTCGTGGGCATGGAACGTTTTTATAATGACTCGTCAAAAATATTAAATTACAAATTACAAAACCTTTAACCCTTGCGGATAAAAATACATCTGGCATTCAAATATTATTATTTATTATTATTAACTGAAATAACCCCCCCTCTCTCTCTCTCTCTCTCTCTCTCTCTCTCTCTCTCTCTCTCTCTCTCTCTCTCTCTCTCTCTCTCTCTCTCTCTCTCTCAAATGGCATATAATTTGGAGTTCCTTTAAAAATTTAATCTTAGATACTGATCGAACTCAAAGTTTATGTCTCTTCCAGCCAAACCAGTGGTTTGCGTGCTGGTCTCGTGAACGAAAGAGTGATTGTTCAAGCCCTACCACTGGAGCATCTCGGGTGGATCTCTACGCGGGGTACGTTATTGCAACTGTTTTGACTTCACATTTAACAACAATGTCATTTTGATGTGCCTAAAATGCACAAATAAGCGTTTCCCAGCCAATGAAATATAATTCCTCCTTAAATAATACCACATCATGGATGTGTGCCAGCACGAAAACAATTCAAGTTCACATAATGGAACTTACATCATACAACTGATTATACTCCTGACATATTTAGGAAAATTTCATTTCGTGAAGACCACATAATGAAGGAATGGCCTTCGAGATGGTGCAAGGCTGATCTTTATTTTAATTTTCAATATAAATATGTACAACATGTGCAAGCGTTTTCCAAAAATAGATGGAGCATATTTTCCAGGCATTGTATCTTGGCGCCACACTGGTGTCTGGTTCATTGTCTTTTCTGTTTTTATCTGCAGAGTTGATTATTGCTTGTCACACCCAAGCTCAAGCTATCTCGTATCTTGCACATTCAGACAGTATTTGTTTCAAAAGTAAACTCAGTCTGTTATAATTGAAGACATGTCTAGACCTAAAAACATTTAAAAACGTAAAGGTAAAATTTTGGAGAAATAACTTAAAATTATCTTGTGCAATGTGCTTAATACAACAACGTAAGAATAAGACGACCATGGCCAAAAGCATCGTCAGCGGGCACCATGAACATCACCGCCACAAAAAACAATAATCGCACTATTCTTGTTATTTCTACCACTACTGCTGCTACTACTACTGTACTACTACTACTACTACTACTACTACTACTACTACTACTAATCTCAAAATGTTTAGGGGGTCCCGGGTAGCCGAATGTCAAAGACGCACATATGGCTTTGACATTTAACCGCTTTCCGCGCGAGTTCGAGTCTCGGCTAGACCAGCATTTGGGAGAAAATTTCACAAGCAGGAACTGTAGTTCTGAACGCTGCTTTGTAGGTTACATTTTTGTATGATAATAATAATAATAATAATAATAATAATAATAATAATAATAATAATAATAATAATAATAATAATAATAATAATAATAATAATAATAACAATAACAACAACAACAGAATAGATTGCCAAAACCTAATCTGATATCGAAGCCATTACTCACACAAACACAAAAGCATACACACAATGTAACATAGAACACATAGCACGCACAAGACAGTAAGGAGATCTTCGGACTAAAGATCACGAAAGACAAATGGAGGAAGGAAACAGGTCTTTGGCATGTGTCCTCTGGCTGGAAGTTCAACCACCATAATCTCAACCTTTGAGCCTTAGGAACATTGAGGAATCAGACTGGGTACAATAGCAAGTACCAACAAAAATATCAAGGTAAAGATCAACACCAATTCCAAAATATATCTAAATAAATATTTATGTCCATATTCTTTTTACATTTTTTTACGAAAACATAACACAATTGACCCATGGGGGAGAAGCTACATACACAAATAAAATGTTTTGGAAACGTTTAGCCACAAGGGGAACACGTCAAAGGTTACCAGGTAACATTGTTGGAAGCTTGCGAGAGGCCCACGTGTAAAGAAGGTTGCATGCATTATATATGGTCAAGCAATAGTGGAAGTGCACACGTGGGTCTAGTACTGATGTTAGTTAGTTCAATGACTTCTTAAATCCAATTCCAAAGGCCGGCATCACAGTCGCTAACAAAAAACACATAAATGATAGAAAAATGATAGAAAAAGCTTTCACAAGTTAAAATGCACATGTCCAAACGTTTGCAGAATGTAAATCAGCTGCACCAGTCGAACAGGAAGATCATTGCAGTTTCTTTGTGGTGGTAACTGTTGTAAAATATCTTGTAATTATAAACAAAAAAATTCAAACGACTAATACTTTGTTTATTATGCTAAAGTTTAAAGTTAGTTGTAAGTTTTTAAAGGAGATCAGAAATAAAATTTTCCTTTGATGTATGTAATTCTCTACAAATTTTAACTTGTAATGTTATAAATTACATATTGTAGGCGGGTAGTGATTATATTACGTGGAAGACACCACGAATCCGTAAACTGCCTTGTTTATCCGACCTTTAATGAGAATACAGATCACGTGGTCCAGTGACGCAATGCTATCCAGTCCTGAAACAGAAACAAGGCGAGCGATTTGGGTTGCACATTAAAAAGTTGAATCTGTTTCCGAGAGATGCTCATAACTTATATCTGTTGAACTGTGCGTCAAAAATTTAAGAAAAGCAATGCAATTTTAACATAAATACTTATACATTGTGTGCTCTGCAGAAATGTGATAAGGATTAAGTGATGGTGTCCAATGTGAAAATTAAAATTTGCCACAATGCAATTAATACATTTAAGAAGCGTGAGATTCAGTCATATTATATGTAAATGATATATTCATTACTTACCCCCAACACACCACCTAAGTACTAATATTTTGAAAATATACATCCAACACTGAAATATTGAGAGATAATACTGCATTCTGGGCCGATTTTTGTGTGAAACAATATCCATTATCGGGAAGGTGTAATATGGCATGAAGAAAGATTTTCATATAAAATCTACAAAAGCGTGATATATTACGTCCCGTGCTTTTGTTTGTCCTACATCTCTTTCATAATAGTGAAAATTCATATTGTAACTTTTTTTGTCATGTGAATTTCTCTATGCAACTATTTCTAGTTCTGCGAATGTCTGTTCTAAATTTGTTTTGGAAAAGGACAGCAATAGACAAATTATGAAAGCATTTCCAGGACAGCGAAAACTTGATATGTGATCATAATTGAACTAAGAAGCATGGTAATTTGTTGGTTTTTTTTCAGATCTAAATGTCGTTGTCACTGCAGCATGAAACGTTGTCACTGCTGTACGAGTCGTTGTCACTGCTGTACGAATCGTTATCATTGCTGTACGAGTTGTTGTAGCTTCTGTATGAGTTGTTGTCACAGCTGTACCGTAGTTGTTTTCATGTGGTTTTACAGAAATTTTGCATCGCTTTGCTAATCATTCGGGATTTGCAACAGCCTTCATGGTCGTGTCGATAAATAGCCGTCAGACTTTTAAAAAACTTAGTTATGGACAAATAAACTTTGATATGTTCTGTGCCATCTGTGCATAAAAATGAGATAAAATTATTCTGAAAGTAGGAACATTAGGTTTGTATAAGACTGGGAACATAATATTTTAAGAGAGATGGTCAATATAAGTAGTCTACACGATAAGTAATAAAATCCCATCATAAAAGCTCTAGTTTATGCTTTTCGAATTTCATAACATGTTGCCATTCTATTTTTGTCAGAAGTGTCTTATGTTAGATACGAGTAAACATTTTAGTATATTAATATTGGTCTGCGTTATTGAAATTGCCACGTTTAAAAGAAAATTCATGCTGTGTTCATTTTATTTATTTATTTATTTATTTATTTATTTATTTATTTATTTATTTATTTATTTATTTATTTATTTGAGACATGACCGTGCCACTTCAGTTTGCGCTTGTTTATTTTTTTTTTACAGTAGTTGTCTTCATTTAGTGTGTCAAGGGCTAGATACAGCCTGGCGGAACCCATCCCTCCCCAGACTGGATGACCACAATATAATGTGGCATGCACTGGCCCTGAGCACATGGTCGTTGAGCTTATCTTGGAGCCATTCCACCCTGGCTGTTGACTTCATCGAGGAAGACTTCCGCCCAGTGATGCTTTTTGATCATCATACTACTTTACACATAAATGGGGACTCGTTTTTGGGTGGGGTGGGGCGGAAGCGTCTTATTCCATCCCATATAGATTCATTGAACCTGTACCACTGCCCTAACACTGCCCTTGTACGGTCATGTCTGAAGATCATCTGGACTGGCAAAAACAGTCTTGCAATGCACAGTGCGAGGATGCAGAAGAAGAGGTAGATATAAAAGGAAGTGGGAAGACAACATTAATGAGTGGACAGGCATGGGATTTGGAGATTCCCAAAGGGCAGTATAAAACAGGGAAAGATGGAGAGAATTGGTTGTAAAGTCAACTGTGATGCTCCAACGAACTCTTAGGTCAATGGATTGATGATGATTTCTTTATTTTATTTATTAATTAAGAAATAAATAAGTTAACTTTTAACCATTCTAACTTGTAGACCTCATCATTTTTACTGTTGTACTGTTGTGGTTTAACATTTATCTTAAACAAATCCAATATATGGATTGGTACAAATGAAACCAAATAAAAACACACGCATTACATTTCGTACAATAAAATACATGCATATTCTGCCGCACTCATAAACATGCGCCACAAAGACAATCACTACATTCATACCAAATTCATGTAAAGTGTACATCATATTCAACATTGAATACACTCGTACCAAATACTTGTACAGTTAATAATATACAAGACATTCACTTCATCCATACCATAGTAATGTACAGTGTACAGAGACATCGACAAACTTGTAAAACTGTGTGCCAGGTAGACTTGCTGTCCAGTGCTGCTTGTCAAGTCAGATTTGTTCCTTAAATTCAATTATTGATTTAGTGCATGTAATTAAAATAAAACTACCACTTGTACCGCGTGCCTTTCCTGAGTCTGGAGTACCAATACGCGACAAAGGTTGCCGACACGTGATTTACAATGTAGACAACTGTAGACAACCATAATAATGCAGTGTATATATAGTACAATTTTCACTATATACATACCAGAGTAATGTACAGTCAACAACACACTACAAAATTAATGCAGTGTATAGTACATTCAACATTCACTACATCCCTGCCAAAGTAATGTACAACGTATAGTATACTTAACCGTCATGAAATGTCTACCACATGTACAGTATACAATTTCACACCACAACACTTTCTACAATAAAATATCACAGACAGGAACTAACTACACAAAGAACTATAAACTCTGACTATGCCTTTTATAAATTTTTATGTTTGAAAGCAAAATGATGGGTACAGTGAACAAAAAAAGAACTTTCTGATGCACAATCTCATTTTAACCCTTTGTTAAGTGTTCCAAAATATTATTTACCACTGGTCCAATGGCATAATTACCAAGTTATTCGTACTTTTGTGTTAATATTGTAATTAATAATCGTTTTGTACTGGTTTGACACTTCACTTTGTGTAGTTCGGTGTTCCCCTGATCCAGTTGCAGTACATTGATGTTACAGAGGATCTGCATGCTATGAAAAAAAATGACTTTAAAGAAGAGGAAGTCCAAATCATCGGTTACAAAGAGCCAGTGAATCACAGATATTTCATAGCAGTAGATATAGCAAATGCTGGAATAAAATGTACTTGGCACTAAACACACACACACACACATACATACAAACATACACACACACACACACACACACACACACACACACACACACACACACACAATGAGCCTCGTTATTCCAGACTCTGTTTATCCGAAAACCTCCCTATCCAGGCATAATTTAACCGGAACATAATTCCTAGACTT
Organism: Potamilus streckersoni; assembly: GCA_016746295.1. NCBI lineage: Eukaryota > Metazoa > Mollusca > Bivalvia > Unionida > Unionidae > Potamilus > Potamilus streckersoni. Next base: position 1,919,243 of record JAEAOA010000438.1, read on the forward strand.
TAATTTGCTCGATTAATCCAAATATCACTTTCCGGATCCTAAAAGCAAACCATGAACCAAGTTGTAAAAGTACTATACAATTTGCCTCCATAACCAGGAAATAATCTGTCCAAAAATAAGAAAATTAAAGAATTATATTTGAAAATGCAGTCGTTCGGATAACAGATTCACCTACACATGTTTGGAGGTATGAAAGTTTATCGATCTTATTGATCACGTGTGTGTAGAAAAATATCAGCAGTGTGACTGTAGTGCAACCAGAGATTGTATAAACAATGCATATGTTTGATACTCGCCGACGGTGGTGTTGATAATTAAATAAACACAATGGGTTCAAATTGTAAACGCTTTTGACTTAACAGATGGTTAATAAATTAAGTGTTATTAATTCTCTTAGTTGTTTACAATTTGTATATAGCAATCTTAGTTTGGTGATGAATGCACAAATGCAGTTGATTTTTTTAAAGCTCCGTACAGTATAGGATATCATTTCAGAATTAAAGAGAGATATCAATAATTAGCACATTAGCAACTATATAAATGGTCAAATAAGACTTATAAAAATGACTGAATTAGTTTACCATAATGCGTTTAACTGCATTAGTTTAAATAATTACAAAAATATTTAATTGAAAATCTAGATAAATACATAAGTGAATATACTGTGGAAGAATTAGTGCTTGGAGGTGACTTTAACTGGGTAAGCGATAATATAGATAGGAAAGGATAGTTGACTCCAAATGATATAATCTTTATAAAAGATATCATGTAATTTAAAGAAACCCCATAAACTAGATGATAGATACAGAAGACTCAACTTATTCCGCACTGAATACACTTATGAGTATAAACATGGACTAGCCAGCAGGTTAGACAAATTCTATGGGACCTACTTAAAAAAGGGATTATATGTAGATGCTAAAATTACTGGTATAAAGATTTCAGACCTTAAACTAACTGAAATAAAAACAAAAACAAAACATAGAACTAAATGGGGAAAGGGCACATTGATAATAAACAAAAGACTTTTATACAACGGAGAATTTATAAAGCAAATAACAGAACTAAAATAAACAAAATGTTTGTAATAGAAGAAAAAGATATACAATTTCAATGTGACATCTTTAAAAAGAAAACTAAAGTTCTTGCCATAAATTATAGCAGAAGATTAGGTGAACTAAAAACGAAAGAGAAAGAGGAAATAAATATACAGCTCAGAAAAGTAAAGGCGAAGGAAAAACTAATTTCCTTGCAAGTAAAACTGGAAGAAATCCGGAAAATCCGGAAAAAGGGAAACAATGGAGCAGAGATTAGAGCGGGAAAGTTTTCAGATTTATATACTAAAGAGAGGGTGCTATTAAAAAAGGATGAATTTAGGAGGGAAGAAGAAAAAACTCCTATCATACTAATTGAGGAGGAAGAAAATACTCTAAAAAAGAATGGTGAAATCCTGGAAAAAAATAAATTGACCGTAGTAACCTGTATAAAACTCAGAGCGTAAATGGAGGCATAATAAACTCATATTTGGATGATGTCAAATGTGAACAAATTACATTGGAACATAAAGACTTATGTAATGGATTCATATTTTCAGAGGAGATTATAAAATCTATCAACTCCCTAGTCAAACGGAAGTCACCAGGAAGAGATGGATTTGAAAGAAATGGACTTATGGGGGAATTTTATAGAAAATTTCAACGTGAATTAGCAGCTATCATGGAATTTTTATACAGTAACATACTTTAAAAAAAAACACAGAAAAATGACAGATACAATGAGAAAAGGTTTAATCATATTAATATACAAGATAAAGAGGAACAAAAAGACCTAAAAACCTTGAGGCCCATCTCCCTTCTAAACAACGGCTATAAGATCTTAAGCAAAATACTAGCAAATAGAATAAAACAGTGTATGAATACATTTGCTGCTATTGGAAGCGGTATCCAAAATAATGTTTTGAATATAAGAACAATAATTGAGTGTATAAAAGAGTCAGGCCATGGGGGTGGTGGCGAAATTGGTGCTTCTCAACCTAGAAAAAGCTTTTAACAGAATTGAACATAACTGTATACAAGCACTTGTAAAATTTGGACTGAAATCCTGTATAGAGATATAAATGCAAATAAAGTAAATGGTGGTACCATGGTAACATTTGGAATACAGAAATAAGTCAGACAAGGCTGACTTCTATCGTAATAGCAATTGAAATACTAAGTATAAAAATAAGAATTAACAAGAATACCAACTTTAAAAGAAGAATTCAAAATGCTCCAATATGCATACGACTGTACGAACGTTATAAGAGACCCGAACTCCTTTAAACACTAAAAAAGGGGTATGAAAATTTCGGTAAAGCATTGGGGAAAAAATAAATCATGAGAAAACTGAAATACTAAAGGTAGGTAACTGGAGAGGGATCCACCCTGGGTTACCACTCTACCTAATAAGAGAGAGAGAGAGAGAGAGAGAGAGAGAGAGAGAGAGAGAGAGAGAGAGAGAGAGAGAGAGAGAGAGAGAGAGAGAGAGAGAGAGAGAGAGAGAGAGAGAGAGAGAGAGAGAGAGAGAGAGAGAGAGAGAGAGAGAGAGAGAGGTATATACTTTGGTAACAAAAACGAGCAGATGGAAAACCTGCATATAAACGAAAAAGTAAAGTAAATAAAAATATTGAAATCTGGGCACAAACGTTATTGTGTATAATGGAGCGTACGCAAGTTGCAAATACTCACTTTTATTCAAATATAAATTAGATCTTAAAATCTCTAGATCTAAATCACAAAGTACTAAACAATATTGATAAAGAAATAATAAACTATATTTGGAATTTAAAGTTACACTACATTGAGAAAGAAACATTGTATCTGGGAAAATAAACAAGGAGGTTTAGCTCTACCGAATCTAAAATGGGCACACGAAGCAAATATTATAAAAAAAAATTTTAAAACTTAAGACTCACCGAAACATTAATCTATATTCCACTTTGCCATTTGTGTAAAGAACATAAGTTCACAAAACACATGTCATGTGTAATTTACAAAGCAAAAGAAGGATAATAGACAATATTATTACCTCGATTACTGAAAAAAGAACAACGGAATACCAAATAAACCGAACTCTTCATCTAGACGGGAAATTTGACAAGACATCCTTTTTCGGCTTAACTAATTATATAAAAGACACTATGAGAGAATGCGGACAGGTTTTTATGACACAAAAATAAACAATTCCTTTAAAATATTACATCCTTGAAATTCTTTCCCCTTCAATATAACTTTATTTTACTAATCAACTCATAGTGATGGAATCCAATATACCAATATATTTAATAAACTACTCCATTTTTGTCATCTTGAATATATAAATACTACAAGTAGGATAAAGGGACAGGGACCTGCGCATGTATGAAGTAGGAGACAGGAATGCCACGGGGAGAGACCACAGGGCGCTACACAAAGTGGGAAGGCTGGTGGAAGAGCCTCCGAAAAATTCATGCCTTGAATATGGACAAACAATACACCAACATAGGGACTAATAGCAAGTAAAAGGATTCCATTGAAATAGCAGGGATTAACACCGATCAACATCAATATTTCAGAAAACTTCTTTTGCAAAATATTCTACTTTGGGTTTAAACAAGGGACATGTGATGTTCTGTGGATGAAATTTATTTGGATATTATACTTGTGGAAATTGTTCCCGATCTGATAACACAGTTAACTAAAATGGTTGTTGTTTTGTGCACAAAACATGTCTGAATTAGTCTAAAGTACACAATCCTTAACCGTTAATAAAATAGGGGAATGAGTTTTGCCGGACTAGACAATACCAACTTTTGAAACTGCAATCAACAATTTACCAAATATAAAAATGTAAAAAAGTTAGTGACTCTTATTTTTTAAAAAACAATTTAACTTTTAAATCCAGGAGGTGAAATGCGAATGGTTTAAAAGATGACATTGACAATATTATTTAATGTTGGTTCTTTAATGTATTTAAAATGATGCACATGATTTCTGCCATCTGCTCTGGGAAATGGAGGCTTCAAACAAAGATTTTTGGAATGCACTTAGGTACGTTTATCCGATCTGCCTCTTTATGAACTGGAACTTCTAAATGTAGATAAAGTGAGAAATCCCTGGCCTCAATTACAGGGATTATTAATGCGGAAAATCAGCCTGACTGCCGTACAAACTTGCAAGCTTAGTAAATGATCTTGTTCCTTTACAATCGTATGAAACAGGAAACTAATTAAAGTCTGATAATAAGTGTAAAAACATTCATCAACGTACGTAACGATGACACAAAGGTTAGTGACTGAACACGAAATGAGGGCAATAGAACGGTGCCAAGTTGCACTACAAAGCAGGCTTATCAAACACCATCTCTCTTTGCTATCTGTGCTATGGTATTATTTATGTTGCCTTTTGCGCAAGATAATATCAAGAAATAGCATGTAACAGCCATGTAATATATAGTGTTTGGGTCCCAAATATGCCATGTATTTCAGTTTACTATTTTTCCTTCACAAATTTTGTGATCAAAATATTTGTGGAAATAAAATGCCACTGACATATTCCTTGTATATATGTATAACTTTTTGCGAGTAGTTTTTGTTGTTGTTGATGTTGTTTTACGTGTTGATTGCGAATGTTACGTTAAATTTGGTTAATTGGACCTACCGCAAACACACAATCATTTACTGCCAATTAGTGACCAAAACTGACCAGTATTAAATTTAACATTTGGTGCGGAAGGGGTGTTAGTTTTTCTTCTTCTTAAGAAAGGTAGGGTCCTAGTATAATATTTTTTGAATATATTTAAGAATAAATAATGAAGCTTTATTTCTGTAGCGACTTAATTTGTTTAGCCTTCTAGTATCAGGACGGTGCCCCGTGTGCCAATATGGCGCCTTGATGAGATATTTTTTGTTTTGCTCTAAAACACATACAGTCACAGTATAGATTATATTAATTTATTTTTAAGATAACTGAACTGTAGTAAAAGCTGTTGATGTAGTAGAAGCACATCAGTTTTGCTCTTTGTTGATGTAATAGTTGTTGCTTTATAACTTTTCTAAGAAGTGTTTGTGGTGGTTTTACTGTAAGAAATAATACATCGAGATCTTATACTTTAGCTGAAAGAAATCCATATATGATGTTATGTGGTTTTCCAAGGGACTTTTTCCGCCACCTAATAGTAGATCCTGCGTATTAATACTCAATACCAACTGTGTGTGAAGACAAGCATGATTGATAATGCACGTGTTCAGCGAGAAAGGAAACTCGATTGAATGTTTATATATAGGAGGGTATTTTTGACAACTTTTATGCTGCTAAATCAAAGAAAAAATTTAATAAAACACAAGTCATCGCAGAAGTATAATGATTATTGATATGTACATATTCAGACGAAAACAATAACAATTCCCGCCAAAAAAGTTCCATAACGAATTATTGGAATCTACGAGTCTAGTGTCGCTTACGGGCTTATGTCGTGGCCTATATTTAGTTGCTGTTCAGTAAGAGCAATCCAAATTTCCGATCTTATAACTATCAACACCTTGTAGGATCGAACAGATACATTGGTGTTGTCATACCGACATCTATTGTATTTCGTGAGTTACCTCCCTTAATATGTAATATCACCCAACCAATAGCTTGGTGCATTGTACATTGGCCGACAATGGTGGAGGCAACTGACCTAAAACGGATACTTTGTCAGTTTAACATCGAAATTATAAATATGTACTGGAGGAAAGCCAGTACAGATCTATTCGAGTGAAAGTTTTGTCTGCAATCACGGACCGGCATTGGAATATTGCTTAATAAATAGTCCATTTAAGCTGTATGCTCCGCTTGTCTCTATCATTTATGAACAGTGTTCAAATTAGAAAAAATTAATTTTGATTGGTTGATGTGACTTGCTGCCACATCCAATAAAATTTAATGATCCGAAGCACAAAATTACCTGCACGATAAGCCAAGATGTAGATAGGACTATCACATCGGACCCTTGGCCAGCGAAGATGTTAGGGCAATAACACTGACAAAAATGGGAGTTATTTCTCCACCTGGACATCTTCGTATGATCGTAATATATACACAGATCCAGATAAATACTCTGACACAAGCATTTACAAAATTTAATTGCTATCTGATGAAAACCTTGAGCCTAGATGCATTCATAATATTGTGTCATAAACGACACCCATCAAGAGTCAAAAGAGAATTGACGCTAATCAGGAGCACAATAATTTATCGACTATAATATTGACTAACTAATGAAGGCAATCCATGAAAAACTGTTGGGCTAGTTCCTCTTACAAGATTGTTTGCCTTTGGGAAAGATGGGAGGGGGTACGGACACGGAGATTTCTATATAACCCAGACTCAATCATAAAGTCTCACCATAGAAGGTAATGAATTGCGCAGAGGTGATGTGGTACTTAAAATATAAAGCTTGTGGTAATAATAATAATAATAATAATAATAATAATAATAATAATAATAATAATAATAATAATAATAATAATTGTATTATTATTATTATTATTATTATTATTATTATTATTATTATTATTATTATTATTATTATTATTATTATTATTATTATTATTATTATTATTATTATTATTATTATTATTATTATTATTATTATTATTCGTTTTGCTCTTTCTTTTTTCCATTAAAATTAATTAAAAAGGAAGAGAGAAAAACAAGAAAAATAAATTTGTTATTTAAAAGTAGAAAACCACGGTGCCTTCAGAGAAACATCACTGCATAGCAACCTAGAGTACCTAAATTCGGATAGCATTGCGCAGTTTAGAAAATTCCTACGAAGTTCTTCATTTGAGGCGGAAATTAGAGTTAGATGAGAACGGCGATAACAGTTGTATCTTCTAATTAAGATATCGCATCGTCGTTACTGGTGAACCACACTGATAATATTCATATAAATAGCCTTTCGGGCCGAGAGTGCATCTAACAATTAAGAAAGCCGTGACTCTGAATCGGTGATAGCCAGCCAATTAAGATTCTATTATATCAGGAATGTTTGTAGATTACTTCTTTGACAAAACAAGACTGGCGCCTATTACTAGTTATAACTATTTTTAATTGGATTTATAGGTGGTCCGCTGATCGTGGGTGGGTGGTTTGTTGACCCCATTTACGGATGCTTTGTATGGGCATGCTAATTTCATTGCTCTTCTTGTACCTTTGATTTTAATATCATGTTAGAGATGTGAACTTAAACGTTCAAGGTGTACTTAATGAAATAACCATCCATCAAGTGATTTTGACATGTAATTTTAAAAGTGAAATCAACATTTAGGTTGTTTATCGATGCTTAGTGCATGAATATTTTATATACATGTATTACTGCATACATCCACGCATACATCCACGCATACATCCACGCATACATACATACATACATACATACATACATACATACATACATACATACATACATACATACATGCATACATACATACATACATACATACATACATACATACATACATACATACATACATACATACATACATACATACATACATACACACACACACACACACACAGACATACATACATACATACATACATACATACATACATACATACATACATACATACATACATACATACATACATACATACATACATACATACATACATACATACATACATACATACATACATACATACATACATACATACATACATACATACATACATAACAGGTGACTCAAAGTGTCTAATATTTTCTCGCAAAAACACTTTTGATTAGAGATTATATCTACATAAGCATGTACCAAATTCAGTTACGCGAAAAGCAAAAAGTTTTTTCTTACTTCGGTTACGAAATTTTTAATAATTTCTTTTACATATTTTTATGGTGCCAATACATAGAAAGATATCAATAAATTTTTTATCCCTTTTTATTGCCTCAGGCAAAATTCCTAAGTATTGTATACCTTACTAATTATCGTAAGTACGTACGGTTGTGAAAATATAGCTATTGATTGTCCCTTGTAGATTTTGCGACAGATTACTAAAGGAAAACTCACCTTAATTTTCATTTTTGCATACGTAGGGAAGCTTTCCAATATAGTAACCTTAAACAAGGGCGTGGGAAATTTTTTTGTAAAATAATCTGTCGAGGATATAAACGATTATTTTCACATATACAATAAGATCCCAAATAAGGTAATAATTTTATATTTAATTAATTAAATGGGTTTAATAATGTTCGCAATAGCTGAAACTGTTAACGAGTATCATAAATTTAATATTATATCATTACCTTTTTTGGATCATATTTATCACATATTTTTTTAATTTTAGCGGAAAGAGTTTGGATAGAAAAACAACAACAGCTAGCGTACGGGATTAAGTCTGAGACGCGAGTTGAATCTATAATGCATAAATTAATCACATAAAACATTTAGATATTAAGTAGATATCGTTTACAAATTATAATTTTAAAAACAAACAAACAAACAAACAAATCTTTTCAAATCAGTAGGGACACTAACAACATCATTTTTCAACGTTAGATCTCGACCAGAATTTACCGTGTGATAATTCGTCCGAGGAAGGCAGCCGGAGCAGTTTACGCGTTGTATGGAATTGAGTCACAATTATTACTTTCAGTTCAATACCAACAAATGTAGTGCGAATCAATTTTTAGAACATTTTTGTCCTCCCTCCTTATGGTGGTGATACAAGAGTTATATTTAGACAGTTTTAGTGTCGATTTGAAGGAAATTGTTTATTTTTTAGAATTTGAGCATTATGGTGTGATTGTCTGTGTGCATCGTGGCGACAGTGCACAGTGAGCAACTAGACATTGATGAATATCCGGTTGTGAAATTTGTGCACGGTTCTTCGGTTATATAATCCAGCCTCTAAAAAATGATGAATACTCTATGACAAGAACTTTATGGTGAGCTCATCTTTAAAGGTATTTTAGAATAAAATATGATTTATTATCAACTGGACACAAAGGAATGTTCAGTACTGAGAAATAAATGTAGAGAATTAGTAGTAAAAAGAATTGTGAACTGAGTTCTGTCATATGGATTTCGATGAGACTGTCTATAATTTTATACCGAAAAGTGTGCTGATTTAACTATGGACAGATTGATACGGTAGAAAGAGAAGCATTCTGGTTGTTGGATATTAGTGTAATGGGATCATTATTTTACACAGAAATATTACAAATTCTAGATTAATAAAGTTTTAATGCGTATATAACTGTATCAAGTTTTAATGTTTTGTGACCTGAATTAAGTTTTTTTATTTTGATAACTTTTCATTAGTGGGATTTTTGCATTGGTTGGCATTATTTTCATAGAGGTGAATTTGTTTTACTCCTTTATAGGTTCACATTAAAACCACGCTTGTCCTGTGAGTTGGGTACAATGCACTCATGAGCTTCGGGGAACAAAAGTGCTGAAAATAATAAACTGCGAAATCGATATGTAAAGTGCACTATGTGATAAAGATACACGTTTTCATGTCACAAAAGAGTTATACAAAATTATGTCATATCAATAAATTGTGTCATATCAATAAATTGTGTTATATCAATAAATTGTGTCCTATCGATACATTGTGTCATATCAATAAATTGTGTTATATCAATAAATTGTGTTATATCAATAAATTGTGTTATATCAAATCCTTTTCAAATGCGAGGGGAGTAATAGTTCCTAAACATTGTTGAAAATGTCCATGAGACTGACTTAAAGTAGATGTTTCTGCAATTCCAAGGACTCCAAGACAGTAGTTGTCAACTGAACAGTTCTTAAACGGGCTAATGTGATATATATATATATATATATATATATATATATATATATATATATATATATATATATATATATATATATATATATATATATATATATATATATATATATATATCCTCTAATCAGCTAATAACCATAAAATCGCGAGACTCACACTTGCATGGTTTTTCTTGTCTCGCATTCGTATGATTTATCAGTTGGCTTTTTTAAGGTCCGAACTGGTATTGCATACCACGTACCAAGATATGTGTCTCTACCTGTTATATGCACAGAATAATTGCTATAACAAACATGTCACAAACACTTTATATACGCATAACTTTTAATATCATCAATTACTAAAGACTTTATAAGTAAGAATATCCAGAAAATTTCCTATGGTAGGAAATTAGGGAGGATTTATTTTACGAACCAAGAACGTGCTCGTGAATACCGTATGTTAAGGCGTGTACTACTAGTAATTTGCTGATTACCCGATGTGAGAAATGTCTTCTTAAATAGATTGTGTATAATAAAACAATATCGGAGACTAAAATACAAATAGCACATACCAAGAGTTGTTCCACGTTAAATTATTTTGTTAAACTAGAAAACAACTTATACGTTTGTATTTGATGCCCGCATACGTTCGTTTATACATGAATAGTATATGTATCAATCACATAGATTGCCAACTTGGATAATATAAGAAAGATTTGTTAGTGTTTTTTTTTATAAAGCGGAACTCTGAGAATTACAGGTTAAATGCATTGTTTATAATTTGGGGGGATTTGGGCTTGCTTTTTTATAGATAAAAGAGCATAAAAGGCGAAATAAAAGATTAAGATTCCGATAACAGCGGATACATCTAAAAAGCTAATGAATTGTGTGTGTAAGGAGACAGGCAGACATAGATAACCTTGCATTTTGCGATTTATGTAATTCCTTTTCGATTTAGTCGTCTGTGTTTAATTGAGAGTTTATACACTTATCACTGTGTACAATAGAAGATTTAATTTCCTATTAACTTAAATATAAAGGTATTTTATATTAGAGAATGAAATAAATGTTAAACTTTTTAAGATAATCATGTGGCCTGGTTCTTATTTTGATTCCAGCTAACAGTATTTTCTATATCGCAAATTAAACCAAAGTTTGTGCAACGTTAGGTACATTTCAGATGCTATTTTACAATGTAACTTTTGTTCATAATGTACAAGGAATTTTAATGGCTAGTCTACGTCAGCAAAATTAATAAAAAATCGAGAGTGAATTTTAATGTGTAGGCCATCTGTGATGCAATTATCTAACTTCCAGCAACCTTTGCGAAGTTGGAGTGCTTTATCGTCATATCAGTTAAAATGTTTTGCTTGTTTTAAATTGATATTCTCTTACAAAAAATTGAAACTATCATAATAATTGCATTTTCACGTCAACACTGTTGTGCTAGGAGCGAGGCGCACTGTAATCACTCCAAATGTGTTCTGCGTTTGCGTGTGTGATTTGGATTTTTAAAGTAGCTTAAAAATGTGTTAGCCATATCACTACGTTGCCTGCAGTGTTGCAGCTTAGAGTGACGTCTAGCACTTGGACATTATGCCGCAGACATGCAGCATGATGTCCCGCCCATTCACATTATCCTGACACCAGGCCTTCAAGTCGTAACACTAACTGTTTAATGCTGATTGTTTATCGAGGCATCTGTAAATACCATTTTTTTTAAGTCTTTGGTATGACTCGATCGGGGTTCGAACCCTCAAACTCTAGCATCTGACTCTCTATCCACTAGGCCACCGGGGCACTGACATGTGTTCTTTTTAAGGTGACTTTGGAACAACGCAAAGTTGATCCAAGTGAGACAAACTGTTATGATGGAGATTTGATGTCAATTTTCGCTGCATATGTGTCTTGTACACAAAATATTTATATGGCAACAACATATTTGCATCTGTATAAAATCTGAACATGTCCTAATTCCATTCTTAAATTTAAGTTCCGATTATTGAATGCTGCTCATTTGATTTAGCATAAGATGAGGGAGACCTTTAAAGATTGGTTTGTATATCAAAGAGACATAAATGAGGTTTCAATAATAGATTGCATTGGATGAGATTACAGTGGGTGGGATATTAAGCTGTAGATTTTATAGACGTTTTCATCTTTTCATTCTTTTTCCAGTGAAAGGAAAGAACAGCGGAACAAAATATTGAGATCCAGTAATAGCCAGTATCGAAAGAGCAGAAGTACATCATCAGAAATGAGATGGTTGTTTAAGAAACGCTTTGAAAGGAAATTTGAATCAATATTTCCGACATCATTTCGTGTTTTCGTATAATCTCACCCAATGCTATCCATCCATATGTTATTTACAACTCCTGTCTCATTGAAGTACCTGCGCTACTGTCTTGTAGAAAATACGAGCTGTCCAACAACAATTGTTCACTCAGTTTCTTGGTCAGTAGAGAATTATCTAAGGAGATCGTGTTTTGTGTGAATAAGAAAATATACGTTTGAGAATTTTTTTTGTCATACGTTAATAAATTTTGTGCAAAGTATTATATAAATGCAAATTTAAATCATTTAAGAATATATTAGGACTTATCCGACAAAATATTACTCAATTTATATAAGAAATGATTCATGGTATGTTTTACAGTTCATGCAAGGACTAATGTCAGATAAAATAGTTTCTTCGGTTCCAAAAAACAGTAACCATTCCAGCATACCTTAAAATATGGCACGCCTACTTCTAGACATGAAAAAAGAAATACTTTCAAGAACTAGTTATTGAAATTCTGTATTAGGCCAATGAACTATGCATGTATGCCTCCCTGCCTGTCTGTCTCTCTCTCTCTCTCTCTCTCTCTCTCTCTCTCTCTCTCTCTCTCTCTCTCTCTCTCTCTCTCTCTCTATATATATATATATATATATATATATATATATATATATATATATATATATACATACATACATACATACATACCTTGCTGGCTCGCTGTACGTCTGTCTATCTATCTATCTATCTATCTATCTATCTATCTATCTATCTATCTATCTATCTATCTATCTATCTATCTATCTATCTATCTATCTATCTATCTGTCTGTCTGTCTGTCTGTCTGTCTGTCTGTCTGTCTGTCTGTCTGTCTGTCTATCTATCTATCTATCTATCTATCTATCTATCTATCTATCTATCTATCTATCTATCTATCTATCTATCTATCTATCTATCTATCTATCTATCTATCATCTCCCCATACGTATACATACTGTCAATTCTGGACATAAAGTTGCCAGTAAAAGCTGCATACTAAAATTCCTTAGATCTTTTAGTTGATAAACACGTTGCCTTTAGCAGTCGCTTCTTGCGAAATGCAAGAGGGTTAATCAAATATATTTTATATTTCTATGCCAGTTGATGAAACATTACATTAAAATAAAATATTTCAGTTTTCAGACAAGAATACGGTTGGTTTCTTGGTAGTGAGCTCGACTTATAATCTAACGGTCGCGAATTCGATCATTTAGGGTTGGTGTGACATTTGGAAAGACACCTACGTCCCATTTCATTGGCGTGATGTATTAAATACTTGATAAAAGTGCCCTTAAATTAAAATAGTTACTAACGTTGTTATAGAAAGCATGTATGTATGTTCATCTAACACACGGTAGTTTACAGTCCAAACTGCAATGAGCTGACCTTTGTAGAAACTCATCGGTCATTAACCAACACTGCCAAATGCAGTCTGTGCGTTTTTGAATCTCATCGATATTTAAATCTTGCCTTTGAATAGAAAGAAAATCTTCAATGGCTTGGTGAGACTGACTATTTTTTTTTAATTCAGACCTCAGGATCGTAGTACCATGCAGTGTTGAATAATTAGTATATTGTAAATGCAAAATGAATGCACGAAATGAATTATATTGTAAATATCGGCATGAGGCCTGCAATACGGAACAAAGTGTCAGTATTGTATCTCGTGTTATTGTACATATTATGAACTAGCTTTAGTACAATTCTTAATTCTTATTGACGAAATAATTTGCTAGTATTAGCAAAATTATATATATATATATATATATATATATATATATATATATATATATATATATATATATATATAAATACATACACAGACACACACACACACACAGACATATATATATATATATATATATATATATATATATATATATATATATAATTTGCTTTAAATCGCCTGTTTTTATTATAAATACTTTCTTAATGAAAACACCTATTTTAGATAATTATATCTAAAAAAATATTTTCATTTCAGTCGTAATTTTAATAATATGGAGACTAAAAATAAAAGGTTGAAGCGCATAAGAGTTTATAGTCTTACTATATAAGTTTGCAAAAAGTGTTTTTTCATTGCATTGTAATATTTTATAATATCTTTTTGAATCTGACCTGTCGCCACGCCATACTTTTTATAACAGCATTCATATAACTCCAAGTATTTTATGTTTGCACTTAAAATATTTATTTGTAAATTTAAATTTTAAATATATATTTGTGTCGGTATTTCTACACAAATATATATGCAAAAATAGTTTCATTTCCGTTTTTAGTGCTTAGAGGGAAATAATACAAGAATAATAGCTGGGTTATATTACTTATTATAACAAAGGACAGATGCTGTAAAAATCTGCAGCGAGTAGAGGGTAATATGTTAGTGGTTAATATAAAATTGCATGAAAATGGTTTTAAAAGAAGTTAATGTTTTAACGATTGTAATTTGTATATAATGTATTGTAGCACTCGAAAAGGTGACAAACAAGTTTAAATGTGCGCATGTAAATCACGTAATGCTCACAACTTGCGATCGACAATGTTGGTTTTGTATTGGTGTCACCATCTTTTAGGGTTTGCGTAACATAAGGCGACGCGTTACATTAACGATTGAACCATTATATTCTTCTTCAATGTTTTACATAGATGTACACATCAGTGACAAATACATAAAAATTTTGTCTAAAATTAAAAATAGAAATAAATTTATGCAATCTCGACAACAATTTGGTTTTTCTACACAGACGTATTTGCAAAAAAAAGTTTAATTTCCGTTTTTAGTGCTTAGAGGGAAATAATGCAAGAAGAATACCTGGGTTATATTACTTACCATAACAAAGGACAGATCCTGTAAAAAAATCTGCAGCGAACGTTTATTTTGCTTTCATTGCACGGTAACACCATGTTTGCAAGGAAACAGGCATCGTGTTAGAATACCATGCCGCAGAGTAAATGGTATATTTTCGTCTGTTCAAGATCAAGCATACCGTATACTGACATAATGTTAGGCCATAAAATTAAGATGTGGCAAATGAATTTGCATTTTAGTACATTGAATGCGTGATTTTTATGTGGTAGTGCCAGCTAAACGTCAATTATTCTTGGTTGCAGGCACCTATATTTACTTTTACTTATTTAGCTAGAACACTATAGTAGTACATGACAACAACATAGATTTTGTGGAACAAAATTTATGTATATTCATAAGCACTATTTTTTTAAAGTTTCAAATCCATTTTCCTGGAATAGTTAAAGTTGTTGTTGTTGGCTTAACGCCATATTTCAGCACATTGTAGGTTAACCGCCGGCCTGCATTAAGCTATTCGGCAAGTTTTCTTACATACACAAATAGGCCGTGTCTGAGACTTAGCAACGCAGAGGTGAGATATTTGTGGCCGGTAACAGCGAGTAATTTAGAGTTTAGACCACACGGCCAACCTGCGCACCAAGCAATCAAAATATTAATTAATTATTTTCTCATTTTTCATCACTTGTTTGCAGAAATTAAAAAATAACATTTAATATAAAAAAATATTTTTTACATAAAAGTGATTATTTGAAGGTGACGTCCTATTTAATTGTGTATGTTCGTGTAACGAATGATTAAGTAAACAAAAATCGTTGTCACCAAGGACCACTTAATTTCAACAGACAGGCATGTCGCTTGTTCATCGAAACTATGTTAATCTGACGAAATTTCGCTCACGTTTACTTCTTATTGAATGTTTATTTGGATGACTGGAATTTATATGACTTATTTTAAATTTTACAAAGGAAATCTGTTGAGATAACTAATTCTTAATATGATTTTTATTGTATACTTTTTAGATTAAGCTTGTTTCGCGGTAGATAAAAGCATAAACTGCTTGGCAGTAGCGTGTTAGTCAATATCTCACTAAGGAAGATTTCCAAAACTAGCGATATGAAACCTCGGGCCACGGGAGCTCTTGCATTTTAATTGTTACAAGAGTATAATTGGAACCATCTAACTGTAAAGAAAACTTATTAACGGAAAATTTGCAGTTATTTTAAATTCAATTTTGTTACGGCTAGGTGGATCCACCCCATCCCCACCCCTCCGATGCGCTTCTGACAGAAATACAAGGTCTACAAGAAACTATATTTATGTATATCGTCTTATGAACATCAGCATGTTCAAGACAATTTCTTCCTTAAACCATGCAAACATTCAGAACCAACCATTTCATTCTCGGGATTGAGGTTATCGTCCTTGTTGTTTTTCACACAAATGATCTATGTCTTCAAGTGTATGAAAAAGTATTCTTGCTTTGAAGTATTGGCAAAAGAATATATTATTTCCATTAACATAGTTTGAAATGTTATCCTTAAATAACAGCCCAAATATCCCTTCTCGAAAGAATATTCTCACCATTATGCGTTTGGATCATTCTCAAGTAAAATAATTTCGTACTGCTGCTTTGACACAATTACTTTTCTTCGATGTGGTCATGTTCCAACAACCAAATAAATATAGAAGCATTCAATTATTTTAACTATTATATTTTTGCAACAATTATACGTAACTATTTAATGTTCAGAATTTGCTTTCTCTTTACATTCGAACATTAGGTTTTTCCTGAAGAATTTTAAACGCAATCTTTTTTAAACAGATGACATTCTGCACAGCACTGGCAGATGGTTCCGTACAATGCTAAAAATCTTAAAGAATTAGTTCTACTTCCGGATACTGTTTGAGTCAATGAAAGGTCGTCACAACACTTTTCGTAACATAGGTCACCTGATATATTTAAAGAATGATATTGGTGGTATGTGTTTGACGTATGGCGGAGGGGATGTACCATTACAAAATTAGTGAGTTTTGCTTTCTTTGTTTTCGCAAGAGACAACTTCACTAATTTTACATTATGCATTAATCGCTACTTACATCGCCACATCAAACATAATGCCTTGTCGGCAAAAAATATATAGAATGTCATTTCTGGTGTCAGTCAATCCACGATGGCACGTACAACGTAAATTGCACGCAAATCTACCGGAGTGCAATCTGATTAAAATCAGATCTCCGCTGTCCTACGTAAAGATCTGACGACAACAGCTTAAGGGTCATGTTATGGTGACCTTTGAATCAGCCAATGGAAACACAGCTTTCAAAAATCTGGAAGTGAATCAAATTTTTCGATACACATACATGCTCAAATTTTTCGATACACATACATGCTCGTCATCCACACTGCTAAGTCTTCAAAGTTGAAGATATAAGACCTCATCTGACTGGTTGACAAAATTAGTGATTATATTTCATGCTTTAATTTTCTCATTTTTGGGGGGTGAAGTGGCGTTTTGCTGAGCAAATTTTGCTTATATAACTTGTTTTATTTCGCATGCCTTTTTATCTCGCATGCCTGTTTGCTTTTGTGAAACTATTTTGACCTTTTAAAACCCATTTTGTTAAGTAGCTTAACAGTATGATGTATACCAAAAGTTGTGTGACTTGCTGTACAGTTTATAAACTAAGACGTAAACAATGAAGTCCTCAAGTCTTGAAATTCTCTTAAAAAGCGCCTTATGTTTCTTTTTTATGTGGAACAGAACAAAATAAAGATCATCGTAAATAATTCTTGCGTTTATTTTACAGCTCATAAAAAGATCTACAAAAACCCCAAAACAGATATTGTTTACACTACAAAGTGTGCATGGGAAAAAGGGAATTTCAACAATTAATTCTTGTGAAAAGTATCTCTCAAACTGAATTCGTATATCAGGATTGATGGTCCTAAAAATGTGAGAACAGAAGGTGTTAATAGCTCATCAAACCCACCACCACCACTACAGGGTTCCATCTCCTGGACTGCACCATATCAAAATTGAGGAACGCACCAGGCAAGCTGAAATACTTGCAGCCCTGAGGGGAAAAGGCTTAAAAATAGAAAAATATAACTGCGATACAGAACAATGGAAATTGCCTACCTACTCCCCATGGGCTGGAGAGGCTAACGGGTAAAAAGATTAGTCTGCAGCGACACCGTTATGGAAAGAGAAATAGAAATGAAGAGCGTAGACATACACATATCTGACATTTCATATGAAATAAAGGAATAATTAGAAACCAAATCTTGGGTCAAATGTATGCAGCGAAGACCAGCAAAAGCTTGGTCTTTCCCCTCAGTAAAATCAGATATTAGGATCTTCGCTGTCTCTAAAAGATGATGTAGAAATGGTACCTACTTTATAGAGGCTCAGAAGGGGACAGAAAATGTACCCTCTGCCAGAAGCTCAGACAAGTCCCTAGGGATTGCAATCTCCCCCTCCTCCCCAAAAAGAAGAGACGGAAATAGGGCGGTGGAAGACAAAAATAATGAACAACATGTAGTATATGAACAAGGTGAGGAAACAGGTGAGGAAAATGTAGAGGAGGTAGAGAAGACCTATAATATCACAACGACAGGAAAAAAATGCCAAAAAATAAAATCGCTAAAGGAAAAACGATCGGAAACGTAACAACCTGACTGTGAGATGGTGTGAGAAAATTACAAGAAGGAAGAGGTGGCATTTCCAACTCATCCCCCTAGAAAAAAAAAGAAATATAACGCAGAGAGGCAATTGAAAGAAGGGCAAATATTTTAAGTGCGTAAAATGAGCTCTGTATACTTCAGGGCTTTAAAACATTTACGTAAACAACAAAGTGCTCATTCTGATGAAAAAAAGGGAGGGGGATTCAAGTCACTAAAAGTGAAGAAAAGCCCAATAACAACCATTCCGAGGCGAGAACATCCATCGAAGAATATATAGCTAGAAAGATAAAAATTGGGAACCAAGAACAAACAGAAAAGGAAGACTTTGAGACAAAAAGAAGAATGGGACATAGAGAAATGAGTCAGTGCTGATAGCCACTGCAATGACGATATACATGGGCATGAAAAGTCAATATAATAAATAATATAATAATTTAACAGAAACCTGATTACTTTTCATACCATCACAACCGGAATCATAGAGGAACTAATCCTCTGAATGGCTACCCTGAATTTGAATGGTTGAAACCGAGAATGAGTGGACAGGTTAGTCCAAGAAACCAATGACAACAACATAACACAGATGCACAAAAACCCACACAGTATCTAGGAGGAAACAAGACAATATATTGAGGCAAAAATCTGAATGTCATGGTTTAATAAATAATAATATAACACACACACATACACACACACACACCACCCACGCACCACACACACACACACACACACACACACACACACATGCACACAGGCGCGCACACTGGGGTAGCTGCAATTATAAAGTTAAATGGGAAAGCAGCCGTTTGGGAAAGTTTTAGCGTAGGCGATTTCTTTTTTGAGCTGATTATTGCATTTTAAAATATATTGTTGTGCAATCATTAAATTTATATGTACATTCAAAACTACAGCACAAAAATAGAATTTATGAATAAATTAAATGATAGTGTTCATAATTATTACATATCCTGGGTGATTTCAATTGAGTAATAGCGGACATTGACAGAAGTACGGGCCTGTCCAATAAGTTTTGCCAAAGAAGATGCATTTAAAATTTATAAACCTATATATATATATATATATATATATATATATATATATATATATATATATATATATATATATATATATATATATATATATATATATATATATATATATATATATATAAGGAATACAAATCATATGGCGAATAACAACCCTCTCAAGTGTACTGGATCCACCAAGGGATCACGTTTGTCAGGTATTAATTAAAATAGATGCAATAAACTGACGACGAACAGTACGAAACTAGCAACTAACTAGCCTAAGCGCTTTCGACTCTTAATGAGTCTTTTTCAAAGGCAAATACAAAACATAGTTACGACAAACAAATAAACACAAAAACGTTGCGTTTGTGTTTATTTGTTTGTCGTAACTATGTTTTGTATTTGCCTTTGAAAAAGACTCATTAAGAGTCGAAAGCGCTTAGGCTAGTTAGTTGCTAGTTTCGTACTGTTCGTCGTCAGTTTATTGCATCTATATATATATATATATATATATATATATATATATATATATATATATATATATATATATATATATATATATATATATATATATATATATATATAGATGCAATAAACTGACGACGAACAGTACGAAACTAGCAACTATATATATATATAAGAGAGAATTATTTTATACGTGGAACAAATGGGAGTAGGCAAGATAGATTTTCTGTTTCTGAAATAAAATCCCATAGCGCAAAAGAATGTCACAAACAGAACATTAGAAAAACTGAAAGATAAATGGGGAAAAAGGACTAATAACACAAAATATAACAAAGATAGCAAAATTACTTAGTGGTTTTACAGACCCACCACATAGGGATATAATCAAACAATGGGAAACAAAGACTTATTTTAGTGTAAGGATAAAGTTTTTAATAAATGTTATAAAAGGAATTGATTCAAAAGCATACGTAGTAACGATACCACAGAAGAAATAAAAAAAAATCTTGAATGAGATTATAAAAAGTTACAAGAAAAGGACGATAAGGGTAATAAAAAGTCTGGGATTTTTATAACAGGGCTGCGGGTTTATCTAGAGGAGAAAAGATTTTTTTTTATAAATAAAAAGGCCAAAAAGAGACCTATAACAGAAATTAAAGTTGACAACACAATTTATACAGATAAGCAAAATATCCTAGCTCAAACTCAAAAATATTATAAAAAATCTATTAAGGATCACGCGCTTATTTTTCTGACAAAATTTCTGAAAAAAAACTATAACCAAAAAGACAGGAGAGATAGGAATTTGGAATACAAACATTTGGTCAATGACTTCATATGATGGAAACAGAACGCAGAAGTGGTTATGAACATCCCATTTTGAAAGCTGTAAAGGATACGAATACATTTGATAGAATGTGCAATCTCAAACATTCTTACGTTTGGGTTGCATTATATATTTACTAGTCAGGATTTACACTGAAATCCAATGCATGTTTATAAAACTTAATACACTGAGTAAATTATTCGAACCATCGAGGAAACTATTATGCATAAAATACATAATTTTTAAGTATAGAGCGGAAATATATGGAAGGAAGAAAATGAGAAGAAAATATACAAAATGATTAAGGAATTTTCACTAAGAACGTCGTTTTCAAATTACTATTCAGAAACCCAGATTTGCAACGGAATAATGCACGGAGAAGATGGGCAAAGATGGTAGCATGATCATAAAATATCTATATGACACATGGGTAACGGAAAAGTTGCAGATTTTAAATGTGAAACTCTAAAAATATTAACATTTCTGCATCAAGTAAAGGGGGTCGAAGACGTAAAATTCAATATTTTACGCAAGTTTCCTTCATGACAGCTGGCAAAGTGTTTTTTTCGGTAGCCAAGACGTTGACTCCGGGAGGTAACATGTATTTCTCGTTATAAATTGTTCAAAGGACGTGTTGCTGGAAGTTAAGGGACACTGAATATAACAGGTACAAAGAGATTCCGCTGTATAGGAAACGGAAATCTTGAAAAGTACAAGGTATTGTCTCAATTGCCTGCAGTTTTATTCTTTGATATAAGTTTGTTATTATTTGTTTGAATTTGTTTGTTTTAATGTCACCCATCAAGTTTCATTGAATTCGGAATAATTGTTTGCATTCATTCGCCTTGAAAGTTATACAGCTCATTTATTCTAAGGATGTCATGCATTGTTTCCTTGATGAAGATGGTCGACTGACTTATTTATTAGTAGTAGGAATTTGTATACTAGGAATTTAATGACTTGCTTATGATATGAATTATAAAAATATGAATTTATCTGTCTTGAAAGATAGTAATCATATAGGATAGGAATTGATCTTTCTATGTCTGGAAATGTTATACCGATGAACTACTAGTTAGCAAGTAATGAGATAGGACTAGACGTGAATTCTGGAACCAAGAAAAGAGATGAATCTTATTCAATCTACATTAAGAACACTAAAACCAAGATTATGAACGGGTACACCCCCACACCAAATACAATAAAATAGCAGCAGCATCTATTTGTAGTCGGTATCTTCCTTAATTAAGTAATTTGTTAATTTAGTTGGCAATTCATTCACTTGCCTGTAATTGTTACTTGTGTGTAGTTCTTATTAGTGTTATTAGTTTAAACGTTGGTGTTAATCAATAGGCAACTAATTAACCATGACAAACTGCTGTACATAATTTTACATTAAGAAATAGATGGCGTTCTTACTCTTCGTTTTGTTGGTCCATAGGTTGACATTTTGTCATCGGAGTTCACACCCAATAAGGCAACATTTATATAGTTTGCAAATACGACTTTTTTTAGATCTATAATCATGTTTGGTATATTCGACGTGTTTTTATGCTTATTGTTCGACTTGTTCGTCTGTTTTAAAATCATCTTTGAAAGCACTTGCTCTTGATATTAAAAGCTTGCATTGCACAGCTTCATATAGCAAAAGCCTAACAAATTTCATTTTCTATTTTGCACGTTATTATCTACTTTCCTCTTTATCATCTCTCATTTCTACCAGTTATTCGTATATGAATGGTATGTTTAAGTTCAGGCAATTTATAAACAATCCATATACCTTACCTTTGCTGTAATAATTACAAGTTTAAATCAATGTTATCTGTAGCATAAGAATGTCTCCATTTCATTTCATTCAGGTCAGATAAAATTTAAAATTAAATACCATTTTAAATTAAAAATCATTTTAAGTTTAATGCCAGTTTAAAATTAAACCCGAATCAAGCAACTTACTGGCAATTCTGTTCATTCTAATTGCAAAACGGTTACCAGCTGTTGGCATTTTCTCAGCAGACTAAATTTTTGAAAATCAATTAAATGCATTCCTTCCACTCAACAAATGGCGAAAATAAAGAACACACACACACACACACACACACACACACACACACACACACACACACACACACACACACACACACACACATATATATATATATATATATATATATATATATATATATATATATATATATATATATATATATATATTCTAGCAAAATAGCGACCATTTTCCGATATAAGAACGTGCATTAAACATGTACTGTCATTTTATTGAGCAGTTATGCACCATTTTAATAGAAATTGGGTTGTAAAACATTGTATAATAACGTCATTTTCCTCTGTTGAGGATCACAAATTCTACCTACTGACAAACGTGTTTATTGAAGCTGAATATTATGATATAACTGTACCTTTTATGGCATAAATATAGAAATATAATAGTAAGTATCAAGCAGTCTAATAGGTATTGCTTATTTTGGATATAAGGGATATACATCCGATAAAACACTAATTCATGTTTAATATATGGCAATCCAGTAGCGTTACAAATCAAATTGCTAAGATCTTTTCTCATAAAATTCCTTTCTAACATGTTATCGTATGGGATCTCAATAATTTCTATCCAATAATATATTTCTGAGCACTAACTCTAACAGGACGCCATTTTGAAATGTAATGGTCATTTTTCTGCAGACAATCATACAAAATTAAAAAGTAAATTACCATTTCAGTCTCAGACTTACGTGACTTCTAAATTTCAACCGCATTTCGCTGAAATGTTATCTTTTGTAGGAAGTACCCAATGGCCCATATGAATTTCGAAAACAACATATTGATCAACCTTGGTTCACATAGACATACATCTGTCTTGATTTACATCACATTTGCATGCATCTGTATCAGTTTTAATTGGTCCATTTGAATAAATTGTGGTTTGATACCAAGATCGGAAACCTACTGACTTGTGTCCAATCAACCGCTAAATAGTAGTAATTGAACGAGGTTTTATATAAATTATATTAGGTACATTGAATAAGGTTGTAGTTTTTTGTGTTTAACGCGAATTTTGGGACCATGATATGCTACACTTGACGGCCGGTATGTTTGGTGGATGAAGAACCATGAAAAACTGAAACAAAAACACGGCCCAACGAAAGCAATTGTCAAGTTTTGTCAGATAATAGCGTTGGCAGATGACATAATCAACATATATCAAGTATAAAAACAGTTGCTATTAACAAATGTATTAGAATATACAGAATCTAACATCTTTTCTAATGTCTAAGGTTCAAGTAGCTGATGAACTTCGGTACTAATGATTGCTTAACGGTCCAAACAATTCCTTCTGATTGCTTAATATATGTGTATTTCATTTCGGTTGCTAATATTGTTTATGGGAAATTAAATAAATTCTATATTTAGCTCAGTAAACTTTTCTGTGTCAAGGTCCCTATCCTTAAATGGATGAAACGAACTTGTGGTTACTCTTAAAGCGTCTGAAACTACACACTCTCCAGGTATATTGGGCAGTTTTGAGTTGGGACTACCTGTGTGCCGTTCAGCTACAGACACGGAAGAATGATTCTGATAACGCAAGTGTTTAATAAAAAAAAAATAAATGATGGTTTCTCAGGAATAATGGTTGCATTTTCTTTAAACATCCGGCAAAGAATGCATCTTGCTGTGTTAATTCGTGTATTTTAATTAGATCAGCTGAATCCAATTTAGATTAATTCATTCCAGCGTTCAGTAGCGTACTAACGGTGTGGTGGTGTAAGGGGCACCAGAGGAATGAAATCGTTGGCAGGGCCATCATTGTCTCCCCAGGTGCCATTTATCCTTAGTATGCCTATGCCAGCGTTATCGTGTAAGAAAAGATGTATACACACTCAAATTACCATTTATGTTCTTCTTTCGTGATATATTACATAATGATATCAAATGAAAACAATTTCAAAAATGAAAAGCTTCTACAATCAGTAGGAACTCTGTATGTGTGCCTTTTTTTCCGCACTTCCAGCGGCACTAAGTAGAATCGCAGTTACGGTAAGATATTCTGAAATTTTACATTCCAAAATTGCAATCAATCATCTAACGATGCTAAACATATAAGCACGCTAAATGCCCTCTGGGCAGATTCTGTCTTTTATTTGCATTATTCCTGGATACCATATAATCCATACACACACACACACACACACACACACACACACATATATATATATATATATATATATATATATATATATATATATATATATATAGAGAGAGAGAGAGAGAGAGAGAGAGAGAGAGAGAGAGAGAGAGAGAGAGAGAGAGAGAGAGAGAGAGAGAGAGAGAGAGAGAGAGAGAGAGAGAGATTGGTTATACATCATTATCATATTATTTTGATTATTATCATTATTATTATTATTATTATTATTATTATTATTATTATTATTATTATTATTATTATTATTATTATTATTATTATTATTATTATCGCTTTTATTGACTGTCAGTTGGTAATATCATATCAGTCGGCTTTCATCATACCACTCTTGCCGAGAATAGGAGTTTCAAGATAACCTGAAACCAGTCTAGCAGATTATTTTCCCCGTAGGTATAAAGTTAACAGCTCATTGAGAGTTATGTTACATCGATGTAAGCTTTGCTTTACCACTAATACCTACAGGAGGCCAATTCAAAGGCATATAACTTAAGCTACAGAGCCCCATATCAACTAAAAAATGCAATTTCGTAATGAAACATCAAGTGGTCATCAAGTGATCATCAAATAATCAACAGAAAACAAGCACACGTTTGTTTGTTCTCGTTTAATGATTTAAGTATCGTCTGTTTTTGTGATTCAGCATTAAAGAACAACATTTATACAATTTTCTGCGCTGATGTAGCCCGAATATACATATATTTCTAAACATAGCATCGACTGTATCTAGAGAAAATAATGATAAAACATGTTTTATACTGATAAGCAAACAACGTTTGACATTTATTAGTGCAGGTCTCGATTACCATTTTGAAACGTTTCATAGAACCGTATATTGAAATGATTTGGTTGATTTTCTCAAGGCCTTCGTTCCAGAAATATCTCGCAATAGACAATAGGTCACATTTCCAAGTATATCCATATTTTTACATTAACCAGCTCAGAAAAAAATTCAAAATTATGTCGTACTCACGTTCAATAATTTCTATGTTTACCAACAGAGACAGCCATTACATGTCCTGACCTTAATTTGGGTCTCGCTAGTGGAGAACATTAAATTCCACTTCACGGATAACAAGTATGTGCCCGTATTTAACACCCATTGAGTTCTTACATTAAACTATCTAGTAGTGTTAAATTACATATGGCTTAGCCCTTCCAATCTAACTATTCTAAAATAGTTTACGTGATCAACTAAATATTACGAACTTGTATATGAATACACAGTTAATAGATCAATTAAATTTTACGAACTAGTATATGAATATACGCTCAATACATGGCATAATAGACAGATTTAATTCATAAATCTACGAACATTACCAATCATTTATTAAGCTTCATTATCGAAAATTCATAAGCACTCCAATGTATCGAATATTCAATTACATGCAATCTTGACGATTCTCTCAATGAACATTCAATTACATGTAATATTGTCAATTCTTCCAATGAATTGATAATTAGAAAATCAAAAAATAAAATGTCGTGACTAACATTTCACTAAAACCCTGAAAAATAAAATCATACATACATAAATCATAACATCAATACATTTGCAAATATATCAACAAATGAAATAGCATATTAAATGACTTGCGCCCATAAACAAACTTGGTTTGGTGGAAGCGAGATTATACGGAATGGAGTTAGACGTTTCATAGGCTCTTGTATGAGTCAAGATTTTAGGTGACTAGTCCGCAATGATGAACACAGATCCTGGCTGGGCAATTGCGGTCGATTTACCCATATTTTGCACCTTATCTGTCTGTGTCAGGATAATAGCATGTAAACAAAACATATAAATAAATCTAAGGCCATAGTTTGCTTATCAAATGCGTACCAACCGTAGTCAAACAACGGATTCATTATTGTTTTGTCTTTTTTTTGAAATATGTATATGTCATGTATGTATGAACTTCGTTATAAAGGCAAATGTTAAAAAAGCGAAACGAATATGTCTGTATCTCAGATTATCTGGGATTTGTACTGATGTGTTTCCTAGAAACATGAATGATCGTTCATTTAAGGAATTTTTAAAATCTTAAACTAATGGATTAAGTCTGATTTTTGCGCACAGTAATTCTCCTTGAATGTGCCTAAAATTCGTATTTTAGTTACTTAATTCTTCTTTCAAAAGTACATTGACAGGAGTGGGTTTTTTTGTCTTAAAAGCCATTATTTGGAAACCAGAAAGAACCTTTGTACATGGAATCGAAGCAAAATAATCACTTCGACCCATAGAGTCTGATATGCAAAATCGTTGAAAATTTTATATTCTTGATTAATTGAAACATTTCCTCATTCGTTCTTAAGTCTTGACATTCAAAAAAGTGACAAATCATTAAATCATCATCTTAATTTTAAAAAGACGTGTCGTCTATTTTTAGCAATTCTTTTATTTATCAAAGGAGCAATCCTTACAATAGATATTGCAAACCTGGATCGGTCCTTGCTGACTGTGTACATTATATTCAGTTCATTATTTTTTATGGCGTCCACTGGTTGTGTGGCGTACAAGAAATTGAACAATCGAGGCTAGTAGAGGTCGAAGTAATACATTGTCAAAGGCTTACATAGAACAGATGTCAGTTATGAGCCAAATGTGCAGAACGGTAAGATTTTTGAATTTTGAATTGGTTCAATTTAACGGTATGATTTCGTTTATTTTATACCGTGCATGCGCTTAGAAAATTTGGTAAACGCTGCAGCTTTAATGGTTAGAATGTCAGTATTGTTCAAATGTATATAATCATTTGGGCAAGAAGGACCCCGTAGTTAAAGTCAATTGTGAGTAGAAAGTTGTATTTTCATAACCGTTAACGGTATAAATGATTATCGGTTGGTGATCCCAATAGACTGGTGATCCCAATAGACTGGTGATCCCAATAGGCTGGTGATCCCAATAATTTTCTAATTATGACCCAGGGACTAAATATTCCCTTGGTCAAAATTAAATATATTTATTCATTTATCTTTTAATGCCAGAAAGCGGATATGTGGTCAGTAATGGCAGATCTGGTGCCCACATCCATCTCCCACAAAATTTATTCTTTAACACCTTTTACTCAGGAAAACGAGTTGACATCTAATGATGTAAGACGAGTTACTAGATATTGTATGTAGGCATGCAAAAACGGAGAATAATAACCTAGCGCATGTTTAAATGCGCGAGAATACAGATTGTATATGCTTTGGCATAAAATCGTAAGAGTAAAAACATTGATGAATTAAAACTTTAAATGGATCTGAGGTGATCGATCATAAAATTATTTACAATTTGAAACATTAAATTCAATAAACCTTTATAAAGCTATGTCGTCCTTCCCAGAAAAGAGATAATAGGCAATCAAGGTCATGTAAATGACATCCTGGAACATTGAAAAGACATCCCCCAACAAAATGCTGTATGGCAAATGTGACTGAAACGATTCTTGGTGAGGTTATGCTGCTGAAACCAAACCTGGACAGGGACAATAACATATGTAAATAGTGACGTCAGAATGATGGAAATTACAGTCCTTCAAAGCTTCAAAAGATTTATGCGTTCTTTTCATTTTGTTTTCTTTGTTTGTTTGTTTGTTTCTTTTCGTTTTGACAAATCGAACAGGCATTATAAAGGTATGTTTTGGAGACTCACGTTTGAGACATAGGCAATTGGTTGTTATGAAATGTATACACAAAATGACGAACCGACCATTCTCCTTAGGGGTGTGGTAGCAGTGTGAGCAGTGATTTTGTGTCAAAATTACTCACCCAAAAAAGATTCTTGCTCTGATTTATAGAAACACTTTTTTAAATCCATTATGTTAGTTGAGGAAAAGAAATTTTCTTAAAGTCAAAGAGACAAAATATTGCGGCTCGTAAAATATCCTAGGATTCCCTCCCAAGTCAGCAAGTAACTGAACTCCACCTAACTCACCACCCACTTTGCTTCCTAATGACCTCAAGCGGAATACTGACTTAAGAAAGAATTTACTGGTGTTTTCGTCATGCAAAATCTTTTGATTTTATTTTCGTTGTATTTGCCTTAAGAATGTTACAAGATCCTTGTTGAAAGTCATATATTATCTTCTGTCAACCATTTTTAGAATCGGAATCATCCTTTAACATTTTTTTTTTCTTTAGTATAATACGGTTGCTAAACTTTTAATTTAAACAATGTAATTGGTAAGTCTTCATGCTTTTTTTTTGTTTTCAATTTTGAAATTCATGGTCTGACATTGCTCGGTATCATCAGAACACAATACATTTATCAACATTACTGAAGGCGGGAATAAAAACATTTTCCCACGATCCCAGCCAATCAGCAAAGAAAGCCGTGCATAATAATTTCATGGGCTCATTTGGTCCAATCAGAACCACATAATGTGATATGCTTACATGTTATAATATAAAAATGATAAAACTTCACGCACTGTAGAGAAACTATACCGACTATGTGATAAAAAATTATATTAGCTACAATTGATATGGATTTTACAAAATTATGTTCATACTGATGAGCTGTATTTACTGACATCATATTTCGACATGGTGGTGGTCGGGTTACCGATGTGACAAATGCTAAGCAGCTTATTTAATGATAACTATTTTACCGCTAGCATCTTTTTTTTGCCATCACTGTATTTTCCCGAACCCTGGTTATAATCTCTGTATTAATATATTGTCTTTACACAAAAATGGCATTCATTTCAACTGTGTAGAGTTCATTTATGTATGGTGTGACGACATCTACTAGCTTCATTTCAGGTAAATCGATCGTAAGCAGCGTGTTATCTCTAGGTTTCATAAAAGATTTTGCATTAAAACATATGGAACGCCACAGCTGTCTTAAGATTACAACTTTTATTATATGATGTGCAAACTTCTTTTTTGCGGTGCTTTTGTCCTTATATGGTGTGCAAACTGCGTTATATGCGGTGCTTTTGTCCTTATATGATGTGCAAACTTCGTTATATGCGGTGCTTTCGTACTTATATGATGTGCAAACTTCTTTATATGCGGTGCTTTCGTACTTATATAATGTGCAAACTTCTTTAAATGTGGTGCTTTCGTCCTTACATGATGTTCAAACTTTTTTATATGCGGTGCTTTCGTACTTATATGATGTGCAAACTTCTTTATATGCGGTGCTTTCGTACTTATATGATGTACAAACTTATTTATATGCGGTGCTTTCGTACTTATATGATGTACAAACTTCTTTATATGCGGTGCTTTCGTACTTATATGATGTACAAACTTCTTTATATGCGGTGCTTTCGTACTTATATGATGTACAAACTTCTTTATATGCGGTGCTTTCGTACTTATATGATGTACAAACTTCTTTATATGCGGTGCTTTCGTACTTATATGATGTACAAACTTCTTTATATGCGGTGCTTTCATCCTTGATTAGATTGTGCTTGCTGTTGTCGTCAGTTGCGATGCCAGTTTTAGTTCAATTTTGGCATTTTTAAGACTTATTGACTGCCTTTTCCCGAAAAAGTTTGGTTAAAATAGTCGTTTAAATCTTTAAATAGTTTTGAAATTGTCATTTGATACGCTTTTTTATCCGTTCTAAGTTATTGGTTACACTAAACAATTTAATGGATTGATTAGATCTGAATTATAAACATTGTTGACTGGTTCATTGGAAATGCTTTTTGTTAAGTTTGATTGCATCATAACATGTGATATCTTAAACTGAATCTGACTGGTATACAATGATACTATTATATTCAGCAGGATATATTATTGGGCTTCCGCTTTCACATTTTAAAATGAACTGTGTGAGAATGTTTTCTTTTTTTTGTTCTTCGTATGACTGCCAAATGACAAAATAATGGAACATTTGATAATATTCGACTTTTGTAAATTACTGGCATAAGTCTTCCTAATTGTTCTTTGTTGAATTAGAAAATGACCAGACACCGTGCCACTTTTCAGCAGTTTTTTGATTGTCAATACGGATGGCTTGTCTCAAGATAAATGTTCTCTAGTGATTAAAACCACCCCCCTTATAAAACTTAAAACTTAGTTTATATATATATATATATATATATATATATATATATATATATATATATATATATATATATATATATATAATTCAGATAAATATTTTTAGTTACTTTTCTCTGATTTCTATTTCAAAATTCGTTTGTAGGGAAGTAGAGCATATCAATCAAGTTGAAACGTATTCAAAATTACTTTCTTATGTAAGTGTTTGTCCGTGCGATCAAATTTATTTAGTTGCTGTACGACATAATTGATTACCGCAGTGATTTATCGGTTTTAGTCATTGTGAAAGTTTGGCTATTAAATAAAAAGATCATTTTTATATTTTCGTTGCGCTAAAATTAAAACCGATATGCATGTATTTAAACGATATTTTAGAAACATAATCAAAGGCCGTAAATATGTTAATATTTTACGATTTATACACAACTGAATAATACAATCTCTTTAAAACGAATGTGATATTGTTGTCAGCGCTGTCTGAATCATTTTGATCGAAGGGAAACAGCAGCTTGAATTCATGCAGTCAAAATGTGATGGGGATTTGAAATTCACTGTGAAGAACTTCTCCTGGGAACTTGGAACATAAGGTTTGTATTATGTGGAGCTTCGGCAATAAGGACAGACAGTCGATCCAGACAGATTTAGCAACATTTTATGTTGGTTTTTCTTGTTTCTTTTTACTAAGTGATTGTTAACCTTAACTGGTAGAGCGTTGGAAACTAGATCTAAGACACGCAATTCACAGCGAGCTCAAAGCCCCGTGTCCTAATTGACGGCAGCTATCAACCCAGTTTAAGTTCTTTTTTTATAGGATTAGCCTCAGAGAGTTATTTGGTAGTGAGTTCAAAACGATTGCACAGACACGAGCGGCCGGCCCGGCCCTGTGTGTTCTGGTCATTATCTATAATTTTGAACTACTTCCGGAATTTCCATCTTTTGAAATTAAGAATTCAATGTTGGTTCAATTCAAACACGTGGATTTCAATGATAGGTGGCATCAACCGGCACAAGTGACCGTAAAATAATGAATGGATTCTAACAGGACAGTCGCTATGCTTATTCAGCAGCCCTATATCGTATAGACTGACATAGGTGGTGGCGGATGCCATTTTTTTCGTGGACCCTTTAGTTTTATTATTATTTTCAAATTTTAACCATTTTGACAGAATTTGAATAAAAACCTTCATTGTCTATTATTATAAACTATTTTGAAAGAAGTTTATATGAGTGATAAAACCAGTAAAAAATATCGCCAAACAGAAGCCGTTCTTAACGTAAGTCATAGTATTAATGCACAGGAAAATGGGCCATATTTTCGGCCAAAAATGGTTGAAAAATATTAAGTATATTATACCCTCATGGCGGATTCATAAATACTTGTCAGAAAATTTGGTAACTTGACAGAAAAAGAACTCTTAGGCAAGGTAATGAAAATGTTGATAGGAAGATATTTCAAGATTATAATTCGGAATCATGTCTCAAAGATAGTACCAACTTACCGCTATGTTTGTTTATTTTTCCCCTTGGTATGTACTAAGATACTTTTACGATATCCCGGCACTTCGATTGTTTTCGGTGATAAGGAGTAGACGGAAATTCCCAAATAATATTGTAACGACTTTAAGAGAATTAACAGCGTGTTTTGATTATTCATGACACTGTTATTCAATAAATTAATTTTACAAAACTGTTGCATCTGTCACACATCTGTCTGCACTGTTATTCAATAAATTAATTTTACAAAACTGTTGCATCTGTCACACATCTGTCTGCACTGTTATTCAATAAATTAATTTTACAAAACTATTGCATCTGTCACACATCTGTCTGCACTGTTATTCAATAAATTAATTTTACAAAAATGTTGCATCTGTCACACATCTGTCTGCACTGTTATTCAATAAATTAATTTTACAAAACTGTTGCATCTGTCACACATCTGTCTGTGAATATTACAAATATTGTTATATCTTTGATCCTTTAATATCAAGTTTGACGTGTTATACGGATGTCAACTTAGTGTCCAAATGGAAATGCTGTGAAAGATATTTGGGTTAAATTCATCTTTTAAAAAGTTTCGCATTAAAAAAACATAACAAGATAATAAAAAATACAGGTCATGTCTTACTTCTTTTAAGTATATGTGAATATGCTAAGTAAATGCATTCCTTTGCAAGAATGAGAATCATCCCACAATTGTCAGAAGCACAGTTGTTTTGTCTGAAATTACTCAGTTTACCAAATCCACTGAATATTTCTCCTTTGGTGAATAAGTGTGTTTTATGTTTACTGGACCGGTCTGATAAATCTCTCCCGGGTTTTGGAAGCCCATTCAAAATTTTCCTATTACATCAATAGTGTTGTTAGCAAAATATAGGCTTCTGTGCTAGCATTTCCAGCTTTTATCAGTAGGATCATGTCAGCATCCTACTTTAATTACAATTTTAATATCAGAACTTGCTTATACAACAATTTACGTACACGTAGCTAAACCATCTATTACGTAGAGACGATGTAATTGTCGGGAAGGGGGCTTTGGTTTTCTTTTGAACTGAAATATATTCTTTTGTTTTATCGCAATATAATTATTCTTTTATCTCAGCATAATGTCATGGATATAATATGGTGTTATTTTGCTATAATTATGAAACAAAACAATTCCAGAACACTGAAATATTGGTTCCTAATATAATTAAGGTACACTGGTAAGTATTGCGTCGCGTTCAGAAATTTGTCGCGATGCGCAGTCGAGACTACAGCATGTACTTAATATGATCTCAGTTTAGCCGATGCTTGGATTAATGCCCACAGCAGGAACCGGCTCTTCAGGTGGCGCTCACCAGTTATTATGTACTTTTGAGAGAGTGATGTATGTAAGGTGAAATTGTTTGCATTTTAAACATGCACAGTGCAAAGAATGTTGGCATACCTATATACTACTTTCATGCAATGTGGATGAAATTTCTTTGGATATTGTACTTTTGGAAATTTTAAATGATCTTGGGACACTGCTAACTAAAATGACTGCTCCCTTGTGCTCCAAAAATCAACCTAAATTTGTCTAAAGTACACTATTCTTGGCAGCTATTAAAATATGGAAAATGAATTTTGCCAAACTAGATATTACCAGCTTCTAAAAGTGCAATGACTGAATTACCAAATACATAAAATGTAAAAAAAGTTATCAGCTCTTTTTTTTACAATTTACCTCTGAAGTTCGAGAAGTGAAAATGAGCAAGTAGAGCTAGCACGTTTTTGAAAGATGCACATCTGGAGTAAGGCCAAGCTGTATATTCTCTAACCCATATTACACCCATCAATCATACATCAAAATAAAGGGAATTAAAGGTTCTTTGAACAACACCTAAGATATACAAAGTCTCTTTTAAATAACCAGTATAACTAGTGAGGCAACCCGGGGAAACTCTTTTTCTTTAAAATTTTAACCCTATGCTAAATACGAAACTGTAGAGCGCCACCTTAAAAACAAATATAAACATTTATGAAATTATTTTTCTTATTTTCATATTATTATGTATGATGTTCTGAGTAAAATGGTACATTAACAATGATTTTATTCATGAAAATAAGCTAATTATGCTTATTTTGCTCTAGCATACATAATTTGATATGAGGCATGTTTGGGTGAGTAGTGACCTTCATTATGGGGAAATTAGAAGTCTTTAGAATATAGGAATAAAGTCAACTTAAATTGAAAAATGTTGCATTAAGTAAAAGAAATCCATAGTGAAAATGTTTTATTTCATTTATTTGCAATGAAATTAAAAAATAAATGATAACAAAGCAAATTTGCTTTCTTCCATATCAAAGAATTAGTTAATATTTACCCTTTGACCTTTGACCTTTATGAACCTCACCTGTTATATCCCTTTTATAACTGTAAAATTTATTGTTGACATCTCAGGAATAAATATGGCTAGTTTCATGTTCCTGTCTATCAGCATAACACTGGTTGCTATGTCGACAAAATGCAATGCACATTTTTAAAATAGTTCACTTTTTATCAGAAGGAAGGGGGGGGGGGGCTGTACCGGTTTAAGACTCTGACTCTAATAAATGCTGTTCTGAGGGGGGAAATACATGACAATTATTACAAAGGACTGTTTTGATGCTTGCGACTTAAATATTTCAGTCGTACAATCAAAATTAAATCATACAATAATAATACCTATATTCTCTTTATGGTGGCGCTCACCAGTTATTATGTACTTTTGAGAGAGTGATGTATGTAAAGTGAAATTGTTTGCATTTTAAACATGCACAGTGCAAAGAATGTTGGCATACCTATATACTACTTTCATGCAATGTGGATGAAATTTCTTTGGATATTGTACTTTTGGAAATTTTAAATGATCTTGGGACACTGCTAACTAAAATGACTGCTCCCTTGTGCTCCAAAAATCAACCTAAATTTGTCTAAAGTACACTATTCTTGGCAGCTATTAAAATATGGAAAATGAATTTTGCCAAACTAGATAATACCAGCTTCTAAAAGTGCAATGACTGAATTACCAAATACATAAAATGTAAAAAAAGTTATCAGCTCTTTTTTTTTACAATTTACCTCTGAAGTTCGAGAAGTGAAAATGAGCAAGTAGAGCTAGCACGTTTTTGAAAGATGCACATCTGGAGTAAGGCCAAGCTGTATATTCTCTAACCCATATTACACCCATCAATCATACATCAAAATAAAGGGAATTAAAGGTTCTTTGAACAACACCTAAGATATACAAAGTCTCTTTTAAATAACCAGTATAACTAGTGAGGCAACCCGGGGAAACTCTTTTTCTTTAAAATTTTAACCCTATGCTAAATACGAAACTGTAGAGCGCCACCTCAGACTTCATCGGTAATGTGCTTACTTAATATTATATAAATACTCGTAGCATAAAACACTTGGAACGCGCGTGAGCGTTGATAAAATGGATACTACTATAGTTGCAGCAAGAAATAATTTTATCAATATTGTAAATGAATTAATGCATTAGATGAATATCTGCACCGATAGGGGCTTGGGGCAGCTATCCGCCTGGTTCTGCAGAAATTTTACAAGATCTAAATATGAATGATTGTGGATAACATTGTCAGTTTGGAACACTCCACAAACTGAGACGATGCTGTACAGAGTAGTACTTAGATTATAGTGATAATTGTCTTGTTAGTATTTTGTTGATAATCAATTCCATAAAAGACAGGTGTTTTATTCCAAAAGGTGCATAATCAATTCCGAAAAAGTAGATAATTGATTTCAAAAGGTAGATAATCATATCCGAAATTTTGACAATCAAATCAAACGGTTGATAATCAGTTACAAATGGTTGATGATTAATTTCAAAAGCTGATATTCAATGTCAAAAGGCGGATAATAAATTCCTAGAGGTTGATGATCACTTAAAGAAACGACATGTATTTCTTCTTAACAGGAGACACAATAACTGGTAACTTGGACATTTCGCTGGACAAGGACGCTGTCAGATATATTAAAAATATTATTAAATTTGGTAAAATATTTTTGTCCCGTTTGGTAATTATTTAAATGATAGCAAAATTATTAAAAACGGCCTATGATTCGATGACCTAATTTGCAACAGCTGACCAAATTTTATGTGGAAAATATTCATGACAATACAACCAAATTACAATAGTGCAACCTTGCAATAAAAAAGTGGAGGTTCAATGAATTTGTAATATGTATTAATAATGGTTACATCAAACCAGAAAGCTGTTGATAATTATTTAGCAACTGAATGATAAATTGATAAAAACAAGAATGCCATGATTTATCTATTTATTCCTTAGAGCCAGAAAATATAATCCTGTGAAAATCACAAATGCCGTAGAACAAGAAGCAACACCAAAGTTTTGGTATATGTATGTTATCAACAAGCACATTGAAAAGCAAATGTCAACACTAATAGTAGTATATAATACCGAGTCAGGTTATTCAAACATTATTCGTTACAAGACAAATACACAATACAGTTCATATTAAGAACACTTGAATGTACATACCTTTTACAGTTTCATGACTGTTTTACGTGATCTTGATGGAATTTAATACTTCTGTATTCTATAACTAAAAAGCACAGGAATTCTTGTCAGAATTCTTCTTAATTAAAATCATTTGATATGATAATGTCTTTAAAAAGAATAACAATTTGTATAAAAAAACAAAACAGGACTAACGCTAAATTTGAAATTGATGCTTTGCTTCCATATTAACATATAGATTTGTTATTTAATGCAATGCATATATATATATATATATATATATATATATATATATATATATATATATATATATATATATATATATATATATATATATATATATATATATATATGAAATAAGTACCAACCAATGCAAAAATAAATTATGATTCTGATAGCAAACGGTAATCATATACATTTTTATAGAATTAAATTTTTATAGAATCAAAGTTTAATATAATACATTATTATATTAGTATTATTTTACATTATATTATGTTGCAATAAATATTATAAAATAGAAAGACATAAAGCAGTTTTAAAATAAATGTTGCTAGATGCGGAAACGTGAAGAGATATAGAAACATAGCTACAACACAAGCAGTCAAAAGTCAAATTATACAAGAATAAAATAGCAAACGACTTTCGGAGCGATGTTGCAGAATCCATGGCTGAGTTAATACAAGGATTCATTAAACCATTAACAAAATTAATAAAGGAAGTTAAAAATGAAGAAAACAAGCAACAGCCTCTTTTACCCCCTTCACCACATTTGTTACAGCTTTGAGAAGTTGCAGCACCTACAAAAAAGCAAGCCTCTCGGATACTGGCAAAAAGACGCAGACAAAACAAGACAGTATCTTATAACTAAATAATAACAAAATGGAGCTATCCAGGCACCGATGATCAGTTGCGTATTAATGAGGGTGAGTGAGGTGAGTTTGGTGGGTGATATGGGGTTTCGGTGCGGTGCGGTGCGGTGCGTTGCGGACGGAGTCGTTGCATTGGGTGTCTAAAGTCTAAGGGACCAAAAACACCTTGTATCTTCATTGTCGCCCAGGCGCCATTTACGACAGTACGCCCCCGACAGCCGAACTACTAAAATATAAATGTGCAGTCGCAGAACAAAATACTGAAAGAGAACAAGAAAGACTATCTCATATTTTGGGAGTAAAACGAAAACGTCTACAAGGCTGGAAATAGAATGTAATTCTGGTGAATATCTATTTTTGTTTTGCTTTTTTTATATTAGAGAAACAAACATTTTGTAAATTGGATAATGGATCATATTTTGGAAAACTGACTAGTGACCCGAATTAATTGCTCAATTTAAAACTAGATATATGACAACAAAGGTAAATGTGTTTTATGAAGACGATTAACTACGATTTCGTTGATTTCATAACAAGAATTAATGAAAAAGCAAACAAAATTATTTAGCCAAAGCAGCATAACAGTCATGAGTTTGGAACACTCATTACTAAAATTAGCACCCGACACTTTGGTGCGGAATTAAAAGCATATGTTTTAAACACATGCAGGACCAGAAAATGCCGGGGCTCATATCATTTCCTCTACACAGAAGCTGATATCTAGCTTTCATCTGATAAATATAGTTCTGATTTTGGGCACTTAGAAATTTTAATTATTGAATTTTTAATATCGTGGTTTTTGCATAGGTTTACTATGGGAACTAAATTAGTACAGTGAGCCCTATAATCTCTCACCGTACCTTTCGAATGTAATATTTCCTTGTTGAACGCTATATCTCAGTACATCGTCTCTGTTGGTCCGTTCATTAAATCGATGTAGTTCAAACTTCGTTCACATTTTAAAGATGGGATTCGGGGGCATCAGTAAAATACAAAAGTGGTATTTAGAATGTTGAATCTGCAGAATTTTACCATTATTAAGTTTAAGTCGACACCAGTCTGGTTGTTTGCTTATTTTACAAATGACATGCATAAACATGCCATTTTATGTTTAGATACAAGAAGAGTTAACATGATTTCATTTGACATGACTTCTTAGATAATCCAGGCCTCGTGTGTTCAAGTGCACATGTAGATGGATGGTATCTCCCTTCCCGAAGCAAACATCCCCACGTGGCGATAAGAAATCTGGCTTTTAAAGAATATATCATCTTTAAATCGTTGTAAAATCTAGTTCGGAAACTTTACTCACTAACATAGGCAATTGTGCTCGTAATAAATAAGAATGGCTTACCTGCTCCCTGTAAAGAATTTAGAGCAAAATGTTTCCGATGAACACCTATTTCAGAGAACATTCCTTCAATACATGGTTTGTTGCAAATCAGAACTTGTATAATTGTATTCCTCTTTACATAGACAGTACAACCTATACATCCTCACATACATACATACATACATACATACATACATACATACATACATACATACATACATACATACATACATACATACATACATACATACATACATACATACATACATACATACATACATACATACATACATACATACATACATACATACATACATACATACATACATACATACATACATTCTGTTCAACAGTTTTTTTGTCATAATCATTTAAATGCTTAATTTACAAACGTTCAATGGTTTTCAAATGACAGATGTAATTCAGCAAACTGTGTCGTAATCGATATGCTTTTTCAAAATTTTGTGGGTTTCTAGTTACAAAAAAAAAAGAATTAGAAACTTTATGTAAGCAGACAGGGTTAGGTTTGTGATTTGTTTAGATTAGTTGTATTAAAATGTCTAAGTAAGA
Source organism: Potamilus streckersoni (assembly GCA_016746295.1). Classification (NCBI taxonomy): domain Eukaryota; kingdom Metazoa; phylum Mollusca; class Bivalvia; order Unionida; family Unionidae; genus Potamilus; species Potamilus streckersoni. The sequence goes on from JAEAOA010000438.1 coordinate 1,959,172, forward strand.
ATTACATTTTCTTGTTCTGAATTCATATGTTTACAGAATATAGTATCGTTTACATCACTTGCTGAACGTTTACGCAGTTTGTAAATATTGTAAATATCACCGACAGATCACCCAGAAAATCAAATTTTAAAAAAGCACCCATCTCTGTTCTAATGGGTGTGTCAATGGTTAAAATATGTATGTCTTTGTAAAACATTGACGTATCAAACAGTTAAAACAGAAAGTTCAAGTGAATAAGAAAGACAGGGTCGGCAAGTCTGTCAATATGAATTTGATTCTAGCTCAAATTTCATTACATTGTCGCAGCTAAAATACGTTAGAAAATAGAAAATAGAGTAAATGACAATGTACACCGAACGAATTAAAAATGATTTCAGAATTCGTCACTATCCTCCCTGAGATGACTAACCGTTTCTAAAGAGGAAAAAAAAATATTGAAACATAAGCATCTCCTCTAGAGTGTCAACCAAATGACGGAAATAACATTTCATTTTTGCTCACAGGTATAATAATAATACCTTACAGTCTCGTGAAAACTTTAATGACTATTGTCTGCTCCGGTGGCCTAGTGGCTAGAGCGTCCGACCCGGAAGCGGGAAGTCGCGAGTTCGAACCCAGGCCGAGTCATACTAAATACTTATAAAATGGTAATAACAGCTGCTTCGCTATGCGCTTATAATTAGGAGGTTAATGCTAAGACTAATCGGCCTTGTGTCAGAATAATGTGACTGGATGGAAAATAATGCTGTATGCCTGCGGCTTAATGGTCCAATGCTAGACATCACTATAAACTGCCATAGTAAAGATATCGTAGCCGTTATGACTGGAAATTTTGTAAAGCTACGTTAAAAATCTAAATCACACACACACACACACACACACACACACACACACACACACACACACACACACACACACAAGGCAACGACTAATAAACATACATAATATATGGGAAAATATTTGATTATGTTATGATAACATTTTGTTTTTGTTTCATCAGTTGATGTCTAAATACTGGAAGCTAGCCATATCGATACACATATCAAAGTTTACATAGCTGTAATGATGACGTAGGTAGCTTGCAGAGACAGACATTACTAATAGTTCATATGGCATTATTTCTGGGAATATTAAAAAAGTATGCAAATTATAAGTCAAAGTTAACTAATTTCTTCTTCGGAGTAGTGGTGATGACAACAAAAACAGAAGAAAACATAATTCAAACAAATTAACAACCATGCAACAAAATGTTAACAAATTTCACAGCTATCGTCCTGGCAAAATAAAGCTTTCAATTTGTGCAAATGCTGCCAAAAAATTTAAATGACTTTTTCTCAACAACCACTTTTCAGAATGTGAGCAAATTTGACAGAAAGCACTCCTACGTATATGGATGTCAAATTTGTATAAATGATGTCATTCCGTCATCAAATATGGCGGCCATTGTAAAAACTATGTCAAATTTTAAAGTATCATGGCACAAAGGGTATTCATATATGTTCAAATCGAAATGTTAGATAGCCAGGTGTAATTAATCCAAGTTTGAAAAACTGTTTGTGATGTTCTTTCAAGTACATTTTTAATTCTAGTATTTTCACGGATTGCAACAGATACAAGCTCTAACCATCTCTCTCTCTCTCTCTCTCTCTCTCTCTCTCTCTCTCTCTCTCTCTCTCTCTCTCTCTCTCTCTCTCTCTATTTATTTGTTTATTTATTTATTGAAATTGTTCTCTAATTTCGTCATACAGAAACTCAAGTTGATATAAAAAAAATACCAAAACTAATTATCGCCAAGAGTTATTATTTAAACGCTTTACCTACGTATAGCTGTTGCTAGCATCTCAGCTTTAAAGAGATTTTTTTTTCGATCTAAATTTAATCATTCTGGCTTGTACCGTTTTGGAGCGAAATGTCTATTGGCACTGGGTTTCTATACAATTCCTAAATATAATGTCTGCACCAAATTATCCGGAAATAAAGAAACTACACAAATATGTGGAAGGACATGTTACATGCAGTTTGTTTCTTCCACAGTTGTTGCACAACACTTGCAATAATAATAATATGTTCCAGATTTTTGGAAATCAATGCATTCTGCTTAGGCAATGAGATGTGTACACAGATGTGTAACTTGGTGTATATTTAATTACATAATGCTCGTACAACATAGAAAGAAGAGGCACTTTAAGAAAACAGAGAGCAGATTAATGCAGTGTGGAACAGTCTATACGTTGGAAAAATAAATAATAAGTGTATATTTCATAAGGTACCGACTATTTTATGTTAGAAATTTGGGGCAAGGTTGTGTCTGTTCACAATTATTTAAACATCTCCATTAATATTGTCCATTCAGTTTCAGCAGATGCAATATTGTCAATAATCACACATAATACCATCGTATTGAAAAACAATAACACAAATTACCCATAACTATTTCTTCACACGTGCCTATTCCCATCGGTTAGGAGTTTAATATGTAACAGTCCGGGTGTTTAGTGTTGAAACTTGTTTCATTCTGCTACATACCACTGAATCCTTTCTCGCAAAATTAATCAGATGTACAATTCACGATTTATCCTACTATTTAAACGCAAAACAGCATCGTTAGAGCAATGAAACTTTATGCAAAGTTGTCTAAAGAATGACTTTCATGATGTACAGAACTTAAATAGCGATTGTAGGTTGGTATTGTTTATGGGGCTCCGAGTCGAAATTAAAAATAAAGGTCACTGTTTTCTTAGAGATTGAAACATACTATAATTGACTGCTATTTAAAAGCAATGTTTGTGTCACGAGGTGGGATGATGTGTGCTCTCCCATTTCTTATGGCTTTTGGTTATCGTTATCTACCATTGTGTTATTTTCTCAGATCGAGTAAGCAATATAATTAAATATGAAATTAATGGATAGAATAACAGAAAGCTGAGCAGAGATATAGAATAGAATAACACGATTAACATGTATGTAAAATATAACAATTCAATCATTTAAATAAACAAAATGAAAATTGAACAAGACACTTGAATGATTCCCATTTTCGTAGAAATAATTATGCGAAATTCAATTAGCTGTTTTATATACCAATATAATGAATTTCATCATAAAATCAAGTCGCTGATCAAACCCAAATTGCCCTCATGTCAGCATCACCTGGATGCTTCCGGTCTTTTTCCGAATCACTGATGGTGATAGGTCGGCGATGCAGCGTTTCTTTTCCTTTTCTCTTTCTCTTCCTCTAGCCTATTCATGGTAGCAACCGTCTTGTTTGTAGCCTGTACTCTTTCCTCTGTGCAATACAGGTATGGGGCTATTTTTCCTTTAAATAAAATATAATGCCTTTCTCCTGAGATGAACAATATTAACACTCTTTTTACGTTAGAAGATGTATTATTGCAAATCAGCAGAACTAATCTATGGTCAGTTTGCAACTTAATACACACACGACCCTATCACTATAAGTTAATGTATTTTCTAGCTGATCCTCGCATTTGTAACTAAAATCCATGACATAATTAGACTCTTTTTATAAACTATTACTACGCCCATGTATGCTCTATCACTTGCTGACGACGTCGGTCGACATGCGTCAATCATGATAACACAATCGATTTTGGTTGACAAAAATTTAAAACTTATTAACATAAAATAAATAATGAACTTCACTACTTGTCCTAAGTACTTATTTTTGCTAATTAGCCTTTCATTGACATTTTTGTCCAGACATAGAAAAATCAATTCTCAGCATATATGATACAAATTATTTAAGACAGATACTTTACTTCTCACTATTCCTATCAAAAGAAATGCATGAAATTCCTGTGTTATACGATTTCTTTTACATACAAAACCACTAAAGCCGAACACACTGACATCAACGAAATGTTGTATGACATTCTTACAATACATGGAACATATAACATTACAGTCTATTATTACACAATTAATTTATGAACATTTAGTATGAATTTAAAACGAATAATTTCAACAAATAATTACATATTTACATCAATAAACATACTGTATGCCATCTCGAACCAGCGCTCGGGAACATATTGTATTATGCCTTCCCGCGCCCGCGCTTGATTATCATCAGAAAATTCTTATTTGGTTTTCGGGGTCTCTCGTACTTCCAGACCCTCTGTCCATTGGACTACATTATTTAACAAGAAAAATGCTTTTACCATTCTAGGAGCTAAGTTTTTGCTTCCATGAGAAACTTTGAATTCAGTCTGGGAACACACATACACATACACACACACGCACGCACAAATACAAACTCACTCGTTAAGATTAGCCAATCAGGATTACTTTCTATAACAGCCCTTAATTTTTTATTCTCCTATCGACGTCAGAATATTCCTCTCAATACCTCCTTTATTTAATAACGATTCTGGGAAATATCATTTTATGACACCCGTTTCAAATTACCCAAGTTTACCCATAACGATAACGTTTGCTCTGGTTGTCTTAGCTCTTCTCGTTTTCTGCTATTGACCTTACGTTAACATTAGTCTCTTCCGTCTGTTAGGGAACGGACTCTAATTAAAATTTAGTTCATGCTTCCAAACATGACTGGATAATTATTGCAAGCTGTCAAGTTATAGCGAGTCTAGTCCATACGTCAATCTCAATGATTCCGTGTCTCTCTGACCACGACAGAATACTGTGAAATTATCTCTAAAATTTCGTGCACTAATTCAGCTATAACTGCATCGTTAAAAATCGTCATTTCAGCAACTAAAAACAATAATTATTCCTAATAAAACAATTATAAAATTAGGAACTGCACCTGCATCCCCAAATGCGACAATTATATGATTAGGTGTGACAGCAGCAATCTCTAGGGATGCATTGCATCATTAGGCGTTTGTCCATTGTCGGTAATTGCTGAAGTGCTTTCATATTGACAGGTGTCAGACTCAAAAGATATTGTTACTTAAAAACTAGAAATGGACTTAGGTTATTTACGAGTAATCAATATCTTCCTGCTCTATCCAAAGAGACTGGAGCATTGATATGCAAATACGAACAGAATTAACGATCCCTGATTGTCTTTAGAAATTCGTATGTCTTATATACATGTCAGTTGAACTTTGCATGTGTGTTGTTTCCATGCCTATTGCCCACTTTTGCTTTGTTATGAGTTCCGCAAATGACTTATTTTTTAAATAAAAAAACTAAAAAGAAAAACATTTAATATCAACTTTCAGGTAAAATGAATGCTTGATTGCTGCTACTCCATCGCAATTTGACTTTTTGTTAAATTCTTCTACCCCACAAATACTTATCATCTCATTGCGTTGTTCTGATAGCAGATGTCGCATTGTATAGAGATATCCAGTCCTCATTGTTGAAGATAAAACACCAACCGCGACGAAAAGAAGTACCATGGGATGCATGGTGCCTATGTTTGCCCTATTTATTAACCATAAATTAACGAAAGTGCGTTTATCAGATCTAACATAAAAAACAATAGCAGCCTTGTTAACCAAGCTTTTTGTTTCTCATAACAAGTGACATGAGACTGGTTTAAAATTAAATATAGCAAACATAAAAATTCCCACGCCAATTATACATACAAAAGACCAAAATAAACTCAGTAATTATAGGAACAAAGATTGTGAGATTGCAAAATTTAATAGACATACACGCCCTAGAGAGGAAATGCAGCAATCTTCCGTAGTTCTTCTGATTTATTATTGAAGTGTCTGCTGCTGTTGCCATTTAGCACAACAGAGCAAATGAAATAAAGTTGTACTTGTTCAAATGAGTTTAATTGACCTGATACTCCGTCATCATTATATATAGACACCGATAGTTTCTTTTCCGGGAACGTAACCGATTTTCAACCCATTTGAATGATGGGGATTTTGGGATCATACACATACTAGTAATATTCATGTTTAATAATTTGCTAAAAAAATGCATCGTTTAATAAAATGAAAAACAAGTGCATTCCTTCAGCTTCTAATGAATATTATGAACCTGTAGTGTGCTGAATTCAAACAGTCTGCGCATGCATAATGAACAATCGAAATACGTTTAATGAAAATCTTGTATCGTTGAAGGAATGTGGTTTATGTAAAAAGATATTGACCAAACGGATTAAGGATTCTATATGTTTTGCCTTATTTTTTTAATATGCCTTTTACAAAACGTTAGCATTCTTACCGCTGATAATTTATACTGGAGTCGATTTCCGGGTGGCAGAGTGGTCTAAGGCGTTGGCCTTTAGGGATCACTCACCGCTGTATACGGTGCTTTGAGTCTGAAAAAAAGACCTTCAATGATAACAATAATGATAGCTCCTAAAGAGATAAATAAAGACTTCACCAAATTAACTGAAACGAAAGGGAAGAAAACAGGCTACTTTTTAAGACAATGGGGAAACCAGCTGATAAATAAAGGATATTGGAGGAAAAACGGCAGTTATAAGAGAACCAGAACCAATATTAAGGAAAATAAAAAGGACGGGAGAACTGCATTCATCGGACCTGTTGCTGCAAACATCCCTGCAGGCAACATTATAAAGACATCAAAAGAAATTCCAATTAAGAGTCACAAGGCTTAAAATGGACTTATCCCTATAGTCCAATAGAAACGGGATAAGAATTCAGGAAATCGAGAAAGCAGAACTGAAGATTATGAAACCAGTTTTATTCATGCACGGGTTTCCACTGAAATCATGGTACAATTAATGCTTATACCATCGGAAATACAAGATTTGCTGAAAGACCGGACGCCTGAAGAAAAAATGCGCAACGAGTTTAGAGAATAAAGAACACACTTTTGTTACAGATATAACAATCTTCTCCATCCACAATGAAAAAGGAAGAACAACATCACCTAAACAGGTAACCAACCCAGCAAAGGAAATTGTACAACATTATCAACAATAAAAAAGACAAAGACAACAACAGACTCTTAAAGCTAATGGGAAGTCATTAGAACAAAATGAGAAACAACACCATTTACAACAAATACAACAAGAAATCAAGAAAAAGGTGAACAAAAACAGAATGTTAAACTAATTAAAGAAGGTCAAGAACTACAACAACATTAGCAGAGAGAGAGAGAGAGAGAGAGAGAGAGAGAGAGAGAGAGAGAGAGAGAGAGAGAGAGAGAGAGAGACTGAACCTGAAGACGAAAGATAAAGAAGACAAATAGAGAGAGAGAGAGATCAGAGAAAGAAGACAAGAGAAGAAAACGAAAAGGGAAAAGGAAGAAAAAGAAAAGCAGAGAAATGTTACTTGAAACTAAATTATGACGAATGCCTCGAAGAGACAGTCTACGACAACTGAGAGACGAACAATATTTCTGAATTTGTAATAAAATTAAAATCATATACGGGAAAAAGTTAAACCGTAAATGTACTGGCCGAAATGTACTGAAAATGGCGCTAACCCAAAAGCTCAGAGTTTGTTAAATTCTTCATTTTTATATTTTTATAACTTCACCCTTAGTTGACACCATACAGCCACTATTGTACTGAGGTTTCATAAAACGCTACTGCATACGAACAGACATACAGAAGAGTTTTTTTTAATAATAAAAACTTCTTGCAATTACAGTAATGTATCTGTTCAAGTTTTAAATGACACAATAAAAAGAGTGTTTTAATAACTAGAAACACGAAACTGTTCGTATTTCCTTTGTGTTACATTTATCTGCATGACTTTGCTGGCACAATGTTGCACCATCGCATAAAAAGTAGGCAACCGTGGTTTTAAGAGAAAATCTAACACCATCTCATCAAACGTTGACCAGTTTGGCTAAGTAATCGTGTTCCATGAAACCATTTCTAGTTTGACTGAAGTGTTTGTTTTCCTTTCTTTCTTTTATAAAATAACAAAATATGTGTTTATGTGTTGCATTTTGCTCAGTTCCTCATAGAATTAGTCCGCATAGTTATACAATTTGGCGTCAATGTAAATTGTGCATTATATCATTAAAAGTGAGGATTTAATAAATGTGAGTATATTTTATTCATGAAGGGTGCATCTTTTATACATTTAAAATGAGTGTCTGGTTTCTAAACAAATTGCAAAGTTTTAAAAGCAAACTGACACTTACAAAGAAAATAATCTTTGAAATCAAATCTAAAAAGAAACTTAAAGTTATATCAAATAAGTTGATACAAGCATAACTTTCGTTCTTCAATGTTCTTCAATGTTTGCGATTTCTGGAAATTCCAGGATCAAGATGCAGATGCAATCAAACATACATTTTGAATTGATGAGTTATGTATTAAATGTACAATTTCCAAATTTAATTTTATCATGTACAGCTAAATCGATTGTTACCACTGAAGTTAAGCATAGTAATTTTTTTTTAAAAAAATAAAAAATAGTTGCAGTTTGATAATTAAACCTTTGAATCACCTGTTTTATGATCAACAATTTGGCGTAACACAAATGTGTTTCTTTGTTAAAATGTATTTTGACTTACTTAGCAGGTGGTACTTTCCACATTTAGTAGATAATGATATGATCATTAATTTGGAAAAGTTTACAAGGTCTGTGGTAAATAGGAAACCGAACTCAGCGACTTTCCTTGACTAAGCTAGTAAGCGCCATATAATACTTATTATTCGCTATTTCAGCATTAGATAGGATTCAAAATAATCCGAATGATAGGGACTTGCTTTTCCCGTGGCGTCACCTATTGGGAGATAATTGAACAAAGAAGTCCTTTAAATTAAAATGTAGACACTTTGTCTACATTAATATTGTATAAAAGTATTGAGGTCATATTTAGATTTGAAAATTAGTTTGGTGTATTTCTAAGTGTGAAAGCACTAACAAATCTGTGGGTCACTGTCTACTTACTGCGGGTCGAGATCAGTACAGTTGGCAATGCCCGTATTAAGTGAGAGAAACTTGAATGAGCGTTTTTGATGTAGTGAGGAATAAATTGAAGATTCATCAATTTGTATCAGTTCATAAGAAGCATGTGACATCTCAAAAATCACAAATTGGAAATTACTTTGGGATTTGTCTATTTTAATCAAGTACTGCTTCTTCATTCCAGGCAAAAGTAATCTGCATGGAAAAAGAAACTTCTTTCCTTGTATATTTTCCTTGTCGGAACATTTTTTTTTTATTTTATTCTTTTACCGTACATTTGCTTGCTCATTTAGCATATATGCAATGTTTGTTCGAAATATTTCCCAATGACCATATTCTGCCTGTCTGAGATAAATAAAAAATTAATAGAATCAAATGGACCGACCTAGAAAGTATAATGCCCTTTGGTTAATATTTTAGGCGTTAGTGGCTTCAGATAAATTTCGTTTTCAATTCAGATTCTTTTGCTTTATTGTCTGCCGTCTGACGGAACCTAGTGCGTGAATGCGTCGTGTTGAAACAAGCAAATGCCCAAGTAACAGTAATTACTTCCGGGTCAGTACCAACTAATGTAGTCGCAGTTTATTCCTACCTTCACTTTTCCTCTCATTTTATTGTTAATACAAGAGTTAGATTTAACTATATTTAGTGTTGGTTTGAAGGCAATTGTTTATCATTTAGAATTTAAGCATTATGGTGTGGTTTCAGCAACAGTGCACAGTGAGTAATGAGTCATTGATGCTGATTCGGAAGTGAAAATCTAATATTCATTGCACGTTGCTTTGTTTATATTCCAGCATCTCAAAGAAATGACAGATAATCTATGACAAGAACTTCAACAATTTTTCATTCACATCGCCACGATGTCTGCAGTGTGGCCGTCTAGTGATGTCTAGCACTCGGGCATCATGACCCAGACAAATAGCCTCATGGGCCACCCAGTCACATTATCCAGTCTTAACACTTACCTCTTTATTCTGAGCGCCTAGCGAGTCAGATCTTGGTACCATTTTTATAAGTCATTGGTGTGACTCAACCGGGGTTCGAACCCACGACCTCCCGCATCCGAGGCGGACGCTCTAACCACTAGGCCACCAGTGCGGTACTTGGTGTAAGAGTGAGAACGAAAAGTATTGAACACATATTCTATGACTGCAATATTGCTTTAGAGTTTTGGTACTGTTTTACTAAACGTTTTGCACCTTATTATAAATGTACCTGCTAGAATTTGTCTCTAAACATCAATTTGAAATCTCTATTAAACGAACTTTGATAAAATCATGTATTTATTGGAGTATGGATTTGGTTTCTTGCCTAGACTATACATGTGTTGTTCTCTCAGTGAAGTAGACCTATCATCCCAATCCGCAATATTACTCATGCATATGGAATTCTCTCTAACGTGCTCCAGAAGATTCAACTGACCCCAACCCCATCACCTTCTTGCAGAAAACAATGACAAAGAAAACACGACCATAATGCTGTCAATATGAACCTTTTATTGCCATGAAATGAACGTTAAGTTAAATGCACACATTACATTCTAATCTTTTGTTACATTTGGTTCTCCATACAACGATTGTAATATATTCCGTTTCAAGAGGAAAAGGTATCCTCCGACCAGAACTTGGGTTATCAATCTTGCGGTCGCCAATTAATACCAGAAAACGTTCTCCACTATCTTTTATTCAGACAGACTGTAAAATAGTGTGATCTTCGCTCCTTGCAAACCACGCACGATTGTTGATCTTTCATCACCAACACAACCCGAAACATAATTAAAGTCCTTATATCAGAGTTTCTTATTACCTTTTGGTACCATACTATTTCTGTAGAAATAAGTAATACCACTGTCTGTGCCATTTCTTTCGGGCTTTGCTAAAACTTTTTACAGATCAGATGAGACAACGCTAACCAATATGGTTAAGACGTAGCTACGATCTCGTAGCCAAAACTTATTTTGTTGTGGTTGTGGTCTAGATTAAGACGATGCTATAAACAGTATGTAAAAGGAGTTTGTTTTGTTTATTTTAATACATAATACATTTTACTCTCTCTCTCACACACACACACAAACACACACACACACACAAACAAGTACAACACCCAACATATATATATATATATATATATATAAACTCTGTGTTCTAATTTAAATGAACTTTAACAAAATTAACTGAGATGAGTTGTTTTTTTTTTTTTTAAAGAGAGTAACGGTTATTATAATTGTGAACAATTCAAAGTAACGTTGAGTACCGCCTGGTACCGTACTAAGCGATATAGCTAATGTTATTAATTCGTCTCAATAATGTTTTCATACCCTACAGTACTGTATGCGTAACCGTCTTTGTACCGCTTCCAATCATTTAAAAGACGCTACAAAAACTGTAGAAGCATTGTGTTAGCATTTGTTATTTGGTATTTGTTCTTAAATTCTACAGTGGCTTCTTTTCTTATCAGTAAAAAGGAAAATGTAAGCATTTGTTAAAGACAGAAATTATTTTAATTGTGTACCTTCAGTGTGCAGTGCAGACAATTTACTTAACATAATTAAGTTGATTCAATAAATCGCACCTAGCATTTGTATAAAATTAGAATAAGTAACACATTCGAACTTTCGTGATTTTTTAAAAATTTTAAAATCAGTTATAAGAGTAAAAAATGAGTGTGTGAGAGAGAGAGAGAGACTGAACCTGAAGAGGAAAGAAAAAGAAGACAAATATATAGAGAGAGATCAGAGAAAGAAGACAAGAGAAGAAAACGAAAAGGGAAAAGGAAGAAAAAGAAAAGCAAAGAAAAGTTACTTGTAACTAAATTACGACGAATGCCTCGAAGAGACAATCTACGACAACTGAGAGACGAACAATATTTATGAATTTGTAATACAATCAAAATTAAATACGGGAAAAAGTTACACCGCAAATGTACTGGCCGAAATGTACTGAAAATGGCGCTAACCCACAAGCTCAGAGTTTGTTAAATTCTTCTTTTTTAGAGAGAGAGAGAGAGAGAGAGAGAGAGAGAGAGAGAGAGAGAGAGAGAGAGAGAGAGAGAGAGAGAGAGAGAGAGAGAGAGAGAGAGAGAGAGAGAGAGCTTTTACAGTAATTTCCTACGCTAGGTACTACTAGTCAACTTCAGACCTAAACCTGATGAAGCATGTATTTTCTGACATTCTCGAAAAATTTGCCTACCTCGAACAAGAACGTGGTGAATTAAAATTCCAGTAATTCTTGTTCTCAGGAGGAAATGGCATATTTAAAACCAGAATGCCATACGATTTCCAGATTATTGTTTGATCAAACACCGTAAAGCTGCAGGAATCTCTCGTACATTGGTTGCATACTTTACATGAAGTTCTACTCGTCGTTTGCATTAATCGTTCTGTTTGCGGAAACAAATAATTATTGACTCATTAACGTTCGATCGTACCACTTTGCAGTAGCTCATGTGAATTACTATTGTATCTAGTTTGTTTCATTCCATTTAAACTTTGTACGCCATTATTCAGTGAGAATAGTATTTTTTCCCTCTAACTTTAGTTACCAAAATCGTTTTCCATTTGTATAAAATAAGCAACGTTTTGATACTATTGAAAAGTATCATTAATATTAAAGAAGTTAAAGTTGACATTTTTCTCTATTATGTGCACAGTTTAAAAATTATTTTCATTATGTTCAAAACTTTTTAACAGTATACTCCTGAATTCTCGGCAGGTAAACCTCAAATAATTGGTTACAGACGCATTGAAGGTAACTCAAATGGGTGGGGGTTGATTGATATTTTGTGGTATTTTGGTACAAATATTTGCCAAAGGCTGTCGGTTATTGACACGGCTAGCCCTGCAACACATTAACAACATTTGTAGTAATCTGTACTATCTCGTTGGTAAATTCGGACAATAAAACTACATAACATGGTGAGCAATTTATGCTGAATAGTTTTATCGATAGCCGGAATCACGCCTGTAATAGGTCAATAGAGGCTGTTGGTAGTAAATCTTATTTAAACTAATAGAAGTAAACGTAAGGTAGTTAATTGTAAGTTTAATTGATAAGACAAAATTATGTATTGTTTAATCAAGGTCGTATGGACGCTAAAAACATTTGCTAATGTAGGCACCTGACTATGGAATGAAGTCAGTTATAATTTTTTTGCGTACGTTCTTGAGGTGGCATTTACGATAAATAGACTCTTCCGCGTCATTCATCAGCGCCTGTGCATGAGAGCAAAGGGAAATCACTCTTTCCCTCCTTCACTAAGGGTTGATCAAAAGAAAATAACACATAACAGGGTAATACAAATCCGTTCTAACTATCGTTTACAGAAGTGTATCGTGAAGAATTGTCATACACGAACTTTTCAAAGAAAAGATGAGGAAAATGCTCTCTTGTCCGTCCTGATGTAAGTGTGTGTGTGTGTGTGTGTGTGTGTGTGTGTGTGTGTGTATGGGCAACTCTTCTTTCTTACACCATTCAAACGAGATACCTCAAACCTTTGAAATATTTATGATGAGTCTGTAAAGAGGTATTAAAATTATTAAACAGTACAAGGGGATAAGAATGGAGGTTATTTGTTATGAACTCAAACACCTAACGATCCTCGTAAATTATGAAACCAACATGTGCGTGAGTTGGTGTGTGTCTATTGACCATAGTTTAGCATATGTCAACCAACGGTTTGAATGGGATCCATGAGTTATGCCCAATGGGTGTACAGTTGTGGCTCATGGGTAACAATATAGAAAGGATAGAAATCGCCGCTCAAAGTAGCCAACGTTTGTCCCTGGTTCTTATTCTTATCTTTTGGAACATATTCACTTTGGTAATAAAACATAAATTATTCATATCCATGTACAATATTAATTCATACACTTACTTTAATTGCAACGAAAATTTTATACATGCAACTGGCATTGGTTCCCTAACACCTAGGGTTAACCACGTGAGTTACATCTTGGAAACTAGAGAGATCATACCCTCTAACCGTATATGCACTTATGGGCAAATAAAATTTACCTTTGTACGTATTCCAACTGTAATCCATCTGACGTTAACAGAGGAACACTTATTTGGGGGAATGGGGGCGTGAGTGTCAATGAAAGGGAAGCGCGGGGATACGTGTTCACAATCAATTTAGTTGTGTCTTGAGTTTGAATTTTTTCACTGGCCAGACATTGGCTCTTTGAGTATAGGTATTAGTCATGGATCAATCACAAGTATAGAAACTTATTTCAGCTGTAACTAAAAAATTTCCCCAACCAATTGCTATGCATTGAAGTATAAAAGCAACCCACGTGGTTTTATGTTTAGTTCTACGTTTGAAATTTAAAATTCCTCTCATTTTGATTCAGCAAAATGAATTATGCTACTACTCATATTTTATATGTGAATGAAAACAAAACATTAGTAAAAAACGAAAATTATGTTCGCAGAACATATTAAACTCGAGTCCTTTGCGTCTCTTTGAAGTTATTTCCCTTTATAATCTTAACACAAATTGTAATCCTCTTTAACCGGACTACTTTATAGTCAGATATGGTGAAATAGGTTACAAAATGTCAAAATGTAATTTACAAAAATAAATTAGGTTATGGCAATCCAACCGCTATCGCTGATATTTATATGATCAACCTATGAAAACATCGAGTGAATTTACGAAAATGGTGGTGGAGTGGTGTGCTGTGTGAGTTTGTGAGTTGAATCTTCGAAGCTTCGATTTAGGAGCAAGTGTATGTATGTATGTATGTATGTATGTATGTATGTATGTATGTATGTATGTATGTATGTATGTATGTATGTATGTATGTATGTATGTATGTATGTATGTATGTATGTATGTATGTATGTATGTATGTATGTATGTATGTATGTATGTATGTATGTATGTATGTGAGAAGAAAGATTTGAACATAAATGTATGTATGTATGTATGTATGTATGTATGTATGTATGTATGTATGTATGTATGTATGTATGTATGTATGTATGTATGTATGTATGTATGTATGTATGTATGTATGTATGTATGTATGTATGTATGTATGTATGTATGTATGTATGTATGTATGTATGTATGTATGTGTGTGTGTATGTGTGTGTGTAATGTGTTTTACCCACAATGAAATATATCCGGTATTATCGTAGTAATCGAAAGTGTCCTCTTAATATTTGTTCATTTAACAGGAAATTAGTAATATATGCATGCAATATTCCTATAAGCTGTTTCGCATCATCGTCATAGTTGTTCTTCGTGTAGGTAGATTATACTTTCAAAGTACTTTTGTAAATAGAAATATTTGCGTCAACGTTGTATCGATTACGTCATCATTTTTGCGCTTAAACCGCGAGATATAAACAACTTTTGGTTTTTAAAGCTTGGTTGCCATAGTAATGAAGCAATTGTGTTTGGGAAACAAGTTTTCCATCGTACATTCGGCACTTCATCTGCATTAAAGCACTCATCGTTATACTTGGAAGAAAGAAATGGAAGGACATAAGTAAATAATACATTAATAGAAGGTTTCAAATGATCAGTGATTTGATGTTGAAATAATGAAACGAGTTGAATAGTTTCAGCTCTTGTTCGCTAAGGCTCAAAAATGCTAGACAATATTCCACGAGTTTCTTAAATTCTATATGAAATCATTGCGCATTTGAGATTATGATATCACATAGTTTTTATTTTCTTTAAATGGAAATAGGACACTAAGAAGAATAAATAATTTCATTCATTCTGAATCAGTAATTTTGTATGCGTAAAAAGTAGTCCCTGGATATAATAAGAAATAATGAGCTTGTAGAATGCGGTCGTAGTGGAAAATGGCAGCTGGAATTAGATCATTGATATATTATGGAGCCATGTAATAAAAAGATTTCCATTTCAAAATAGTTTTGCCTAAAAATTAATTAATTAATAGATAACCATTGTAAATAGATGATGAATAGTCTTTTCTTGTAGTACTTATGGCGGGTCGTTTATTGGAGTTTAACTATGTGATTCAGATTAATAACATTGTAATTCCCCATTTGGTTCAACCATAACCAAGCTAACGCAATATATAGTTATTATAAAACGTGTTAGCTATTGATTGTGGCATATACAAAGACAGTCTGTTGAGAAGGTCATTCTGGCCGGTACTGTAGAAAACACACACACACACACACACACACACACACACACACACACACACACAGATTTCATTTTATATTCCCGCAATAAATCCATGTCAGCAATTAATCTTAACTGTTTATTATTTTCTATGTAATTTAATTAATGACCATGAACATATATATTTTTAACCTATAATTTCCTTATATTCTGCCTTCAATGAATTGTCATACATTTGGTGGTATCTGTGATGAAACAAAATATTGTTGGTTTCGCGCCATAGTATAACAACCTGAAGGTCCTATTGCAGATTTTGTTCAAGTAATATATCGTTTCAGTGATGGTATGTAAGATTATGTTATCCGCAAAAATAGATCAATTTCAGATACTTTAGTGTTAAGTTTTAAATCATTATTGAAAGTCAGAAAAAGTGAACGGTCAAGAATAGACTCCACTTTTGGCGTATTGTAAAGAAGATAGAGAATTGCTTACATAACGCATTGTTGCCTTCTTATTATGAAAGCATCGAATTAATTATACGAATTGTTCTGGAGTGTAGGGTGTTTTCGTCACTATTTCACGGTTAACTAAATCAAAAACTCTTTTTGGAAATCTAAACAAATTGCTTTGATTAGTTTCCTTTATCAATAGTTCCTTGACATGTTTCAACCAACTTTACGAGAGCAGTTTGGTATGGATGATTTTCTTCTAACGAGCTATTTAGACGATAACATTTCTTTACAAATGGGCTAATATGAACGACAACGTGATTTTATAGTTTTAGACGAGGCTGGTGAAGCTGATATGTGTCAATAATTATTTGCTGACGTCTATAATTTTGGTTAAAGACTGTGAACATTTTGGCTCATTTTAGATTAGATGGAAAAATTTACTTGGCATTTTGCTTTTATCAAGCTTGCATTGGAATCAACAGCAACATGAGCTGATAGCATGAATAATTTTGATGAGATTTCATCTAGTCCTGTTGCTTTGGTTCCATCAGTTTAGCTCAGATGTCAACAGTGTCTTCATACATGTAAAGGATATGGAATGATATATAAGATGCAATCTTAGACTAAACACAGTCTGTAAGGATTGACGGTCTTGTGATATCGGGTAATTTTCTCCATCCACTTCGAAGTGCATGAGTAGAACAAGTATTTAGGTCCTTTGCAATATCTGACGTCTCCGTCCTTTTATTACTAACTGTATGGAAAATTATAAACTTTTAAACCTAGTTTATCTTGAAAAGGAATCCCTATTAGCTCAAGCAATAAATTTTTTGTTACATTCCTATGATTTTTGTAGGTTTCTTTGGAACGCCGTGATAGACATCACGTAGTTTTATGCCTTCCCATTTTGCACCATTAAACCAGTTAGACTGCATTACTCTCTATCCAGGCCATTTTACATTTAATGTGCATCTTGTCGATTTATGACTGTGAACAAGTGTGAATTTTAATGTTGTACACTAAGATATGGATTTATAAATGTAATTTGACAATTTTTAATTCGTAATCTACGGAGATTCGAACCCAGATCCTCGGCTAAACGGCACCCATCGCCTTGCCTGCACACACCAGCCCATATTCCATCACGACTAAGCACAGACACACCACCTCCTTCTTGTGTTCTATTTTTTTGGTACGAATGGAAACCACTGATTGACACTAAACGATCAAGTATTATCATTAAGACGTTTCTCAGGTTGCTGAAATGTCAGCATGAGATTTATTGAATGAAGAAAGATTGAGTTCATCTCGATTTTGGTTTACATGCCGGATAATAAAATCAATTGTATATAAATTATTTTCTTTAAACTTTAGATCAAAAATCAGATCCAGCGGTTTGCTGATTAAGGCTGACTTATAATATAGTATTTAATAGCCTGTTCGGTAATGGAGGTAATGTCTCTTGGTTGAGATAACCCAGTGGTTTGTGGTTAGCTGCATTTACGTATGCAGCTATAAGAAAAGTGTTCCCTTCAAACGGTTGCATTATTCCAACTATAGGCTAAGATACCAAACTGATTCCTGAGACTAATTATCAAGTTGCTTTCTCATAATTCCTAATTAGGCATGCATGCATAATTGTTAAATCTTTTGTAAGAAACAGATCCATAAGAAAACGTGGCGGTCGGTCTTACGACGAACGTACACTCAACAAGATCGATTATGTCTGCATTAGCGAGTGGTGGAGATCGTCGCTGCTGATCGTGCGAGTGCGCAAAGGAGTGACGTTGGTTCTGACCACTATTTACTTGCCGCCATGTGTCGACTCTGTCTGAAGCGTCAACAGGTGCAGCAATAGCGGTCAGTTTCCCTTCGCGATGGAAAACCTTAAAGATTGTGCAACTGCAGAACGGTTTCAAATCGAGTGAACCGTTCCCGTGGCTTAGTGGTAAGAGTGTCCTCCTTGGATGCGGAAGGTCGTGGATTCGATCCCCAGTCGAGTCATACCAAAGACTTACAAAAATGGTACTAAGAGCTGCCTCGCTTAGCACTCAGCATTAAGAGGTTAGTGTTAGGACTGGTCGGCCTGGTGTCAGGATAATGTGACTGGGTGGGACATCATGCTACATATCTGTGGCACGATGCCCCAGTGCTAGACATCACTATAAACTGCCACACTGCAGACATCGTAGTGATATGACTGAAGATTATTAAAGCTTCGTTAAAAATTATAAATCACATCACATCAAATCAAATCAAGTTGCGAAATCAGTTTAGTCTGCTGGTCCTGGAGCTGATCAAGATTCAAGGACACGGTAATTAGCAGTTCCAAGGCGGGTGTTGGGAGGATACGATGAACGTATATAGAGCGACGAATTCAGGGATCGGTCTTGGAAATTCAACGACGAAAGGAAGAAGATGCGATAAAAACGTGACCAGGCAAGGACAGAGCAAGAAGAATTGGAGGTATTGGAAGCTTATCGAGAATCAGATCGGAAAATAAAGAGAAACTGTAGGCGAGAGTATCTAGACCAGAAGAGGCAAGAAACACAGGAAGCGGTTGTGAAAAATGACATAAAGACACTCTACCGTATCGTTTGCGAGCGAAGAGTGGAGCCCCTAACAATGACAAAAATGGAAAGCCGTGTCTAACCAAAGAAGAACACGATGCTCGATGGGTTGAACACTTCAAGGAACGCTAAATCAGTTTACCCCAGAATCGACCTTCACTTTTGATCCAGCATGCAAGCTGTCCTTGCGGATGCAAGAAATATCAACAGCAGAGACTGTGAGAACGGTGCAGATCCTAAAGAATAACAAAGCGCCTGGTATGGATATGGTGTCTACAGAAATAATCAAGCACGGTGAACAGTGTCTCGTCAACGAACTGACATATATTTTAAACTCATATTCGTTGACGACACGAGTACCCGAAGTGTGGGAGTCATTGTCAAACTTCCAAAGAAAAGAAACCTAGCGGACTATACCAACTGGCGAGGAATCACACTCCTCTTGGTCCCTGGAAAATTGTTTATCATTGTCCTGCTACGGCGACTAACGGAAGCTGTGGACACGAAGCTTTGAGAAGAACAGGCTGGCTTTCGTCGCGGAGGATCATGCAATGAGCAAATATTCATCATGAGAAACATCGTCGAGAAGAGTCTGGAACACCAACAGCTGCTCATTATCACCTTTATCGATTTAACAAGGCTTTGTACAACATACATCGGGAGTCGCTTTGTAACATAGCGAGGTTGTACGTCATCCGGGAGCGATTCGTTGAGGTCTTTAGAAATCTCTACCTCGACTCAAGCTGTTATATCAGGACGGAAGACGGCACCACATATTTCCTTGCCATCGATACTGACATCAGACATGATGTATTCTGTCTCATTTCATCTTTCTTATGGTGTTAGACTTCGTTACGCAGAAGGCCATGGACCGAGATGATTTTGGAATTACATGGCTGAAACTAAACCTGCTTACTGACCTTTACTCGCGGATGACGTTGCACTCCTTGGTGCCACGAACAAAAAGGCGCAAGAAATGACAATGAGCCTGGAACGTGAAGCGGCCCGAGTTAAATTTGTGATAAGCAGAAATAAAACAAAGATCACGAGGATAGGATATACCACAGCAATGGATACCGTGAAGATTGGTCAGCAACAACTTGAAGAGGTAGAGAAATTCACTTACCTAGACAGCACCCTAGCTATCAATGGCAACGCCGACCACGATGTCGCTTGTATAGTAGGAAAGGCAAGGGCAGTCTTTCAACGGCTTCGACCCATCTGGGCCAACGCGTAAATCACTGTAATAACGGCAATCCGGATGTTCTATACTTTTGTCGTCCCGATTGAATCCTATGCATGTAAAATGTGGAGGACGTCAGACCGGATTCCAAGGAGGCTTAAAGTCACCCAACAGTAAATCTGCAAGTCCCCTACAAGGATCGCATCACAATGAAAAGATCCACCAGCGTATAGGCACCCGCCATCTCAATAAGATTGTGATAAAGCTCCGGCTACGTTTTGCATTCCACGTACTCCGACAACCAACCTCACGGCATCCAGAAAACGCAATCTCGTGGACGCCACGGGGAGGACGGAAAAAGGCCGCCTCAGAACTACATGGCAAAGCACCTTCTTCAAAGATTTGAGAACGCTGGGCATATCATTGGATGCGCCAAATCGACCTCGATGGAAAACACTCGCTGCCCAATGCGTCGAACGAAGCAGGAGGGACTAAGTCTAAGTCTAAGTTTAAGTAAGTCTTTTGTAATACGAATCTATGTAGATCACGGTTTCGTGATCCATATCGGGCGTTGACAAGGTTCAAACACAAAGAGACCAACGGGTCATAGCTGTTGGGACCACCATCTACAAACTCTCCTGCCATGTTTTGATCTCAGCCGTAATGATTTTGTCAAGAGCGCTTTTTTGTATGTACCGGACAAGTCGTGATTGGTATTAAATAAATATGAAGAAAATAGGAAAAGAAGAAAAGCATAAGAAATTCATAGGTTCCTTTATTACATATTAAACAGCTTTAAACACTTCAAAACTTTGATCATTATTTAGTTAGCATAAATCATGATAGAGCAAGTCAGTTAACGCAGACAAAGGATGATTAAGTCGTCGAAGACAAAAGTGGGTGACTAAGATTTCGAAATAAAATCATGAGCTGATCTAGAAACGGACACACTCTAGAACAAAATGTAATTTCACTTGCTTCTCTATAATTACATACTGATGATTGAAATATCTGTTTAGTATGTAATTATTTTACTGCATTTGTATGGGACAATATGAGCGAGTTTTTCGGATGGATATACTGCACGACCTTGGCAGTGCAGTATTTCCTTCCGACAAAACGAGTTCATATTTTCCCATACAAATACAGTAACCTTTTAATCATATGCTCGATTCTTATTCTTTTCAAGGCTCAAATATATAAACAAAAATACACTCCAAGAAACAAAGTAACTAAATTTATGCCGTATTCCAAGCAAAATACATAAGCGTTGATGGATCATTACACAACATTATTAATGGGCGCATAACTCCGCCCAGGTAAATATGAAGTTGGTCGCGCGCTAGACGTAAGTTTCGAAAACAAATGGTGTTTGCTATACTTAAAATTGAAATTTGAAATAATATTGTTAATGTATACGTATTGCAACAACTTTTCCATTTGATCTGGAATGAATACGTTTTGGTATTTTTGTCGATTCAACGTAATCTTTTGATTAAGGTCTGGGTTCATCTAAATGAAGTGACTTGCATCGGTTTCCAGCAGCGTCTGCCAATTCAATCCATTTGAATTATGTTGACATCGGCATGCGTTTTTCTTTTCTGTCATTGAATAATTCAGATTATAATATGGGAAAATTAAAAGTCTTTCCATTACAACTATCGAAAAGATGCTGTGGAATTTAATGTTAATTTCAGTTTGAGTGCAGTAAGGAGAATGCAACTGAACTTGTAATATGCTCGAAATTACACTACAATTTCAAAATGTTTAATCAGCCTTGAGAACCCATTATTTACAGACCTAGGAAAGTATATTTTTTGAGGAAACTCAGGATGCAAACTTATAAGTATATTTGTGGCCATTGTTATTAAGAGCTAAAGAAGACAGTTTATGTGTACAACTTGCGTTTTATTGTGAGGACCCTGTATAGCGTCTAAATCTGAAATACTGTATCAAACAAACAAACGCGGAATGTGCCAAAGTAGTTTGTATGTGTCATTCTATGAAACATTTGCTGGTATGTGGCCGTCCATTTTACATCTGATTTAGTTTATTCATAAAAAAATTGTTTATGTTAGAAAATAGTTCCTATGCGCGCGGGTGCAATATTAAAGTGTCCGTTATCGGGGAATATTGCAATGTAAAATTAACGGAGAAAAAACTGAGCATAAAGTAAGTAATTATTTAAAACACTAAAATTGTTTATTATTAATCAAATCTTTTATCTCAAGGATGTATTGTTTATTGGTTTTAAATTATTTATCGCCAAAATTTCACTAAAGGATGGGGCAAGTATTAAATTTTTAGAATGATTATTCAACATTTCTTTTACAGCTGTATATGACACCTGTATACATTTGAAAAAAAAACAAACATCTGTAAGACAAATAAAACTAATAAACATTTTTAATAGTCGGAACAAAACAAACCGCAATAGAACTTAACAAATATGGACAAAACACTGATCCATTACACAGTCTTAAAAACACTGTGTTGATAAAATGTGTAAAGTGGTTCATTAAAATTAAAACAAATATCTTTTAACTTTACAAATCAAATTTTTAATGGTTTTGGACACGAAAATGTTTCAGCGTATTATACAATTTATAAAGCATACTGTTTACATTTTTCAAAATCTTTAATAATTAGCTATAACTGTTAAAGACTGGTTTTAGAAAGCGTATACGATTATGTTACTTTTTTAAATAAAATATTAATTACCAATTATTAATACTTTCTTAATGGAAATACTTTGAAGGTACCTTTGAAATATTTGTGTTCACGTTTATTAACTATTATTAGCTTTTAATAATCCTAGATTGATGTTATGTAAACATATCTTACCATTTTCAAACTGTACTGAGTTTCTTTCTTTCTATTAGAACCTTTTCACATCTATGCCTTTTAAATTGTTTCATCGTGCCATTCTTTCAATAATGTCAACTTTAGATCTGGTAAGAATATTTACTTTGAAAATATTGGTTGTGTTTTCCTTATAACAATTCATGTGTTCCCAAATCATTGGATTGTCTAAAATTTTCTCCAGTTCTTTCTTAAAATATCCCCAGATTTTCTCGTGTGTTTCCTTCAAATATCATTAGTCTAACGAAGCGCAAGTTGATGCCTTTTTAGTTCCCATATCAGTGCATCATTTCATTAAGATGTCTCTGTGTACTTGTGTGTATGTATGTGTGTGTGTGTGTTTGTGTGTGTGTGTCTTTTACATTTTTAGCATAGCTTTAACAATTTTCAAGTCATATTGCTACGATATTTTGCAGTGTGGTAATTTATAGTGACGTCTAGCACTGCGGTATCAGGTACACCATGTTCCAGCCAGTCACATTATCCTGACACTTGGCTGACCAGTCCTAACACTAACCACGTAACGCCGAGCGTCAAGCCAGGCTGTTGCTAGTCATATTTTTATGGGATAATACTATTTTTATGAGCTTTTAATATCACATAGAGTAAATGGCTTGATCTATGAGGCCGTACTAACATTTGGTCCAAATTTTATATTTTCCGCCCTGTTTATTGTCAAATACTTCTGAATTTCGTTTATGATAGTATTACTTTTGTCGATTTTCAGGGATATCGTAAAAGGTAGGACTTTCAGGACCAAATTCCACCAAAAGTTCTTAGACATATAAACTTAAGAATTTTCGAGAACTGGACTAGTATCAAAGTCTGGCCCTTCGCTTTTCATTTACTCGATTTCTGTATTGCGTTCGAAGAATGTTTGGTACTTTTCTATGTCATTACTTTACGTTGTAAGCAATTATTAGTATCGATCCTGGGGTGACAATAATATATTCTTCAAGTTTTATCTGTTCACTGCGAGTAGGGTTTAATTTAATGTAAATAGTATCGTCAATGCAAAGCTTCGTCACAATTATTAAAATGGATAGTTTAAGTTTTCAACTGAAAAAAAAAATCATTGAACAAATTTAATGTATTCAAGACCTCTCAGGTTTTATTTTCAATAAAATTCTGTCAACACAATTCAATTAGGTGCATTAATGTTGACCTATTGTCACTCCACTAGCTTACATTCGGCAGTTAAATCGCTTTCATTCAAATTAAAAGGCAGTTGACGCGAGAAAGTTAAATACGGGGGAGCTAGTTAACACAAATACAGTTAATGTGAAATAACTGATGTACCGTATGCTGACCTCCACCGTTATAAACGTATGTTGTCAATCAGCAACTTCTAAAGAAATCTCCTAATAAAACGGAAATGACGTGCATATTTGGGTGATTTATATTTGTAGGTGACAGGTGGCAAATCTTTTAAAACTGCACACGGATGCCATCAGCAAATACACACACACACACATACATACATACATACATACATACATACATACATACATACATACATACATACATACATACATACATACATACATACATACATACATACATACATACATACATACATACATACATACATACATACATACATACATACATACATACATACATACATACATACATACATATATACATACATACACATACATACCTTCAAACATATACACCCATATAAATGCATACGGACTTGTAACCATACATACATACATACATACATACATACATACATACATACATACATACATACATACATACATACATACATACATACATACATACATACATACATACATACATACATACATACATACATACATACATACATACATACATACATACATACATACATACATACATACATACATACATACATACATACATACATACATACATACATACATACATACATACATACATACATACATACATACATACATACATACATACATACATACATACATACATACATACATACATACATACATACATACATACATACATACATACATACAGGCATGCATGCATGCATACATACATGCATACATACATACATACATACATACATACATACATACATACATACATACATACATACATACATACATACATACATACATACATACATACATACATACATACATACATACATACATACATACATACATACATACATTCTGGCGATACAAAATTGGTGGCATTATGTCCTCACATTATTGATTAAACCTTAAATATCGAACTATTTTTCGTTTCTTAATAAACACTGGTTACAGGTGCCTCCATTTTAAATATTATTTTGTAATATAAATTTTACATTTAAATAGCTACAATTATTTATAATTGTAACCAACGAATCTCTCTCTCTCTCTCTCTCTCTCTCTCTCTCTCTCTCTCTCTCTCTCTCTCTCTCTCTCTCTCTCTCTCTCTCTCTCTCTCTCTCTCGTAGATAGATATTCAGACACAAAAATGGTACGAAGAAACAAATCTGCTTTCTGTAAGTCACAAGTACATTGAAACATTTTGATAATTGGGATAACAGTGGTGTTTGCATTAGAGCCCTAAAATATTGATTCAGATATGTACGGTATGCAAATCAACACGTCATTGATGTAGGTGTATAAATATATGGTAGGTGTACACCCCCAAGAAGTCGCTAGATGTGTGTTGTGCTTAAGACAACTACACACGCTTGTTACCCACTACAGACTGGAGTACGCTTTTAGTGATATCACAGTGCTGATTTCCACGATACTGAATATTTATCTTCACTGAGGAACATATGCAGACGAAAAAAATGAAAGGCTGCATTAAAGATGCGACAGTTCTCCATTTCTGCAACACTCAGTTAATTGTGGACATCGTCCTTTGGCTCTCAAGTAAGTATACATATATACATGACGTATATATAGCATATTTTAATTAATACCTTTTTACCTGTCTTTAATTAACATAATGCTTCTGTCTATTGTGGAAACTTGTGAGATTTTTTTTTATAGATTTAAGCAAGCTGTTATTACGTTTTTATTGATGTTTTCTTTGGAAAATTTGTGTACGTATAAATTGCACTTATTAATATGAAATGACCGAGTTTAATGAAGTATAATGTATGGCGCTTTTATCGTTCAGTGTAATAGAAATATCAATTACACTGCACTAATATTATTATCAAAAGACGCAGTTATACACAGTCTAATTTGTAGAGAAACGTCTTAAATGTAAATGTAGCGAAAACTAATAATAGTGTTTGCATTTAAATTCAACACTTAATCTTTAAATTTATGCACAATCTTTGATACTTTTGAATTCAGTGAAGACTTTGTGTATCATAGAAAGATAGAAGAATGTAAGTGGGCAAAGAACAAAAACAAAAGCATATACGGAATGGATGCATCTGAGAGAGAGAGAGAGAGAGAGAGAGAGAGAGAGAGAGAGAGAGAGAGAGAGAGAGAGAGAGAGAGAGAGAGAGAGAGAGAGAGAGAGAGAGAGAGAGAGAGAGAGAGAGAGAGAGAGAGAGAGAGAGAGAGAGAGAGAGAGAGAGTAAATGCGTCAGTTGTTCCCACTGCTGAGAATGAATTAAAAATATATTTAAATCTGGGCACACCACTGGTATACTTATTCAGGAAATGATTTTACTGCACTTAAAATGTCAACTTTACGGACTCCACTTAAGTACAGTATTTCATATAATGTGTCACAACTTTATGCGGTTCCTAACTAGTATTATGTCAAGAAACCAGGGCAAAAGTGACTGATTAGCTTGAATTCGGATTATAATTTCCATTTATGTATAATAAAAAAGTTATCCTAATAAAGTATATGTCATTTAGGGCAATCATGCAAGAAAAATTAAACCGATTTTTGATGAACAAGGCGGCTTGATGTTGCTTTATTGCCTATTAATCCATTATCACATAAATAAATGACAACCACTAAATTATAAGCCTTTGTTCTAAAACAAGATTAAAGAGTTTCACTATTACAATATTAGAATGTCATTATTTTCTCAAAACTTTCCATAAATTTCACCGACATGTCACTTTATTATTTATTTACTTTGGAAACCTAAGATATAAATGCGTCTTGAATAGTCTAATTTTTTTCAGGGCACATTATCTATTCCTGGCCAGATATTGAAGTTACATTTTGTTTATAATGTAGGTAGGCTCTCAATTCCATCTCATCCGGTCAATCAGAGTTTATGCAATCTGCTTAAAAATAACATTCTACAAATGTTGTAACATTCATTGACACTAATTAAATAAGCCTCTGGCAGATATGCAATATCTCTGGTAAAACGTTTGCATCTTTCCTTTAAGCTTTTAATAGAAAGCGCATGGTTGTCTTAAGGATGTATAAATGTACGGCGAATGATATTCTGTGGTAATACAGACACCCTTATAAATTTTCAGTAACCTTTTATAGACGTTTTCCTAAATCAAGACGTTCCAATGTTGGTAATGAACGTCATATATACTCATACTTTTGGATGTATCTTAAAATGTATTACTGCATTTTGTCATAAATAATTCCCCTCCTCCTTTTGTTCTTCAATAATGCCATATCGTCCTTTCCAGACTTTATTCGAATTGGACACTATTTGATTATTTATTTACAGGTAAGAGAGTGAGGGAGAGAGACATTGAAATAGCCATTTGTAATATTTTTTTTTTCTCATAGTAATGTAAAATGTTCTACATACTTCACAATCGTATGACAAATTTGGAGATTCAAAGAAACGAACGCATTGCACAAAAAAAAATCAACAGAAAAAAAAGCAAAGCAAAACTGAAAAAGGTCATTATTTATGGCTTTACTTAAGTAAAGGAAACTTTGAGTGCAATGGCGGATAAGACACCATACGAACTAGTAGTGTCATAGAATACTATACTGTAATGAAAAGACACACGTACAATATATCAAAACAAGAGAGTATGAAGATATTAGTAGAGATCCAAAATATCACACCAATCACGTATATACAAAACGACTACCACGGAGCAGAAAGCCATTTATTACAAGTACACAATCATACAATGACTTAGGAACACACACACACACACACACACACACACACACACACACACACACACACACACACACACTGACAACAGTATACTTAGATATTACATATCAGACACATTATATAAAACAATCAAACAGAAAACATTCAATGGATTTAGATAAATACGGAATGATAAACACTGCCACATGATATAAATATTATAATGAATCTCTTTGCCATTTTGCATACTGGACACAATTTCGTTAACAGTTTTGAAGTTGGTAGTACATTGTACATATAGTGGGATGTCAATCATTGCATTGAACCCAAAATAATATTTACAGGATTGATATAATTTCTACCAATATACAAATAATGCTCAGGGAGTTTTGAGATTTCTCTGAGCATTCCGAAAATATAACGGTTCCAGCAGCAGATAGCAGAACATACAAGGTTGATTCTTTTTAAGCTATTCCGATATCTTTGATTGTAAGGTTGTTTCTGAATCGTGTATATTCCGATAGCAATTGAACGAGGAAAGACATTCGCCTTGTAATAGCTCAAGTAAATGTAACGTATAAAGTCTGTTTGTAATAGCCCAAGTCAAGGTAACGTATACATATGTAGACTTTCGGTTTGTAATAGCCCAGGTAAACGGTTAAATATATATGGGTAATACTTCACATGTTTCATGCATGACCGTACAATTTTAAATTGTCATAAATACTGAAAACATTTTACCATTTTCGACTAGTTCAAGCTTGTTGAATGTACTTAATTTAATGGCTTTTTGAAGTGTACAAATATACCCTCCCCACAAAAATCTTTTGAAAGCTGCAATCTTCTATTAAATAGTAAGTATAATATTTTTCTATGTTATGAAATTCAAAGTAAAATACTCTTAACTGTCAATCAGTAATGGAGTAATTTATTGTTTTAGTCCAAGAGACAAGATTTTCATTTAGGATGGTAATACAGATTTTCCCAATACAAGTAAGCAATTCTTCATATTTATTAACACGACTTGCACCACTGTCTTTAAAATGGTATATGAAAGTCCCTCATTCCATTCTGAAGCTAAACGCCATTTAGAAAGTTTCAATACATAATTGTCCAATAATTAAAATGGTTTAACCAAATACTCGATATATAATCAGCCAATAATCGAAAAAGTTTAACTAAATATTTGATATACACTCTGCCATAAATTGAAAAAGTAAAACCAAATACTCGTTTAGTACAGAGTCTAGCCTCGAGATTTATGAACTTTTCCCCCCGAGTTTTTCATCTGCCCAAATAGGTTTATTTAAATTTATTTTACCTTTGACATTTCTTATTATTTTCTCTTGACCCAAGCGCTTTACATGTTTATAAAATTCTTAGCAATTTTCAGTTGGAAAACATTAAAGAGTGTGCTACGTCTGAAAAAATAAAACATTCTATTCTATTGACTTCGGATCTAAAGTGTTGTCTAATTTCTCTTTATTTAATCACGAAGCATATTGCTTTCTATAAATACTAAATCTTCAATCATGACGTGCAAAGATTTTGAAATGTGCATAATGGTTATAAAACGTGTAGGTAACTTCCACTTTATATATAACTCCAAATTTGACAACGGTACAAATACTAATTAGTTTCGCAACGTTTTGAATTAAAGAAGCTCTTGGTCAGCGAAGAAACAATTACATTCACAAAGCAATCACTAAACGTAGAAGTTAAGAGAAATTTTTTATTCCTACACGTTTGAATGTTGGGTACTATACGAAAAAGTGATTAGAATAGAAAAAAAAATGATAAATGGTACTTATATGGGTAAGCTAAAATGAACATTTTACTTTAAAGTTTTCTATTTGAGGAGTAATGCAGAAATAAGGAGCTGAGAGCAACGGAGTTGAGGGGTTGATATGGTTTCGCCACTACTTGAATGTTCAGTGACATTTTTAATCTTATTGCCTTCTTGATTTGCAGGCCATAGTGTGTAGTCGCAGGTTTAAAGATTTCCGAGCTGACTACAGATTTTGTGTTAAATATAAGATTAGTTGCTCGTACAACGATTTGTTCTGGTTGATTGAAAACATGTCTTTCTTATAGTTTCAAAATTATCGTATGAAAAACTGCGTTGGGAACTTTTCCTCATTCGGCTAATTGTGCATGAGTAGATGCGAAATGGGACGGTTCTATTTTCATTATCACCTCCTCATCTTTCCCTCCACCAATAAGGGCTTCCAAACAATTATAATAGCATAATATTTAGACCTACATAGTTCCAAAATAAGGGTTGCATTTTTTCCAACGATAACAACGACAAGGTCAAAACGTTTCTGCTTCCACAGACTGCGAGGCCTATTTATTTTGTCCTATTGATTGAAGTAAAGTTCTTTTTCCCTTACTCGTGACAACCAAATCCTTCCGTTTTTCCTATTAGTAATTGGATGAAATGTTTATGTTGGAGATTTAAAGGTGCTCCAAATACAAGCCTGTCAGTAGATCAAAACATTACAAAAATACCAAACAACTATGGTAGGGCACAAGATTTTCCAGAATATGGGTTTACGAGGCGAAAAGATAGTTGGGTCGCACATTCTACTAGATAATTCTCTCGAAAACAATCACGTCTCCGATAACTTCACTTTCGACTACTTTGCGTTAAACGGCAGGCGTACACAGCTTCGTCTACGAGAGGTGCTTTCGGTATTTTCAACAAGCTCTATATTTGGCAAATTTTATCCAAATGACGTTGTACACTATTTTGGACGACATCAAAGCCACGTGTATTATAGGCCGGATCCAGATAGCGCCTGAGAATGATTCGGGAAAATATCAGAGGACACCCTGCACAAACACATGCTGGCCAATGTCGTGCATATCATGAACAAAAGCGCGTAAGAGCCATTCCGGCAATAAACCGAATAGAAGCCGACACCAAAGCCAAGGCTAGCCAGGCCTAGTACATACGGTACGACCCAGACGAACCAGACTCCTGACAGCATGTGGTTGCTACAGTGCAAGTCGACCTCTGCGAAGTGCACAAGGGGACCTGCAGTTTTACATTTTGACCCTCTTGCAGGCTTCTTCTAGAGGCAAAATACGTTGCCTGCGAATATCAAGCAACAAAATAACATAGAGTCGGAATAAACCATATATGATATCCGGAACAGATAATAAAAACAAATCAAATATCTGTTCTAACTTTGCGAAGACGCATGAAAGGTAACCAGGATATTTTTAATGCGAATTGTTTCGAAGAATCGCGGTGCTGTGTGGCAGATGGTCAGGTGGCTGCACATGAAAACAGCATACGCGCTTAGAAGCATATTTATAGATTGAACTTGGTACCACTCTGAAGGCCGTGTTTCTGAGTCAGGTTCGTGAAATTTGGAATATAGTCTTCTATCAGCAAGCTTGTGAGCTTGTTTAGGTTTAATTCTTGGAGAATATTATCTCTATGGGTACTATATTTGTCACACGACATCGATACAAAGTTGGTAGATATGCTTATATCATGGAAATCTCAAATGAAGATGGTTCTGAGCGGAAGCTACTGATGGTAATTATGCCTTTATCATCTGATGAGATTTTATCTGCTTATGATAAAATAGGTAGAATGACTTGAAATAAAGCTTGAAAAATTGTATGCTCGGAGTAATATTCCTAGTGCAGCTTAGTGAAATGGTAAATTTAAGTATTTATTTAACCTACATCAAGTCAATTTGTGACTCTTGTCGTATCGCTTGTCATGTGTCGCATGTCGTCAAATCTCAGATAGATTCGATAACAATCAAGATCCGGGCATATTGACAAGATGATTTTGCATTGACTGGCTGAGTTTGTTACCGCTCAGGAGGCAATATTTATGATCCGATTTTGATTTGATTGGTTGAGATTGCTTCTGTTCGGAGGACATACCTTTTAATTGGAATTTAATCAATTTTGAAGCATGGGCTTATAAGACCAATATCTTTGTGTATTTAAATCGAGATCCTGAATATTATTGAAGTGATCATGAATCTCATTGGTTGAGCCTGTTCCCATTATGGCGGCAACTTATATGTCCTGTCTTTGAAGATAACTTTTTACTGATCCGATTTGAACGATACGTACAAATAAACTTGTCTCGTCAAAATCGTTCTGAATTCAGCATATAATAATGATGTGATATGACATCTTACTGGCTAATAATGATGTAATCTTACATGTGACTGGCTGATAATGACGTGATCTTATAAGTAACTAGCTGATAATCTTACATGTGACTGGCTGATAATGACGTGATCTTATAAGTAACTAGCTGATAATCTTACATGTGACTGGCTGATAATGACGTGATCTTATAAGTAACTAGCTGATAATCTTACATGTGACTGGCTTATAACGATGTGATCTCACATCTTACTGGCTAATAATGATGTGATCTCATATGTGACTGGCTGATAATGATGAGATCTTACATCTTATTGGTTAATAATGATGTTATCTTACATGTGACTGGCTGATAATAATGTGATCTTGAGACTGACTGGCTGATAATGCGATCTTACATCTGACAGGATAATAATGCTGTGATCTCACATCTGTCTGGCTAAACCTGTTAGAACTCTACATGCCATATTTCTGAGTTGACGCAGATTAAATGATAATTAGCGAGATCTAAACATATTGACTGGGTGATATATATCAACTTTTGGAGAAATAAAATTCAAAATAAGTTATTCACTAACCTATGTTCATGCTTTAAGAATAAGTTTTCCTTTGTAACAATGGGAATCATCCTTTGTTTTCCACGAGACAAGTTGATTTCAATTTGAATCGTTATGTAATTTTTCTGTAGAACACCAAATCATTTCGAGTCATGCATATGTGTGCTCTTTGTATGCATGTCCTCTCTAATAATCATATTGCTTGCATGTTAGCAACCCAATTCGAAGTTTTCCTGCTATTAAAGGTGAAGAGGTAGTAAACTGTAGACTATTTCAACACTTCCCACTGTGCTCAACATGCTCTCTAATGTCAGCACAGTCGGGGCCCTTGAGAGAGAGAGAGAGAGAGAGAGAGAGAGAGAGAGAGAGAGAGAGAGAGAGAGAGAGAGAGAGAGAGAGAGAGAGAGAGAGAGAGAGAGAGAGAGAGAGAGAGAGAGAGAGAGAGAGAGAGAGAGAGGTCACGGGCCCTGGAATAAGAAACACTAAAATTTTAAAAACCTTTTGACTACTTACTTTCATTACAACAAAAATATATAACCCATTAAATGTCAGATTGTACCATAATAGTTCAGGTCTTTTGACCAACTGCCTTTGAATATGCTTTTTAGGTAACTGCGACCCGAGTGAGAAATCTCAGGCCAACTTGGGCACCTTGTTTCACTATTGTCTTTGTGTAAAAAAATTCATTATGATCGGAAATGTATAAATTCAATCGAAACGTGGGCTTGTTTGCAGCAGGGAATTCCGGTAACAAAATTTGATTTATTTTAATCCTTTGATCTACTTTTCCTTTTTCTTATTCCTTTCCCTTTAATTGCTATTTACAAAAACAATTTGTTTCATTGCAACCTTCCTAGTTAGAGTCTCTAAATAGAAGCAGATTGGAATAATTGCAATAGATATTTTAAGCTATGAATGCTGGTGTTCTTTCTCTCTTTTGAAAATAAGAAATTACACAATTTCCTCATTCAAACAATTTCTTCCAAACCACTTGCTTATTGGATTTGTTTGATTTGTTGATTATTTTATTTATTTCTTTTTTAAATATAAGTTTCATATCTGCTTTCAAGTCCCTTCAAGTCGTGAAGAAGGTCATAATAAATTATAATGCCTTTAACACTGCATCTGGTCATGGGCGCCCGCAGCATGGGTTAAGGGTGTGTCATGTGTATGTGTGTGTGTGTATGTGTGTGTGTGTGTGTAAAATATGTCACAAGATTCTATTCAAAACGCTTAATAAATATTAGCTTCAGTTTCAGACTGCTTTTTAAACTAAATCTCCTGGCCGTGACAGACTGACCCCTCCCCTGACAAAATCATAAACTCTCCTGCAAAACATCTTCACCCCCACCCCCGTATACATACATACATACATACATACATACATACATACATACATACATACATACATACATACATACATACATACATACATACATACATACATACATACATACATACATACATACATACATACATACATACATACATACATACATACATACATACATACATACATACATACATACATACATACTGGTACGTCTAAAAAATGAATGCTATTGCATACTACTAAATAAAAAGTTTGAGTTTGGCTATTTACGTTCAAATCAATTAACCACTTTACTTTTGGATTCGATTCCACTTTTCAGTTGATAATGGTATCAAGTTATTTGGAACAGAGGCAAACTGTAATTTTCATAAGATATTTATGTTTCTTTATCTTAAAAATTTGCTTTAAGTGATCGAAACTGTTCTCAGAAAATTGATTATTGAAGGTTTCCATATTCAGTATCTTCTTGTTATCAAATATACAACCCGGCCCGTGTTTAATAGTCTTTCAGTATTAACTACAAATATGTTTTCTTAATTTGTATTTATAACTGCTGGTATATAGCCAACTATCAATTGTGGAGATAATTTTCAATTTTCAACTTTTCACGTCTTTCCTCTTGATCATTGAACTTGAAAGATAATATCAAAACTTGGTTGTGTAAGATTTTTTTTCTTCAAATTATTTACATAAGTTATTGGCGATTTAAAAAAAACAAATGCATGGGTCTCATTAAAGATTGCTTGGTTTCGTTGGTTTAGCCATTGTGGGTTATTGTATACACTTTAGTTTGTGTTTAAAACTGGTCCTGTGTTATTGTTTTACAAGTGTCTAATGCAAAACGATTTATTCCAGTTACATCAGTACTAAATAACCTTTATGCGTTGCCGTGTCATAAAGTACCAAAATCATAAAGAAGACTTGAAAAGACTACAATTTTGATTATATTAATGGTCTCTTAATATCATCAGGACGAAGAGCATGTATAAACTTCGGAACAGTAAGGTTATTATGAAATTGTTCGTGCTTGCAGCTCATTTCCGTGCAGACTATGGTAAGACTACAGGGTTAGTGCCGGATTACCATATAGGCAGAACAGGCACCGGTCTATGGGTCCCATGCATTGGTTTATTATAATTGTTGGTAAAAGTATAAACTTATTAGGACATAATTTGCAATGTGGGGCGGGTAAGGCGAGATTTCAACTGCACAGGGGCCATGTACAGTGCTTAATCTGGCACTGTACATGGCCAGGATGTCTCAAACAAAGTTTCGGTAAGGACTCTCAAATAATCTTTAGGTCACTAACCTCTACCTATTGATAAAATGTACACAACTTAGGGACGTCCTTAGATTAAATGACCTTTAATTAGTTTTCAGTGGAATATATATTGATATCAACTTTACACTAGCCCCTCTCCGTTCAGGATAAAATTCGTTTATTTGTTTGGTGTTTAACGCAGTATCAACAAATGCAATTTTGTTTAGTGACGAGACTATTGCTATTATCAGCAACGACAGTGTTATGTTATAAAATGCACACCGATGTGTGCAGACAAATATAGTTGGAGATTTTTGCGGGTTTTGATGAATAGGCAATATCATCCCCTAAAACACCAGTCAATATCATCACAGTGGTGGTGCTGATTTATCGGCCTAGAGCGTCGTCTCCGTTACGGTGTGAGAGCACTCACGCAGCAAGTGCGTTTCTGTTAAAGAGTTCAGGTTACGTTACATCAAACAGCTAAAATCAGCCCGATCATTCACGTAATTCCATTTTCATTACCCAAAATCCCAGCTTATTGTTCGAGGAGTAAAATGGGTGGAAAAGTACGTGCATGATGGATATCGAATGACGCACTTCACTAGCATAGGTCTACTTTTTCCGTAGTATGGGTGTGGAGTATAGCAAATGTGATAACAAAGTTGAACATGCAAAGATAAAATTAAAAGAATAATTCTTTATCGGTCAATCAAGCGTATTCAAATTTTAAACGATAGATACAGAAATATAAATCTTTCCTTTCTTTCAGCTTGTTGTCATATGTAACTACCTGCAACCAATATCAGTAAGATTTTAACTTCAAACAGCTTTGAATGAGAATAATGTAATGAACAACTTTTATAGGCATTATACATGCTTTTTTAGTTGAATTTATGAACAATTACTAACACTAACCAAAATATATACGCCTCCCACCCACCCCCAAAAAACAAATAAATCGCGTAGTTAACTGTTCAACTACTTTTTAACGTCTGGTATCGACTGTTACAGATTATCAGATGTTGTGTTTGGTGTGCATGCGTGCGTGTGTGGGGGTGAAGACGATGAACGAGTTTTAATATTTAGATGTAGACTTATTCCAAACGATGTTTTGCATGATGTGTTTTTTTTTAAATTACATAATCATTGCTTTAAACTGGAATGGCACATGTCAATAATGTATGCTTAAAAAACTGATGATACATAATCAAATAGTTAATATAAGATTTCGCACTGTTGTGGAATTGCGACGGAATGCACTTTCATAAGCTATGGGTTTTTTGTCTCCTAAGCGCACGTTTGCCCGCCAATAACGGATGTCAATTAAACTCTGAAACATGATGGTTCAATACTTTACGCATCTTTATATTAGTGGTTTCTACTTGACCTCTCGTAGTACAATAATGTTTGAGAGACTGGCGCTCTGTAACTCATTGCAATGTTAAACATCGGGGGAAAACCATGGTGCACATCTTGACATGGGGTTAAAAATTCAAAGCTTAAATAATGTTAACTATGGGTTGGGTGAGGTTATATATGTATGTATACAAGTGTGTATATGTGTTTGTGCGTGCATGAGTGTGTGTGTGTGTGATTCTCTTATAGACATGCATACAGATAGCGAACAAAATAAATTGACAGGTCGCGAGGAATAATGACGAATATACATCCCGTTAATGAGATTTGATCAATGGTGAATACGCCACACAGTGTACTTACTGTTTGTTGCTTTGTAGAGAAAGTGTTTCGTACTTGCATATGTGATTCAATAACTGAGCTGGTTTCCTGTTGGATGACACAGAGATGAATCTATCGCTGAAGCTTAACGCCAAAAACTCTAATTACCGGTTGAGCTGCTCTGGTGATCGCTTTCATGTGCTCCCTATCCAAAAGGCGCGTGATGTTAAAAGTATTGCTACATTGATTAGGTTTCCTATTATATTTCGTTCATTTTGGATGAACCCGGTGCAATTGTTATAAGTTCAGATACACCATGACTAATTTGATTATGCTGGGCAATAACTGAGAATCAACAAACCAAAAGTTGAGCTATATAAAAAAAAACAAAAAAAAACCTCTCAAGATTTCAGCATTAACTATCATGTAGTTTCCCAAAAATTGGTAGTTCAAACTGGAAAGAAATAGGTGTAGATTTTTGTGACTTGCACAGAACCGGCCAAATTACACCTGTTTGTTTTGTTATCCTGCGTAGAATCTAAGGGGCTGAACGTATGCATTTTTGTTTTCTGTTTATTATTTAATACTGCTATTTATTTAATGCAAGCAACATTTTAGTTTTTTTATTATACTGGTAAGTATATCTCTAGAGAAAAAAATTTATACAAAATTAATATTTTATTAGGGACTACAATACGATGAAATAACAGCTTACTGACTCAAACGGTGTAGTTCTAATTTTATAGATGCTACATCTAGAATCCCCTGAGTAAATTTGATGGTCGGTTCTGCGAGGAAGAAATCCACTTAAATCTCAAAGGGTTCCTCTTTTTTTCTATGTACAGTTAAAGAATAATGAATTACTCAAATCTGTCTCAAATTATGCTACTGAAATTTGTGTCTTTAATTATGATATCTGTTTTGTTCTGAAATATTGTTAAAAAAATATGAAACTCTTTGATTTTCATAGATTATTATGCTTTGTAAATTACATAATAGCATCATAGCATCAACAATGAAAGATTTAATTTAAGCTGAACTTTAAACACTGGAATACGCTGTTTACGAAAGTAAGTTTTAAAACTTTTTGTCTGTCTCTCAATAAAAGTTGAGCTAATAAAACTTTAATGATTTCAGAATCCTCAATAAAGACCGAAATCTCACGATAAAAAGGAAACTGGTTGCTCATCTTCCATCTGTATGTATATATCGTCAAGGAAAATGATCCTTAACGGAATCCGATATTTGTTAGGAATTTATAAACTATCTTTCACAATGATTGACATGTGAAGCTAAATACCGATAAATTTTCTGTTAAATTGCTGTAGAGGGAGGCTGTTTAGCCCACTATTCCCTAAAATGCGTGATGGACCAATTGATGTTCTGTTACATATACCTTGTTCAAAGAAATTAAGGTTCTGCTACAGCTTGGAACTTTTGCACGGGATTAAAAAAATGAAAGAAGATGTATGCCCTTGAGTTCCCCCACCATTATTTCCTGTTATGTAGAAAAAAACTGTATATTATTTTCATTTCCATTTCTGAATGATAGTAGTAGTAGTAGTAGTAGTAGTAGTAGTAGCAGTAGTAGTAGTAGTAGGTTTAACGCCAATTTTTTCAGCAGAAGTTAGGTTATATATGGCGGCCAGTATAACTGTTGGAGGAAAAATCCCTGGAGAACCCCAAAAAGAACATCCGACCCAGGAAAAGCTTCTGGCAAGCTTTCTCACGTACCCACGTTAGCCAAACCCGAGACTCGAACCCACGCAGACAGAGATGAGATGGAAGTGATCCGGATTTGTGGGCGCTTTAGATCACTCTACCACTCGGAGACACCATTTCTGAATGATGAAAGTGTGTTTAAGTCAGAGAGTAAAAAGCTAATTTTTCTTTCACATTTATTTCAAAACGATTGCCTTGTTATTTCCACTTCCTTGACGCTCATGAGTAAATCATAAAATCGACAAGCGGAACCTGTAGGTTCTTTTCGTTTGTGATATTTTAAAATTTCGAAACTCGGCTTTCACACAACATTAATTTCTATTATGCGAAACTTCATCTTACTATTTCAAGAACAGGCAAACCTGGTGCATTGGTGCTATTTCAGGTATTTTTCTCCAGCACACAGAAGCTGTCAATTTTGGCAGCCGGCTGCTTCCTACAGAACAGTGTTCCTAAAAGTGATCAAAAGAAAATCAGTCTAGGTCAGTGAAAGACGTGAAAATGAATGTTAACCTTCTTTGTTATATTTAAGGGGTACATTACTTTGCCCTGTGCCTTCCACACTTTTAATATCATAGCGAAACATTAAAAACCAAAGAGCTGTTATTTATTATATGTATGGTTTAATTTGGTTGTAGGCCTATAAACGAAATAGTTCGCAAACATATAAACG
The DNA here is from genome assembly GCA_016746295.1 of Potamilus streckersoni. Lineage (NCBI taxonomy): Eukaryota > Metazoa > Mollusca > Bivalvia > Unionida > Unionidae > Potamilus > Potamilus streckersoni. The sequence continues at coordinate 1,998,572 of JAEAOA010000438.1, forward strand.
GCCCTGTTATATCATCATCGTATATTTCTTCCACAGAAGATAATTCATTTGTACCAGTATCTTATTAAAAAAAAAAAAAACCTCATCACCATACAATTCAGTAATGAAAAGTGAGCTATTTTCAAAACGTTTACTGTATTTATTCAACATAGCAACCAATTCTAGTTTTCAAAATTGTATTTCCATGAAAAATATTACACATATATGTCATACGTTAACTATTGAAACAGCATTGAAAGGACATGATATATGGAAAATACCGTAACAGCATTTAGGTCACTTTTCAATAAGGTGAACCTTGTAAGGAATTATAAACAATTATTTTATTGTATTATATGACGAAACAGAAAAGCAGTATAAGAGTGAATCGTTTTCTAATGGGTAGTGTACTTTTGGATACTAAAGTTACGTTTAAAATCCCCAAAACACACAACACAAACTTTAACCATTTATAATTTCTACGAGTAATATATTTTTTCCACATTGAAATAAGAAGCAAAAATCTTTTCTAGACAAATTTAGATGTACGGTTATGGTTAGGAAACCCTGATTAGCTCTAACTTAAGGCGAGTTTTTTGCACTCTTTAACTAACTTTTAACAACAAATCACCTAAATTTTCAGGGATGGACCCCGGATATGGAGTCCTTCCTGGAGCGTTTTACTCCCCATCCAACTCCCCCCCCCAATTAAATTAAAAGCAATTTAGTACCAAACAACCGAAACATTTCCAAAAGGACATTTTTTTCCTTTACAGTCTGACAGGTAAAATATGCTCTGGAAACGCCCACTAGTTCTTTTTTCCATAAGAGGAAATAGAGATAAATTGTTGAATTTTATAATTCTTCTCTCCAGTAATTCTGGCTACTTGAGTTGTTTTTGTTTAATGAGAAATAACAAACGGGATGTCTTTTTTTAAGTTTCTGCTTGCAAATTTTATCCCAACTGAGTAATGATTTTATTTTTTTTATAATTTTTTCATATATATATATATATATATATATATATATATATATATATATATATATATATATATATATATATATATATATATATATATATTACGCACACATTATTACTTCATATCATGGAGAAGAAGGAAGAGAAAATTAGAATAATAATTAGCAAACTATAATACATGATATTGGCATCAAAGTGTCACTTTATTAAAACGACATACGTCAGAAGAAAGGAAAGAAAGCAACGAATTATGTGATTGTTCCAATTGTCTTATGGATTCACTCTGCAGTTTTGAATTTTGGCACAGAATTAAAATTTTTAAGAAATGCTATCCCCCAGCCCTTCTCCTCCCCCATCCCCGTTTTTTTATTTTGGTCTTTTTAGAAAAATAAGTGATAAACATTTTTCGAAATGCTTCAAGGCCTATCAGCTTTCGTTATTTGGATATTTAAATGATGTGGTGGGCGGCGGAGGGGATTTAGATTTAAGTGTACACAACCAGCGCTTACTGTTTGTGTATATCAAACTGAAAATTGCATGCTTGGCCCATTTCACTTTCTGAACGTCAGAGGTGAATTATTGAAGAAGAAAAATGAGCCAATAACTGCTTTAATTTGTGACATTTTATTATTTCGTAAGAGCGCTTTGAGAAAAATGTAACCCATGTGTTGTGGAAATTCGTTTCCGTATTTAAAAGACACGCAAAGTTAGTGCATTTTGTGCAATTTCAAGTGCATTTCCCAAGTTTGAAGAAGTAATCGTTTTCGTCAGAACCAAATGTCGCTCCAAGTGAAAGATATGCACAAGTATGTTAACTTTCTCTGTATTGTAAGGATTGTAGAGGAAACAACATGGTCCTATGCCGTCACCACTTTTAACTGTGCACCCAATAACCCCGGAGTGGAAACTAAGTACTTTATCTTCACACACTCCACAGCCTATAAGTAACATGTTTTACGGTACTAATTCAGTTCCAATACTAAATCTATGTCAACACCATGATATTAAAAATTCAATAACTTACAATTTCTGAGTGCTCATATATTTATCAGTATATATGAAACCTGGAAGTCAGCTTTCGTGTAGAGAATATGGTCCTGCATGTGTTGAAACACTTGATTTCAATTCCGCACCAAAGAGTCGGGTAATAATTTTAGTAATGAGGTTTCCAAGCTCAACACTGTTACATGACTGAAATTCCATCAATTAAACAATGCCTCTATTTCTTTCACTTTCAACTAGGATAAGCTATCAAAAGATGTTTTTCCCTAAAACATAACTTACATTATTAATCAATCCTGGCCACCCAAACTCATATATAATGTATTTTATGTTCACACATTTCCAAACTGGTTGACAATTTTTCCATACAATTAGTACCGTGCGTTCAACATATATTTACTTCCTCTTTCAAAAGATCACGCAGTACTGAGCATCTTTCCAAAATTCGAAGAACATCGGAAAATAAAAGGATTTCTAATACTCTGTTCCAAAGAAAATACAGTCAATTTTAAATGATCTCTCATACGTTGAACAATTTTCATTGGTCTTGCGTATCACGGACATCAATAACGAGTTATGATATGAGTTTAATTAGGAACTTACTGGCTTCTGGTGAAGGGATGTTTATGGAAATGAGATTTGTAAGCTATTTATAATATCTGGTTATCTCAAGTGACACAGCTCCTAATGACGGCCTACACATCCAATAAAGATGCGGTATCATATCTCTCACCGACATTACTAATATCTCTTACTGACGATCTAACAAGTTATAATTTAAAGAAGAAAAAATTCCACTATTTAGATTAGAAATATCAAAAGGCCACTGAATATTTCGACCTTATCTTGGAGCACGATCATAGCCATATATCAGTAAATTTAGACGAGGTGCAAATTGCGAAAGATTTGAACGCCCTTTATACTGTACACATAGTAGGAGGAAATCTTCCCTGCACGAAAAACTTTGAAATAAATGAAATAGTATATAAGATGATGTATTTACTAATCAGCTATCTTTATATAATCGTTGAGCTGGAACTGCACATCGTTACCTTTTGAGTGTAACACTTACGGTAATTTAAAAAAATCTTATTTCCTTATCACCTATGTTTCCCTGCAAAGATTGATCGTGCCACTTCAAGGTTCTCCTCAATTATCCTATGATCTTACTTTTAATGTGTTTTAAGTTGGTCCAGATTTTTTGTATAAAGGAAACCGTATTTCATATGTCTGAAAATGCACATGGTAATCCATTTGTAAATATGCTAACCTATTTTACTTCCATGATGAGTGCATTTTACTCATGACCCTCTCTCTCTCTCTCTCTCTCTCTCTCTCTCTCTCTCTCTCTCTCTCTCTCTCTCTCTCTCTCTCTCTCTCTCTCTCTCTCTCTCTCTCTCTCTCTCTCTTCAAATATTAAGGTAATGCTGTGATGAAAGAGAAGGCTGTATCTAAGCTGGAGAGCTTGTTGCCAGAGCCTACTTGCTTCATTATTATGGTAATACAATGTTTCAACAAACTGAATAAAACAGATACCGATAAAAGCTAATTCCCACAAAAATCTAATTGCCTTAAATGACCCCCTTAACTTTTACATCATTGTAGCATCATGTTAAAGTTATGTCCCTTCATCATCATTATCATCATCATCATCATCATCATCATCATCATCATCATCATCATCATCATCATCATCATCATCATCATCATCATCAACAACAACAACAACAACAGCACCAGCAACAACAACAGCACCAGCAACAATAACAATATCATTATCATCTTCTTCTCTTCCTCCTCCTCCTCCTCCTTCTCCTCCTCCTCCTCCTCCTTCTTCTTCTTCTTCTTCTTCTTCTTCTTCTTCTTCTTCTTCTTCTTCTTCTTCTTCTTCTTCTTCTTCTTCTTCTTCTTCTTCTTCTTCTTCATATGAAACAACATCATTGTATGCTGTGTTCATTTGTCCAAAAGATCAACATAGCCTTACAACGTAATCACGTTAGTTGAGCAATCAGACCGAATTAATGTTTCGTGGTTTCTTCAAATTATTTATACACAAAATAACTCGATTTTTATAATTAAAACGAGATAGAGAGAGAGAGTGTGTGTGTGTGTGTGTGTGTGTGAGAGAGAGAGAGAGAGAGAGAGAGAGAGAGAGAGAGAGAGAGAGAGAGAGAGAGAGAGAGAGAGAGAGAGAGAGAGAGAGAGAGAGAGAGAGAGAGAGAGAGAGAGAGAGAGAGATTTGGATTTTTAATGTAGCTTCGAACCTGCGACCATCCGCATACAATGCGGACGCTCTAACTACTAGGCACCCTGAGTGTTGGATTAAAAATGAAACATATTACTGTATCCTTCTTCACTTTATGGACGTATATTTTATTCCATTGCTACATGCATTTTGATTTCAATAATGTTCGACAAATTCATTCATCGCCCAATCCAGTGATGAAATATTCTCCGAAGTATTACTCATGTGGTTTGAATTGATTAAAACGCTATATGAAAATAGAAGTTGCTACTTTACATTTAAATTTTCATTTAAATTCCAAAAATGAATTTTCCTTCTTTAGAACTTGGAAGAGAGAGGTAAAATAAGAATAGTTCATCTATAAATATTGGGTTTGATTCGTAATTGCTAAGCGATAAAATGTTGGACGGACGAGGGTAGGTGAATGAGAATGATAGCACGAAGTCGTCTACGTAATGCTAGATATACGTATTACTTGAATCTTATAAATTAAATATTCTTACGTGCAGAAAATTCGAATTCTTTTTTCACTTAAACAGGTGAAAATCAATTACAAACAGATCACTTGAATTGCGTTGCATACAGTGTTCAGGCAGATCTGCATGCTCTAGATGCTGGCATTGCACAGATGTGTACAACACGTGAAATGTGCGTGAAATCTGCTAATTGTTCTTTTATGCCAATAAATCACTATTATAGTCAAAAATGTCTCACGTGCACTTTTCCATTTAAATAAATCACATATGTACTTTTCAAACAATGAAGTAAAGTACGATATCAAGAACTGCATATTAAAAAATTAACATTTTTGGCAGAATTACATTGAAACGATAATTGCAAATATCCACTTCCTGAGATTGTATGTGAGGAACACCTACAAATATTAATATGGATAGCAATTTAATTTCTGACGTCATTTCCTCTAACCAAGTATCACATGACCTGCAAAAGGTTATTGACTGCATCTTTATATTATTCTATTGTTGATGTAATATATGAACTAAATTTCTAATGCGAAACATTTCTATCAAAGTTTGATCAAGGGCCTGTCTAAAACTGGTCAAAATTAAATATAAAGTGATAATAAAAATAAACAAAATCGGAGAAAATCATACTTGTTAAAACTCAGTTCCGAAAAGACACATCTTGAAACAACAGACATCTTGAAACGGACCATCTTGAAGATACTCATGGCGCTTTCAACTACTCAGTTAATGGTATCACGGTACCATGGGTCATGGTACCAGCTGTTTTTCCATAGACCTCAGTGCTATTGTTTTGTGAAATAAATATGCTTTCTATCCTACCTCAGCATGCATGTCACACACTGTCATAGAGTGCAAGTTTAGATTTTCATTTCGTCAAGGACAGAACCAGTTACTCCATTGCGTTTAAATGAGGCAACAGTGCTGGAAAGAAAATCAGAGGTAAGAATTATCTCGACGCGACAGATGAGTTTTCAATGATGTTTATCACATTAAAAATAACCCCAATATACAATATATGATCCAGAGATGATTTATCATAATCTTACACGTTACTAATAGACTAAACTTTATGAAAGCCTTACAGAAATTACAAAACTTAAAAATGTACAAATTACACCTAGTTTCGTTGTTTATTTCTGGATACACAATAAGCTCCGTCCCTCACCTCCGCTCCCCAGAGTTTTTCAGTTGATACCGTTGTACCTGCAGGCACCACTGTTTCGTAGTTTTGAAGTTTCAAACTTGGGTCTTTTTTGTAAGTCAGTTAAATACCTTCTTCACCGTGAGGTCTTTTATATGTGGAAAGACCCGTTGCGTCTACATGTATAGTTTTATGAGACGTTTCCATTGCTTAGTGGTGGTTAGCATGATATCTAGAGTTAAGTGGGTCTGGGTTCGAATCTTACCATTGGACTTTCTAAAATGGGCTATCATGGTGCATCCTTATGAAAGAACTATGTTCCAAATGCCTATGCACTAAATAATTTACTTGCGTTGCTGTGCAATAAAGTCAACGAAAGCCAAACCAATTCGTTTGCTGCAATTTCTCAATTTAAAGATAGTCTGCGAGAACTTAGAGGACCCACAACTTTGGCATTACTATTACATTAACAATATACACTGTAAACATCAAGTTTATGTAAAATCTCCACATGATGAATTAGTGTCCGAGTCATTATCTGCATTTAATATGGTATTATACGTGTCCACTTGTGTATTGATAAAGGATTTGTTGTGGAGGTTGATTGTTTTAGCTATACTATTGTGACTGTGAGTCATGCATGTTATCCTTTATAACATATCCTCTTTCCGCTATTACCATATAAGAGCTCGTTGTCAAATACACGTCATTATCATTACACGTTTACGCCATTATTTTGCTTATGAACTTTGTAAGTAATACCTCTTCCGCATCCTACCCTACATGATGATGAACATTAATCAATAGGCAACTTAAGTCACAATCGTTTTGAAAATGGAACATAACGACTGATCTACATGCATATTTGCTTCTGGTGACAATAATATGCATTAAGTTTCACAGCAATTCACAAAACAAAAATGCAACAATTCTTGTATTTATAACATTTCATTTATTGCCTTCGGTTATTAGGGACAATAACGTTCAAAATTATTGACCCATGAAGATTTGTCAGCATGTGCATTTTCAGATGAAGACATTAATATATGCCATCTATCAATGCATAGATGCTGCAGAACTAATTGTTTTCATAAGATTATATCATTTTGTTGCATTTAGATGCAGGTCAAAAGAAGAAAGACACAAATAATACGATGGCACAGTGAGTCGTCTATATTGCATCATCAGAGTATACATATGACATATACAAAAGGTACATGGAGATATATTTAAAAGGATGGGATACTAATTACGTTCACAAGATTCTTTCATACGGTATACCAGGATCCAAACTCTCACAAAACTCGTACGTGCACTGCGACATGTACCTCTTCTGATGATACTCGTATTATTCCAAATTCATGACGATCTACTGAAATCTTCCAGATTTAGCTTTGTTCATAACACCCTGCCATACACTGCAGCAATTCGTAAAGGGCACTAACTCTATAAAAATTCCGGTGGCACGTGTGTAGATGATGACGGTAATCTTTCTCAAGTATCTTGACATACCATCGAAAGCTGCAATATTAGTGCTAACGATATTATCGTATATACTGGTTTCACCTACACGACGAAAATTGCAACAATTCCACTTTTACTTGCGGAAACAATGTAGTTTGTCGACAATCTCCATAAAAAGGCCATACTATTTCTTAAGTTTCATGGCCCTCAATTAAAAAATTGCGACCAGATACGTTCAGACAGGGCTGGCCTTATGCCTTGGTCCAATCTGGCCCTGCGCTAACAGATCTCCACACATTAGTAATTTTAAAAATATATCAATAGAGAAATAGTAATTTTAAAGCGATGAAAGAAACTTTTAAGTTCAATATTATATAAAACTTGTTTCATTTTTTTCTCCAAATGCCGTGCTTACAGGGGGCCCCGCGCGCTTATCAAAAGGGGACTCCAAAATTAGCCAAATCAGAAACCGCGTTTGCTCAGAACATTCATTCGGAACATTTTGTCATAAAATCTATCCAGAAGCAAAACAAAAAATAGCAATGAATCCTATAAGGTTAGCGGGAGCACAGTGATTTTTCGATATGTACATCTCCTGGTCATGGTGATAGTATTTACCAAAATTCTTGACAATGCATAAAGCAACAGTGGAACTAATTTCTCAAACGTGACTGTGTGCCTTATCTAAGGACGGATGAATTACTAGATTTCCAAGATAAAAGCGTGTGCAATACAAATTCAACAACATACTGATTGTTATATCATATTACGAGGGAAGCAACTTGCATTCCATGTTGCTTGTAGTGAATACAATGATTTTTTAACTAATTAGCGAAACTGTATTCCTCTCTTTACTAATTAATTTACTACCGCCATAACAACATTTATAAGATATATTTTCCAGCGGTAATGACTTTGCCTTCGCCAAGTATTATCAGTCTCGCTAATGATTTTTACAAATTGTTTTCACGTTACTTGTAGTTGTTAGTTTTTTAGCATTTCAAGTACTAACCTTGACCGCTTACATTAAGTGTGAGTGATGATGATGACGATACAGTCCTTGAAAATGTTTGAATTAAAAATTTACTTTAGAGAATATCATAATTTTTTCCAAACTACGATCGATTACACCTGGCTGCCTAAAGTTTTGACTAATTACCCAGTTTTAAACATATCTGAATGCCTTTTATGCCAGGATGCTTTTAAATGTGACATACTTTTTACAAATCAATCAATCAATCAATCAATCAATCAATCAATCAATCAATCAATCAATCAATCAATCAATCAATCAATCAATCAATCAATCAATCAATCAATCAATCAATCAATCAATCAGTACTCTCTAAAATACACAAAGTATCATCCATTGCAATTCACCATCGGTTAATTTAAAATGGGACACTGTTACTGTGCACATATTACCAACAATCAAGTGTTTGATATCTCTAGCATGTTAGTAAGTACCAGGCACTTGAAAATACTCGGATATAATTATATTTACAATCGAAACAGTGTACATTGTATGATGGTTATTTTCCTTCTTAGGGATTTTCTCGTATACTTACAATACTACATTGTATAACCACTAGCATAAAACCTCTGCAAAACGAAATATCTAGAGCGATACCATTCTCCCATTACAAGATGCATACAGGTCATTTGCAGGCCATACGTCTACAGTAGTGTACGATTTGTATATTTCGTCATATGTCCAATTTGTGTGTTTCTGTATGTGTACAGTTTGTGTGTTTCTGTATATGTACAATTTGTGCGTGTTTTTGTGTGTCCAATCTGTGTGTGTTTCTGTATGGGCAATTTTTGTGTATTTCTACATATGTACAGTTTATGTGAACTTCTGTATGTGTACAATTTATGTTTGCTTTTGAATGTGCACAGTTGGTGGGTGGGTGTGTAACTTTTAGTGTACAATTGTATTAAGAATATTGTATGTCATGTTCATCTTTTTCATATATAGCGTACTTATACGGAGATATAGCGAAGAAGGAAATGAAGAGAAAATTAGTTAAACAATAACTTAATTAACTGATAGCTTAACGATTTTTCCAGTTACAATTTCTTTGCTTTCAAGACAAAAGGTGACCCTCATGGAACTGAACGAATGTTGTACCAGTCTTTCATTAAAGCATATCATATAATGAACTGCTGTTTCAGTTTCTTTGATAAAGCACAGAATTTAATCAGAAAACAACGAGAGTTGTGATTTTTTGTTCGGCGGTTACTTTCTGTAGTACTGCGTAATCTTTACATAGATTATATACGTCAATTCAAATCTACTGTTAATTGACATTCATTTTTCGTTTGGGACTTTATAATTTGACTTCAACATTGTTTGTGCTGATTTAAGGAACATTTGGTTGACAATCATTACAGGCTGTAAAAGATAGAATGAGATGCAAGACTGAACTAAATTCCTAATGTTCGGTCAGATATATCTAACTCCATAAAATGTATTGATGGACTTTTGATTCAAATATATTTTTTTCCCACTCTTTTAATTTTTTGGATGTAGGGAGGGTAAGGGGAAACTTGGCGATTTTAAAAAAAAAAAAGTCTTATTGTGTCTCAACATTTTAAGTATAACTCCGCACCGACGGTTACCTCCCTTTGTTAGGATAATGCGTTCCCCTTCCAAAAATTTTGTGAAAGACCACGTGGAGAAAACCATTGATTTGAAAACTTTTATAATTAATTTAGATTGCATTCATTGCAATATTTGTTTTTTTGGCTTTTTTAGTGGTCATCTAAAGATTTTATTTAACATACACAAGAAAAAAAACTCTTACGTTACTTAACCTTATAATTGAGTGCTTATGAAATGGTTGAGTGTTTAACTTTAAAAATATAACATTTTTGTTTTTCAAAATGCACGGCTAAGGGTCCTAGCGATAAGCTTAGTTGAAATCAACCACAAACTTTAGGGGTCATTTCATTGAAAAGAATGGGAAAATTAGCACGTCACTTATAATCAATCAAATTAATCAGTCCCCCAAACATCGATAAAACAAATCGACCAAAGTAGAATGTCACTTCTTATACATACAATAACAAGTCATTTACTGAAAATAAAATAGCGTGTCCCTTACTGTACATAAAGTAGCACGTCTCTTACTGTACACCAAAGAGCATACCAATTACCGAACGTAAAAAAGCAACTGAATGAGTATTGAAAAATTCACGAAATTTTCAAAGATCGTAATCTCTTCTTACTCAATACACAAAGTAAAGTGTATGTTGGTGATTGGCGTTCTATGTACAAAGCAATTACTGAAATTACGTCACGTCGGTTTTGCATATTTTTGCTAACTTTATCATTTTCTTTCATATGACTCTTACAATTAATAAAATTGTGACTGCACTTTCTTTTTCATTATGTAATCAAGAACTGAAAACCTGGTCATTTTTATCCAATCTCTCGTACAATGCACTTAGGCAAGAATTAATTTCACATATGTGACTTCACAATGAACGTCTTATATGGCTACACCGTAGGTGTTGTAGTGAAAGAGAACGTTATTAAAGTAAAGGAACACAAGGTTGATGACGTTACAAGGTGGCACGTAAATAGTCGTCATTATATACCAATGAGCAATACAGAAACTGTGAAACAACCTTTTCTCAGTATCACACATACATTAAAATTTAGAACGGAAGTGCTACTTTTTTTCCAGAGTAAAATCGTAAACAGTGGTAAAAAATCTGCTAATGCATACGAACAGATAACCCTTTGATGTTCGGTTCAGTTTCATGTTGTATACATCAGTAGTTAGTGTCATTAAGCCAAAGGTTTGCATTGCGCAGATTACACCATAGGGTGATATGCCATTATCTGGTATGTGCGACGTGAACAGACCAGCATCTTACCATTAACCAAAGCCATGTGGCTCTTTTACGATTTTTTTCTGGTTGATTTTTTTAAAATTTATTTTTACAGTTGCATTTTGGCGCAATAAGTCAGTAAGTGCCCAGTTCTTGTTATGCTTCTTTCTTTACTATTCCTTTCTTTTTGTAAGTTTCTCATTTTCTTCCTTTCACTTTTCTTCAATTCCACTTAAGGAGAAAATCAAAATTGAACACTTTGAGTTCATTCTCCAGAACGAGTCATACATACATTACCCACTCACACATACTAAAAGGTGAAGATCCACCAGAGTGCGTTCCTTGCAATGTACCATTTACTGTTAACACTTTATGACCACGTGTTCCGACCTGCAACCTACGCGTGATAAATACTATAATGTACACGACATGCAGGAACTTTTTGATACTATTCAAATCACTAGTATTTTAGATTTCCTAAAGGAAGCAAATCTTTATTTTAAACTGTAACTGTATGATCTTACCCAAACTAATTTTTAACTAATTCAAATACCAACTATTATTTACATCTTTTCATCAAGATACATCATTTACATTTCCCGTTGATCGGGAACCAATATCTTTAACTGTTACCAACATTTACCATTTTATATTTAACTACTATGGATTTTTTACTATATCGCTGGTCGATATTGAACCTTTCTTTTTACAAATATGACCTACTGTATGGCGCTAAATAGCCTAAAAGTGCTGGTGCGCCGTTAAAATTAAATCAATCAATCAATCAACCAGAACGAGTCCTACCTATGGCATTTTTGTCTTGAAAATTAATTACCTCTAACTTTTGTATTTTCAAGTTAAAGCTCGCACTTCATATCTGAACAGATATAACCAGACTTTCAATTAAATTATTTATATCCCTTACCATCACAAAATTACAAAACGATAATAGAATAATGGAGACGAGCCAATAAAATTAATTTTTTAATATTTTATTTTACATCTACAGTTCGTTAAGGGACAACAAGTTTCTCAATATGGCAATCTTTCATGCAGGTCTCAACGCACATAACGAACTGTAGAATTCTTCTAAAGTACTTATATATATATATATATATATATATATATATATATATATATATATATATATATATATATATATATATATATATATATATATATATATATATATATATATATATATATATATATATATGCAATTATTAGACCAAACTTTTTGTGTTATGGGAGTTTAGAAATCGTACTAAAAATATATATATAGCCCGAGGGCACGTTCACTCCTGCTCGTTTTGATTTTCTGTTAAGTGCCGAGGATAGGATCACATATTTGCATATTCAAAAGGAAAGCTTGTAATAGTGAAGCTTCCAGAAACGCCCATTCTCTCTAATCCCGCGTGCCAACAGCAGTGCCTTCAACCGCAATGATTACATAAGGTAGTACTTCACACTAGGAAATAAACTTCCTTATGAACAATTATTTTTATGAGCAAACATCATTCGAGTTTGAAGAGTTGTATGACAAGGTCAGGTCAATGAAAAATCACCGCCATTCTTTCCCACGACAGCGGACGTGTTATCCACTACAATACAGGCGTTGGAAGATTCATACTCTCCCAGAGATGTTACAGTGGAGATTTGTTAGATATTATTTTTCATATGATATTGCGGCAATTAAACAGCAAATCATGGGCAATCGAGGTAGACCATAGAAAGACGAAAAGCTTACAGCAATGGAAACTGGGCCATAGAAAACGATCACGGTCCCTGGGGTCTTGTTCAGTTTTATTCTTTTATGAAATTAAAATGTGTTGTTCGGCTCCGACCCCCTTACAGCCCCGGTCCGGCCCAGGGATCACATCTCCATTCCCCATTTGTCGGCCTTGTATGGAAATCCTGTATATTACTTAACATTTGACCTGTATACATGTAGAAGCAAAATAACAGAAACGGGTTAATTACAAAGGCAGTGACTAATACAAATTTCGACAGCTCTGGTGGCCTAGCGGTTAGGGCGTCCATCTCGGATGTGGGAGGTCGCGGGTTCGAGCCCCAGGCGTTTCATACCAAAGACTTTAAAAACATAGTACTAACAGCTGCCTCGCATGGCGCTCAGTATTAAAAGATTCGTCTTAAGACTGGTCAACCTGGCGTGAGGATAATGTGACTGGGTGGGTCATCATGTCATATGTCTGCGGCATGATGTCCAAGTGCTAGACATCACTATAAACTGCCACACTGCAGACATCGTAGCGATATGACTGAAATTTTTTTTAAAGCTACGTTAAAAATCTAAATCACACACACGCACGCACACACACACACACATACACACATTTATTCGATGGCAGTAGCTACAGGGCACAAATATTATATCAATAGTAACGAGTACGAAAAGAATCATGAATTGAATTTATGTCATTAGCCTGAACAAGAATTATTATAATAGAAATTTAGTAGTAGACACTAACCTAGGATTAATGGTCTTCTTAAATAAACAATTTAGCTCATAAAGTTGATAAAACATATCTTGTTTCATTCAATACTCTCCTGTCTTTTTTTGACAGTGGCAGTCGTCCCGGTCATTGAATAAAAAAATAATCAAAATAAACCCTGAATAGTTTCTTACATTTTAAAGGCAAACAAATTCAAATGAAAGTGAATTTTCTTACGATCGTGTTGGGATATATATATATATATATATATATATATATATATATATATATATATATATATATATATATATATATATATATATATATATATATATATATATATATATATATATATATATATATATATATATATATATATATTGTATAACATTGTGATGCTGAGAGCAAAGTTAGGCTGCTGTTAGTACCATTTTTGTAAGTCTTTGGAATGACTCGTCTGGGGATCGAACCCACATCTGAGGCGGATGCTCTAACCACTAGGTTACCGGAGAGAGAGAGAGAGAGAGAGAGAGAGAGAGAGAGAGAGAGAGAGGTGGTTTATCTCCTGATAAAGGGTAAAATAGACGTAATTTATAAAGAGCAAGAGGTGTTGTTTTATTGGGATTATTATTATTAATATTATTATTATTATTATTATTATTATTATTATTATTATTATTATTATTATTATTATTATTATTATTATTATTATTATTATTATTATTATTTCAGTCGGGTCTCCTGTTCTAATCCTCCACATGATGGGATCTCCTTACGAGGTGGGTTTCTTCTGTGACGATACCAGTTTAAAATATCCATACAAGCCAGGCATGATCTCCAACGCTCTTCTCACAGGAGTGGCATTTGGTCTCACGACTACGACGGTATTTAGACCTTTAATATTCTTTCTTTTTTGTTGTTTTATTCCCTCTGTTTTATAATTTGTACTAGTGGTTCTTATGATGCGTACTTGCTTGTCAAAATATTATTGAATTTGTGTTATAGGGTGGTAGATGATATGAGAAATCTCGCCCATTCCTTACAGTTTTTAGTTATGGTGATCTAGGAAACGATCAACCACAATTTTAATGACAGGAGTTAGATTAAAGAACTGAACGGAGATATATAATGGAATAACACTAGCCCATGTATTTAAAAAAAATACACAAGTATAATCAGTTACATAAACAATAATGAAATCGAGCATAATAAGAGAATATTTTTGCTTTCTCTCAGAAACAGAGTTATAAAATAATGCGAATTTTAATGAGCCGCTCTGTTATTGATGAAACCAATTTCATTATATGATCGACTGACTGATCGAACTCAGATTGCCGGCATGCCAGCGTCATGTGGTGCTTTCGGTCTTTCCCAAATTCTGAAATCTACTGCTTTATTTATTTTGTATACAAACAATTAAATCCGAATTCATTCATATTACAAAATATTGTTTTATATCTTGCAGTAAATGAAACCTATGATATTTTTTTCTCAACTTAAGGAAAATTTAATTTACAAATGTATAACTCCGACAATATTCATAAACTTAATGAAACAGTACAATGTAAACGAGACTTACCTTGCGCTTTATACGAGTTCTCGCTTTATCATTTAAGAACTCCCTGCATCCTTCAATGGAAACTGGTCTATAAAATTTCTAGACCCATTGTCTTTTTAACGATAGAAATTACTTACTTGGAAGAAAAACTTAGACTAATTATTTCAACGAATCGCGTCTGGGAAAACACCTCCTCGGTTAGCTTAGCAAATCAGGATTACTACTTTACCCGCCAAACTTTTATCACTCCAATTGAAGTTAGAAAATCCTATCTAGTCCACATTTATTGATAGCAATTCTAGAAAATATCGTCTTATGACACGTGTTAAAAATGGACTACAACTTCATAAGATTTTTCCCTTTTACATATCAGCCCATCACACTCTACCACTAAGACCTCGCGTTAACGTAGTACTCTCGTTTGTTAATAACTGTTAAACAAGCAGGTCCTAATTAGAATTCAATTCATGTACCTAGCGGAACGTATTTCTTCCCTCGCAGGCAACTAGCCAATGAGTCAATCTTAATAGGTTAATAGGTACCGAGACCGAATGCACTGTGAAATTATCTAAAGAACTATTCAACAATTTTGTACAATTACAATTTATTATTGTTGGTTTTAACGGTACTTTTAACGCCTGCTTGATTATATCGTGCAGAGGTTGGGGCAGGGGGGTACATATGTCCCCGGGCGCCAAGGTACAGGATGCCAAAATGAGGCTTACAACGTTACATTATAATAAGTAAAATAAAAAATGTGATTAAACGGGGAGGGGGCTGGGGCGCCAATTTTATAGTTCGTCCCCTGGCGCAAAATATCATAGCTACGCCTCTGATATCGTGCGGAGGAAACGGGAGCAAAGTGTTTTTCCCTCCTGCACCTATTATCAGCCTGCTGGGTCTGGCCTGGACAGGTATCAAATCTGGATTACGAGCGAGTCTGACGCTCTATCAATTAACATACACGGCGGTTCAAGAGTGTTTCATATACGAGGGTTTGTGTATGTGTATATTTTAATAGAGTGATTTGATCAATATAACTCCTTTCGTCTGGGAGGTCAGCAGAAGTCTCACAGTTGCCATCATAATGGTCCAACAAAAATTATTTTCTCGAATGCATTTACTTCATTTTTTAAAAATGCCATTTTTAAAAGTTCATTGCCATGTTGATTACTGATTTATTAATGTACAAAATAGTTGCTGTCAACTTTGTCGTTTCCACCCTTGAATCTGAAAATGCACGTTCAATATAACGATATATTCCTATTGGAATTTTTGTTGATGTCATTAGATTTCGGATTTCAAAGTAATGGACGTTGTTGTTTCTTCTAAATACTTCGTAGTACTTACAGTGACTATTCTAAGCTTAATTTTGCTGTCATATGATCGTTTTTTTTTTACCAAACGAAAATAAAAGGATGTAGTTTAAAAGAAGCAATTATAGTATAATTAAAGACAATTTCACTAAAATGTTACATTGAAGGGAAAGGGAAATCATTGCTATGAACTTCCAAATAATGTAGACTTTTAACGAATACATTTCTTTTTTCAGCTTCTTATGGTTGAAGTAATGAACAGATTGGAGAGAAAATATAAGAAAAATAGATGTCTAAGTGGAGATCCATTCATCTGTCTGAAAGGATTTGGCATCTTTCTGTTTGGCTTCGTCATCGCACAGCTCTTTACAGAGGTGTTGAAGAATGCCGTCGGTCGGTTAAGACCGACATTTTTTGACGTTTGCCGGCCAGATTTCTCTCGCATAGACTGCAGACAAGGGTAACATTTGTTTCATGTTGCTTTTCTTTCGTTTCCCTTTAATGCTTTTGGTTGTTTCTTAGTTTGCTTCAGGGAGCAATGCAGATCTTAATAATGTGTAAAACTGGACTCTCTGTCTGTCTGTCTGTCTGTCTGTCTCTCAACCTAAATAAACTCCACTTTGGCAATATTTATATACCGGTTTATTAAACCATTTTTCGTCTCTACAATTATTGTTGGTCTTTACGTGATAATACTTTACTAGTTATTATCATTTTTTAATGTGTGCTTCTAGCTAGATATGCCTTTCAACTAATAGATGTGACTCGTTTTATTTACAAAATCGAGCCATTCACAATGGAAACAATGTCCCAAAGGATCAAAATAATCCGAATTTTAAAATAATTGACAGGTGTCTCTTTAATGTTTATGTCACCGCCTTCTATAATTTTTGCATAAAAAAATAATACATATACTTAGACGGAAGAGCATCCTTTAATAATTTATGAAAAAGTGTTAATTAGCCGAATAATATTTTGTACTTAGAGTGTAAGAAAACCTATTGCAAAGAGAAAGATAGCATCACTCACCAGTAATGCCTGTATAGTATCGTTAGAGGTCTAGAGTAACAAAATTATATTAAATATCAGCGATCTTAATGTATATATCTCTTGCTATTTCAAAAACACGAAAAGAAAAACACAAAAAATATACGGTGTCCAGGCTTGAAAGCTTATTGCTCAACATGTGAGCATTTCTTGTCTTGTGTGTCAAGGTAAAGCTCATATACCACAAAGTCACGTAGATACTATAAAAGTCGTGTTATAAAAACCTTTTCATTGACCAACAATTAAAATCATGTGTTTGTACATTGTTGTATAGACGTATTGACGGTATACATGAACGTTGCAAAGTTTGGTTGTGTATGAGTAGCTATGGTGTTACATTATTTTATATGCTTTCATAAACAGCACGGTTTCAAACTATTTTTAAATCTGTATCGTAATTTTCAATATCTTCTCTAGGTACATCACAAACTACACTTGCACCAACGATGAACACCTGCCCAACACACTGCGGACAATTCGCCAGTCCTTTCCGTCCGGTCATTCGGTCTTCTCCATGTTTACAACCGTATATTTGGTGGTGTGTATCAAATAATGTGCCATATTTTCATTGAAGGAATGCACAATTCGTTCTAACGAATGTAACGAATGTGTTAATTACTTGAAAAGTGTTACGTTAGAGAACGTATGTCACAAATTGTTTTCCAATCTTTTCCATGTCAGTTAATATTAAAAACGTAATGTCCTTAAGTACTTAAGTATTTTAAAGTGCGTAGGGCTGATTAAACCAATCTGACAGACAGAAAGACAGAACGACAGAAACAGAAAGACAGACAGACAGACTGACTAACAGACAAACAGATAGATAGATAGATAGATAGATAGATAGATAGATAGATAGATAGATAGATAGATAGATAGATAGATAGATAGATAATTGAGAGTTAAATCTAAGGAAGGTAGACTATAATATCTATATACATATTAAATGAGCAAATGTTAAATATATATTAAGGGACTGTATTGATAGAAAGCTTAAATTACCTGTAAAATATCAATGAATTAGCTGATATAGGCGTTAAATATGTTAAACCCAACGACACAGATTTTCATGAATATTTTTCTTTTGTTTGTTTTTCTTATAGCTTTACATCGAAAAAAGGCTGCATATAACGTATTCGCATATCCTGAAGCCTACAATCCAAGCGGCTATTTTTCTTCTGTCGTTAGTGTGTGCAGTTTCTCGAATAACCGATCACAAACACCATCCCTCTGACGTCATTGCTGGCCTGTTTATAGGATCAGTCGTGGCATGCGCAATAGTAAGTTTTGATCAAAATATGTATAGCCCTTATATGGTATGGACCCATCTGTGAGAGTGGGTCAATTCCTTTTGAAACTTTTATCTAATAAGAGTTATCAGGAAAAAAAAATAAATCTACCCATTCATTGGATTAGATTACTTATCTATTACTTATAAGAATTAACTATAAGAATCGCAGGGGTTTTATTCATTTTGGTATCTTGTTGTTTTAATCAAACACAATTTATTATCCTTTCGGTTGTCTCGAATATATATGTGATTTAAGATCTGAAAATAGGTATACTAAATTTGTCAGTTTGGTCAGAATAACCAATGCAGCGATGATCACCAAAGTTCTGTCCTCTTTAAAAGTTGCAGACTAAATCTAGGTATCTCATTGCGAAAACGCTGAATTGTACAACATACTTGATTAGACCTGCAACGACTACTCGCAAAGATTTGACCACCTAGCTTTTCTTTGAAGATCTAAATTCTTTAGCAACTCCGAATAACGAAACGTTGATGTTTCGTAGCAAAGTTGCTGCAGCTCTTTGTGGCAAGAAGAGACTAAGATATGCATAACGAGTTCACTGCTAAAATTAACGATATGCACAAGGAGTTCACTTCTAATATTAACGATATGCATAAGGAGTTAATTTCTAATATTAACAATATACATAAGGAGTTCATAGCTAATATTAACGATATACATTACGAGTTCACTGCTGATTAATGATAGACATAACGAGATCACCGTTAATATTTATGAGCTGCATAACAAGCTAACTGCTAATTTTAGCCTCTCGTCTTTCATTAAGATATCCCTACAAAATTTGTGATGACTTTATTCATAAGAAAATCGCTTGTTTGGGATGTTATAAGTAAAAATTGGATATTAGTATTAACGTGAAGTTCAGTTTAATCGTAAGTCAGATTTTACTGGATTCTGTAGTGTAACATAGTAAAAGTTTATCACTTTAGTTATTCAACGTTCTCTCTAATATTTTTTTCTGTGTGCGCGAAAATTTTGAAACTACTGGTCGGCATATGTATTTCCTACCAAAACTTGTGCGCGGAATTTTAGAACTGCTGCGCTGCATTTTCGAATGAGCTGCGCGGCATTTTCTAATGAGCTACATGGCCGCACACCTTAGAGGGAACATTGCAGTCATGGGATGAGTGTGGGGTCGAAGAAAGTTCATTTTTAAACTTGCATTTAAAAATGAAGTTAATCAACAACGACACTTCAACAGATTCGTGACATGTTTAGAAGCTCATATTTAAAGAAAAATCTGTTTTCGTGCTATCGCTATGCACTCACTCACTATTATATTTTTAAGAAACAATTGTTCGCCGCTTTGAAAAATGTCTGAACATTTTTGTCATCTGCGTGACAATTTATGAATTATTCTTTATTTCTGTTTCAGTTTCATTCTCTTGGGACCAAATTTTTGAATGACCCGAAAATTGAGAAGACATCTAATGATGACGAAGAAGAAGGGAATTGGGTTCCCAATACAAATGGATGTCAAACACCCCTTCCACTTTTACAGAACGAATTTGATGTTAGTGGACGATCACCTTCATTTGTTTTGAAACAACCTATAAAGATCTCAACTTCCGTGACTGTGTAATAAATTTCGATTTGATGTCTTATATAGCGTTGATTCAAATTTCATTAGGTCGTTTGTAGAACCCGTCAAGGATTTAGATGTCATGGCTGTGTCTGGTCTGAACTTGACAAGACATAGGAATGAAACTGATGATGTTATGCGTACCCTGCTCGTTTTGACAGTTTTGCCATTCAAGACCGAGTATTCTGAATTTAGTTTGCGATTGTCCGTAGTTAAATGAACAAATTGGCTGGCATCCCGAATATTCACGGATATTTTTAATAAGGATTACTGGCACTCCTATGTTATTGTTTAGATTGAGGATGTTTGCTATATGCGGTCTCGTGACTACCTAAAGTATAACACTGCCATCCGCGAAGCAGCCGGTTTAATAAATTCATACGACTGGGAAAATGCTCGGTGGGAACTTCTTTTGCTGAAAATAAGACTGAAATTGATTACGTTTCCACTCTCAAGATGGTATCTAACACTTGCGAATGTTACCCGCTTTCTGACTGGTGGAACACCAAAATGCAGGAGTGAAATATTTTATATGCTTAGGAAACTTTGACCCCATTGTGGTGCCATGACTCTCCTTTGGCGTGGTGACATGGCTGTTTATGTTTTCCAAATGTGTGGACAAAGACTACCAAAATGTGTTTAAAATGGGTCTTGCATAGGAGAATTTGTGAATAGTTAAACCGTTATTATCATATTTTGACCAGCAAATGAAAGACTCATCCCTAAATTTATATACAAGACCAACCGTGTTATGCTGGAGCTGAACTACGCACAAACCATCCCACGTGTAGTGTAAATGACGTATAATGTAGTAATGAAGCCTAATACGGAAAGTGATAAAAGCATAATCGAATAAAGCAACAGGTTGTTCTCCTGTCATGTAATTTTCACTTGACACAATGGCATACTCAAAGGCAAATATTTAGCAATGCAATCTAAAAGTTTCACACTGAATATTGTATACCTTTGCGGAAAATAATCATAAGAATAACGTTTAACGATTAACACATTTTAAGCTAGTGTTTAGTTCTAACTGATGCATTTAGACTAGATTTTCGATTTAATATTGCCCAGTAATATTAACCCGATTTCAAATATTATAAATATAAAGTCTTTTCAACGTTTTGTGATTTTAGAGAATATGTATTCTCAAATGTTTTCGAAATTGTCTGAGTGATGACCACTATTCTGCACATATTAAAAATGTAATGTGTTTTCGCATTAGTCTAAGTTCAACATCTGCAACAGTAAAATCAATGATACGCATCGGAACTTTTTTTACGGCGTTACCCTCCGTATTTCGATGTACCAATAAGAATGAATTAAACTGCCATTACGCCCTCAGATACTCGAATAGAAGTCTGTTATCTCCGAATTCAACGATCTTTATATAGATGGTTGTGATTATTGTGGAATTTGGTAAGATTGTTAACCAATTTAGAGAAACGAGAAATATTTTCTATGTGTGAGAGCGCATGAGAGAGAGAGAGAGAGAGAGAGAGAGAGAGAGAGAGAGAGAGAGAGAGAGAGAGAGAGAGAGAGAGAGAGAGAGAGAGAGAGAGAGAGTCTATGCTCAAATACTTACATGTTTGGAAAGTACAAAATGCGTATTATTGTTTATTATAATACTTAGACATGCTTATTTAGTTTGTAAGTAAAATAATGATAGAATTTCTTCTTTAAAATGATTTTCCTATAACAATTTGTGTAAGTTTAAACTTTAGTGTTTCTCAACATATGGACGTTATTTTAAACGTAGATGAGATTTTTCTTTACAAATAAAATATGCAAAAGCACAAAACGTTTTCATTTGGTCATTTAAACCATGCACCTGGAAATAGCATACAGTACACATCTGGCAACATACAGCGACATACGTCAATGAAACGTCTTCTTTTCTTCTCCATTAAACATATGAGGAATAAATGTGATTACTGATATCCTCGTTACATTCCGTTGATCACCATTCAGACACGGAAGTCAATTTGCTTCTTACGCGTAACTGCCCTTAAAGAAAATTACTCAAATCACTTATCACATATCGATTATTATGAACATATTTGGCCAACTATTTTATTTTTCATGGAAGTCAATTGAAGTCTCAAAAGCCATTAAAGGGGACAAATGCCCTAACCTGCAAAATTTTATTGTAAATATCATGATATGTAGTAGTTTGTGTATATAATATATCCTGACTATTGTTTCTTTGCATTTATTGTGTTTTCACAAACATTTAATAATAAAACGACGTTGAATTCCGAGATCAAATGGAAAGAACCTACCCCTCAAGTTTTTATCTCCCTTTCACACAAGCAGGATGTGACGTCATTTGAGATGATTTCCGTACAACAGGCATATAAATACTCAGTGTCAAGTAGAAACGATGTTTCAATGCGCAGCTCTGAATTGTGTGAATAAAAGCAGTTCCCGACAAATATTTTTTTCCTTCACATTTCTATATGATCCTAAAGTGTTATTTGTATGGGTGATCAAATTAAAGAGAGAAGGGATTTATGACCGAGACTAGAGACTCTTCAAACTATTGGGTCTGAGCCAAAACGTTAGCGTTTGAAGCCTGATGCAGTGCCGACTCTTTTTTAAAATATTTTTCTACTCTGATAACAAGACAGACGACGGGAATCACACCGGCGAGTCGTAGTCGACATAGGACCGGGAGCATCACAGGAATCTGCAGTTTTATCTATAAAGCACGACGAAATTTCTGACTACATGAAATTTCGTCGTGCTTTATCAATAAAATTGCAGACTCCTGTTGGAGCATTAAGAACTCAATAATTCAGGAGCACCGTCAACGTTTCAATACCTGAACGTGTAATTTCAGCCAGTAAAGTTTAAAACCTCAGTAGCTTCTGATATTTTATTTTGCCATTATACACATACATTCACTCATACTTCTAGAACTGTCATAAGTTTTTAGATTCATCGGTCAGAAGCAAGAATACAAGAATACATGAATCATGTGAAGGTTTCAGATAAGAAGGTCTTGCGAATCGTGCTCACTACACATGATGGTAATATTTTTATATTTTTTTTTACCTAGTATATTCTATACCCTACGGAAAAGTCGTCTATATGATATGTGTCGGTAGAGTCTAAAAGGACAAAATAATTTACTGAATAGTATAGTTATTACACATAATTTCACAATAATTCAATCACTTTATACATGGCTACGTGGTATTTATTTTTTAACAGATTGGTTTATGGAGCCTTGGAAGAGGTGGGGGTGTAACATGTGCTCTCTCTCTCTCTCTCTCTCTCTCTCTCTCTCTCTCTCTCTCTCTCTAACACACACACACACACACACACACACACACACACACACACACACACATGTTCTCTTCCGAGAGCCACTGAGATTGGCAACAAATATTCCATTCTTGGTTGGACATTGGAACACATTTGCTACACAAGCACCTGTGTGGAAAAAAAAGGCTAAAATTATTTGAAAAAACTGTTGCCTGTTTGATATTCTAAATATCCATTTCTTTGACGAGCATTCATCTAATTATGACATGTACAAGTCCATATCAATAGCTGTTGGATTAATCCAGGCTATAGAAAGTGAAAACCAATTTCCAGCCAAACCCGCAAAAAAAAAACTGGCAAGAAAAACTCTGATCTGTAATATTAAATTGTTTTGACTTAAAATAAAATGAAAAGAAAGAAGAAGAATTAATGAAACAAAAAAATGAATTGAGAAAGAAATCGTAATCGGTAGAAAATTATAGCCCTCTCCATGCCCGGTTTATTGATTAGACTTTGTACTGCTATTTAGTTTGGTATTTAAAATTAAAGGTAGTTTATAATCATCGTCATTGTCAGAACCTGACGATTCTTGTACATCTTTGTCATACGAATTTGTCTCGGGTTCATACATATAAGGTTGGATGTTCATGAAATATTCTACTTCTGGATTGTCATCCACATCACTGACAGTCGACATAATTTAAACATTCAAGTACAGCCAACTTATAGAATGATTGACTTTATTATCATAGGAGTCTGCAGTTTTATCAATAAAGCACGACGAAATTTCTGACTACATGAAATTACCTTAACGGTAATATAAAATAATTATTTTAAAAAACCGTTAGGTAATTTCATGTAGTCAAAAATTTCGTCGTGCTTTATTGATAAAACTGCAGACTCCTGTACTATTATCAACAATGCCAGCGTGAACAGTGTCTCAAATGACGTCACATCCGCTAATTGTTCAGGGGGAGGAGGGAAGTGCTTTAGCTTATTCAAGACGGTTCGGGAGAGATGATCGGTTTTTCATAAATTTCTGCGTAACGAGCAAAAAAGAAAGGTACAAATTTTCAGAAAATGAAACATATATATATATATATATATATATATATATATATATATATATATATGTATATATATATATATATATATATATATATATATATATATATATATATATATATATATATATATATATATATATATAGCAAATTATATACGGAGTTTGAGCGAATCTCAGTTTTGCATGTTTGTCCCCTTTAAACTGAGTCAGTTACTTGCCAAATCAGCTTGATTTTCAATTTCAATGTTCAGTAAAAGAATGTTTCATCAATACCGAAATAAAATATAAAAACGCCAAAAGTTTAATTATGCAAAAGAGCATATCTACGAAGTATACCTGTATACACTTTTGATAAACAAAAGTACATCAGTCTTACCAAAATCAGTTTGTGGGATGCTTCTGTGGCTGCATTACGGTCAATGGCAAGAGAAAAAAGGAAATATTAGCTAAGGGGTGCCCCAAACGAAACATGTAAAGTATAGGGTCCTACTGACGACTGTGGAGCTGACACGGCAAAACCAGTGTAAACCATGTGGTCCTTTTTATGAAACACTAGACAGAGAGATTACAATTAGTTTCCATCTTAAGTTGAAATTTAATATCCAATACAACTGTCATCAGCATACAATGCAGCTTTAATTGTTATTCAATATATCTTTAATTACAATCCAAAATTACAATCCAATACAGATTTCTTTAATATCCAATACAACTGTCATTAGCATACAATAAAGCTTTAATTGCTATTCAATATATCTTTAATTGCTATCCAATACAGATTTCTTTAATATCATATAGAACTGTCATTAGCATACATTACAGTTTTAATTGCTATTCAATATATCTTTAATTACTATCCAATACAGATTTTTTAATATCCAATACAACTGTCATTACCATAAAAAACAGCTTTCATTAGTAACCAATATAGCTTATATTAATGTCCAAAACAGCTATTTTAATACCCGATACAGCTTTCATCATTATCCAATAAAACTGTATTTAATACCCAATACAACTTTCATTAATATTCAATACAGCTTTCATTTATATCCAATA
The DNA here is from genome assembly GCA_016746295.1 of Potamilus streckersoni. NCBI lineage: Eukaryota > Metazoa > Mollusca > Bivalvia > Unionida > Unionidae > Potamilus > Potamilus streckersoni. Next base: position 2,024,374 of record JAEAOA010000438.1, read on the forward strand.
CAGCTTTCATTAATATCCAATACAGCTTTCATTAATATCCAACACAGCTTTCATTAATATTCAATACAGCTTTCATTTATATCCAACACAGCTTTCATTAATATTCAATACAGCTTTCATTTATATCCAAAACAAGTTGAATTAATATCCATTGCCGCTTTCTTAATATCAATACAGTTTTCATAAATATCCAATACAGGTTTCCCTAATAACCAATAAAAATTGCAATAATATCCCAATAAATGGTTTATTAATATCTAATATAGCTTTCCTTAAAATCCAATACAACTTTTGTTATTATCCAAATACAGCTTTCTTTAATATCCAATACAACTTTCAGTAATGTCCAATACATCTTTCACTAATACCCAAAAGGTAGCTTTAACAATTTTTCAGTAATATCGCTACGATGTTGCATTGTGACAGTTTATAATGAATTGCACTAGGGCATCATGCCAAAGACACGTAGCATCATGTCCCACCCAGTCACATTATTCTGACTCCAGACCGACCATTCCTAACACTAACCTATTAATGCTGAGCGCCAAGCGAGACAACTGTTAGTACCATTTTTCAAGTTGTCCAGAGTGTGACCATTCTCTCCGCCTTTCTGAGTCTTGGCTTCGCCATAACAGGCGACACAAAATGTACAATTACTCGAGCACATCCCCATAAACACCCCAAGACACCACCCAAAAAAAGAAACAAAACAAATACAAGAGATAGAACAAACAGTGTTACACATTCCTGTTTAAACTTTTTGTTAGCACAGTATGATTTTTGCGCCGGTAAATACGGTACAATGTGAGACGAATCAGTTGGGAACAAGAAGAAATGGCATTACAGTGGCCCATAAAAGGTACCCATGAATACTAACTGAGTACTGTTTTTCGCAAGATTCCTCCCCCCTATATATAACCTTACTTTTGTGGTCACTTGAATAATATGAACTTAAAAGCTGCATAATACATGCCAGTGACTTCTCCTTTCATTTGTATAATAAATAAACATCTACTATACAGCGAAACTCTCTACTATTATGGTAAATAAACACTAATTTATCTATTACGCTAGTTTCTGTAAAGGAAAGCATCGAAAATAAATCACGACACTTCAGATGTTCACGGAATTTTATATATGAAACTAATTTATTGTAAGAGAATATGGGAATAATTTGGCTATAAAAGTGAGCTGCAAACATTCAAATCATTTTTCATGTCTGTAATATGAAGAAATTACTGTGTTAAAATGAACCAGACTTCTAGCTAAAAATAAATTGTGAAGTGACGGAAGAAACGACAGGATGGGTCACGCGTGGGGATATAATTACTGAGGTTATACGAGTTGTACGCTTCACCTTTCTAGTGTTTGTTTTGGTGAATGAAGACAAAGCAATACGTTCAGGTCTCACTGGATAGTTTCGTATTTTGACCCCTACCCTAAATTTTAAGGTAGAAGGCATGAGCCTAATTATCAGAACCTAGCATTTATAAATTCACACACAATCTAAATCTGTAATGTGGTTTACATTTACACTGAGTTAGACTTGAAAATGGGTTGGCTTGTTGGTGACTGCCTGTCACAGTTAGACTAGCATTGGAGATCAAATGCGTAACTTGGGCTGAAAATGAGCAGCCAACTTGGCTGACGCATTTACATGTCTGCTACATAGATAAATATCTAAAATTCTAGATGATTCAGAGGTGATAAAAGATATGCTAATTTGTTTTAGTACTAGTGAAATTTGAAGATGAATAAGGTACATAATGATTCTTTAAGCCACCTTATCTCATGAAAATATTCAAAATAGCTCATTCCTGTCAAAAAATGAATTAAAAAGTGGGGTTGGTGGTAGTATCGGTTCAGTAAAAAAGCCACCAATTGTATAAGGAATTAACCATAATACCTCAGTCAGAATCTTACAAGCGTCCTTTCAACATAAATCATAAATTAGTTTTTATTTGTATTTTGAGTGGAAAAATTTTTATTATCATTTTTCTGCAATAGGTCATCGTCGGATGAAAATTTGCCCACCCCCACCCCCGAAAAAAAACCCCGTCCAGTGAGACCTTACTAATTGATCAAGGACGATCTACGAGTTCGATTCGTGCCGATCCGATGGTGGAAATCGAGTCTAACTTGTCAGCCCTCCACAACCGTCAAATAGTATACAGCTCATGTGGTGCACGAAAATTTTCAGCAAAAATACTATGTGAAACATTAACGTTCATCAGTACTTTGTGCGTGTGACGGTAACTGCAAAGAAGATAAATACACGGCTTTGAATTCTTGCTGTTTTTAGGAACTTCGTGAAAATGGCGCATGTCCGGGATACTTAATGCCTTCCAAATAAATATCACTAGTGAAATAATATGATTCTCAATAACAGAACATAATTTATCAGGCATGTCAGAATCTATGAGGTAAAAACTAGCTAATCTTGACATTAAAATTGTCACGAAAACATTCCCTTCACCCTACAATCTGTAAAATGCTTTAAGATGAGCCATACTAAACGGTACATGTTCAAAATCCTGCTTTGAGTAAAAAGAAACAATAAAAAAAATCAATCCGGCATTGGTATTAAAATGCGATATTAAATCAATAACGTTTAAGCATCTTTTATGAATGCGACGTATTCCTGGGCTTGAATTTACTGCACATTGTGTTTGATACCCACAATTTGAAATCGTTATGAAAATGAAAGTTTTAAAAACTTGTTTGTACAATGTGCAAGCAGATATCCAGCTATGAATGTGTGCATATTTTAAGTGCAATATAATATGATTGCCGACTATATAACCGCTCCGGTGGCCTAGTGGTTAGAGCGTCCGCCTCGGATGCGGGAGGTCGTGGGTTCAGTCCCCGGTCGAGTCATACCAAAGACTTACAAAAATGGTACTAAAAGCTGCCTCGCTTGGCTCTCGGCATCAAGAGGTTAGTGTTAGGACTGGTCGGCCTGGTGTCAGGGTAATGTGACTGGGTGGGACATCATGTTACATGTCTGCGGCATGATGCCCCAGTGCTAGAAATCTCTATAAACTGCCACACTGCAGACATCGTAGCGATATGACTGAAAAAATGTTAAAGCTATATTAAAAATCCAAATCACACACACACACACAGACATACATGTAATTCTTTTGAAACATTGGAAACGGTATGACACGTAAACGATTGTACACGGTGAGACGATGACGATTAGGAAGACCGTTTACAACAGCACAATATGGTACGCTGAAAGAATTCGAGGTGTTCTGCTAAAAATTGAAGGTCATATGAAGATATACAACCGACGGACAGCTACGTTTGATCTTTCTCAAAAGGTAGGTTTAAAGGGAAGAGTTTATTGCAATCAGACTTCATTTGGCTATGATACTTTTGAAAACGGTGTTAAGAATTAAACCACATTAAGAATCTCCAATTTGCATACTCTACAGGAACACTACAGGTACAGAATATTTTGTGAAGCATAACTATCTAGAAGAAAATTGTAACATAATAAGTTTCTTCATCAAATCACAACCCCAGTCCCACCCAACCTTCTTTACGCTCTCATTTTAATAATAATATCAATATATTAAGCAGATATTATGCTGACATGTTGGCAGTTCTGCCAACACTCATTTGCATTATTTGAGATAATGTTCTTCCACTATTAGAAAAAAAACTTATGATTACCTGGAAGTAAAAAGAGTTGAAATGTTTTTTTTTTCTCTAAGTTCTTAAAGAACTGTTGACACTAAATCATTGTCTAAATCTTAATATCTGTTTAATATATTTGGCTGGCATATGAATTCCAAAGAATTTAGACCAAAGGAGATAGCGAACTTTCAGATGATTCTGTTCAAACTAAATTGAAGAGATCTGATTAAAATCAGATTATGACATACACAAAACAGAGCAAAACTGGAAGACTTTGGCAAGATGCAAATGGTGGTGAATGGAAGCAGTGCATTAAAGATGTTTATTAATATTTTTGTCTGGTGACTCAGTACCATTGAAATAGCCTTACTATGAAAAACCTCCGTTTCATATAAATTTCAGTTTTGTTGTTAATAGTAAGCTTTAAATACATTAGTTTGGAAGTATTGCACGTGTTAGCTTTCATCGAATCTATATCCTCTGCATATCCTGTTTTTCCATATGTGGCTATTGATGCTGAATTTTCGTCGACCTTTGATGGTATGTGTTGATATTTTCGTTTTTACGAGGGTCTTCTTACGAAAATTACAGTACAACTTAATCATTCAAACCATATACATCGGCCGCGTGTACATATTTAAGATTGCATAATAAAAATATTATTTCATATTGCAATATCTGGTCTGAAATATAATTTATAATCCATCTTGCATAAAGCTTCATAAAGCGAAATCTGGTTCCCTGACTCAGAAACGGTATTTTATCTGGTGCATTAAAATGTGCATTTATCCACAAAATACAATTCAAAGGAAAGGAAGAACCTATCATGGAAATGCTTCATCAGGAATGCCAATAGATAGGGCACTGTCACCCTTTCACTGCGATCGTTATGGTCAGAGAACAGGTGTACCTCAGATAAAACCTAATAAAACGCCTTAAACATAGACAAAGCCACAAATTCATAATTTCGAAATTGTAGTTGCTTGTTCATAAAAAAGCAAAATGGAATAATTGAAATAGAACATTATTTCAGTATTAAAATAGAAAATCTCTTTCAAAGTTTTGTTTTGTTACTTTTATTAGCTCTTCCGGACTTTTAAAATTTGCTAGCAGAGACGTACTTTATTTTGAAACTAGATCGCATTCGCTCGTAGAAAGCCGAAAGATAAAAGTCTGTAGTTTTTATAAAATTATCAGAAACCAGGCTCCGGTTTATATAACTAATGTACTCCTGCCTTGTTCTCGAGACACAGTGCCTTATAATCTAAAAACCTCGAACAATATAATTTTTTCTTTGTTAAAAGGATCGTATATACCAATGTGTATGAACACATGAACGGTGTGCCATAATCCATTGTTCATCTATACTAAATTTTTAAAAATACCTGCTCCAAACTATTTAGCATTTGGTCCTAGGCATGGTTCTGTGCTAGAAAGCCGATGAGACACAAATGCAGGTCGATGAATGGCGATTTAATTATGTCCAATCTTGCTGAAACATTCCTGTTCCTGTGGATTTCCAACAAAAAAAATATGACTATCACTTACTATTTGAATGCAGACTATTCGATAACATAAAAATGAGTTTTATAGCAGATTATCATTAATAGATATATACTGATACACTTTTCTTCCCCAAAGAACTACACACATCAGCAACAAACGCTTGCTACAAAGAAGATTAACACAAATTTGATTATTTTTTATAAAGGTAAAATTGTGCGCACCGAACCGCACCAAACTTCATCACTCCTCTCTCATCCTTTTCTCATCCCTCTAAAATCATTATATGCATGTATGTATGTATGTATGTATGTATGTATGTATGTATGTATGTATGTATGTATGTATGTATGTATGTATGTATGTATGTATGTATGTATGTATGTATGTATGTATGTATGTATGTATGTATGTATGTATGTATGTATGTATGTCACCTGTCTTTACTTTTTCTAGATATCTTGCCTGCATGGTCATTAATGAATTATTTATGATTACAAAGGAGAGGCACTTATTAGTTGAACAACTTGCTTCCAATCCATTTTCCCTGTATACATACTTCCGATCCTTTTGACACTCGAGCATGTTGTTCTAAACTTTTTTTGTAAAATAAAAAGCTCTTCTAGAAAAAGGCACTACTAACTACCTTCTGTAGTCATCGTGATATAAATAAATAAACTAAAATTAAATTATAAATTATTTTGTCGAAAACTAGCAAACTTTTCATCATCATCCTCAACCAACGTTTCAATCTGTGACGAGTTACCAAATCTCGTGGAGTGCCCCATCCACCCCGCGCGAAAATTATTGTCGACCCTTACTATAGACTATGGCACGTCTGTTCTCTGTTTATGACTAATTTCTTCGTTTTGTTTAATTGACATGTGCATTGTATTTCGGTTCATTATTCTGATATCATTTAGTTCATCCCGTTTTGAATGTATTATTCATTTCAGTGTATGACATTTGTATTTAGTTGTAGTGTGTTAGTGTAATTATATGTATTTAGTGGTTCTTCAGCATAAACATTTTTAATATATAACCATCAACTGTTCTACCTAAGAAAAATCCAAACTCTTCCTATCAAATCCCAAAAGTATGAAAACTATACTGTCGGTTTCTGATCCTTCGTTACTTTTTCCTCAAAATTTCCTGGAAAAAAACTGACAAGTGTGAAATGTTATGCCGTAGCCTCATTTGATGTACAAATAAAAACCAGTAGGATTCACTTTAACAAATTGTGTTATCAAATTCCAACAATATTTTTAATTCCACTGTTATTCCCATACTAAGTCCATCTTAGCCTATCACCATGTCTCGCCGGAAACAGATTAAACGATATAAGCCGGGCATCGGATAGAAACATTTTTAGTTATTTAGCTTGTTGTGTCTTCCCTGATGCAAATTTTTAATATTGTACAGTAACTGTAAATCACATATAAGAGCATACATCTATCGAAGAATTCATATTATTAGCAATGATAGTAATCAAAATGAGTGACCCTTTTATAACGTTTCAGACTTGAAACGGATATTCATGCGCAAATCAGCTGTTCAAAACAACCGCTTTTGCGGTTTCTGGATTGAGATGAAGATCGTATCAGAAAGGTTGAAATGTTAAGAAATTTCTTTTTTTCAGTTACTTTTTGGTTTTTTATTAATTTATCTGAAATTTTTTTTTTAAGTAAATCATAAAAATATTATTATCATAACATTTCGACAATCCAATGCAAGACCACATCGTGTTTCCAGCACCAAAAAAATCTGGATCATAACTCGACTCGTAATGATATGAATGTTCCGAAGCTGACAACTCGACGTGACGTATCAATCAAGATTGAATTACTGTGATAAAATATATTTATATGTGTAAGCACCAAATTCTTCCAAGAAAAAAAAATGGAGGAAAAAATGAATACGTTTTTACAACGTAGATATGTGGCATTTCTTAGTTCCATTTCGTATGGTGATTTAGCGGTACTATAACCTTAGAGTTGTATCAACCCCTTTTATTGAAGTAGTAACGTTTCAGACCTCTCAGGTGGTCTAGTGGTTACCTCAAATGCGGGAGGGCGCGGGTTAGAACCACAGCCAAATCCTACAAAAGACTTATAAAATGGTACTAATAGCTGCCTCGTTAGGTGTTCAGCATTAAGAGGTTAGTGTTAGAACTGGTTGGGTAGGTAACAGGCTAATGTGACTGGGTGGGGCATCATGCCCTAGGTTTGTGATACTCCAGTGCTAAACATCACTATAAACTGTCACACCGCAGACATCGTAGTGATATGACTAAAAAATTGTTAAAGCTGCGTTAAAAATTCAAATAGCACACACACACACACGCACGCACGCACACACATACACACACACTCACACATATACACACACAAGTAACCTTTCAACCTTTCAGTAGCACAACTGTAAGCACATAACGTGAATAAGAAAGTAATGGAAGATCGGTAACAATAATTATTTTGAGGGGCAGCAGACAGATGCCTTCCCCCTCCTTAGCTGAAAAGAGAAAAATATTTCATGTGTCTCTGTTTTCCCAAGGTGCATTGTAATGTATAATCTTATATAAAGAATTTTGATCAAAAATTTATTTTTAGTCAATTTTTATGGGTTATTTTTTTCTCTAATGTATTTGAAGGTTCATTCATTCGATCAAGTTCCAATTTCTTTTTCTAAGTCTCTCGCCTTTTTCAGTTTTTTTTTGTCTACTAAGTCCTGTGCATGCTATATGTGTTATTTTATATTGTGTATCTGCTTTATAGTGTTTTGTAAGGACGGCAGTTATATCAAATCAAGAGATATCCGAAAGTTTTCCTACTGCATTCTCTGTACACACACACGCACACACACACACACACACATTGCGATTTTGCGTTTGTTTTGAGTCATCTCTCCCTTTATAGTCATAATAAATAAATGATAATAATATATATTATCATAAAGAGGATACTTTGGTTGAGTCATGCATGAATTAACATTTCCTTTATTTTTATATGTTTCCCGCTGCATTTAGATACATTCCAAATTCTTTATAGCACAAAAGACTGTAGAAGAGCCAAATAAAACTTTTTTTTTTAAAAAAAAGCAAACATTTATATTAGTTTTAGGTTAGATGTTAGTTCGGATCACCATTGTTCATTATGTTTTTCTATATCCTGTTTGTGTGTACTTTATACCATATGCTACATATGGATTTTTCTGAGGTTCTATCGCAGGTCTGTCCACTTCGCGCGGCGCCATGTGGCAGTGCCCCACGATGTTACATCTCTTACTTCTTCCATGTGTAGGTTCCCTGTCCCATAAACAGAAATAAAGAATTATTAGATATTAATTATTAAAATTTATCGCGTAATCTATTAACATATTGTGAGATATTGTTATAAATAAATTACTGATTGTTTTATGTTTTATTTTTTAATCATATTATTGCCTATATTTTTCATTATAGATATTATATTTTCTGTCAAGTTCATATATGTTTCTTTACTAAATTTCCCATCTAGATATAGCAACAGATTTTTCCTATATTTTTCAGTTTTGGTTATTTGTGTAATTACACAAAATCGTTCTGTTGATGTTTTTTCGCACTTTGTTATTACATGGGCTTTAGTACAACTAGCTTTATTGCACATCGGGCATTACGGCATTTGTCTTATCATATGCCTTCTCTTGGCTATCTCTGCAGTACGCCATGTATTATGGCGGTATTTGAAAATAATGCTCTGTATTTTTAAAGAATTTTTTCCCCACTGCGTTAATGTATTTTCCCAGCTATAATTAATTAGTGTATTGCATTCATCGATACACTTTATTTCTTTGTTCTTGTTGTGAATAGTCTTCGGCCCACTGCGAGAAAGACCGAACACTTAGACAGGGACTAAATATTCTCGAATTGTCCGTACGACCTTACTAATAGCTTCTTCAACGATTAGTTACAATACCAATAACCTAACCATATGGCTAACCTAACCATAGGGCTAGCATGGGTAATCAAGTCTCGCAACTGTTACAATAACTTGTCCTGGGTATTTAAAGCAGTGTTTATTTGGCAGGTAGACTGTTCACGTAGCTCTGTAGCATAAATATTTTTAGTGAATTTTATACAGGATTTCTAAGGAAATTATTAAACGTAGTTTTTGTTCTTTTCGAGCTCGGCATATTAAAGTCCTTTAACCATTTTGTTTACCATTTATTTATAAAATTTTATGAAATTAATACATATCTAAATTAATTCAGTTTTCAGCTTTTTGGTAAAGGCATAAACTAAATATAACTCAAATAAAAACATTCTATCGGTTACTTTGTGATTAAAAAAACATGTTGAAAACTTTAATAGAAGTGGATTATCACGGGGTTTCGTGACGTTTTGATGTGTGTGTATATGTGTGATTTGGAATTTTAACGTAGCTTTAACAATTTTTCAGTTATTTCGCTTCGATGTCTGCAGTGTGGGAGTATATAGTGATGTTTAGCACTGGGGTATCATGCCGCAGACATGTAGCATGATGTCCCACCCAGCCACATTATCCTGACACCAGGCCGACCAGTCCTAACACCAGCCTCTTAATGCAGAGGCCCAAGCCAGGAAGCTGCTGCTAACATTTTTATGTCTTTGGTATGACTCGGTCGTGGTTCGAACCCGCGACCTCTCGCATACGAGGCGGATATTGGCCACTCTATCTTGATGAGATAGATTTGACACGAGATAGACCGAATACATAATCTTTAGAAATGTAACTTTTAAAGGATTTTGCCTGAAAAATAAAAATTTCAAACGAGAAAAGTAATTACTGAAATGTGCTGCTTTATAGTCAGATGTACTGGCGCCAGATAAGCCACACGAATGCCGAGTCAGGGGTGCAAGGGTTTGGTGGGGATGGGGAAAGCAGGTTGCCTAGTTATGCAGTAAAAAAATTAATGATTAAACAAATATTAAGCTTATTAAATGTTTTAATCACCAGTAAAATTCTTATATTGTCATAGTTTGATAATTTTTCGTTTCAAATTTAGTTGTGTTGTCTATGAAAGACCATTTACCCTCTGTTACCAATCTTTTTTGACAGCTGTGTTAATAAAATTGTTTCAGTATAATGATATATTTATGTTCTTTTTGTGGATACTCACGTGATATGCCCAGCAAGAGCTTATTATTTTTAGAGGTACACATTTAATCTAAAATGTACTGGAAAGAATACATTATTTGGAAAACAAAAGTATGGAAATTAATGTTTTTATTAGCAAGAAATAGTGCTTAAAACATCGCACTTATTAACAAATAAAAGTACATACAAGATTTAAATTAGAGGCAAATAAAAGTATCTAACAGAGTTCAATTAACAGAATTTTCTAAAATATAATTCAATTATAAGCGATTAGAAGTTTCTAAAAAAGAAATTAGTTATTAGCAAATAGAACTTCGTAAAAAATTCAGTTATCAGTTAACTGAAGTTCCTTAAAGAGTGCCGTTATAGAGTAAAACAAAAGCCCCAAAAATAGATAAACTATCAGACAGTAGAAGTACGGACAAGAATTAAATTATCAGCGAATAGAATTTCCTAAAAGAGTACAATTATCAGCAATTATCACCTTAAAGATTATCAACCAAAGGAAGTGCATAAAAGAGTTTAAGTATTAACGAACGTAAGTATCTAAAATAATACAATTATCAGCAAACGGAAGTTCTTTAAAGAATACAGCTCTCATGGACAAAAGGAATTTAAACCTGGAAAGACTTTTACAATGTAAATATGTCCATCAAACAAATAGCACCAGAAACTTATTATACACGTTTATAGGTCACCGGTCATACACCCAACATTTTCCTTTGTACCGATTTGCTTTACATGATTAAAAGTATTTATAATGGCACAAAAAAAAATAATATCAAGTGTAAAGAAGAAATAATTTTATTACTAGAAATAAAAGTATAAAACAATGTTACTTCCTCTTAGCTACGATTTCTTACCTATAGAAGACGCCAACCAGAAATAACGTACATTTATCTCCCAAGACGAAGCACTTTCGGGGTGGGGGAAGCACCAGACAGATCCCCCCCCACCTAGCCAAAAATAAAGGTTTTTATGTGTTGTGTACACCCACTATGTGTTGCAAATTATTATTTTTATAATAGAATTTAGAAAACCTACTTTGTTTGTGATATTTCTATTTCCCTAGTGCATTGAAAGGGTGCACTCTCTTTCCGATTTAGATCATCAGAATGAGAACGTGCATACCCTTTATATTTCAAGTGACGTTTGGCTAAGGGTCGCCGATGTCATGTGTACGCTATATGTTCATGATTGATATATATATAAATATATATATATATATATATATATATATATATATATATATATATATATATATATATATATATATATGTGTGTGTGTGTGTGTGTGTGTGTGTAAGAACGTCATCTTGAAACCAAATTATTTTTAAGTTGTTATTAAGATATATTCAGATATTTATTTTATTTAAATTAAATTTTAGAATTATTTCGTATGAGAAATGGTTTAAGTTGTTTATGAGATAAGCAAAAATCTAGTGTTTCAGCGTTAGCTATTTTGTGGCATGTCTCATATATAATTTTGAATTTAGGAGGCTGGTTATAAAATCGGTTTGCAAGGAGCCATGTGTCTTTATTTATTAAACTGACTCACTTCTCTTATCGATCACCAGGCATTACTCCACACTCTCCATAAAATAATTATTTTCCAAATATAAAATTTCACAATGTCAATTATAAAATTCAAAAAGCCAAAGTGTTGTTAGTTGCTTATCCTTATCATGGACTCCTTTATTTCAAAATATAAATATAAGCTATAAACTATCATTCATGTATTTCTGTATTACCTGTCCATGTCCTGCACGTGTATATTTGGAGGTTCTTCCTCCAGCCTTCCCACTTCGCGTGGCGCCTTGTGGTATCGCCTGGTGGCGTTTCTGTTTCTTACCTCGTACAGGTGCAGGTTCTCTGTCCCTTCCTAACTACCAAACAGCTGTACAGTACCCGTTACTTTCTTTTTATTAGTTATCTGCATTCCATATCTAAGGGTTGACTAGTAATTTAGTATATAAAGATATACTTAATTTAATTTTCTAATTTTGGGGACGTATTATGGGCTCATTTACATCTTACTATAATCTGTCCACATTGTTTTATTACATCTACTATAAAGTTAATTACGTCAAAAAAGGCTTCTTTTCTAATTTCGCATCTAAATATATATATATATATATATATATATATATATATATATATATATATATATATATATATATATATATATATATATATATATATATATATATATATATATATATATATATATATATATATATATTACATTAATTGAATAACTTTGTTTCTGTGTTTTTATCTTACTACATTCAGTTATAGCATGTTTTGTGTGTAAAATTTGTTTTCTTGCAAAGAGGACATTTGGGGATTATTCTAATAATATTTATCTTCTTTGCCAGTTCTTCTGTCAGCCACACATCATGTAGGCATTTAAAAAAAATATACGTTGTAATTTAAGAGACTTTATGTTGGCCCAATTATTCCAAGTGTTACCCCAGTTAATTTCCAAATTTTCTCTTTTTACTTTACATTTTGTGTTCCTTGTAGAGAAATTTCTTATTATTTTTTAATATCTTTTCCTTGACCATATTTCTGTTTTATTTCTAAATTTAGTAACCCAGGTGAAGTACATGCATCTTTAGTCGAAAAATAAAACAGTATAACCTATGGAAAGTGAACATTTAGATGAAACTACTGAAAACTAATTAACTATTCAGCCTTATATCGATATGCGTGCACGACGCACTAGATTGTGTCGCTTTCAAAACTGTTCCATTGTTTCAGTTTATTTTGAACATTCCTGTTTAAACAGGTAAAAAGGAATCAATATTGCCATCCCTATGTCGGCCAACTATAAAAAAAAAGAAATTGGTATACTTAAAAGAATCCAAAAGAACCAAACAAGGCTTCCTTATGTCGGGCGTCTTCATAAGAAAAAAAAAATCTGTACCCTAAAACGATACTAAAGTGACGTTCCGGGGTTTGTTTGCTTTGTAATAAAATAACTTTTGTATTTGATATCTTGTCGATAAGTTTAAGCAAGGAGTTTAATTTTTCGCTGCCAGTTGTTTATTCATTACCCATTTTGTTCGGGGTGGGGGTGGGCACCAGACAGATGCCTCCTCCTATTTAGCAAAAAACGTAAAAAAGTAATTCATGTGTTTCTCTTTCCCCCAGGTGAGGTGTAATGTATTATTTTTGTTTAATAAATAATTTTGATCAAACTTATTATTGATAATTTTAAACGTTTTTTTTTCCCTAATGTTCTAAAGGTTCGATCATCCGATCCGAGATTGCAAGTGGGCTGCCAAAGAGAACGGACGTGGGTTTTTTTTTTTTTTGAGCTCCCACTTACACGAGGTATATATCTAAAAATCGCCGGGACAAAGCAAACATATAATAGACTATTGAATCATGAACTAAGAACTAAAACTGAAAATGAAAAATTGAACTGCAACTACAGATAAAATAACAAGGACATTTTTTTGTACAAAAATGAATGAGGAGTGTTATTCACGAGAGCTAGCTGCACGTGAAAAAATGGCACTGTGTAAAGCTAGCAAAGTGTTTACTAGAACGTTGGAAAAGTACTTCAAGATAAAAAACTAATGAAAAATGGAGAATCCTTTCTTGAATGCTGTTATCAAGAAGGTACACAATTCTTGGACATGTCTAATATACAGAGGGAAGAGATACCACAGACAGCAGATGTTATGGTAGCAATGAAAGTATTAAACCCACAGTATGTAACAGGAACTTACTCAATAAACAGAGAAGGATATAAGGGATATATACTAAAATAAAGAAATAAAAGCCCAGTACTACCGTATGGAGAGATGCTCATCAAGAACGATACAGTTATAGTTAGAGGGCCTACCCCAATTTTAAAGAAAATCTTCATTTACTTTAAAATTGGGGTAGGCCCTCTAAATATAACTGAAGAATTACACCTGAGTGACATCCCTCTGGAAATAGCCATGCAAGAGACAGTAGAAAGATTTGAACAAAAATTTAAAATTATAGTCATAACATCCAGACTGAACACCATCCCCATGACTTCAATCTACAAGGGAGACAGAATTTTAAAAATAGAAAGAACTAAACTAAATGAAATGAAAAGAGCTTATAATATACGTGGAAGTTTGACAAAAACATGGTACAAAGGCTGGATCTATGACAGAAAATGCAGTAGATGTGGAATAACTGGACATACTGCACATAAATGCCCAAAAAACCAAGGAAATCAACAACAACAGCAGTAACAACAGCAACAACAGAATCAGCAGACAGCAAAGATGACAAAAGAAGTGAGACAAATGAGGGAAGTACAAGAACAAGAAACCTTTGAAAATGCAACAGACACAACCACCACCACCACCACAACAACAATATATTCAATGCAGACGACACTTTACAACAGCAACATCAACAACGTGAACGAAGTACAGAAAAACGGCGCCAACATGCAAAACAGCAACAGCAACCCGTTCAACCCAATCAGTCCAAATCAAAAGATACAAATGCAAAAGGAATACAACATGAACAACAAAGGCAATAACAGTCAAAAGTACAAACAGCTGAAAGAACAAAAATAACAAACAACCCAACTCAGTAGCAAACAAATACAAGAAATTAATAAACAGCATTGACTCTGGCAACAATTGGATCACAAATAGAGAGAATAACAAATATTGAAATGGAGAGAGAGAGAGAGAGAGAGAGAGAGAGAGAGAGAGAGAGAGAGAGAGAGAGAGAGAGAGAGAGAGAGAGAGAGAGAGAGAGAGAGAGAGAGAGAGAGAGAAGGTGGCAAAAGCTACTATTGGATGAACAACGAAAGGCGAAAAGAGAATTGCTTCTCCAAGCAGACGAAGCCCTTGACGAACGCAGGCTTGCGGAATAAGTGGAACAATATTTCCTTCAAGAAGTTTGAGAGAGAAAAATAAAACAAAAAATTGAATAAAATATATTACAAATACAAAAAAACTTTCATAAACTATATCATAGAAAACATCTTACAATATAGCACAACTTTCACATGTATGGCAGAAGGGCCTATCTTAATGGTCTGAAAAGATCAACTGGAAGAGCACCCTCCAAAAAAAAAAAAAAAAAAAAAAAAACAAAAAAAAAAAACAAAAAAAGAAAACAATAAAATTCATCTGATCAAGTTTTAATTACTTTCTCGGAATCTCACGCATTTTCCAAATTTGTGTGACCTTTGCCAGAGGTTTCCTAAGTCACTAGTATACTATAGGTTTTATGCTATAATGTGTGCTTGCTATATAATGTTTTGTAAGGACGGCAGTTGTATCAAAATCAAAGGATATCCCAAGTTTTACTACCGTACTCATTGTACATATTATTTTGTTTTTAAAACAATTAAGTAATTTTGAATTTGGAATTCATTTACTTATATATTGAGAGTGAGCCGGTGCACTAGAAATGATAAAAGACCTATTGTTTTACATGGTTTGGTGTTTGTTCTGAGTCCTCTCTCTCTCTCTCTCTCTCTCTCTCTCTCTCTCTCTCTCTCTCTCTCTCTCTCTCTCTCTCTCTCTCTCTCTCTCTCTCTCTCTCTCTCTCTCTCTCTCTTTATATTTATGATAAATAAATGATTATAATAGCTATTATCATGATGTGGATACTTGGTTTGCTTAGTGCAGTGAGTAATATTTACGTTATTTATTTATGTCCTCCCTTGCATTTAGATGCATTCCAATTCCTTTATATTAGGAAATACTGAAGACTAACCAAATAACCTATATTTTAGAGGTTTAAAAGAAAGGGAAAAAAAGAAAAAAAATGTTTTATATTAGGTGTCGTTTAGTTGTTAGTCTGGATCACCCATTTTAGTTGCGTTCCTTATTTCCCATATATGTCTACTGCATGTCCATGTGCTACACATGGATTTTTCTGAGGCTCTTTCGCAGGCCTCTCCACTACGCGTTGCGCCATGTGGTATAGTCCCACGATATCTACGTCTGTTACTTCTCCCGTGTGTAGGTTCCCTGTCCCGCAAAAAGAAAAAATAGTAATTAGATGTTGTTTATTAGAATTTATATCTTATTTTAAGACTTGTGTTAGATATTGTTCTATATTATTTGTGGTTATAATTGTAACGTCGATTTTTAATTTACATTTATTTATCAATCACTATTACCTGACCACAGGCTTTCATTGTTTCCACAATATAGCTAATTATCTCACTCTTTTTTATCTGTTGTAATATCCAAGTTAAGTAGCATTTTTTTTGAGAAATAATTGCTTATATTTTTATATTTTTATTTGTCGAATTATCTTAACACGTTCTAGTTCATTTTTCTTGCATTCTTTTATTACATGATTTAGCTTTCTCCTTTGCACATTGGGCATTTAGGTATATTTTAGTAATGTCTTCTTTTTACTGTATCACCCATTAGCCAAACATTGTGTAGGTATTTATGCATTATAGTTTGTATTTTCAATGATTTTATAGTTGTCTAATTATTATATGTATTCATCATCCGGGCTTCTATTTGTTTGCCATATGTAATCATAATTGATGCTATCAGATAGTATGCACGACAATCACTTTCTTTAATAATACTTTTTTAACCCTTGCTAGCGAAAAGTGTATCATTTGCACTCACAGTGAATATATTTTAAAATAATGATTTTTATCTGCAAGATACATTCGTATAGTTAACCTGGATAGAATACAATTTTGATCAGTTTGTACTATGTAACTTATAAGTAAATGGAAGGCGTGTTCAAGCATTTGGGTGATATTTTCTCTTTTACAATTCTGCTATTTCACATAAGCGATACATACTATAGTAATAATGCATACGCAATCCGGTATCCGCTACATATACGGAATTCGTGGCTATATTAGTTTCTTTAATAAATTTCGCATGATGAAAAAAGAAGGAATAAATGATTGCAATGCAAGGTTAGTTTCTTTTATTTTATTCTCAAATAAGTGTATGTTTATCATTTTTGTTTGTACCGTGCAATGGGCGGGGGGGACACAAATTCAACAGAAAATGATTTCCTTTCTTATTTGTATGGATTAATGGAGCAAATATGATTGACGATAGTGACTAGTAATGATAAGCTTTATGCACACAAAGACATCTTGAAAAAGAAACCACAGTAAAATTAACTGGTAAGAGCTTGATATTGCAGCTATTAAACACTGACAAAATGCTCAATATTACTCTCTCTCTCTCTCTCTCTCTCTCTCTCTCTCTCTCTCTCTCTCTCTCTCTCTCTCTCTCTCTCTCTCTCTCATGTGTAATCGAGTGTGTATTATATGCAGCAGTATTACAACCTGAAGCCTAACCTTAAATATATTTGTAATAATATCTCATGTACACTACTCTTAGAAAATATATGTGTATTCTGTAGAATATTATCAGTTAAATAATATTGTTTTGTAAACCAGAATTGATAATTTGAACGGAAGACTGAAATTGAGAATGTCGTTGTGCAGATGCATATATATTTTGCACAAAAATATAAATATATTTTAATTAGAACAAGCCAGATACGTCAATTTGTATTTTCTCATATATATGTACGTTACGAAGTATGATTATTTTCTATGAAAGTTTATTTAAATTTAGTCTTTTTTCCCATGACCTATCCTAAAACCTATCTTACATAATTTCTACTTGTTTGAAGAAAAAGAACTTGTTCAAACTATTGCTAAGTTGGGCCGTAGTGTCTTTCTTGTTGGACCGAATTGTCTTGGGCCAAAATGACAATAATCCGGTATAAATGATAAAATTTTCACATCCCTCACGGTATTCGATCCCACAGCTTGAATCCATTTATTTTCTGGCAATCAAGATCTTTCGGAAAAAACCCCAACCTTTTATCCTATCATCACTCTTTAGGTTACAGCCATATGCAACATAATGCACCATATTTGCTGTAAAAAAAAAAACCTCGAGCGTAAAATATATCACATAAACATTTACGTGTGGAAATTGAACACTTGAATAAAAGAGATAAACATATGTCATATCCGTTTCCGGCACGCGGACACTACCGATTCTTTACGAGATTGCCGAATAATATTTTCATTTTTAAAAAAAGCGGATTTTTAATCTAATTAAATATTTTTTTATGGAGAGCATACATAACAAATTCGTTTTGTTTATAACTATGATAATACTATACGTTTGTACAACCTAGATGGTAAGTGACCTTTTAATGACTGTTCTTTTCGTGATACTGCATGTTTTGGTGGTACTTATATATTTCATCACGGAAACGGAAATGACTTAAACTTTTCATAATGACTGTATTTAAGCGATTCAATAATGATATTTGTCGTGATGCCGTATATTTTGATGGTACTTCTTGTCGATATCTCTTTACTCATGGGGACGGAAATGACTTTAGCACAACACCAATGACTCATTTATGCTAGGAATTATTTAGTAATGTATTATGTCATACCAATGCTGGGACGATTTCGAATTTTCAAAACTGGAGAGAACACGAAGTGCCCCCACGAAGAGAGAACACTAATTGACAAGAGTTTGAGATCATTCAAAATAAACGATGCCTAAAGACAGTTTCGTTGTGTTCATGGAAATTTGAAAGTGTACATCTTCAGTGGAATACATTTGTGTATCAAATGTCAATTTAATATGCTGCAAAATGTTATAGGAAGACGGAAAGATTGTTTTGTGAAGATAAGGCAAATTTGATTATTATAAGGTTCCAGCTTATCAAGTTGTTCCAAGTAAAAGATAACCAAAAACAGATTCGCTGAACATTTTTAGTTTTATTGTAAGGAAAGAATCCAATCTCATTGAAGATGAATATTTCTTTTTTTTTAAAAATCATTTTCTTAATGTAACATATGCAAATTAAATGGGTTATTAAGGCAGAAATAGAAACCTTTTTGCTATCCCATAAGCCTCGTGCATCATTGTTTATTTTATTTTTTATTGAGCTTATGTTTGAGTAAACATTTGATTTGTAAATATATCCACTGAAAGGTTGATAAAATACATCTAACAGATATTCCAGTCTTAAATTTTTCAAAAGAGTACATATTTATACTCTCCTTCACTCTTGATATTTTCTTTAAGACAAAGTTTGCAAACTCTTTTATCTCTTTCAATGTTATCGTGCTCCTCGTTGAATCATTTAATCATCGAAACGAAACGATGCATATGTATTTTTCTGCAAATGAAAGGTTGAACTAATGTTTAAACATTTTTCAATTTCCAATTACGACAAGTATTTATAATAAACATATGTAGATTAGCCTATTTTATATAGCCATATCTGCAACGATGAATCAAATAGACGCTGTCTGAATATAGCTAGAAATTTGTTGTTGTCACCAAAACGTGAATAGCCAAACCCATGAGAAAATTGAACATTTTATCTTTCCTAGTCCACGTGGTTTGTGGCCATCACCAACTTCATTAACATTATATAACATTGGGAAGGATATCTGATGTGTGTCGGTTCACGTATAATTTAGGTCAAGAGCCTTTAACACGTGAACATGCCAGTTGTACTCAAAAGGGTATCAAACACGTTCACCGGAGACTGATATAATCATTCACAATATTTGGTACGTTATTTTAGAAAATCTTTGCGGAATTGCTTTTGTTTCTGGTGAATATTCATTACTCATATTTCTTAAGCGCAACATAAAATTTTTTTCACCGTAGTATCAAATATGCATGCATGCATACATACATACGTACGTACGCACATACGTACGCACGTACACATACGTACGCGCATGCATGCATGCATACATACATACATACATACATACATACATACATACATACATACATACATACATACATACATACATACATACATACATACATACATACATACATACATACATACATACATACATACATACATACATACATACATACATACATACATACATACATACATACATACATACATACATACATACATACATACATACATACATACATACATATTATATGTTGATATTTTTAGCCTTAGTTCCAGCTCAACCGCGACGTCAACAGTAGGATTGGCCCAATAATACCAACACTCATAATTTCTCAGAAAGCCATCATTTCAAAAGAAAACTATATTTGTCGCTGCTAGATTAATTTCCCTTTTCTGTTTCAACACAAAATTAATCTGTTGTAATAACTGTACAGCTTCAGCACAGTTAGCCACATCACCTGCATTCAATAAGGCAAAAACAGAATTGGGATTTAGAACACATTCATTTTCCAGGATTATCACAGGCATTCCTTCCGTAGGGGAGGTAACCTCTTCAGTACAACTTGAAACTTAGTTGGGTGCATTTCAACATAAATATCTTTATATATAAAGACCCAAACTTCATTACACAAGTATTGATAATTAAATGTAGTAATTTGTTTTTATCTCTTTGACACATGAAATAATTTATTTTCAGTATGTTGGGAAAAAGTTACATCATTCACTAGAAAACATTCGAAAAAACGTTGCCCATACTTATCGTCGTCAACGTCCGAAAGTCATCGCTAACACCACGTTCACTGATATATTCATTATACACACAATCTCTTGTAATAAAATAATAAAATCTATTTAACAACAATTATTAAATTTATAAGCAATTTTTAAGCTTCATTAGACCGGAAAATTTGACTATACTTTTGTCATCAAATATTAAAAGTTTCATGTAAAGGGAAACAACTCCATTAAGATCACAACATAATTCAATATCATGAAGCTATTATTTGACATGCATCTTACACTAATATTGAAATGCCTATTGTTAAATAAGACAGTATTACAAATGTTGCTCATTTTTACAATTGCCAAACAAAACTTGTTGCGTGTTTCAGTCTTTTTATTACGTGACAGAGATTTTATATATGTATTCTGCATTAAAAATATTTTCCAAAGTACCAACCAACAGTTTATTTTCATAAAAATGGTTATGAATATATATATATATATATATATATATATATATATATATATATATATATATATATATATATATATATATATATATATATATATATATATATATATATATATATATATATATAAAGAATACAAATCATATGGCGAATAACAACCCTTTCAAGCGTACTGGATCCACCAGGGGATCACGTGTATCAGGGATTGATTAAAATAGATGCAATAAACTGTCGACGAACAGTACGAAACTAGTAACTAACTAGCCTAAGCGCTTTCGACTCTTAATGAGTCTTTTTCAAAGGCAAATACAAAACATATATACGACGAATAAATAAATAAACACAAAAACGTTGTGTTTGTAAACCTCTACATGGCTGTCTCCACGTGTTAAAACTATAAATACTACCAGCTTGTACGTGGAGACAGCCATGTAGAGGTTTACAAACACAACGTTTTTGTGTTTATTATTTTGTCGTATATGTTTTGTATTTGCCTTTGAAAAAGACTCATTAAGAGTCGAAAGAACTTAGGCTAGGTAGTTACTAGTTTCGTATTGTTCGTCGTCAGTTCATTGCATATATATATATATATATATATATATATATATATATATATATATATATATATATATATATATATATATATATATATATATATATATATAAAATGTGTGTGTGTGTAATGAATTATAAAATACATCCCCATGTGTAATTTGCTTCATTGAAGAAGCCCCTTTAAGAGGCAAAATTATTTGCCATTCTTGTTTGTCTGAAGATGATTTAAGAAAAGTAAGATAATGAGTAAATAAAGAAATTTCTGCCCAATCATAAATTGTACTTCAGATCACGATCATCTTAAATCTTTAGAATTGATTATTTATTATAAATTACAAAACTATTACGAAGGAAATGTTACAATACAAAATTATTCTTTAATATGAAATAAGGCATATTACATTGATGTCTGCAATAACTTTTCATGATGATGATGGTGATTGTTGTTGTTGTTGTTGTTGTTATTATTTTGTTGTTGTTGTTGTCGTGTTCAGTATGTTGCAATTTATGTGTCATATAGGGAGATAGCAAATTTAAGTTGTTAGTACTTCAGTCCAATCACATTGTATCTAATTGTAACAATAATATATTTTTATACAATTGATCACGATACCAGTTCATAACTTATAAAACCTGATTTTTTTTCGAGATGTGGTTGTGTTTATGTCCATTTGACTATTCCAAAAATTTATTTGATACTCTTTAAGTTCCTATTCTGAAAAGTTTAACCCTTAGATAACGCTGCAGTATGACTAATAGTTGGCAAAATTGAAACTTAAACCTGACATTTATTAAAACAGCGTCTTTCTTGGTATACAATTTGTAGCATCATTGTGAGTGTTAACACAATATTATATTAAATATATATGACAAAATCTTTGTTTTCTTGTGCAACTTTTTAAAGTGATATTAATATCGAATTATTACCACCTTTTGTGATACTTAATTTTACAGCATGATTGGGGCATATCATTTTACTAATACTTGTTTGTTGTTCTGATACTTCGTTTATTTTACTTTACGAGTTGTTATGTATTTTTTTTTAAAATTCAGATTGTGTGGCCTTATGGTCGTGATTGAGAATCGAGTTTTAGCTTACCCAGCTTCTGTCAATTTTTTTTAGACGTTTATTAACAATTACGTACAAGGTTTAACATTGTTTACGACTTTGGTATGTTCTAAAATCTAATTTGCAGACAATATTTTGAATATTTCCATTAGTTTTGCCAGCCAATGTTATTGCGACATAGATAAAGTGGGATTTTATATGAAGAGATTTTGTAAACAAAGTATTTAATTCCTATCTTAAGTTCAGACTATGGATTTATTTATTTTTGCGCTCACATATAATTTGAAAGGAATTATTTAATCAAACTATTCATTATAAATTCAAAGACTACTTTGCAAGTATTGAGAACTCATTTAAAGACATTCTGGATTGCGTCATTATACTACATCGATATATTGAATGCAATATTGGTAACAGCAGCACATTTCAAGACTAGTGGAATGGATTCGGAACATTCTACACTGTGGACTTGTGAGAGAACATTTAGGATTATTTGGGATTTTATTCACTGTAATGTCAGTGTCGTTTCAATTTTCACATTGTTTCTTTGAGATACAAATTCTTTGTGAATTTTTCTTACGTTCATGGTTTTACATATTTCTGTTACATAGTTTAATAAAGTGGTATTGTAACAGGGTATAACTATTTCTTCCATATTTATATTATAATATATATATATATATATATATATATATATATATATATATATATATATATATATATATATATATATATATATATATATATATATATATATATATATATATATATATATATATATATATATATTCTGTTTCATTGATACCTAATATTGATTAGGAATGTGATATTTTTACGTAATTAAAAATAACTTAAGCTTTTCACTTTGGAATGTTTACATCCTGGTTCAAGAAATATATTTTTAAAAATCTAGATATTATTCGTTCGATTGTAAAATTATGTAAACTATTAAAAAGTGATGCAGCAACAAAAATTCGTTGATCCTAATTTCACCACTCTTTTAGCAAATTTCATGTATAATCAATTTCACAAATTGATATTAAATTACTAAATTTAGATGATATTTTTGGCGATATAATGAAAAGATTTATTAGTCAACGGCAATGATGACGGTTCCACAATAATTGAATTTGAACTTACCAATGTAGTGACCTTTGCTTTCAAACTCCGAATCGATGGAAATAAAAATGGACAACGATAAGAACCAGGTACATTTCACAGTTCTGTTTGTTTACTAATCAAATTTTATGGGGAAAAAATCATAGATTTGATACAACAGTTCCACAATAATGATAATATCAATATAATTTTTAAAAAATAAATTACAAAATCTGACAGACCTAACACAAAACTGAAGCTGTACAGCCAAACGTTTTTTGAATAATATTCATATAAATAATTCCCAATATAATAATTCAACCTTTCTTTAAAAATCTTGTGATACATAAGTAGAACGTTACATCTGACTAGAAATAGCACATCAAGTTCTATAGTTACTTGTAATGTTCATTCATTAAATAAAAATATGTTGATGATAAAATACTTAATGTGAAACATAAACCATCATTTCCCCCAAAAACGTTTAGAATGTAATTGATTTGAGTTACATAGATACTGTGACAATTATAAACAAAACTGAAAGAACCACATAATTATTCTTATTATTATTGGTAGTGACTTAGAAAAAGTTATTATTATTCGTGAATAATATATGGAATGGTTCTTTTTTTATATATAAAACAATGATAATTAAAACTGCGAATATTGTTAGTTTTAAGTTTGATGCATCCTTTTCCTGTTAAGCTTGGTAAATAATTAACATAATATTAATAATGTTAAAAAAATAAGTGACGTTATTAGAGTTTCATCGTAATACATTATATAGTTTAATAAGGCATCTGCATATTAGCATAACAACAAATTTTATGTTTTGAGGTTATACTCAGTACCAGTCCTGTAAAAGCAATATCAGAACTAGTGTTTTGAACTTGGATGACAGAAAGTGAAAATTAAAATTCAATCACTTGTTTTGAAAATATTATAAGTGCATGTGAAATTTAGAATGATGGCCAAACCGTAAAATACATATCTAAAGAAATTATGCAAGTTCAGTTTAATCAATTTTCTTTCTTCATAAAGACAAATTATGAAAGCGTGCGATTATATGAATCATGTTACAGCTGTTCTTTGTCTAACAATTTATTTCTCGACCAAAAAAGAAGTGACAGTGTCCGCTAGATACCCCACCCAATCTGGATGTACATATTATTTTACCTTCAAAGAAAATTGCATCAAATTGGAAACGATATGCTGACGATTACATAACACCTATTTAGTCTTTTCTAGCTTTCCTTTCAACATCATATCGATACATTTTGACCTTACGTGTTTTTAATCGATTGATATTTGTATTTTAAAAAAATCGTAATTTGAAGTTTTGGAAAAAATTCTTTAAAGGGAAACATCATATAAACAACTAATTATGAATACTGAAAGAGCCATTTAAAAATATTAAAATAAATATGAAATCAAACTAATGAATAACAATTTCCTATGGCATCTCACATTAGTACTAATAACATAAAAGTCACAAGAGTATTCATTCCTTTGCTAGAAATATCATGTCGACGAATGCCCACTTTACCCAACAATTCTTTGGACAGCATAATCCATGTCCAGTCTTAAACACATCCTGATATCTCATAATCCGTGATTCTCTAGCTTTCTTGCACATCAAGTTCTTTAGGACTAATATTCTCAATGAGTGTTGTATCCTACGATTCCTCTGTGGGATTTTTGGAGGAGGTGCTGTTACAAGCTTAAGTTCATCCTCAAGATCGTCCAGGTCTGGTCGATTGGGGGCCGGTTCGTCTAGAAAAAGGTCGTCAAAGAGCAATAGCTCGGGATATTTCCGTTTGTTGCATTCTGGGCTCTCATTTTCTTCTACGGGAGACATGTCCATTGAAATAATGCTATTTACGGCTGAAAGGGAACATAGGTTTTATTATAAACTTACTGATAAAGTAGTAAGATGAAAATAAAAAGACTACCATAAATATTGCAAGTAAATAAATATGTTAGTACTCAATCTGTTATTGTTAATAAAAATTAAACTAAAGTTACTTTAAAGAGGATAAACACAAATCGCTACTGTTACAGAAAATAATATCTTAATTACTATGTATCAATTATTACAAAATAGTTTTAGTTTGCATACCTATATTCATCTTCGATAGCCAAAGTTTTGATAGGATAACCCTATCAACATCTGGCCATAGTACACAATTAATTTCACTATATTGTCTCTACATTTGTTTCTCAGTACTGAACTTTCCACTGTGTGACAATCAAAACAAATCATATGTTAATCTAAAATACCTTCAAAGATGACTTTACGGTTTAGTTCTTGTCAAGAGTTGACCTGCATTTTTTTTGAGAGGCTGAATTGTAAACAAAACACCAGGCAACGGAACACAGATTTCACTTCCGGATCATCACCATGACCTTATTACTCAATGTGCACTGTCGCCGAAATACACACAGACAACCACACCATAAGCTCACATTTTAAAGAATAAACAATTGCCTTTAAATCCTTACTAAGAATGCCAAAATCTGACTCTAGTATCACCACCAAACTTTGACAGGAAAAAGTGATCTAAAAATAGACTGGGACTACATTCGTGGGTACTGAACCGGATTTTAATAATTGTGTACTGATTCCTAAAAGGGTCAATGTTTTTGTCAAACTTTTATATTTGCATTTTATTTTGCATGCCACTACTATTTCAACTTCATGCATAAAGTCTTTTGAAATTTCCTTGCAAGCAAAACACGTGACAGCTATCAGAAAGTGTGTAGTGCTGGTGTTCTATAGGGTGCAATTTGAGATCCAATTGTTCTTAAGAAACCAAAACTAAATTTGCTATATCTTCCTTAATTATAGGAATTTTTCAATGCAGTAAAAACCTAATTGTAATACTTGATAAGGCCTGTCTGAAAATATGCTTGAAATTAAAAAATATTGATATATTAAATTTTAATGAAAGTTTAAATAAATATATAAATTTTAAAAACTATTTATTTTACAAAAATTAAATTTTCATACAAGTTATGACATTCAGTTTGAGAAATTTAAGGCAGAAAAGTTGATTAATGAATGTTGGTTAAAACAAATGGTAGTTTAGGTCTGTACAACTGATAATATTAATCCCAGGGGTACTGAAGCATGATAGCTCACAATGATTTTGACAGTAAATTGCAACATGCCTATCCAGATGCATATAGGTGTACATACTAAAGAAACAATGACAGGTGCTATGTTCCACATTTATTGTTTTAGGTACTTGGGCAGTTGTTTGTATAACTAATAGCCCACTCAAATTTAAAGTTTTGATGGGACCACTACCATGTTTTATAGCAAATATGCATTCCATTTTAATGCCGATAACTACAAAAGTCAACAATGCAATATGAAAATACAGTTTCAGGGAAGTTCCACCTTACTGAAAAATGATGTGAATCTCTGTCATGAAGATCTAAGCCATGTCTTTGAGATGCTGTATATCAGTGTATATATATTCATATTGGTCACTTATAGCAGCAGACTGTACTTGTTCTTATGAGACCTTGCTATCACCATTGGACTACTGGAGAGTTTCCAAAATGATACAACTCTAATACTTTGTTCCAGATACCAGGCTAGACCTGAAAAGATATAACATGTTTCACTTAATTCTAAAAAAAAAACAGAAAGATGTAGGCACATGAAGTTAAAATGTGTTAGAAATGGTGATTTCAAAATAACATTCAGGTTGCAAATATGGTTAAGAAAGGTAAACTTGATAGACACTCAAAGATGTGAAGCAATGGGCATGTATTAAAGTGACAAATGCATCCTAAAAATAGATGAAGTTTCTACAAGCATATTTAGCCATTTACAGGTTAAATAACTAATCAGGTAGAGTATGTATCATAAAGTTTAAGGCAATGTTGGAACGGTGAAGTTTGATCATTGGTGCAAACATTGATACATACCAGTATAGTGGAAAGTCAAATGACAATGTACCAAATTAAAATTTATTGACTATATGCAATCCTATTCATGAAGGAAAAACAATTTTAGATATTGCGAGTGAATATAGCAAAATGTGGCCACACAGATCAACTATAGGTACCAATAGATCCTATATCATCAACTAAATGGGAAATTTTCATCCCGAAAACTTGTAAACAAGGATGGATATTTGCATGTGTGGGACATATGCAATGTACTTGGTAACATCACATGTGCAAACATGATTCAGATAATCTGTTTGAACATTTTTAGTCTATTTTTAAGAGTCTTGGCTACCAAGTTATTAAGTTCAATGATTCAATGATTCAATGGAATCAGATATCAGCTGATGCTGCAATACCGCCCTCTGTCAAAGTACTAAATTGAAATGTGTCACCATACAAAGGCATATTCATGATGAAAATAACATCTTGGGATATTTTAAGTGCACACAGTCAAAACTGAGCCTTACAGATTCACTATAGGTACCATGTCAGCCTAACAATGTCAACTTTTGATTCCAAACATTACAAAATATATGCATATTTGTTCATGTCAGCTATGTAACCATATTAGGATCAGTTGTAGAAAGTTAAATTCAAATAATCTGTTTGAATATTACTTATGTAATCTTTAAAGTGTCAGATAACAAATATTATTAGTCATTAATAATGCATAAAGCAAAATGGATCATGAGAATTTTCACAATATCATCTGGGCCACAATGCTGCACTACATTAATCAACATCTTAAAGAAACTGAACAATAAAATGGAATGCATTCTGTGTTCAACTTACATCATTTTGCTGTTTTCTTACATGCAATGGTAAATATACCTGGGTAAAGTATATTTTCCCCCCTCTGACCTGTATTTCATTCTGACAGCTTAATATGATTTTATAGAGAACTTGAACAGGTTCTAGTATAAAGTCTTCATCTCTGTCCTCTCACTAAATACCCTATAACTATGTTTATAAACAATTACTGATAGCTATACAAGCAGATATGTGTTACTCAGGAAGTCACCCCATCATAAACACATAAATTAACTGTTTGGACCCCAAATAAATAGTTTCAATGACCTAAAGGTACAAAGCAAAGTAGAATTTTGTCCTCATGTATTTTAAATGAGGGTCTTATTTTGACTAATAAAGATATTTTCTCTGATCAAATTTGACAAATATCCATCATTTGAGCTTGTATATGGTGTAGGAGTATATATATGCTGATATATTTTCATATCATTCCAAATAAATATTATATATATGTATACTTGGTGGAAAAATTTTATTTTTTAATTGTTTTTAAAATTTCATTTCAATTTTTAAAATTAAAATTATTTTTTTATTTTTAATTTCTTTTTTATATGTGTTAAGTCAATATACATAACCTATTAAAATTTCATGTGTATGTCATTAATAATAAAAATTTTATATCAGTTTCAAGTTTTTACTGGCAGGCCATAGTACACAATTAATTTCACTATATTGTCTCTACATTTTTTTCTCAGTACTGAACTTTCCACTGTGTGACAATCAATACAAATCATATGTTAATCTAAAATACCTTCAAAGATGACTTTACAGTTTAGTTCTTGTCAAGG
Source organism: Potamilus streckersoni (assembly GCA_016746295.1). Taxonomy (NCBI): domain Eukaryota; kingdom Metazoa; phylum Mollusca; class Bivalvia; order Unionida; family Unionidae; genus Potamilus; species Potamilus streckersoni. Next base: position 2,053,823 of record JAEAOA010000438.1, read on the forward strand.
GTTGACCTGCATTTTTTTGAGAGGCTGAATTGTAAACAAAACACCAGGCAACGGAACACAGATTTCACTTCCGGATCATCACCATGACCTTATTACTCAATGTGCACTGTCGCCGAAATACACACAGACAACCACACCATAAGCTCACATTTTAAAGAATAAATAATTGCCTTTAAATCCTTACCAAGAATGCCAAAATCTGACTCTAGTATCACCACCAAACTTTGACAGGAAAAAGTGATCTAAAAATAGACTGGGACTACATTCGTGGGTACTGAACCGGATTTTATTAATTGTGTACTGATTCCATCTTGGAGGATCGAACCGATATTGCTGTATTCTCTCCAAGCGACATCTTTGGATATCATGAGTTGTCTTCCTTAGTGTGTAATGCCAACTAACCAGTAGCGTGAATAGAGGTACATTGTACATAGGCCGAAAATGGTGGAGGCAACTGACTTAAAAAGGATACTTTAATATCGAAAGCATGACTATGTACCAGAGAGAAGCTATTACATGTGTACTCGAGTGAAATGTATTTGTACAAACACGGATCGACAGTGGCAAAATTGCTTATTGTTCAGTCCATTTAAGTTGTCTTCTCCCCATGTCTAGATCATGTAGGAACACTGTCCAATTGCCGCCGCATCTAATGAAATTCACAGCGCATAAATATTTGCTTGATACGCCAAGGGGTAAATAGGGTCATCATATCAAATCCTTGGTCAGCGAAATTGATCCATATCATTTTTTGTAAAAATTATATACCCATTTAATCTTGCAAGGTTGATTCGGATTTCGATACAGATGTTTAATAGGTGATTACTTTTCTCAAACCTAACATTTCCGATAATTCGAAGAAGACAAATATAAGACAATAAAAACTAAAAATATGTACCAGTGAATGGGTCGAGAGTATGGCTCGAGAACCCCTGACTTTGTTTATTTGTAGGAAGGTACACAGAGAAGCATGTCACATCGATAATTCGAAGAAGACAAATATAAGACAATAAAAACTAAAAACAATATGTACCAGTGAATGGGTCGAGTGTATGGCTCGAGAACCCCTGACTTTGTTTATTTGTAGGAAGGTATACAGAAAAGCATGTCACATCGATAATTCGAAGAAGAAAAATCTAAGACAATAGAAACTGAAAACAATATGTACCAATGAATGGTCGAGAACCCCTGACTTTGGACTTTTATCTGTTTGTTTATTCTTTCATAGGAAGCACATTACCTTAAACTGCATTATATTAAAGTTTGAAAAATTACACCTTAATGTTGATTTGTCTCGATATTTCATACAACTGAGCTGAAGGGGGGCGGGGAAGAATTCTTAATGAAAATCGCAATTAATAACAAAGGAAATATAAACAAAGAATGCTGTATTGTCCGATATATATATATATATATATATATATATATATATATATATATATATATATATATATATATATATATATATATATATATATATATATATATATACATTTATATGATTCCATCATCATACATCACTAATCAAAATGTCATCGCAAACTCGTTCTTTCCGCCCTCACTAAACAAAACACAAAGCTCTGTATATATGTGTAACACGTTACATATGCCGCCATGGCGTCGTGTTAATATGATCCAACGGCATATGGTCCAAAGCATCTAATTTTTTTTTTTTTTTGTAAAATAACTTCACTGCACTAGATTGTGGCAAAAATAGTGTTTTTGAAAGATGATAAGCAAAATCTTTTACTCAAACACATCGAATAATTGTATATTTTTTGTACACCAAGGCTAGACAATGATACAAATTATTAGACTCGTGTCATAAATTTCATTTGAAATGAGAGTTCATGTGAGATCTAAATCGATGTAGCGATAGGAAGAATTATGATTTTAGAAACCCAACAGGAAGCACCGCAAACATAACGTACCAGTCATTTTGTTAAATAAATTAAGTCTCACAGACGGACTTAAAAATAAGATAAACCGATTACAATTCAAAACCATGATCACGGTTTTTAGATTAGAAGCTCTTGTGTGTGAAGTTTTTAACCAGGACATATACAACAAATCCATCCTTTCTGTTAAGTCGAATCAGATCTCTGTGAATGTATTGACGTTTCTGACATTATAGGAAGACGTTTAGTGTCAGTTTTAACAAATTTATGGCAGAAAGTTTACATATTTCACAGAAAGTTTAGAAATTTATGGGTACCAGTTTAAAAGCTGGACATCTAATGTTTGAAAGAAGAATATTAAAGCAAAGAATAAAATAAAATGAATTACATTTGGCTTATATATCACGCGCACAACACGTTTACCTGCACAATGAGATCATTCAAAATACGTTGATTTTTTTTGTTATTTTTAAAGATAAAATATATATCAGAGGATATGAAGGAAAATTTTGTTTGGAAAACCAATACAGGACAGCATACAGTTTATAACAAACTTGGACTAGTCTCCGAAAAGGATATTGAATGCAATGAAAGAAGATTAAAAATAAAGGTAAGTACCATCCACAGTTTCTTGATCGACGTCCATCATAAAATCATCAGAAATGATTCCGACACCTGGACTTTGACCATCTTGACTTGAATGCGGGAGGCAGTTGTCTGGACATACGGATTTTTCAAGTTCTTCCTTTTCCACTAAAAGACTTAAGTCAAGGTCATTGATGTTTCTATAAAGAGAAAGAGATGGGACATGAGTGTGGTAAGAAGAAAAAAAAAGAGAACTGCATTTTAAATTTACTTAAAGAATGACAAGGATGAACAGTTGTGATAATTCGCTGACTAGGGCATCTCTAATTCGCATCATCTATATTTAACTTCATGACTGATTTCGTAGTAGACCGCACTTGATATAGGACTCACGGTACTAATTCAGTTCCCATGGTAAACCTATGCAAACACCATGATATTAATAATTCAATAACTTTACATTTTTTAGTGTTCAGGATAAAACCTATATTTATCAGCATAGATGAAAGCTGGATGATGTCAACTTTTGTGTAGATAAAAGGATATAATCCGCGGCATTTTCTGGACTTGCATGTGATTGAAGTATAGGCTTTCAATTCCACACCAAAGAGTGAGGTGCTAAATCTCCGACAAGAGGAGGGGGCAACCGGGGACATAAACCGGGCCAAACAACACTTTTAAATTTATACAAGAACTAGTTTGTTTGAACAAAAACTAGGAGAGGCCTGGGTGTTTCTTACCTCAGAGTCAGTGATCGCTCCTAAATGTATCTTTCTTCAGTTACAAATAGAATAAACTCTCAAAAGTTTCCTTTTCCTAAAAAAAAAATAACATGCATTAATAACGAATCCTGGCCAGCCAAACCTATACATATACCCTATTGTATGTTCACCCATTTCTAGGCTGGTTCCTATATGTCCATTCAATTAGTACTATGTGTCTATACCGTTGATCTGGATTTGCTTTTTAGCTTTGAATTTAACAATAAATGTTTATGGGACATATGACTGGATTTAATATGCAATTACATGCAAGTGGTTTTTTTTCTTACGTCTCAAACAGAAGATACATTTAAAGCCAATAAGGGACCCTTTCACTTACTCTCTATTGAATAAACATTTTGTTTCCAGGCAAATTTCAGGATGAAAGTTACGCAGCTACAGTAATCAAAAACGTTCCTGAAAAGTAATCTTTACAGATAGCTAATTAATTTACAATATTTCAAACTCGTTTTACATTTTCACTTAATACTAGATGATCTGAACGTATTGTATTGATTGACAGTGATAATTTATATGCGTGTTTTGGATTTTTTATGTAGCTTTATCAATTGTTCAGTCATATTTCTACGATGTCTGAAGAGTGAAAGTTTATAGTGATGCCAAACAATGGGGCAGACACGTGGCATCATGTCCCACCCAGTCACATTATCCTGACACCAGACCGAACAGCCCTAACTTTAACATCAGAGTGATGAAGCTGTTAGTACTATTTTTATAAATATTTGTTATAATTCGACCGGGGATAGAATCCGCGTCCTCCCACATCAGAAGCGGAGCGGGGGCCCCGAGTGGCCGAGTGGTCTAAAGCGCTGTCCGTTACGGATTACTGCCATCTCACCTCTGTCTGCGTGGGTTCGAGTCTAGGATTCGGCGAATGTGGATATGTGAGAAAGCTTGCCAGTAGCTTCTCGTAGGTCGTTGGTTCTTTCCGGTGATTTCCCGGTTTCTTCTTCCACCAAAAATACTGGCCGCCAAGAATAGCCTATCGTGTGCTGAAAAATGGCGTTAAGCCCAACAACAACAAATCAGAAGCGGAGCGGTCAGGTGTTAATTTAAGCACTAGAATTTTTAAATATTCATTTAGATATATTTAAACAAGAAAATTCAAAGCAAAATTGTTCGGTTTTAAACTCCTTATTTTCTACTTGATCGTGTTCCAGTGATGAGAAACGTTCAACAACATTGGAACATGATATTTGTCCTGGAGATTTATGTCACAAACATAAGTGATCACCAACGTTTTTGTTGTGAACGTTTGTCAGTTTTATCCTCAGATTTACATATAAATTCGATTATTCTGTCCTTTTTAATAGATAAATTGAAAGTAATTCCTTTTAAAATTGCCCCTTTAAACAAATATAATGCCGCAAACCAAATGTTTGAAGCTTAAACGGATTTTTTTTTTCTTCTATGTTTGGCATTTGAGATCATTTACATTGTTGAACATCTCTTGGGAATTAAACATGGGATAAAGAATTTCCTCAAACCAAGGGTATTTCTCGCCATGCGACTACTACTATTACTACCACTACTAGTACTGCTACTACTACTACTACCATTACAAACTACTAATACTACTACTGCTACTGAAAGTGCTTCGGATATAGGAAGTCGCGGGTTCGAATACCAAAGAATGATACTAACAGCTACGTCGCTAGGAGCTCAGCATTAGGAGGTTAGTGTTAGGACTGCTCGGTCTGGTGTAAGGATAATATGATTGGATGGGAAATCATGCCGCATGTCATTGCCGTAGAGAGCGATCACAATCCCTGGGGCACTAAACACCCTTTTCCAGGTACATGTTCATACAAAATTTTTCTTTTATAAAATTATAAAGTGTTGTTCGGACCGGATCCCCTTACAGGGCTGGGCTCCGGTGATATATCCCCTGCCCCCTGTGTTGGCCATGTACATGTCTGCAGCATGATGTACCCAGTTATAAACATTAAAAACTGCCACTTCGGACATCGTAGTGATATGAGCAAATTTTTTTTAAAGCTACCTTAAAATCCAAATCGCACACACACACACACACACACACAAACACACACACACAAATAGTACTACTGTTAATAATAGTAGTAGTACTACTACTAACTTTTACTAGTACTAGCACTACTACTACTGCTAGTACAGCTACTACTACTACTACTACTACTACTACAACAACAAATACTACTACTACTACTACTAATAATAATAATAAAAATAATAACAACAATAATAATAATAATAATAATAATAATAATAATAATAATAATAATAATAATAATAATAATAATAATAATAATAATAATAATAATCAGGATCATCAAGTATTCTTCGCAATACTTTATTGCAGAGAGTGCCTTTACATTACGGAATTATTAAAAGAAATTGAACATTCTGAAAAAGAATTTAAGATTTGAAATTTGGCATGAAGAAATAAAAGAAAAATGAAATAGATCATTGTAAATGGATAGAAGAAAGAGAAGAAATTATTATCTTTTAGCTTGGAGAAAAATAATATAACATTATATAAACAAAAACAATATAAAACTGAAAAGATTATTCAGGCAAACAATCACTTACGAGTTTACAATTTAGGTGAAAATGTTCTTTGATACATAACCAAGTAAACAAAGTGATAATAAAATTATAATAAGATAAAACTAGGCGATGTACTTGAATGATTTGATGTTCCTAAATTGACAGAAGATTAATTCAAAAAATTCGAGGGTTAAATAATTCAGTCTGATGTTACAAAATGCTACGGAACGTGAGTAATGATGGTCCAGGAAATGAGGGATCTGCAACTGAATTTTATAAATTCGTTTGAAAGGAGTTCAGACAGGGCTTTTTTAAATTCAAACAAATTTTTAAATAAGATTTTATCTGAAACGCAAAAGGGGATGGGAGTGATTATCACATTACTTCCGAAGGAAAACAAATGTGACGAACTTGCGCAAAAATTTGTTATCATACTACATGTTAAAAAATAAAATATCTACTACAAAATAGTCTCATCAGTTCTTGCTAGAAGTTAAAAAATATTTCAAAAATTGAATACAAAAAGTCAAAAAGGATTTATGAAAGGTAGGTGCATAGGCAAGTAGTCCGACATAATAGAATCATTTGATTTATATTATGTTACGTACACGTTAATGTGAAAAATACTTTGACAGTCACCTGGAGATTTATACAGTAAGTGTTTTCTTTCTTTATATGCAAACACACGTGATTCAAAATTAATTCTTTAATATTAGACCTGTTGTCAATCGGATTCTCTCTCTCTCTCTCTCTCTCTCTCTCTCTCTCTCTCTCTCTCTCTCTCTCTCTCTCTCTCTCTCTCTCTCTCTCTCTCTCTCCTTGTTAGATGCGGAGATTTAGAAATAAGGTTTCAAATCAATGATGTTAAAGGCATATGCGTAAAAGGGTATGAAAATAAACCGGTGTCATATGCCGATGACATCACTTCTATTAGAAGCATTAGAGATTTTTTTGTATTCCCGTTAGAAATATTAAACATATTTTCACCAATGTTCCGACTAGAAGTGAATAGGAACAAAATGAATGATATAAAATAGTGTCATGGACACAGATGAGCATAAATGTGGGATTGATTGGATTTCCAATTTTACTTTTCTAGGAACTGAGATATCAGTGAAGAGGTTGTGGAAGTGACTTTTAAAAACAAAAGTCAAGATGTACAGAATATTTAAGGGAATTGAATCGATGAAAATTAATATAAGAGAAAATTGTTGTTCTAAAATTAACGGTTTATCTAAACTGACATTAATTGGTAACGTTGCCAAAACCAACATTAAGTTCTCTAAAACGAATTGAAACGGTCGTTATATAATAAATAAAACAATTTTATTTAAAAGCTTAAAGATGGTGGATTATGCATTAAAAAAAAAATCTTAAGAAAATTTCTTAGGTAAAGCGATTGCTGATTAATCGTTCTGGACAGCAAAATATAAAAGATTACTCGCTCAAAAATTGTCGTATTGTTAAATCAAATGATTTGCAAATATGGCGATTACATGGGTGTCCGCACTTATCGTAAGACGGCTGAGGGAATTTGTCCCCACCCAAATTTCACCTCTAAAAATGTGTTGGCCGTAAAACTTACTAGTTGACCACAATATGTTTCCCAACAAAAATTATTTTTTTAAAAATCGTTTTGGAAGTACGTACTTTTTGCATAAGCAGAATATATATGGTAATCTAAAAAGATAAAAGTTTCCATCGAAATATCGCACCAGGCTGTCTGGAAAAAAAATTAAAATATAATATTCGATAACAGAATAATTTTATATCGATCGTAACTGTCGAATGGCATAACATTTTTATATACAAATTTTTTGATGAGAAAACAAATTCTCCAATCCTGCCAGATTTTTCGAGAAATCAAAAAGGACACAGACAGATATATAATAATCTTTTAAGTATATCAATGATCAAGAAACCATACCTATAAAAATTCAATTCAACATTCCAAACGGCAGAGATTGATGTAGTACATTTTATTCAGTTCAGTATAAAATAAGTTTTGACACAAAATTAAGGTAGCTCCAGTATAGAATTAACCAAAATATACCGACTAAAATTAGTTTCTTATTTAAAATGAATTTGGCTTGTATCTGAAAATGGCACTCTTTTTATAATATTGAACAGAAATGATGAATATTTAGTTTGAAACTCTGTTGTTGTGAAACACTTTAGGATTCATTTATACATTTTGGTAGAACTGGCATTAGAGTGGGTTTCGAGATTTCTGAAAATCATTTTTTTTTATATGTTTAGATTTCTGCCAGACATGTTTCGTAAATTAAGTATATTATTAGCAAACTCCATTACATTTAGATCGAAAATTCGAAACAAGCCTAAAAGAGCTCCACTTTAGTTTGATATTTAATTTTCAAATTGGAAGCTAACAAGGCTGAACTGGGAGATCGAAAGTAAAAGCAATTATATTTACTGAAAAACATGTGATCGAGAAATATAACAGTTTACTATAACAGTGTAGTAGATGATAACCGTGAATAATTGCATATTTTTGATGTGGTCACTGAATGAAGTAATGACTATAAGAAAATAACCAATACTCTAACTTTCTCGCATATCTATGAGTTAGGTATGTGTGTATATATATATATATATATATATATATATATATATATATATATATATATATATATATATATATATATATATATATATATATATATATATATATATACGTACAAACATGCGCTTGTGTGAGTGTGAGGGAAATATACCTATGTACTTTTTCTGTTCTTCACTTTCTCCCTTTATTACATTCCTTCATTTCATTGTTTTGCATCGTCCTACATTGTGTTATGGTTGAAATATTGTATAAAGATAAATGTATTACCTGTAATTATTAGCTATCTTTATATCAATAAATCCTAGTAATAAAGCTTGAAAGGAAAAAAGAAATTCTGTATAACTAAATAATTATCAATTAGTTCACTCACTAAATAGATACACACCGAATTTACCTGGCTTAATTCATCTTAACAATAAATAATATAGAATGCGTTAAATCCAGGTAGGAACTCTCCTGGTTGAAATTTTGTTTTCATAAACAGGATGAATAAGCTAAACAGAAACACTTCGATGCCAGGAACCGACTTTGGAAAATGATATGAAAATACAAGTAGAATTTTGATAAAAATGATATATGCATCAAGTTTGTTCACTTTGATAATCATCAAAATTAGATGCCGCAATTTAAACGGAAAGGATATTGTACACCTACTCCAGCAACTATTCAATAGCAAAAAAAAAACAAAACTATTTAACCCCAACCATAGTTAAACAATTTGACCAGAATAGTTTTAAAAGATATACACTCTTCAAATTGTGTGCCTTGTTAATTTTCAAGCGAGACAAAATGCAAAGACATGTCGGTGAAATTTCATACTGAAACACTTTGTTTTATGCTATGTAACTGAAACTGTGCTTGTTGTTTTTTTAAATATAAAATATGTAATAACCATGATAAATCTCAATTCGGGACAGACTAAAAGGTTTCCAAGATATGTTTGCATTGTCCGAGACATTTACAAAAATGTTCACGTGGATACTTTCACATTAATTATTGGACGTAATCTAATTTCCTGTCGCTTGTTTGGGATAACAATCTTCGTGTGTACCCGAGGGACAAAATATAAGAGCCATTTAACAAGAGGTGTGGGTGTGGAGTACGGAAAATTGTAATCAATTAAAAAAACTGCAAATGGTTGTGAATTATCACACAAATTTGCAGCTGTGGACCAAGTAACCGGATATAATTACTATCACCAAATTAAGCCAAAATTGAATGCAAAAGACAATATTTTAATCCTATGTCCAGGTACACAAAACTAAATGTAACATTCTGCCGAATATTTTGTAAATATGCATTTTCGATATTTGTAGTTATAGGATTAAACATTTCCATATTTCTCTATCGAATATATTCTAACCAAATTAATTTTTTTTTGCGGCACCATTTGGATGCTTGATAATCTGATCAAAGCCATTTATTGCCTTGAATGCGCGTGCGTTAACACAAACAAACACACACACACACAAAAGAACGCATAATCTGGACATAACTTTTACCATAAAGTAAATTCTTAGCATTGTATCTGCTAATTTTCCTAAGTCTAAAATGATTTTGTTAATGATCATTTTATATTGTGACTTAAAATTCAAAATATTTCAAAGAAATTACAAAAGGGGTTTGATCGTATGGTACCGTCGTTTCAGGAAACCGCAAAGAATGGGACAGATTATCAGTGGCAAATTGAAATCAAGTGTTTTGTAACAGGGAACATCGTTTTGATCCAATGGCAGATTCGAACTTGCACACTTTCTTTCGTTCAGTTGGCATGCTAACCACTATTACACTTCAGACCCCGTCTATCAAGGACACCAAATATATTTTTCCAAGTTGTCCAATATATAGGTAAAGTTTGGAATATACATTTATTGAGTTTGTACTTTGTAAGGAGAGTTTGCGTACAAAATGTGGATACCACTAATCCTTTCATAAACCTTACCATTAGTTACTCAGTGGATAACAATCTCGCTCATTCGATTTACCCATGTTAAGGAATAAATCTTTATTTTGTACACCTATAAAACGTTTCAAATAATAAAATCAAATCTACAGAAATTATTTTTAATAACCAGAGCAGGGTTTATTGATTTAAGTCCTAATGTTACTTTTAATATAGCACGCGCCATATATTTGCATTTCAAAGACGATAACATTATGTGAGGGTAGGGAAAGTTGCCCTTGGATAACGATGCAAAATATTGCTACCAAATCTCAAATACAAACGGTACATTCGACAAAATAATATTTTTGTATTGAAAATTAACGAGATGTATCATCCGGTTTATGAAACTCTGGACATTTATCGGCCAGTGAATCGTACAAAATTTTACAGGCTTTTGATTTTTGAACCAAAGCATCTTAAATCGTTTGACATTTTGTTTCACAAAATATTTTAAAGCAAAGCTCAGTGTGTATACAAATGTTACTCTATGAACTAATGGCATTGTAAGTATTTGATTTTCTCAGTATAGTGTGATTCGATGAGAGAGAGAGAGAGAGGCTTGGTTATGGTGCTTGGTTACAGGCTTGGTTATGGTGATTCAGCTACAAATTCCAAATACCAATTATAATTCTCTTCGCCTGTAACTGCATAAACCGGTTCAAGTGTAAATTCTTCTTCAATATCTTTAAATAATAATATAGATACAGCTCCAGAAGACGTATTAAAATTAAGTAATGAAGATGAACTGGTAAATATATTAAAATTGCTAAACACTGACAATCTATACACACCGGTAACATCTGCAATGTATTTGATAGATTTATTTTGCTTTGTCCATATACCAGACCCAGAAGTAACAGTATACACAATATTTTTAACCTGTTTGTGAGGAATTTTAATCATACTCGTTTTTTCAACAATACTAGGAATTCCACTAATAATATCATTGAGTTTTGTGTTAATATCATTGAGTTTTGTATTAATATTAGCGAGTGTAATGTCAACAATTGATGGATTTCCAAAAAATTCGTTTTTAAGTGTGTTTATGTTTCTACGAAAACTTAGAAACGTATTCACGTGACCAAGAAACTCAGTTTTGAGTGCTGTTATTTCATTATTGATTAGAACGTCCTGATCATCGACGTATTTTTTGTTTACAGCGTCTCCAATTATAGTTGAATATCCAAGATCTGTAATCTTATTCTGGTTCATAACAATATTCCCACTAAATAAATCACCAGCTTTTTTAACAAAATCATCCACTGACCTACCAGAATCTCGTATCTTACCTCGATTGTTAAAAGTCACAATATTACCAGTAACCGCATTAGGTATTCGTACAAGTACATCTGGCAGTTTTACATCACTAGTTTTTAATCGTCCTTCTTTGTCCTGGAAAATGACGACTTCATCTGGATCTACACTGGTAAGATTTAGTAAATTATTGATTTCATTTTTGAGCTGATCAAGAGTTGTATATTTGGATAAGTCACCTTGGTAACCTTCCGTGGATAAATCTCCTGATAGTGTTCCAAATTTTGTATAGTAGCTCATCATTTACTGTCCTAGATAAAATTATCAACACTAGTTTAATATTATATAAAATGGCAAAATCGTCGATATTAAACTTTGATACAGAGAGACTAGTGAAGCATAAACATAACAATGAACTTCCTGATTGTCATTATCTTATTGTTGGGCGAACTGGATCGGGAAAAACAAATTTGCTTATGAACTTGCTTCTTGGTGATAATTTTAACTATGACAGAGTTTATATTTACACAATCAATCCACAGCAAGATAAGTATGAGCTATTAAGCCAGTATAATGACAAACTTCGTGATGAACTTAAGGCTGGTGAAGATTTTTTTTATAATTAAGCAGCCAGAAGATCCTATTCCAATTAATCAACTTGATATAGATGAACATAAGATAGTAGTTTTTGACGATATTCCTCTAAATAACATGGAGATGAATAAAATAAGATCGCATTTCTCACTGTCACGTAATAAACAGTGTAATTCTATTTATCTCGCTCAAGGATTTTATAATGTTGACAGATTTATTCGGCGAAATACGGGTTGTTTTATATTATTTCCAGGACTGGACAATGTTGACGTTAGAAATATTGCAAGCGAGCAATGCGGTGACGTGACAAAAGATAAGTTTATTGAACTTTACCGCAATGCTACAAAAGATAAATTCAACTTTTTCTTATTTGATAAACTTACGCATGATCCAACTAAAATGTTTCGCTGTTGTATTGATATTTACTTACAGTAAGGGGTTTCAATTTTATAAAATTTATAATAATAATAATGGACAAACGAGCAAGATACAGACAACATATAAAAGATCTAAAAACAAACTTGCTCAATCTCAGGCATTACTTAAGCAAAAAGTACAAGAAGCACGACGTGGGCAAGTAACCGCTACAGAAGCAACAGCTACAATTTTCAAGCCGGTTACTGAAGCACTATTAGGTAAACAACCTGAAACTAAACCATTGTCAGAAGAACTTAAACAACTGCAGGAAAAAGGTTTGGTTGGAATTGTTAAAGAACAACAGGAAGCAGCTGCTGCAAAACTTATTACTAGATCTGAAGAAAAAAGAAAACTAATTGAGGCACTTACAGCGAATATAGCTGATCCTGCGGCTAGACAAACTGAAACAGATCGATTGATACACAATCCGCTGGAACGTGAGCGAAGATTAGCAGAGTTAACAACGCAAGGAATAACAAATATTATAAAAATTTATCAGGAGACATAAAAGATATCAGAGAGGAGCAACAAAGAGATGGTGATGTTACTGTAAAGTATATGGAGGTTGGAGATCAAAGACTTCATTTTATAAGAAGAGCAAATGATGAGATAAAAGGTAATGAATATGATGATTTTTTAAAGAAAGAAAATATAATAGATATTAATAATATAAGCAGGTGGATTGATGCAGAATATCAAACATTAATCGATAGATTAGATGCAATATTTAAGGATGGAGTTACTGCTAAAGATGAAATAAACACGGTTACAGAGATTGAGGATATGCTTCTACTTTATGATAGAATGAGAAATGGTGTCATTGCTTTAGTGTTTAAAAAACCAGCAGAAAATAGTAGAGCAAAACCTTTCGGTAAAGGGTGGAGTTTTAAAAGAAAATTTGATACACTTGATAAAACTCGTGTAGAGAAAAGTAGAGAAGAAAGAACAGGAACTGGTGTAAAAATATTTACTTCAACTACTGAAATGATAGGTAGATTAATGTTATTAATATCATCAAAAGAAGTTGGGAATGTTAGTGTTGAACTTGATAATGAAATCATTGACATACTTAATCATCTAAGATCGAGTGAATTATTAACATCTGACGAATATGAAACTTTACACCGCGACTTAATTTTGTAAAATGATATAATATAAAAGGAATGCAAACAACATTATTACTAAACTCTAGTGAGTCTGCGATAGATAGCGCAAATTTTTCAGTAAATTATATTCCACCTATCCAACTAGATCCTACAAAACAATATGAAATTGGATTAATTTCTTGTACTTGCTGGAATGCTATACCTGACGTGAAAAATGATGTTAACGATGAAATGCAGTTTACTATGATTACAACATCTCCAATATCTACAACAAAAAAAATAAAAATTCCACAAAGAGCTTATAATATTACTGATCTAAACAGGACAATCAAAGGGCTCATCACAAAAGCTGACGGTGTGGCTGATAATTTTGAATTGGCAGCAAATTATAACATATTGCGAGCTAGGATAACTTTGAAAAATATAGTAATCAGTCTTGAACCAAGAGAAAGAAGTATTGCACAACTGTTAGGATTTACTGAAAAAACTTACACTGCACTTGATCAGGCTCTTACATATGACAGTGAACTGCCAGTAAAATATAACAGAAGTAAATACGATATTAGTAAATTGCTCTATTGCTTCCGGCTCTTATACATCAAAAGGCAGCAAAGGTCAAACGATTTACAGTTTCTCACCTGAAGTTCCGCCAGGTTCTCTCATGCAAGTAACTCCACGACATATTATCTATTTTCCTTTAAACGTTGAAGATCAAATATCAAGTATAATAATGCAGTTGATAGATCAATCTGGAGAACAATTACATGTTAATAATGAAGTTGTAACTTATTTACATCTACGCGAGCGAAAGTAAACATTATGCAACATCAAATATAATGAAACAAAGAAAAAAGTTTATCGAAGAAAAATAATAGGAGGATTTTTTGGAAATATTTTTACTAAAGTTATTGAAAATATTCCGGGTATAGCACGTAAAGTTGCACCAATTGCTATTGACGCGGGTAAAGCGTTTGCAACTGGAGCTGCATCTGCCGCTGGGACTGCGGTGGGACAAAAAATAGCTGATAAAATAAAAGGTGATCTACCGACTGCATCTGAAATAAAACAAGCTGTCTCAGAAATCGGTCCAACAAAAGAAACCCAGCGAGCTATGATAACAACAACAAAAAAATTATTATCACCAAAGGGCGAGCAGATCATACAAAAATTGATATCTAAAATAACAGTGCCGCAATAAAATTTTATATAAACTAATAAAATAAAATGTCTATTAAAAATTATCTCGAGTTAACAGAAACTTATAACATCGACAACGATGTGACAGAATTTGAGTATGTTGAGTATCTTGATGAGAATTCTAACGAACCAAATAAAGCTGGTATCAGAACCTTTAACACCAGAGACGAAGATGTATTTCTACTGCCACATAAGGCTATGTTAGAAGTTCGTGGTCAGATTATGACAGTAGCCAATCTACCTGCTGTAATTGCAGTTGGAGCAGAAATAGCTCTTATAAATAACGGCTGATGTTTATTCAAAAGTGCTAGATATCAACTGGCCAATCAAACTATAGAAGACATTTCAGGTAATCTACAAGTTGCAAGTACAATTTTAAATATTATTTCGTTTTCCGACGATTACTCGAGATCAACTGCAACGAATATGATGTGGTTTAAAGATACTGGACGGGGTATAGCTGAATCAACGGAATTTTTAAAGATAGGTGCTATAGTACACGGAGCTGATGCTGATGCAAATGCTGTAATTGTGCGAAATTTTCTCATTGCTAATGCTGCTGCTCTAGATATTGTCGCACCTGCTGCAGATGCTAATGCAAACGCCACAGGAGTTTCTCTTATAGCAGCTTTTAATAATCTAAATATAACACCACCAGCTGCAGATGCAAACGGTACTGCGATGTTAAATTTACTTCTTAACACACTTGATGTGAGAAATCCACGTTATAACGAAGGCTTTGCTAGGCGAAGAAAACTTTCAGCAGGATCACGTCAAATTACAATGATGCTTCCGCTAAGCATGATTTTCGGCTTTTGTCGCGATTATGACAAAGTATTCCGTGGAGTAAAACATACGCTTATTTTAGATCGTGCAGAACAAAACGACTGCTTGTTTAGATCTGGAGGGGCTGATGTACAGTTTATCATAAACAATCTTGCTTTGTGGATGTCACGTATAACACCATCGATCACTAAAATGTCAGAACTAAATAGTACGCTTGATAAGCATACAAACAGAATTTACTTTAAGCAGCATAAGATATATCAGACAGCGGTTCCAAATACTACTGACTACACGTGGAGGGTTACAACAACATCAAGCGAACAACTGCCGAGACACATATTTATCGTATTTCAACAGCACGCTCGACGAGGAAACCAGCAACAAAATAATGCAATATTTGACCACGCTGATGTCAGACGAATATAAGCTAGATTAAATTCAAAACAATATCCAGAACAAGCTATCGAGTGCAATTTTGCTGATGACGCTAATAAAAATATTTCTCGACCGTACATGTACCTGCTTGACGCAATGCAAAAATATCAGGATGTTGAAGATGGAACTCAAATATCAGCAGAGGAATTTCGTACGCTTTATCCTATATTTTTTTTGATGTTAGTAAACATAACGAGCGAGCTGTAGACAGCACAACGGATATTGAAATTACATGGACACTTGGAGCGGTTCCAATAGTGCCGTTGTACGTATACGCATTAGTGATTAGTGATAGATTCTATTGGAGGTAAAATGACAGTTCAAGTTTAATCTGCAGTTGTTATATAAAATGGCAAAATATATTATAAAAGAAGTATATTTGACCGATGGTCAAGTTAAAAAATTAGTAGCTGCTATTGCAAAGCGAGAACAGGTATCATTAAAAATTAATCCTAATATTTCTGATGGTGTTTTAACAAAATTAATGCTAACAAAAAATCAGGTAAAAAAGTATGATCGTAAAAAAACTTTTGTTTTAAATTTGAGTGCTACACAAATGACAGCGATGGCAAAAGATATTGTTGTCAAAGGTGGTTTTCTTGGTCCAGCATTATCAGTATTAACTAGTACAATAATACCTAAAGTTTTGCCGGTGTTGGGACTAGCAGCAATGTCAGGAGCAGTCTCTGGTGCAAAGAAGAAAGCTGTTGAGGGTAATGGTATCATTCGTGGAAGTGGAATAAAAAAAATTGTAAATTTTATGTAAATGATATATTATAATGCCACAACGGAAAAAGAAATTACCAACAACAAAATCGCCAGAAAAAAAGAAAACAACACCAAAACGCAAACATGCAAAACAATGAGGAATTATTCCGTTCCCTCCACTTTTGGCGGGACTAGCGGGAAGTCTGCTACCAAATCTTTTAGGAATCGGACGTGGTCTAACATTACCAGGAACACGACCACCCCGTTGAGTAATTTTGATATCATTGATAAGTTAAAAGCGTTTCCTGGATTTCATGGAGTTTATTCTAAAGATGAACTCGCAGCAATAAAATCATCATCAGCTGTAAGTTCGTGTGTTATTAATATACACGATTTTAATGACGGATCCGGCACACATTGGGTAGCTCGAAAAACACAAAAGTATCAGATTATTTGTGCAATATCATGTTATATTTTCAAAGTTAGTTGTAACGGAAGAATCAACTAACAAGGAAATTGCAGATCCTTATATGAACGCAAAATCAAGACGTGTTTTGCTTGGGATTAATCTTTTACCACTATCTGATGAAATACACCAAGAAATCTGGAAAAAATAGAGGAATTCGCTGAATTAGGTTCGGGTTGGAAGTTTGAAATGATTAAAGAAATATTGTTTCACACGATGAAATATAACGCATTACGAGGTAGTTCGTACATCGACCTGCCACCAAAAATAAAAAGTAAAAGATGTTGTATAAACACTAAAAACGTAGATAACAAATGTTTCCAATGGGCTGTTCTTTCCGCGCTATTTCCAGCAGAAAAACACGCTGATCGCGTTGAGAAGTATATCAGTCACGTGTCAAGATTAAATTTTAAACATATTAACTTTCCAGTGGCAGAAAATCAAATACCAAAATTTGAAAAGCAAAATAATGTTTCAATTAACGTTTTCGGATTAGATGACATAGAGGATGTATATCCGAGATATATTTCAGAAAAAGCCTCTCAATCGACTATCAATCTACTGTTTTATAAAAATCATTACGTTTGGATTAAAAACTTTAACGGACTAGTTGGCAAACAGTACAATAAGAATAAGAACAAAAAGTTCTTTTGTTACCGCTGCTTGCATGGCTGTACAAACAATGAAACATTACAAAAGCATTTGCAGTACTGTAGTGATGTACAAAGAATAACAATGCCATCTAAAAAAGATAAGTGTGTTACAGTTTGTTCATCATAATTACAAACTAAAAATTCCTTTCGTCATATACGCTGATTTTGAGTGTTTACTTCAACCTGTACTTGGTGTAGAAAATAATCATAATCAATCGAGTACAAGAAAAACTCAAAATCATGTTCTCAAGCAGTTGATTAATGAAGTTGATAATATTACTTATCGTTTGAAAAGAGTAACGCCAATGTTAAAATTAACACCTTAACAAGAATCCGCTCACGAGCAAGCAGAAATTTGTCATATTTGTGAAAAAGCTATTGATCCTGACAACGTTAGGACTGACAACGTTAGTAACAAAAAAGTATATGACCATTGCCATTTGACCGGACAGTACCGTGGAGCGGCTCATAATCAGTAATTTAAAATTTCATGCTCCAGATTTTATTCCGGTTATTCTTCA
Source organism: Potamilus streckersoni (assembly GCA_016746295.1). NCBI lineage: Eukaryota > Metazoa > Mollusca > Bivalvia > Unionida > Unionidae > Potamilus > Potamilus streckersoni. The sequence goes on from JAEAOA010000438.1 coordinate 2,072,283, forward strand.
CAATTTTCGAGGATATGATAGCCATTTTATAGTAGAAGCTTTTGATGATCCCGATATAAAAGCTCGTCTAAAACTCGATAACGTCATCAAATGCATTCCAAATAATTTTGAAAAGTATATGTCAGTTACGCTAGGTAAATTGCGTTTTATTGACAGCCTGCAGTTTATAGCAGCCTCGTTAGATGAGTTAGTAAAAGGTTGTAGTAAATTTGATAACCTAAGAGATTGTTTTGGAAATAAATTTAATCTACTAGCTAAAAAAGGAGTTTTTCCGTATGAATATCTTGACGACTGGAGTAAATTTGATGAAACATCTTTACCTGACAAAGATAAATTTTACTCACAACTTAAAAATGAAAATATCACCGATGACGAGAACAGGTATGCACAAAATATCTGGAAAGAGTTTGATTGTGAGACGTTTGGTGATTATCACGATTTATACCTGAAAACTGACGTGTTATTATTAGCAGATGTTTTTGAAAGTTTTCGAGAAGTAAGTTATAATAATTACGGACTAGATCCTTGTTGGAATTATTCTGCCTCTGGGTTGTCATGGGATGCTCTGTTAAAGTTTAGTATGGTAAGGTTAGAATTACTGACTGACGTTGATATGTTCAATTTTATCTAAAAAGGTATCAGAGGCGGTATTAGCGTGATAACAAAAATATATGCTGAAGCAAACAACAAATATTTGAAAAAGTATAATCCTGAGCTTCCTTCGAAGTATATAGTTTATCTAGATTGTAATAACTTGTACGGGTATTCGATGGCAGAACCAATGCCTCTTGGTGGATTTCATTGGATCACGGCTGATCGATTTCTATCGGAGACAGAAAAAATGATACCTGACGATGTTTCATATTTCGCTGAAGTTGATCTTGATTATCCAACTTGGCTACATAAATTGCATAACGATTACCCTTTCTGCGCGGAATCGATGGTTATATATTATAGTTTGTTATCAAAAGAACAACAAGCGTTAGCATTACCAAGGCAACATTCCATGGTCAAAAAACTAGTACCAAATTTACGCGATAAGAACAATTATGTCTTGCATTACAAAGTTTTAAAACAAACAGTCGATGCTGGTCTTGTGTTGAGAAAAGTTCATCGTGTACTAAAATTTAATCAGTCGCCGTGGATGAGAGGTTACATTAACTCAAACACTTCAAGAAGAGGTGCAGCGAAAACAGAGTTTGAGAAAAACTTCTTTAAACTGATGAACAATTCCGTTTTTGGTAAGATGATGGAGAATATTAGGAAACGTGTAAATATCGAACTAGTTAATGATGTCAATCGCAGAAACAAACTTGTGTCAGACGATGATTTTGTGAGCATGAAAATATTTAATGAAAATCTTGTTGCAATACAAAGAAGAAAAACAAATCTAAAACTAAACAAGCCGATCTATGTTGGAGCTGCAGTGTTAGATTTATTGAAGTGGCTGATGTACGATTTTCATTATAATTTTGCTAAAATTCAGTGGCCGGCAAGTAGATTACTGTTTACTGATACTGATTCACTCGTATATGAAATCGAATGTGAGGACATCTATCAGGACATGTACAATAATCGACATCTGTTTGATCTTTCTGATTACCCACGTGACAGTAAATTTCATGACGACACAAATAAAAAGGTTATTGGTAAGTTCAAAGATGAAATGAACTCGAGCGCTATCAAATACTTTATCGGATTACGCAGCAAAATGTATGCCGTATTATTGGACAATAATAAAATAACAAAAAAAGCCAAATGTCTGCCTCGTAATTTTGTTAAAAAGTTTATGAATTTTGATGACTACAAGTATGCGCTTGATGGAGGTGTTAGTTTTATGAGAGCTATCTCAATTCGAGCGAAACGTCATAAGCTTGAAACATATGTCATTATCAAACGTGGATTGTGTAATTTTGATGACAAACGTTATTGCGAAAATGGGGTAGATACATTTGCCCTTGGGTATTGTCGTGATGACAGATCTATACTCGACATTATCTTTTCCAACTGAAATTTTATCTAAACTTATAAAATAATGTTTGAAAATTTGACAATGACAAATAGCTACAATAGTAACATCAAATATCTAATGATGGACGGTAAATAATTGACAGTTGAATTTAATAATGAAACATCAGGTATATGTTTTAATGGAACACGTGACAAGTTAAAACTTTCGCTCAACAGATCTGATAATAGCATGTATTTCAATTATATCGAACAATTGTATCAAAAGTTGCTAGCGGAATTTAAAAACTTTCACAGCCCCATTAACCAACAAAAATATACTAAACTCACAATTGATCTAGATCGGTCAAAGGTGTATTTTATCGACAAAAAATATCCTCTAAACAAACCAGAAATAAAAGATTTGTTTGAGTCCCGTCGCTGTGTAAGCGGTAAAGTAAAATTTAGTATCTATAGTCGTGATAGTGAAGTATTTTTAATATCAACAGTTGAAACATTAATCATTGGTAGCGAGATATATTTTCATTTTCATTCTAATGCTAGTTTAATTTCCGCCTTGTTAACTGAAACGTTCTAATGCACAGTTTAATTTTCATCCTGTTATCTGATAAAAAACTTGTGGTAGACTGATTATAAAACCCATTTGCCGTCTTTAGAATAATCGTATTCCACGCATGCGCTGTTCTAACAAATTCAACACCTATGCATGACAGAGCTTATCTAGATGAATCATAGCATTCCAACACCTGTTGTTTTGTCTGGTTATAAAATACCTGTCCGTAGTAGTAGTAGTATTAGGAAAAAAGGGTTTGGGGGGTGGGGGTGGGGGTGGGCTAAAACCCTTGTTTCCTAATACTACTGTACGTCATAATAGAAATCTAAATGAAACAAATTGTCTCACCCACTCTGGGTCCTTCTTAAAATTTTGGAATACTTAATGAATCTTCGTGAAAATTAATTCAAGCTAAATACGATTTCAAGACACTAGTTATTCTCTAGATCAATATCAGTTTCAATAAAAAAAAAAGAAATGCGCGCGCAAACAAATGATGAAAGAAACAACTGAATGTGTAGAGCGAGAGACCATGAATAATAATTAATAAAAGAAAATCAAATAAATGAATGTCCAAGAAAAGTGACAAATATAAGAACTGTGAAATCAGGAATGTACTAATAAATGAAAGTAAACAAAGAGAATAACAAAATCAGCATCTAACTAAAAGATCATAAGATTAACAGACTTACCAGTTGTCCTTTTTGAAGTTCATAGGTCACGTCACATGTTGCCAAGAGAAGTAATTATTAAGTATTAATATAGTAATACTAATATTATTAATATAGTATAATTATTAAGTATTATTGAGAAGTAATAAAGCAATTATCTTCTCAATATATTGCCCTCAGAGGAAAATACTTAAAATTATTCAGCGTGGATAAGTAAATTAGTTTATTGATTGTTGATCTTAACCGGGAAAGAATAGGCTACCTGACTGTTTATTAGGCAAAACATTTGCTTGCTTGCTTTTTTTTTTCTCTCTCTCTCTCTCTCTCTCTCTCTCTCTCTCTCTCTCTCACATCGAATCTATAGCATCGTAGTATTACGATATTTCCTACGAGTCATTTCTTTTTGAACCTTGCTCGGAATTTCCTGGCCTCGATGATTAATTGACACGTCTAGGAGTAGTCCTCCCTAGGTAATCTGAGTGTTCTGAATGAATTACCGGGCTCCCGTCTACCCGAGGCACCTGTGGGTGTTTTCCTACCAAACGAATTTGCTAAAAACTGACTGATTGATTGGAACCGAACCTTTCTTTCAGATTTTAATTAGCTGAAGACAGTCAAACACACTAAGTAAAGTTCAGCTTATTTTCGAGCCAACCAGGATGATACATCTGTGTTGGCCCTTTAGACTGGTAGTAAGGAAGTGAGATGAAATTGAATAGGCAAACGACAGTAGACATGAGAAAGTATTATAAGATAAAAAATGAAATTATAAAATAAACATTTAAATATCAAGAAAATCTGTATCGACTATCTTGAGTTACAGAAATCTGAAAACAATAACGAGAAAACTTTCTATCAGATGAATAAATCACCAGTCAGATGAATAAATCACCAGAGTCAAATAAAAAACCATAGTGTCAGAAGAAAATTATATAAGTTCTGTAAAATATTTAAACCCTTAGCTAACGCCAATTCAAAAATTCTATAGAGAAATACTTTTGTCAGGAGAAATGACGGATTCTGTGAAACAACAGATAATTACATTAAAATATAAGGTAACACTACCTATTTTAAACACGTGAGGAAAATATCGATACAGAAAAAGATTGCATGATATTAAAAAAATTATAAAATATGTGTAGGTGAAATGACAAATCCCAATAGGAGCGATGGGATTGAGGGAGATCAATTTAAAGTTGTACAACGAATTGTCAATACTTAATAAATGTTATAACTTGAAAGTGAGATTCATTGACATACACGATCTAGATTTTGAATAGGTTTTTCTAACTGGTTCACATTATTATACAGAAACTTACATTCAAATTTACAGCCTATCAGTCTGATGTCAGCAAGCCCTCATATTGAAATTGCTGAAAGGTCAGTGAGTATAGATGATGCTCACTGTTCACGTTATCATATATATTATATATACAATTTTCTTGTAATACCTCATTGTTATTGTTCCCAATATGTGTAACATTAAGTCTTCATGAACTAAAATCAGATACATTATAAAGTAAATATTAATTTTATATTTTATTTGCATACTACAATGACACTTACAGTAAGATAAACATTATTTAAATCCATATTCTTAATGAAGTGTATACGGTTTACGAGAACATGCTTTACGGTTTCTCGTTTTACTCACGAGCATATAATGCTAGATGTCCAAGTGTTTTTGAAAATATCGTCGTATAATAAACTGCAACCAAATGGAAGTCTTTCATGCAGAGTTTTTGCTATTCTTTCTCCTTGTTAGTAATTAATTGCGAATTTGTTCGATTCGTATATATGTATGATTGTAAAGAGTGCAACGATCGGTTGTTTCGAAATTCAACGTGAGAAGATTCCATTCAGCAGCAGATTTTGGTAAAAATGAACCTTGGTATAGATTTGTTCTGGGCAAAGAGGAGAGACATACATTGCAGGAGAAAAGAGCAATAAGGAGACTTTAACAGGGGAGGCAGTAAATATACCAAATTTAAAATAGAAAAAAAAAATATTCAAACCAGATTAAAAGACTTAGGAATCTTATATATATTCAATTTGTTACCATATTCAAACCAGATTAAAAAACTTAGGAATCTTTATATATATATATATTCAATTTGTTACCATAGAACGAACGTACCATAAATTTATTTAAAATATCATATTTATGTAAAATTATAGAAACACTGAAAAAACCTCATAAGAAAACGTAAACAAATAATTGTGAAATATAGATATAACCAGAGATCATGAGAAATAAGATAAATGGAATATGTGTACATGAAACCAGGACCTAACGTTATGGTGGAAGCGGTTAAGAGTTTATAATATGTCCTCCCGTTGCTATGAAAAATGTACACACACACACGCACACGTACACACGCACACGCACACACGCACACGCACACATACACTTTGGCGACCTTTAAAAAGAAAGTCTGTGCCTTTTTAAGTTTTTGGCACCCTCAGTTGACCTTATTGTCCCTTGAGACTCAATCAGGTATATGCTACTCTGCCCACTATATACAAAATGATAAATATCCCGTTTGGACCTTATGATATACTATATACAGCGTGAGTGTACATACATACATACATACATACATAATACATACATATTACATACACACATACATACATATCCAGTTTGGACCTTATGATATACTATATACAGCGTGAGTGTACATACATACATACATAATACATACATAATACATACACACATACATACATATCCAATTTGGACCTTATGACATACTATATACAGCGTGTGTGTACGTACATACCTACCTACCTACCTACAGACAGACGGAGAAACAGAGAGGCAAAATCAATTAATTTACGATATAATTCTATTCATTCTGCATTAATATATATTAATATATATTGTTTATAACGGTTCAGAATGGACGTTATAACCGAGGAACGTTAAATCCAACGTCATTTAATTTTAAAATGCAAACTTACTTGTACATGTCAATGACATTGGATGTACATGTAGTAACACACACACACACACACACACACACACACACATATATATATATATACATATATACATATATATATATATATATATATATATATATATATATATATATATATATATATATATATATTGACATAACTTGTACGAACATGTAATAAGTTTTAAAAAAAACAGCATACATGGTATATTTACATGTTATTGTGTATAACAAAACATTAAATCGGTAAGATTACCATCTAGCCACATACATGTACATTTATCCGCCCATGAATCACGTGATGTTTTTATTCCGTAACGTAAAGACTAGTTAATTAGTCCATTATTTTTAATGGCAAGAATTAGCGAAAGGTAGCGGAACATACTCAATTATTTCGGTCTAAATCGTTGCTTGATCGGTTTTTCACTTCTTTCCCACGTCCGGCGAAAGAAGACCGATTTTTAATCAAAGACTTGAATGACGTCCTGGACCTCCTTTGATCCCCTTAATACTTACCACACCTAAAAAAACAACCTTAATTCGGGCTTAGCTCACCAGATTACGACGAGCAGACCGTCGGCTACGAACTGGTGTAGGGTACCCGTTAGCTTTAATCCCATTAATTAGCCACGCATCAATGCACCAGTTGCGCGGACTGACGGAACATTCCAGGTACCCTGTGGTTTTGGTCTGATTGTTTTCGGTAATGCCCGGATAGGTCGCGTGAAAAAATCGTGGTGGAATGGGGTTTTATTCAATATCTTTTAATAAAAAAACCCAAAAAACCCCCAAAAAACCAAAAAACCCCCCAAAAAACAAACGCGGTTTCTTAAGTTGGCGCTCACCAGTTATTATGTACTTTTGAGAGAGTGATGTATGTAAGGTGAAGTTGTTTGTATTTTAAACATGCACAGTGCAGAGAATGTTGGCATACCTATATACTACTTTCATGTAATGTGGATGAAATTTCTTTGGATATTGTACTTTTGGAAATTTAAAATGAGCTTAGGACACTGCTAACTAAAATGACTGCTCCCTTGTGCTCCAAAAATCAACCTAAATTTGTCTAAAGTACACTATTCTTGGCAGCTATTAAAATATGGAAAATGAATTTTGCCAAACTAGATAATACCAGCTTCTAAAAGTGCAATGACTGAATTACCAAATACATAAAATGTAAAAAAAAGTTATCGGCTCTTTTTTTTTACAATTTACCTCTGAAGTTCGAGAAGTGAAAATGAGCAAGTAGAGCTAGCACTTTTTTGAAAGATGCACATCTGGAGTAAGGCCAAGCTGTATATTCTCTAACCCATATTACACCTATCAATCATACATCAAAATAAAGGGAATTAAAGGTTCTTTGAACAACACCTAAGATATACAAAGTCTCTTTTAAATAACCAGTATAACTAGTGAGGAAACCCGGGGAAACTCTTTTTCTTTAAAATTTTAACCCTATGCTAAATACGAAACTGTAGAGCGCCACCTAAAAACTGTATTTTTGTCCATTTTTTGCATGTTGAAGAATAGTACGATAAATCACCCCCTAACCTTCACCGATCC